>CM060923.1:320745695-321995695 GCA_030737875.1 Allium sativum | reverse complement strand
CTTGATTGTAGATACCTATGTTGGTCCCACCATGGGGTGTACCAATCCCTATGGCGGCAACCCTACACAATTCAAGATGCACAGTGTATAACTACTGATGGCCAGTGCCTGATTTTTCCACTCCAGAGTACGTGCACGCCCATACTCCGTCGAAACCTACACTGATGCACCACCCGCCGCTATTTTGACCGTTTATAATCAGCCCAGTAATCATGCCCAACCCTGCCTAGTTCAGGGTACCATGATATATCTATGTGGGTTACTGTTGAAATGGGTCTTGTTACTAGGGTTTCCTAATCAACATGTTATAATGGTTAAGTGTTCTCCATGTAACCTAACCCAACCCGTCTGTTTAATTAACATGTTGTATTGGTTAAGTGTTGCATAAATTAACTTAACCCTACCATTCTTAGCATGTCCATTCATTAGCATTAATTCATTCATTAATGCCTCAACCTCTCACAATAGAACTGTTGTTTACGGTTGCTGGATGTGCCGGGCGGTTCCGGGCGGACTTCTATCGCAAACTCATTCTAACCTCATGTTTTAGGCTTAATGCGCTAACCTCTCACATTAGATCTGTTGTTGCGGTCGCTGGATGTGCCGGGCGATTCCGGGCAGTCTTACACCGCAACTCAATCTAATCTCGTGTTAGGCATGTTCATTTTTTAGCCAAATTACATATTTACCATACATGCCCAAATCTAGATTTTTATATGCCAATTACCCACAATTGTAGTCAATTCAAGTTATGCCATATTTACTTGTTATGCCCAAAATTACTCAATTAAGTTACACCCAATTTCCCCACATTTCAATCGTACGTTCGGCGAGATTCAGTCTAGGTTCCGAATGAACCTAGTATTCCTAAAATAAAACAAAGAAAGGGAATAGAGAAGGAACACAAGAATTGACATAAGAAACAAAATAGGCATGTAAAGGTATGCCCAATCCAAGAATCATGTTTCCAGCAGGCATGTTGTACATTAACAATAAGTATGGCCAAGCTGAGCAAGTCACATCATATGCATAAGGATTTGATAGAATTGAACATAAGAGAATCACCAATTTGGTGTACAACATGATAGGTTCCATTGTTTCAATCACAACGGTCTCATAAACATAGGTAATTCAGATTTGGCAAAAGGGTAAACATGAATCATAATTGATTATCTCACAGTTAGGCATAGTGGTGTACAACATGACAGGTTCCATTGTTCCAATCACAACAGTCTCATAAACATAGGTAATTCATATTTGGCAAAAGGATAAACATGAATCAGAATTGATTATCTCACAATTAGGCATAGTTCTAGATCCAATTATCACAGTCATGATTCCTATTAGGTGTTTAAATCTGAATAATAACTGAACTTACAGTGAAAGGATTAGAAAATGAATTAGTTGACGTTGTAGCGATTCTAATCTTTCTTTGTTGACTGAAGAAGAAAGCCTCTACTTTGATTTGAATTTCTCTTCCTAATTTGGAGAAGATAGAGGATAGGCTAGCTTAGAGATGGACAGCATGACGGCTTCATAGAATAGGATTGTGAGGTTTAGGGTTAAGGTTTAATGTGTTTATATAGGAGTATAGGATTAATATGAGCCTTTAGATCAACCTAGGAGACATCAGAGCCATCCAATCCAAGAAAATGCGTCATCAGGCCAATTAGAAGTCGCCACATAGCCCTACGACTCAGAAAATCGTCACTGTCTAGAACAGTCAGCAGGGGTCGACCCCTATAGGGGGGTCGACTTCCATGTTGACACCCCCTAGGGGGTCGACACCCCTGAGCGGGAGATTTCCCGCTTAGCTGATTTCCTGAATTTTTTTGAATTTCTAACTGAATTGATTATTTAATTATTATTTTAATTTAATTTCTGCATACCCTTGAAATCTTCTAACCTCCATAACTTCTTCATGCGGAGTCTGATTCACGCAAACTCGAACTCTATCTTAAGCAGAATTCCAAGATGAACGCAATGGCGTAACCCATTTCACCTAATTCTTCTTCTAAAAATCAAGTGTTCTTAAACATGTTAATTTTATATTCATAGAAACTACGTGGTGTTACAGTTACATACACCAGTTTCCAGATACAACATAGTACACAACGGGAATTATGATAGTCCATAGATAATTATTGAAGCCTCCCGCTTCAAATTCCTCTAGGTGGATCGGTAAAAATCCCGACAACTTGACTGCCCGTACAAATTTTGGGCACCCAAGAGTTTAGGGTAAAAATAAATAAACTCTGGGTCAGTCGTGAGACTAGTGTGAGTAAATTCCAACCATTTGTTTAACTTTCAAAAACCTTTTCGAAAGAAATGATAATCGTAAGACCGATCCACACATAAACATGGATGGTTTTTACCTTACGATAACCGAAAACATTTTTGATATCAAATCTAGTGATATTATAATAGTGTCTACAACAAATAAATAGAATCTGGCGGAACGCTTGCATCTCACGCTCCATATATAATATAAAATCAAAAACCACAGGGCGCTTATTGGAGTTTGGATTTCCAACATGACAAGGTATGGAACCACCTTCTGATAATGTATCTCTAGAGGGGAATACATTGGGTTCAACAAGAATGTCTTGCAACCGGGCGCACACATGGCTGGCCACTCATTTAACTTGAGTGTACCAAGCATACTATCACCAATGTTTGTGATCAGCAACCATTACCAAAAGCATGCAGCATCGAATAGAATAAGAAGCAAAATGAAATTTCTCTAGATCAGGTGATAATACCCCTAATGGGAATGACCCACTTGGCCATGCTGTCTGCCCGGTTTTTGTCACATCCCAGGTGATGAGGCATGAGGTCACGATTATCTTTCAGAACATTTTGTCACCATTTACTTTGAATGCTACCTTATCAGATCCATCCATATATGTTGTCCTGGGACAGGACAAACTAAAGGTACCATTCTATTAATCCATCTTGGGCAATTTCTACCTAGGATTAACAGAACAACCCTTGCACTTTACTCCATCTTCAATTATCTTCAGCATAAGTTGATTCATAACGCTTATGCCCATATGGAGTGGGTTTCAGGTAATAACCCGATCCCAGTCTCTCCGTATTGATAACAGAGGTATAAAATAAAATAAAAATTTGATAGTCGGTGATTTAACTATCAAAGAAACATCCATATATGAAACACCCCACCTCTGTTAAGGTCACTCACAAAGGGAATGCCTTAACTTCAGTGGAGCATTTTAGGTAAAAGATGCAGATAAATTACAAGACAGACAAATAAAGCAGCGGAAAACAAAGTCATTTTATAAACAATGTGGATCAGTCAAGCTTTTACAATAGTTGTCTCAATCATACTGAAAAGTAATACATAGAACTTCTTTCTTGATTTAAAAACTTCCAAATATAAAAGAAGCATAAAAATAACAATGATATTCCCTAATAAAGCATGAACCAGCCATAGCAGTGGAAAAGAGAGTCCAAAGCAATGTGTTGCCTATCTTTGAGCTTGGAAAGAAAACTGAGCTAAGTGGTAACATTTCCTCCCTTTGAACCTGGGGGGGGGGGGGAGGAAGAAAAGAGGCGAAACAAAACTAGGTCAGACATAAGTCTGGTAAGTCCAGTGACTTTCATCATATAAATAGGCAAAAGCATCATGACATGAATAAACTGAATATAAGACAATACCGTGAGAACAAGGATAACAAGATAACATACGATTAGTATAGATATGATAAGGCAAGATAAACTGAATGCGCTTCTACTCTTTCTCTGCTTCACTACTACCTTGTCATTCTGATTTTTATATCTCTGCACCACCTAACTAGTGTCCCAACTAGTAATCTATATAAAATGATCATATTGTTATGTGATCCCAATCCCCGCAATTGTGGTAGCCTTCAGGTGTACATCTATCGTGAGGATTCCACCTCAATCTGCCTAATTGCCATGAACATGTTAGATGAACCCTTACTACCCTATCGATCGGCTACTTACAAGTATTAATTTTTTTTCCTTGTGTCTGTGTCAATCGGCCCTCTCTTGCGTGTAGATACCACGTGCTGGTCCTACCATAAGGTGTATCAATCCTTATGATAGCAACCCGACACGATTCTAGATGCACAGTGTATAACTACTGGTACCCACTGCCTGCTTTTTCCCACACTGAAGTACCTGCACGCCCGTAAACCGTCAGAACCTACACTGACGTACCCCCTGCCGTTGTTTTGACCGCTTATAGTCAGCCCAGTTATCGTGCCCTACCCTGCCTAGTTTCAGGGTATCATGATACATCTATGTGGGTTACTGCTAAAATGGGTCTCCATTACTAGGGTTTCCTACTGGTTAAGTTTGTGGGCCTATATTTACTAATATTACCCACCAACCCGATATGTACTTAACCCTCCCACTGATTCAAGCATGTTTATTTAATGGTTAAGCTTGTGGGCCTGTATTTACTAATATTACCCACTAACCCAATATGTACTTAACCCTCCTGCTGATTCATGCATGTCTATTTAATGGTTAAGTTTGTGGGCTGATATTTACTAATATTACCCACCCAACTTGATATGTACTTAAACCTCCCGCACATTATGCCCTATTGGTTAAGTGTTGTCCATTCATGTTAACTTAACTCACCCATTTATCATGTCATGTTGGTTAAGTGTTTCTTATTAACTTAACCCTCCTTACTTATCATGTTGGATTGGTTAAGTGTTTCCTATTAACTTAACCCCGTTTGTCCATCAAGTTATATTGGTCAAGTGTTTCTTGTTAACTTAACCCCACGTGTTCATCATGATGTATTTGTTAAGTGTCATCAATCAATTCAAGTTACTTAACCCACCATGTTACTTTGGTTAAGTGTTGCCTTCTTGTGTCAACTTAACCCTGCCACAAATCAAGTTATATTGGTTAAGTGTTGCCCTCTTGTTTTAACTTAACCTTACCACAAATCAAGTCATATTGGTTAAGTGTTTATTATTACTTAACCCTACCACAAATCAAGTTATATTGGTTAAGTGCTGCCCTCTTGTTTTAACTTAACCTTACCACAAATCAAGTCATATTGGTTAAGTGTGCCTTATTACTTGACCCTACCCATTCATCATGTTATACTGGTTAAGTGTTTCCTATTAACTTAACCCTAGCCATTCATCTTGTTATATTTGTTAAGTGTTTCTCATGAACTTAACCCTAGTCATTCATGTTATATTGGTTAAGTGTTCTTATGAACTTAACCATAGTCATTCATCTTGTTCATTAGCATTAATTGATTTATTAATGCACCAACCTCTCACATTAGATATGTGTTGTTGCGGTTACTGGATATGTCGGGCGGTTCCGGGAAGTTTTACTCCACAACTCAATCTAACCTTGGGTTTTTCTTCGGCATGATGCACTAACCTCTCACATTAGATAGGTGTTGTTGTGGTTACTGGATGTGTCGGGCGGTTCCGGGCAGTTTTACACCACAACTCAATCTAACCTCGGGTTAGGCATGTTCATCTTTAATTTACACATTTACCATATATACCCAAATCTAGATTTTACATGCTAATTACCAAATTCACCAAAACTAGTCATGTTCCAATTCTCAAGTTATGCCCAACATTTCCAATTTCAAGTTATTAATCAAAATTGGCTATACCCAATCTTCCCTAAATTTGCAATAGTAGTCATGCCCAAAATCACTATGCATTAGGTTTGGCGTCCCAAATCAATAGTTAAGCCCAACCAAAATTTAATATTCCAATTTACAGTTTATGCCCAAAACTAGGTTTTTCATGCCAAATTTCATACTTTGTCGTTCATGCCAATTCTAGGTTCAATATGTCAAATTACATATTCCATAATTCATGTCAAATTACCCCAAATTACATCTTAACAGTCATGCCATAATACGTGTTCCAAATGACGCCAAATGAATGTCAATTTCATGTTATACCCAATTACCCCCCCCCCCCCCCCCATTCATAATGTACGTATTTCGAGATTCAACGCAAGATTCATGGAATAAGCGGAGAAACAATATGGAACATAAGAATAGGCATATGACGATAAGAACTATTGGTCCAATAAATTTGATACACCAAATTGACAAGTTTTGCATAGAATGCATTGCAGGCATTATGATATGAATATCATTACGAACCATCACAGACGTATAGGTTTGACAAGAGTTATATCATGAACTTAAACAAGATTACAATTCTGATATACAACAAGGACAGATATGATTGGACAAATTCCATAGTCAATAATGATTCCCAAAGGCATATACAAGCACAAATTCAAATGAAAGGATTACTTACATCAGGCACAAATCTAATGGATTAGATTTGAATAACATCGCAGACATAAATTTAATAGATTAGATTTGATAAATCTAAAATGATTATCTCATAATCAAGTATAGCTTAGATCCAGATTATTACATGCCAAGAATTTCAATTAAGAATTCACATCTGAAAGTAACTTGAACTTACAAAAAGTAAATGATTCTTGTATTTCTGGAATCTGTTTTCTTAAACTGAATAGCTCTCCCTTGACGTAGATTATCGATTCTTTAATTTAGATTTGATTCTTAGAAAATAGTTGTTGAAGTAGTTGAATTAGCCTTTGAATCTCTACTTGATTTCTAACTTGATTCTACGAAGAACTTGAGCGGCACAACCCCGACTTTGATTTATTTTGATATGAATTAGGGTAGAGTATAGGCGTAATGAAGTTGTGTAGAGAAAACTGTAGCCTTAGGGGTGTTTATATAGCATAGGGATCAACGAATCTGGACAGAACGGGCGTCCAAATGCAGAAAAATGAACCAGTCCTCGAATCTGGAAATAGGGGGGAAGTCGACCCCCTGGTCGACCTATATGACCCAGGTCGACCCCCTGGTTGACCAGGGTCCTGGGCGGGAAATTTCCCGCCCAGCCCGGGTGTGTGATTTGAATTTCGAGTTTAAATTCGAGCTGTTTTAATTTAAATTCCTGAAACTTATGAGTGCCATAACTTTCTCATACGAAGTCCGATTTACGAAAACTTGGGCTCTATTCTAAGCCGAATTTCAAGACAAACACAATGGCATAACCCGTTTCCCTTAATTCTTCTTTTAAAAATTAAGTATACTTTAATTTGTTACTTTGACATTCACAGAAAATACGGGGTGTTACAATATAACCAACAATCCTATTTCCAGAAATTCTATAGATCAAGTATCAAACAACACTGGGCCCTTTTTAAATTGATTTCTTATTAAATTATTATTTCCAATTCTTGTTTCCCTATCTTTCGTATCCTTTCAAAGCTCTATTTTCTCCCTCGATTCTTGAAAAAACATTCTTAACAACCTAAATTATTTATTCGAGAAAATATATCTTATTCCAGTTAGAAAACATTTCTAAATATTCACGAATCCTCATTTTCTATATTCATAAAATGTACCTTATTAATATCGGAACATATTTCTATATTCCTTTTCAAAATTCCTCATTGACCAATTCATTTCATTTTCTATGCGTAGAAAATATCTCTCATTTTATTTGGGGAAACATTACAAAATCCTTTAAATTAACCCGATGTTATAAAAACATCGCTATTATAATTAAACCATTTATTAACTCACCATATTGCTAACCAATCTTCACTATCAAACCTTAACCATTCCTCCATAAATCATGAAGTCAATCAAGTTGGGGTATAACTACCTCTCAGACCTTAATTGAACAACATTCTCAACTTTGAAATAGTCAAAACTCACAACTTCCAACAAAACATGGCTTATGCAACTCTCAGATTCAATATAAGGATCACTTCTTTTACGGAAAAACATTGATTATAACAGTAGCATTATAATCGTTGTTTCCAAATATTTGATTTATAAAACATTTTTTTTAAAGGTAGCTTTATAATCGTTGTTTCCAAATATCTGGTTTATAAAAATATAACTTAACTTATTAATTTCAGTAAATAAATTAATAAGTAAATAAATAAGGAATTAAATAATTAAATTTGATTCAAACGGAAACTAAAATTAACTACTTCCCTAAATTCGAAATAATCGAATTCCAATAAATAACTCTCATTCGAATACTCTATATTCAATTAATATTCCGAACTTTGGAATTAATCTTATCTTTTCAGGTTAACTCAATTCTCTTATGATTATTTCCATTCACAGAACATTTTTTTCAATCGTTATTCATTTTCAAATATCAGTATCTTTCCTTAATAGAAATCTAGACTTGTTTAATAATTCTAATTTAAATAAGTCTTAAACTATTTCAAACATGGAATTGTATTTCCATAACTATAAATATTGAAATATTCACTTCTTAATATATTTCATTTAAATTATAGTCTTATAATGAATAGAATTCAAATATCCTTCCTGAACTAAACCATTACAATAAAATTCGACTTAATCAAAGTATAATTAAAAATCCCTTGGATTTATTTCAATTTGTTTTATATTCCGAACTTTGGAATAAAATCCAACGTTTCCTTTCGAAAACGATTTCCATTTTCCTTATCATTCATATTTCTGTTTGAATTCATGTTTCCAATCCAGATTTCTTTTATAGATGATTTTATTTGCAAAATATCTGCTCTCAATGATTATTCACTTTAATCATGAATAACATTTCTTTTTACAAAATCAAATCCATTTGATTTTACCATATCAAATCCAAATTCCATTTATAACTTCTATTTACAGTTGTTTATAGAAAATATCATTGTTAATTTCAAACATTTATAATCTCGTTTATAATTCCCTTTATAATTTACTAAGTTCAAATCTCATTTCAAATATTGGTTTCAAAACCGATATCCACTTTTCCATATAAATTTAAATTTGAATTTATATTTCAATTTATCCAATGACAAATAATTCACTTAATTTATACTCTTGTTTATAAACAACTTCTTGTTTTCTCCGTTAACATGTTTATAATTTCAACCCTATTCGAAATTACATTTCTATTTTTGGACATAAATTTCCTTTTTAAAACTCAAATTTCATTTTCTACATAAATTCATTTTTCGGTTTTTAAATACAACATTATAGGGCCAGAGTAGTTCAAACACAACATAATCAATCACAGATTGTATAAAATATCATATAGCACAATAAATAAAACATTAACATAAATGTTGAGGAATCCAGTTGGATCTCTCCAACCTGTTTCCCTGCATCTACAGATGTTAATTAACATAAATAACATCAGAAATAGTAATTTCACATCTTATATGAAATATCATAGTGAACAGATAAACGATCAATAATATAACTATATAAACCAATTCATCCAATTTATCAATCATTCATGCAAACAACCATCACACAGTATAAAATATTGTAATAAATTTAAAACTAGTTTATATAAAAGTACAAACGAGTCAGAGCTAGTGAGTTTACTCATGTTGGTTTGCAGTTGACGGTTCTTCTCTTATTTAATTTACAATCAAACCATTGTAGATTTTATCACGAGATTTCAATTTCCCTGATTTCAGCTACGTAAATTACACGACGTAGATTTCATTGTTGTGATTCCAATGTAACTTGCTGCGTCAAATTTATGTTCACGTAATAAAAGGTTAATCACGTTTAAATTACGATTTTTATAAATAAACCTTTTAATTAGAGATTTAATTAAATTTTAATTACTTTTTTCAGAGTTTAAACAGCCGAACTCTTTCTTTTATGTGCTCCTGTTAAAACAAATACTCCATTTTTCCCAGGCACAAACATGCTGCATCGCCAATACTCTCCCATCCAAATTTATGTAACCAAATAGGATCCACATCAAAATGCTAAAGTTCTTGCTTCTGCTTAGTAAATAGCTTTTCTTCTCATATTACCAACACCAATTTCGAACCCGACTTTCTGCTCCACACTGGCCTAGTAAAACACACTACCAGCACCATGATCGTAACCACCTCCACAACCAGCATCAGTCCAACTACCAGTCAACACGCAAAACACAATAGCCTGCAAACCATAGTCATTCGCCCTTTATAGATATATAATATTGTTAATCACTTTATAATTAGGTCACTAAAATTTAATTCTTCCCAGTAAAATTTTCAATCCTAGAAAAAACCTGTACTTTGACCTTCTTTGATAGATCATCGGCAGTGCCTACACCACCGAGCCATCCCCCACTCCGGCCAATTCAAGCCCAGACCTCCTCCTTCCAATTGCACCGCCAGCTCCCTCCATCGTCAACCAAATCGACCTCCAGACCTTTAAAACCGAGACCCTAAATTTCATGATAACTGATACCGTGCTCCACCTAGAGCCATCGCGATGCCGCCGGAGGCAAACCAAACTCCGACCGACTCTCATGCCTGCCACACCTCCAACTCGAACGCCTGTAGATTGTTCCCCAGGTCGACATCTACTGCAAATGGTGCGACATGTTTCATGCTTGAACTCAGTGAAATTGGTATTAACATAAGGATCTTGAGACAAGGATTAAAGTGAATCTAAGCTTGATTTTTTTTGTGCGGAGAAATTGATTTTTTATTCTTGTTGAAGTCACAAATTTTTGTTTTTTAATTACCAAAAGAAAGTAGAAGAATAGTTTTGGGATTGAAGAGTGTTGGCACAGCATTCGAACGAATCAATATTGTGTTTTTTTGTTGAATATCGAATTTAAACTAGATTTTGACGTGGCAAATTTCTTTGCTAAGAAGAGGTGATGGCGGCCTGTCTATTGACCAGAAATGGACGAGGTCAACAAAAGAAAGAAGGGTTGCGATATTTTATAGGAGGGTTAAAGTATAGTCCTAGAATATTCCATCGTTATATCACGTTGAGCATTTAAATTCCCAAGGATCACCCACAAGTTCTGATTGCGATGAAAATGGACTTACATCTATATCTTGACATCCCGGACTCAACGAAACTTGTTTCGTCGAAAACCGAGTCTATTTGGAAAAATAACCAAATTTGAATATTAAATTTGTCAGTCAATTCACGTTAAATTTTCGTACTCTTACATAATAATCCTAATTGGTTCGAAACTTGAAATATTACAATAATTAAATATTTTAGACACAATTGAACGGATTTCGTCGAAAACGGAGGTTGTTTTAATAATAGCCCCTTTAAGGGTCCAATTTAAATTAAAATAAATCAAATTTTAAAAATACCTCAATATGACAATAATAAAATATTCAAATCAGTCATACTCGGGCATAATTTTATATAGTATCAACATAAAGTACTTCTGGTTGAGTTCAAACCAAATCGACATTTAATATATTAAAAATCCCCTTTATTTTATAAAATAAATCGTTATATTTTTAATAATGAATTCCATAGCGACTATCTGAAAATTTGATTTGAACACAAAACAAAATCTACAATATGAATTCTTGATTTTTCTCTTTCATTAGAAAGATATAGTCAAATAGATCCGAACGTTTCTTGTTTTAAAGAAATCCGGCTTATATTGGATCATGTGTACTCAGTTGAAGTTTAGATCGTAAGTTATGAACTACCACGACTATTCCGAACTCGTTTTAAATTTAAATAAAATTTAATACGTTCACCATTCGTTTAATAATTAATTTCGTTATTATAAACCATTATATTATTCCATTATATATTAATTAAATATTCAAAATAATTGAATTCAAGTCATTTAAATCTCTAAATCACCATTTAAATGATTAAATAAATTAATTATATGATCGCTAAAAATCCGAGACATTACATTCCTTTCCCCTTAAAATGATTTCGCCTTCAAAATTGCTAAGTAGTAAAAATGCAATAACTCTAACTCCTCATAACCTACTTAGTTGAAATCCTATATCCCATATCTTCATAACCTAGATCTTACCTGACCTTCGAATTCTTATACCAATACTCGACCATTCATAATCTTTCCAAATGATATGTTCACCATTTTTGGAAATCCATCATCACTTTCTTGTCTTCAGTCCATATGCTCTTCTGCATATCCACACCTATTCCAATTGATTTTAAATCCATTTATCAATTCATTATTCCACTTGAAATTTTATCAACCAATTCTGGTTTTCTTATTTCAATTAAAATTAACAACTCGATTTTAAATTATCAATAAATTTCTAGAAAATTTTCTAACTCTTTAAATTTTCGAAAAAATTCAGCAGCATCTCCTTTACACGGCTCAATCGGTACAACCACAACTCTCCTTTCTAGGCCTTCTCCAATCCAAAAGAAAATCAAAAAGCCAAGCGGCGTTCCCCAAAGGCGCATAAAACCATCAAACCCAAGTAATATTGTAAACATGTACCTTTTTGTCGGGAACAAATTCTATTTCTTGCATTTTCTTCCATTCAATATCTACTCAGTATACATATATCCATTTCCACTTTTTTTCATCTTTTGATTGTATCAATTCAAATATGATTTCTACTTAAGTCAATCCACTTATTATACTTGAATCCAAATTTAACACAGTACAATTTCAATTAAAAACATCCAATATATATTCAACTTGCTTATTCATAAGTCGAATTCATATTAAAAATTCAAATCTCAACATTTCTCTTTATTTAATTTCATTCGGAATTTTTTCTAATTCAATCCAATCATATTTAACTTAACTTAAATATCAATTCAATTTCATCATTTTAATCCATTCAACTTATACAAGTTAAATTTTAAATTCCAGAATTTAAATTCCCGGCTATTATTTCCAAATCGATTTGGAATCATATAATTATACACATCTTTTTAATCATCTGCAAATTCAAAATATTTGAATTTCTAAAACATGTTCTTTTAAAACCAATTTCCATTAACAAATTATTATGGTAGCAATCCGTCACTCAGAAACTTGAAAATGAATGCCGATAATGTCACGATCCATTATCAAAATTATTTTCTTGCCACTGAAGTGATTTCAATTCTTAATCACTTTCAAAATCCATTAAAAACCAATTTTATCCAAAAATCCTTCAAGTAATATATAATACTTCAGAAAATATTTACTGAACATCCACGATCTAAATTCCAAATTTTGGTTTGAACTTAATCTTAGTTTATCTCATTTGTATACATTATCCATATACAAATTATATTTGATTATATATAACCATTCCAATATTTTATAATTTCATTAGATTGTGATAACAACCATTACATCACTATATTATAATACTTCAGAAATTATTCCTTTTATATCAAAACTAATTTTTTGGGAAAAATTATTTTATTTACCCATTTTAAAACAATACTGTATCGAATTGCTTTGTTCGAGAGTTTAGAAACGCCTATTGATACAGTTGTACATTTTGTAACGACCAGAATTCATAAACTACTCAACAAACCCGTAAACACAATATAAAACAATTTTATATCAAATCTACAAATATACGCTCATATATATACAAATAAACTTAATCTAGGCTATTACTAGCCCCGTCTCAATTGAGTTACACCACATAGCCAAGGTTACTACTCAACCTTCAGCTCTAATACCAAATGTAATGGCCCGATTTTAACCTTTGAGTCGACTAATAACACCACACGTCCAACCCAAATTGCATAGAAATACGAATCATTAGTAGAAAGAAGTTAGAGGATGAGAAATAGAAAGAAAGAGAAATTAGAATAGAAGAACACAAATCTCGCAGTGAAACAAATAAAATATATTATTTAACATAACTTTTGAAATACAAATTAGTAACTGTATATACATACCATCATCAGAGCACAACAGCCATTCCTGGAACAGTTATATATACATTCTATATACAACATAGTACACAATGGGAATTATGATAGTCCATAGATAATTGTTGAAGCCTCATGCTTCAAACTCCTCCAGGTGGATCTGTAAAAATCCTGGCAACTTGACTTCCCGTACAAATTTTGGGCACCTAAGAGTTTAGGGTAAAGAAAATAAACTCTAGGTCAATTATGGGGCTGGTGTGAGTAAACTCCAACCATTTGTTTAACTTTCAAAAACCTTTGCGGAAGAAATGATAATCGTAAGACCGATCTACACATAAACACAGATGGTTTTTACCTTACGATAACCAAAAATATTTTTGATATCAAATCTGGTGATATTATAATAGTGTCTACAACAAATAAATAGAATCTAGCGGAACGCTTGCATCTAACGCTCCATATATAATATAAAATCAAAAACCGCAGGGTGCTTATTGGAGATTGGATTTCCAACATGACAAGGTATGGAACCACCTTCCTATAGTGTATCTCTAGAAGGGAATACACTGGGTTCAACAAGAACGTCTTGCAACCCGACCCACACATGGCTAGCCACTCATTTAACTTGGGTATACCGAGCATATTAGCAACAACAATTGTGATCAGCAATCATTATCAAAAGCATACAACAACGAATAGAATAAGAAGCAAAATGAAATTTCTCTAGTTCAGGTGATATTACCCTTAATGGGAATGACCCACTTGGTCACGCTGCCTGCTCGATTTTTGTCACTTCCCGGTGATGAGGCTTGAGGTCACGATTATCGTTAAGAACATTTTGTCACCATTTACTTCGAATGCTACCTTGTCAGATCCATCCATATATGTTGTCCTGGTACTAGACAAACCAAAGGCACCATTCTATTAATCCATCTTGGGAAATTTCTACCTAGGATTAACAGAACAAGCCTTGCACTTTACTCCATCTTCAATTATCTTATGCATAAGTTGATTCGTAATGCTTACGCCCATACAGAGTGGGTTTCAGGTAATAACCTGATCTCGGTCTCTCCGTATTGACAACGGAGGTATAAAATAAAATAAAACTTTGATAGACGGTGATTTAATTATCAAAGGAACATCCATATAACCAACAATCCTATTTCCAAATGGAAATTCTATCGATCAAGCATAAAAAACACTGGGCCCTTTTTAAATTAAATTCTTATTAAATTATTATTTCCAATTCTTATTTCCCTATCTTTCGTATCCTTTCAAAGCTCTATTTTCTCGCTGGACTCATGGAAAAACATTCCTAATAACCTAATTTCTTTATTCGATAAAATATCTCTTATTCCAGTTAGAAAACATTTCTGAATATTCACGAATCCTCATTTTCTATATTCAGAAAATATACCTTATTAATATCGGAAAATATTTCTGTATTCCCTTTCTTATTTCCTCGTTGACCAATTTATTTCATTTTCTATGCTTAGAAAATATCTCTCATTTTATTTAGGGAAGCATTTCAAAATCCTTTAAATTAACCCAATGTTATAGAAACATCGCTATTATAATTCAAACCATTTATTAACTCACTATATTGCTAACCAATCTTCACTATCGAACCTTAACCATTCCTCCATAAATCATGAAGTCAATCAAGTTGGGGTATAATTACCTCTCAGGCCTTAATCGAACAACATTCTCAACTTTAAAATAGTCAAAGCTCACAACTTCAAACAAAACATCGCTTTCGCGACTCTCAGATTCAATCCAAGGATTACTTCTATTACGGAAAAACATTGACTATAACAGTAGCGTTATAATCGTTGTTTCCAAATATTTGATTTATAAAACATTTATTTTAACGGTAGCATTATAATCGCCGTTTCTAAATATCTGGTTTATAAAAATATAACGTGTACTTATTTCAATAAATAAATTAATAAGTAAATAAACAAGGAATTAAATAATTAAATTTGATTCAAACGGAAACTAAAAATAACTACTTCCCTAAATTCGATATAATCAAATTCCAATAAATAAATCTCATTCGAATACTCTATATTCACTTAATATTCCGAACTTTGGAATAAATCTTATCTTTTCAGGTTAACTCAATTTCCCTTATGATTATTTCCATTCACAAAACATTTGTTTTCTATCGTTATTCATTTTCAAATATCAATATCTTTTCTTAATAGAAATCTAAACATGTTTAATAATTATAACTTAAATAATCTTAAACTATTTCAAACATGGAATTGTATTTCCATAGCTATAAATATTAAAATATTCACTTCTTAATATATTTCATTTAAATTATAGCCTTATACTAATTATAATTCAAATATCCTTCTGAACTAAACCATTATAATAAAATTTGACCAAATCAAAGTATAATTATAAATCCCTTGGATTTATTTCAATTAGTTTTATATTCCGAACTTTGGAATAAAATCCAACGTTTCCTTTCGAAAATGATTTCCATTTTCCTTATCATTCAAATTTCTACTTGAATTCACATTTCCAACCAATATTTCTTTTATAGATGCTTTCATTTGCAAAATATCTGCCCTAAACGATTATTCACTTTAATCATGAATAACATTTCTTTTTTACATAATCAAATCCATTTGATTTTACCATGTTAAATCCAAATTCCATTTATAACTTCTATTTACAATTGTTTATAGAAAATCTCATTATTAATTTTAAACCTCGTTTATAATTTCCTTTATAATTTGCTAAGTTCAAATCTCATTTCAAATATTGGTTTCAAAACTGATATCCACTTTCCATATAAATTTGAATTTGAATTTATATTTCAATTTATGCAATGATAAATAATTCACTTAATTTATACTTTTGTTTATAAATAACTTCTTGTTTTCTCCATTAACATGTTTATAATTTCAACCCTATTCGAAATTACATTTCTTTTTTGGAAATAAATTTCCTTTTTAAAACTCAAATTTCATTTTCTACATAAATTCATTTTTCGGTTTTCGAATACAACATTATAGGGCCAGAGTAGTTCAAACACAACATAATCAATCACAGATTATATAACACATCATATTGCACAGTAAACGAAACAGTAACATAAACGTTGAGGAATCCAGTTGGATCTCTCCAACCTGTTTCCCTGCATCCAAAGATGTTAATTAACATAAATAACATCAGAAATAGTAATTTCACATCTTATATGAAATATCATGGTGAACAGAATTACTAAACGATCAATAATATAACTATATCAACCAATTCATCCAATTTATCAATCGTTCATGCAAACAACCATCACACATTATAAAATATTGTATTTAATTTAAAACTATTTTATATAAAAGTATAAACGAGTCAGAGTTACTGAGTTTACTCACATTGGTTTGCAGTTGAGGTTCTGCTCTTATTTCGTTTACAATCAAACCATCGTTGATTTTATCACGAGATTTCAATTTCTCTGATTTCAGCCACGTAAATTACACGACGTAGATTTCATTGTTGAAATTCCAATGTAACTTGCTGCGTCAAATTTATGTTCAAGTAATAAATGGTTAATCACGTTTAAATATACGACTTTTATAAACAAACCTTTTAATTAGAGATTTAATTAAATTTTAATTACTTTTATTCAGAGTTTAAATAGCCAAACTCTTTCTTCTATGTGCTCATGTTCAAACTGATACTCCATTTTTCCCAGGCACAAACATGATGCATCGCTAATACTCTCCATCCAAATTTATGTAACCAAATAGGATCCACATAGAAATGCTAACGTTCTTGCTTCTGCTTGGTAAATAGCTGTTCTTCTCATATTACCAACACCAGTTTCGAACCCGACTTTCTTCTCCACACAACGCCTCATAGTAAAACACACTACTAGCACCATGATCGTAACCACCTCCACAACCGGCATCAGTGCAACTACCGGTTAACACGCAAAACACAATAGCCTATAAACCATAGCCATTCGCCCTTTTTATATATATAATACTGTTAATCACTTTATAATCAGGCCACCAAAATTTCTTTCTTCCCAGTAAAATTTTCAATCCCAGAAAAAAACCCGTACTTTGACCTTCTTTGATAGATCATCGACGACGCTTACAGCCACCGAGCCATCCCCCACTCCGGCCAATTCAAGCCCAGACCTCCTCCTTCCAATTGACACCGCCCGCTTCCTCCATCGTCAACCAAATCGACCTCCACACCTTTAAAACTGAAACCCTAAATTTCCCAATAACTGATATTGTGTTATGCCTGGAGCCATCGTGATGCCGACGGAGGCAAACCAAACTTCGACCGACTCTCCTGCCTGCCACACCTCCAACTCGAATGCTTGTAGATCGTTCCCTAGGCCGACATCTACTGCAAATGGTGCGACATGTTTCATGCTTGAACTCAGTGAAATTGGTATTAACATGAAGATCTTGAGACAAGGATTAAAGTGAATCTAAGCTTGATTTTTTTTGTGTGGAGAAATTGTTTTTTTATTGTTGTTGAAGTCACAAATTTTTGTTTTTTAATTACTGAAAGAAAGTACAAGAACGATATGGGATTGAAGAGTGTTAGCACAACATTCGAACGAATCTATATTGGGTTTTTTTCTGTTGAATATCGAATTTAAACTAGATTTTGAAGTGGCGAATTTCTTTGCTAAGAAGAGGAGATGGTGGCCTGTTGATTGACCAGAAATGGACGAGGTCAACAAGAGAAAGAAGGGTTGCGATATTTTATAAGAGGGTTTAAGGATATTCCTAGATTATTCCATCGTTATATCACGTTGAGCATTTAAATTCCCTAGGATCATCTATAAGCTCTGATTGCGATGAAAATGGAATTACAGCTATAGCTTGACATCCGGGACTCAACGAAACTTGTTTCGTCCAAAACCGAGTCTATTTGGAAAAATAGCCAAGTTTTAAATATTAAAGTTGTCAGTCAATTCACGTTAAATTTTCGTATGCTCACATAATAATCCTAATTGGTTCGAAACTTGAAATCTTACAGTAATTAAATATTCTAGACACAATGGAACTGGTTTCGTCGAAAACGGAGGTCGTTTTAATAATAACCCTTTAAGGGTCCAATATAAATTAAAATATATCAAATTTTAAAATACCTCAATATGACAATAATAAAATATTGAAATCGAACATACTCAGGCAGAATTTTATACAGTATCAACATAAAGTACTTCTGGTTGAGATCAAACGAATCGATATTCAACATATTAAAAAAACCCTTTTATTTTATAAAATAAATCGTTATATTTTTAATAATGAATTCCATTGCGACTATTTGAAAATTTGATTTGAACACAAAACAAAATCTACAATATGAAATCTTGATTTTTCTCTTTCATTAGAAAGATATAGTCAAATAGATCCGAACGTTTCTTGTTTCAAAGAAATTCGGCTTATATTGGATCCTGTATACTCGGTTGAAGTTTAAATCGTAATTTATGAACTACCGCGACTATTCTGAACTCTTTTTAAATTTAAATAAAATTTAATACATTCACCATTCGTTTAATTATTAAATTCGTTATTATAAACCATTATATTATTTCATTATTTATTAATTAAATATTCAAAATAATTGAGTTTAAGTCATTTAAATTCCTAAATCACCATTTAAATAATTAAATTAATTAATTATATGATCGCTAAAAATTCAGGACGTTACGTTTCTTCTGTTTTTTATGTTGTTGCCCCTTTTTGGGCCATACCTTCTTATTTTGCGTAGTTTCCTCAGCCTTTACTTCCTTCTTTTCTCCATTGTCTTCCTCGTACATTAGGGCCATATTGACAGTCTTCTCAAAAGTGGCTCCCATTGGAATATGGGACATGGTTAACCCATGAAGGGGTTCATTTAGCCCTTTAACAAACCACAAAGCCTTCTTATGCGGCATGTCTACTAGTTCCAGTTCAAATCTTGCCAGCTGGTTAAATTTGTTCACATACTCTTTAACCGTCAAGTTCCCTTGTTTGAGTGCTAAGAACCTCTCCATCTGCATGCTCTTCTCAGCTTGGGAAAGGAATTTCATCTCAAACCTCTGTCTAAAGTCGTCCCAAGTTTCCACCGGACAGCCTGCTTGGGTTACCTCCCACCCAAATGAAGCTTCGTCCTTCAATAGACAAGCAGCTAACTGAATCTTTCTTCGATCCTCTACTTTAAAGATTACAAACAAGTCCTCGGTCTCCTTGAGCCAGTTCCTTGCCTCCACAAACGTCTCGGTTCCATGGAATGGCTTTCCTCCTATAGCATGGAAATCTTTGCAGATCTTTGAGAAGTTGTCTGCACGTGAAGGAGGAGGAGCAACGAGTGCAGCTGGGGGAGGAAAGTTTCCTTGGCCATTGGCAAGCGTTGTGGCCTCGAGATACCTATGGAACCATCCTGGTACCGTAACGCCCTCCGGAATGTTAGGTTCCCCAGACACGCTGAAAAAGAAAACGAAAGAGATTCAGACAAGGGATCGAAAGATATTACTTATGGATTTTTGGGTGATGTTTTTCAAAATAGACTTTTCTTTTTTAAAATACTTTCTTTTAAAGTTCTTTTGAAAATAATTTTCAAAAACTTTTATCTAATCTGGTAACCTTCAGCTCTGATACCAAGTGTGACACCCTACGTCCGTTAATGTCACTCGCAAAGGGAATGCATTAAGTTTCATGAAACATTATAGTAAACAGAATAGAGAAATTACAAGACATATAAAATAACATCGGAATAAAAACTTTATTTATCAAAATGGTCCAAAAACATTACATGTCTGAAATACAAAAGCCCATTACAACATAAAAGCCACTGTCTTGTACTTCAAAAATATCAGAGGACATAAAAGAAATAAAATTCCCCAAAAACAAAATATAGCCATAGCAACAAGGATAGGAGCTTGAGCCATACATCTGGCAGCTCCAGCAAAAGTAAGTAGAATCACGGTCAAGCCTGAGTGTTCCCTCCCTGAGAACTGGAGGGGGAACGGAAGAAAGAAGAGGAAACAAAAAGGGTCGGACATAAAGTCTGGCGAGACCAGTTACCTTTAGCAAGTAAATAAATAAAAGTAGCACGCCCTGCATATAAAGTGGATAAGAGTGATTACTACATAAAAGACAGGTGTAACAAGGTAGACATGATAAGGTGTATACGCTTCCGTAATGATTACTCTGCACTAATAGCAGTATATCAAGAATGAGATGATCCCTTCCACTGTAAGGTGGTAGACTTAGGCATACGTCCAAAAGTATCCTAAATATTACCCTAATCGATCAGCTCCCTAATCCGCGTAGATATTCTGTGCCGGCCCCCACCGTAGGATGTATCACGTCCTAAAGTGGCAACCCTCCACTGATATGCATAGCCCCATATCTACAAGTGTCACAATTGACTTATCCCCCTCTGCTCGGCTCATGCACGCACATGGCCCAGTCGGTTTGCGCCACCTACACCATCCACCATGTTTGGGTCTCTTACAATCAGTCCAGTAAGCGTGCCCCTTCTCCGACCTAGTTTGGAGTACATGTTTGATACCTACTCTGGGTTACTGGATGAAACGGGTCCCACACAATATGATACAAGTTCTCCCCATTGTCTTGTATCCCCCACTAGGTTTTCCATTTGATTATGTATACCACTAGGTGTCTTTAATTACATATCTTAATTATTTCCATCGGTTATGTATACCACTAGGTGTCTTTAATTACATAACCTTATCGGGTTAAGTTTGTGGGCCTATATGTAAATATTACCCACCCCCTTAGATTTTCTTAACCCACCCACTGTCCAATTAATTTTTCTTAATCCCAAATTTAGTTCATAATCATACAATCCCTATGGATTATATTAGGTTAAGTAGTCCAATTTATTACCATGACCATTTATGGTTTATAATGGGCTAGACCTCCCACATTAGGCCTACAACTTGTGGACGCTGAATATGTCGGTCGGGTCCGGGCAGACTTCTTCCACGAGTTGGGCCTGACCTCGTGTCTTAGCCAGATTCGTATTTGTGCACTTAGACCTCTCACATTAGGTTCGGCATTAGTGGTTGTTGGATATGCCGGACGGGTCCGCGCAGACTTCCACTACTAATGCAACCTAACCTCGTGTTATAAGTGCTATTACGATTTCTAATTGTAAGCTTAGACGTTTTGTGACACCCCATCTCCATTAAGGTCAATCACAAAGGGAATGCCTTAATTTTGGTGGAGCGTTTATTGTGTATAGAACAGAAAAGTAAACAAGACAGATAAATATATTGGTACTTGGAAAGTAAAAACAACTTTAATTGCAGCGGAGAAATAGTTTGGTTATATCACATCAAAAACCAACTACAAATCCAAATACACTTATTATCCATTTTGACAAATAAGTTTTGAGTACATAAAATAAAAGACATAACCCCAACATAAAATAGCCATAAATAAGATAGGATGAACTTTACTTCAGCAATCCAAGCAACTTCCAAAAGAAAGAGATAAAGTGGTCCAAATCAAGCTCCACTAGTACTGGTCCCACCCTGAGCACCTGGGGGGAGGGAGGGGAGAAAGGAAGAAAAGAGGTGGAAACAAAAGGGGTCAAACATAAAGTCTGGCGAGTGCAATAACTTTAACAATATAATCATTAAAGCAACTAGGATAAGGCATTAGCTGGAAAATAAGGAAATGACTGTGAACTAAGGGGCATGACAGAGCAAACAAAGGAAATAAGATGAACAAAGATAACGTTAAAGGCGCACCTAATCACTATAAGATAATTACTACATTGCACCACACCAAACATCGTAAAAGTTGATCCCGCCTACAGAACTTAATAATGATAATGGTAGTTTCGTGTACCCCTAGCTGCCTTCATAGGTGTCGTCTGCCCCTATCTCCACTAGTTGTACCCAGTACCCCCATTTGATCGGCTCCCTAACTCATAGATACCCGTGCTGGTCCCATAGTGGGGTGTATCACTCCCCAAAGTGGCAACCCGATACCACCAAAGATGCACGGCTATACCTACACGATGCAACAACATCTTACCTACCAGCCCGGACACACACACGCACATGACCCCGTTGGACTTGCATTGCCACCGCTAACCCTTTTTGACCTCTTACAATCAAACCCAGTACACATGTCCCGTCCTCGACTTAGGTCGAGCCCACAAAGATACTTAATGGGTTACTGGTCTGATAAGCCCCCCCCCCCCATGTCTGACACAAGCCATCCACCTATGCTTGGTCCCCACTAAGGTTTCCCCACTTAATCCCATTCTTATTCATGTCTTCTTACATGTTTCAATCTTTGTTAAGTGCACCTAATCGTATTTCACATGCCACCCTAGGCACCCACTTAATTTCACATGCCACTCAAGGCACCCACCTAACCCTCCATGTCCCACCACATGTTTATCTGTTTAAGTGTTACTTAATTCATTAGAACCGTAACCTTGTAAAGATCTCCCACATTAGGCTGACATTTGCGGTTGCTGGATTTGCCGGGCGGGTCCGGGCAGTCTTATACCGAAACGAGCCTAACCTCGTGTCTTTACAATTGTTACGCATTTAATTCGTGCCTTTGACCTCTCACATTAGACTGGCATTTGCGGCTACTGGATTTGCCGAGCGGGTCTGGGCAGTCTTATACCATAAAAGAGTCTAACCTCGTGTCTTAGGCCGTTTATTATTACACATCTTTATTTAACCCCAAAGTGGATTAATATCCCTATTCAAATTTGTCAATAAATTCCAAATATACTTATGTCCATAATTGTCACCTTAATTATGTCCATTTATTTCAGGTATACCAATTATACCAATTATTGCCTCAAATTAATTGTATGCCTTTAAAGGCCAATACAAGCCAATTCTCAATATGTGTATATTCAATATTACTCCCATCGTCCCCACGTTGTTCGTTCGCTTATCATGACATATATATATATATATATATATATATATATATATATATTAGACTAGAAATTAGTCTAACACATAAAAGAGAAGAAAGACCGCAAATTTGCATAACACACAAAATGGATCTAACTTACAAATAAGGATTACAACATATCTAGCATAAACTTTGTATTGTCATGAATCTAAACATAGGCCTAAAGGTGTGAACTTGCATATATGAATATAGTTTTCACCCAAACTTGCATATATGAATATAGTTTTCACCCAAAACTTGCATAGGCCATAGTCACAAACTTGCATAAAACTATGTATGTCATAGATCTAAACCTAAAGGTGTAAACTTGCATATATGTGAATCCAATTTCTACCTAAACTTGCATATAGTCATTTTACTTGGTTCACATGTAAACTTGTGTACAATTCACATAGAAACTAGCATATAATCTACACCCAAACTTGCATATAAAATGATGTCAAACATGAATCAAGTTGAACATAGGTGATTGGGCATATACAAAGGGATCCACAACAAAGATTATCATTAAGAACAACTAGCATATATTCACAAAATATCACATTTTTCCAATGTTTCACAAATATAGCCATATAACCCAAATTATAACTCAACCTAATTAACTTGTTAATTATCTTATTAAAGAAATCAAACTCACAACTCAAAGAAGATCTTGAGTTCTGGGATCTGTGTTCTGAAATTGATTTAGCTCGCCTTTGAAGTAGACAAATTCGTTGTTGTTGTTATAGACTTGAGTTGAATTGAGTTGATTAGCTTTTCTTTGCTCCTAGTTGGTGGCGACTACTCTAGGTTGCGGGGTGATGAAATGACGGCCATGGTTCTAATTTTTAATAGGTTTAGGGTTTGAGTCTACATGTGTTTATATAGATATTAGGACTAATTTAGGCCATCCGATCAACCTAGAAGCAACCTGAACCATCCAAAAAACCAACTCAGCCCTAATGACTCAGCAGCAGCTCAGAATTGGACTTAATTCAAATCTTTCCGAGGGGGGTAGGTCGACCCCCAGGTCGACCCCTAGGTCGACCCCTAGGTCGACCCCCAGGTCGACCTATAGGGTAGGTCGACACTAAGGTCAACCCCCTGGTCGACCTGGCCTGGGGCGGGAAAATTCCCGCCCTGCCCGGTTCTGAGTCTGAATTCGTTTTTGAATTTAAATTTGAATTTCTAGAAACTTCCGACAGCCATAACTTCTTCATACGAAGTCCAATTTATGCAAACTTGGACTCTATCTCAACCAGAATTCCAAGACGAACACAATGGCGTAACCCGTTTCCCTTGATTCTCACATTTAAAATTAATTATTCCTTAATTCGTTAGTTTAATATTAATAGAAAATACGGGGTGTTACATTCCCCCCTCCTTAAAGGATTTCGACCCTGAAATCTTCAAGTTACAAAGAATACATATCCTACCATCCAATCGTCCATCTATTCAACCATCAAACACAGGAATCCATATACCTTAAAAGACTTCTAATGCTTTCATGTTTATATGCACAGTGTGTGTACATGTCCGTATCTAATGCAAAATCAGTCGGTCTACTGATTCAGTTGACCTCCTTAATGCAAATTATGATAGTAACATGCGTCCATTATGAATGCAAAAGATCCCTAATGATACATATTATTTCTACATGTGTGCACAACCATTCATCTGAATGCAACATCCATATGATAACACAACCATTATACATCCATTAACCTAAATAAGCACACATTTATATGCAGTATGAAAGTGATTGAGCCGATCTAGTGCCTAATGTGTGTGTATGCATCCACGAGCAACCACTAGAAAACACTTGCATCCACTAGCATCCATCAATCATAACATGTTTCAAATACATGTTTATATCCATTAGTCTATACCTAAGGATAAAGAATATGACCGAGAAGATACACTAAAAAGGTAGACACAAGCTTGAATAAACTTAAGGAAAAAGAGATCAAAGATGTACCCTCAAAAAGAAAAGGGTAGGCTGCACGTATTTTGGCCTCAGTCTCCCAAGTCGTGTCTTCCTCGGCGTCGCTCCATTGAACTTTGACAAGCTTAACTTCACGGTTGCGTAGCTTTTTGACTTCCATCCCAAGATACGAGTTAGAACTCTCCTCACGGTCGCTTCTCGTTCCACTTCGACTTCCTCTTGTATGCTTGGCTCCACAACTTCTGCCGACTCATGTAAGCACTTTCGTAGCTGAGCGACATGAAAAACATTATGAACTCTAGCCAATCTTTTAGGCAGCTCTACTCTGTAGGCCATCGTCCCAATCCTTTCGATGATAGGAAATGGTCCTACAAATCGTGGTGCCAACTTTCCTACGAACCCAAAGCGGATGAAATTCCTCAAAGGAGATACTTTAAGAAACACCTTATCCCCAACCTCAAGCTCAAGGTCGGTCCTTCTCTTGTATGCGTAAGATTTCTGTCTATCTTGGGAAGTCTTCATTCTCCTTCGTATCAAGTCCACTTTCTCTGAAGTCTCTCTAATCATGTCCGGCCCAAGTATAAGTTTATATGTGGACTCCCACCAACAAGTTGGTGATCGACATGGCAATCCATATAAAGCTTCGAAGGGTACCATGCCTATAGTGGCTTGGTAGCTATTGTTATAAGCGAACTCCACCAAAGGGAGACGATCCTCCCAAGATCCTCCAAAGTCAAGAATGCACAGTCTCAAAAGATCTTCCAGTACTCTGTTCACCCTTTCCGTCTGACCATCGGTTTGAGGGTTATAGGCTGTGCTTAAACATAGCTGTGTGCATACGGCCTCTTGCAAACTCCTCCGGAACTCGTTTGTAAAGATAGGATCTCGATCACTCACTATGCTGGAGGGTATCCCATGGAGTCGAACTATCTCCTTAAGATAAATGGAGGCTAAAGACGAGGCGGTCCTCCTACTCTTGACAGGTATAAAATAAGCGCTTTTCGCGAGTCTGTCCACTATTACCCAAATACCGGTATCGCCCCTTCTTGACCTAGGCAACCCATCAACAAAGTCCATCGAGATGCTTTCCTATTTCCATTGCGGAACTTCTAGAGGATGAAGCAAACCACCAGGCTTCTTCTGCTCTGCCTTGACTTGTTGGCATATCATGCATTTCGAAACAAATTCAGCTACATCCCTCTTCGTGCCATTCCAAAAGAAAACTCTTTTGATGTCTTTATACATTTTGTCTCCACCGGGGTGTATGGTCATCTTGGAATGATGTGCTTCTTCCAGAACCATCTTCACCAAATCTCTTGCTTGTGGGATGCATAGTCTTCCATCCCGTCTCAACCAACCCTTATCATCAATGGAGTGTCTATTGAGGTGACCAGAAGTCTCTCCCCTAATTAGCTTATCTATCACATCAACTAGCTGAGGGTCTTCACGTTGCGCGGTTCCTATTGAGTCCAACAAAGTAGGCCGCACCTCTAGCATTGCCATCAAGCCAGTCACATAATCAACAGAGGGTCTAAAATCAAAATTTGCTATGTACTCCAAACTTTGCCTTTCTACAAAGAGAGTAATTAAGGTCAGCTTCTTTCTACTTAAGGCGCCTGCTACTACATTGCCCTTGCCAGGAGTATATAAGATCTCAAAGTCGTATAAGGCAAGAAACTCCATCCATCTTTGTTGCCTTAGATTGAGATCTTTCTGCGAGAAAAGGTACTTCAACGATTTATGGTCAGTATACTGTAACACCCCGAATTTCAATTAACACTAATGGTTAGTAATTAAAGTATAATTAATCTCAGATGTGAGAATCAGGGGAAACGGGCTGCGTCATTGCGTTCGTCTCGGAAAAATACGCGAAATAGAGTCCGAGTTTGCGTAAAACGGGTACCGTATGAAAGAGATATGGACGAACGAAGTTAGGCAGAAAAACCCGAAACAGGTCAGAAATGCACTGGCGCACTTGTGAAGTGCGCCAGCACAAAAATACACTGGCGCACTTGGGAAGTGCGCCCATGTCGGGACAGGAAACCTGCACAGTTTCTAGAGAGTTCTGTGGTTGGGTGCACCAGTTTGGGGTTTGGGCTTGGTCTTAGGGCTGGTTTCTGGAAGGTTCCGAAATCTAAGGGTCCTAATCTAATTTAGGGTTAATCTAAGGGCCTAAAACACTCACCTAATCTATAAATACACCCTAAACCTACCCTAATCCATACTAAAAATAAAATTGAGGGCTACATGCCGCCAAATTAAATCTTAGAAGGAGCCTCCACTAATTTATGAAGAGGGTTGCAAGCTAATCACTCTCTAATCAACCTCTAATCCATTCTAAGCATCTTAATCTTCTTCATTTGGAGTGCAAATTGGCTAGTGGTGAGTTTCTATCACTCTAGTGATCAATTGCTAAACTAAGTGGATGAGATATGATGAGATCATATAGTTTTGTTTGTGGATTAATGGGTTTTAAGTCATATGACATGATGTTAGTTTGCTAATGTATGTGGGTTATGCAAGTTTTGTGCTTTGTGATCATATGTTAATATGCAAGTTACATGTATGATAATATGCAAGTTACATGTATGATAATTATGCAAGTTGTATGTTTCTTCATATGCAAGTTTATGAGTTCATATGCAAGTATGTAACATGTTATGCAAGTTCATATGCAAGTTTATGAGTTCATATGCAAGTTATGTAACATGTTATGCAAGTTCATATGCAAGTTATGTGACATATTATGCAAGTTCATATGCAAGTCATGTATTTGTTAATATGTAAGTTTATGTAACATGTTATGCAAGTTAATATGCAAGTTATGTGACATGTTATACAAGATTATATGCAAGTTATGTGACATGTTATGCAAGTTCATATGCAAGTTATGTGTTTGTTAATATGCAAGATGGCACCTTTGAAACATGTTCATACACATGCAAGTTGACACCTTTTATATGTGTTATGTCATGAGAACGAAATTACGTGGGAACGATGGGGTTAATTAAATGCATATGTTAATAAGATTATGTGAAATTAATATAACTATGCATAACATAAAATAAATGAACATAGTATGGGAATTTGCCTATTAAGTTAGGTGTACCCATACTATGTGTTGGGAATTTGCCTATTAAGTTAGGTGTACCCACACTTTGGAGTTGGGAATTTGCCTATTAAGTTAGGTGCACCCATATTCCTAAAATAAACATGATAATTAACACAAATTATGGGGGTGATTAATTAGGAGTAATTAATCGATTAAGACACGAGGTTGGACCCGTTTGTAGTGTAAGACTGCCCGGAGTTTACCGGCTTAACCAGGCATCTACAAATGACGGTCCAATGTGAGGGGTCTTAATCATAAATTAAATACGTAACAAGGGTAAATGACACGAAGTTGGACCCGTTTGTAGTGTAAGACTGCCCGGAACCTACCGGCTTAACCAGGCATCTACAAATGACGGTCCAATGTGAGGGGTCCTTTACACGGTTACGGTGTTAATCAATTAAGAAACACTTAACCAGATAAGCATGTAGTGGGGCATGGGGGTTAAGTGGGTACCTTGGGTGGTATGTGGAAATTGCTAGTGGTTGCCAATAGAAAATATGATAAAATACTTAACCAAGATGAAACATGTAATTAAACATGATTAAAGGGTTAAGTGGGAAACACTAGTGTGTGGGCCAAGCTTAGGGGGATGGCTTGTGCTGGGGGCCCATTTCAACCAGTAACCCATACGTATCTTAGTGGGCTCGACCCATGTCGAGGACGGGACACGCATACTGGGCTTGACTATAAGAGGCCAAAATGGGTTAGCGGTGGCAACGCATGACCAACGGGTTTCATATGCGTGTGTGGACCCGGGCTGGTAAATAAGACGTTGTTGCATCGTGTAGATATAAGCCGTGCACCGTTAGTTTTATCAGGTTGCCACGTTGGGGAATGGTACACCCCACGGTGGGGCCAGCACGGGTATCTACGTTAGGGAGCCGATCGAATGGGGAGTAGTGTGTACACCTAGTGGATTGTAGGGCCCCGTGGCGTCTACTTAGTCACCTAGGGGTACGCGAGAACTATTAAGTTAATTTTATAAGTCCATGGGTGGGATCAACCTTTAAGTTAGGAATGACTGGTGTGGTGCAGTTTAGTAATTTACCTTTGAAAGGGTAGATGCGTCTTTATCTTTTATCTTAGTTTAGTTGATTGCTTAGTGTAGCCATTCATCCCCATTAGTTACCGTAAATCAGTTTATGTCTTCTCTGGTTACTTTAACGATTGTATTGTTAAAGTTATAGGACTCGCTCAGACTTATGTCTGACCCCGTTGTTTTTATCTTTTTCCCAACCCTCAGGTCCTACGGTGGATCCTAGCAGTAGTGGAGCTTGATCGGCTGTTCCAGTCTTTAGGAGCTTGGATAGATGTAAAGCTCCAGTTACCCAGTTATCTTTTCTTTTGTCATGGCTATTGTATGAGAGTGGGATTATGTACTCCTTTATTTTGATGGATATTGTACTTGACTTTTATTGTGGTTTTATGATGTAACCAGACATGTTTTACTTCCGCTGTTATGAGATGATGTTTTAAATTTCAAGTACTATTTATATCTGTCTTGTTGTAATTTTTCTGTTCTATATTCACTAAAATACTCCACCGATGCTATGGCATTCCCTTAGTGAGTGACCATAGCGGGAGCGGGGTGTTACACGTGGTATCAGAGCCAGGTTACCGGAACAGATAAATTTTTGAGAAAAATACTTTTTTTTAAAAAAAATAGTAAAGGTATTATTTTTGGAAAAAGTATTTTCAAAAACATGTCTTTTAAGAGAAAAGTTTTTGAAAAAGAAAAGCATAATCCCCAATAGCCATATCTTTATCTTTCGGAATCTCCTTTTTGAATCTTTCCTCTTTCGTTTCAGCATGGCTGAAGATCTTAACATCCCGGAGGGCTTAGTTATACCACTATGGTATAGGAGGTTACAAGAGGCTAGGGCCGCGGCTGCGGGTCCAGCCAATGCTACTACACCAGAGGCAACCGCTCCTCCTCCTCAGCCTAGAGTGGATAATTTTGCTAAGATTTGCAAGGAGTTCAAGGCTATAGGAGGAAAACCTTTTCTAGGTTCAGAGACTTTCGTAGAGGCTAGAGATTGGCTTAAGGAAGTGGAAGAGTTGCTAGATATCTTTGAAGTGGAAGAGGGAAAGAAAGTCAAGTTGGCGGCTTGGTTAATGAAGGGAGAGGCCTCATTCTGGTGGGAGGTCACTAATGGAGAACGCCCTATTGACTCTTGGGCAGATTTCAAGCAAAAGGTTTGGGGCTAAGTTTCTCTCAAGGGCGGAAGAGAATCTATTTATGGAGAAGTTCTTGAATTTGAAGCAAGGGAATCTCACGGTGAAAGAATATGTCAACAAATTCAATCAATTAGCAAGGTTTGGCATAGAGTTGGTGAATACACCGGAGAAGAAGGCTTTGAGGTTCGTTAGAGGCTTGAACGAACCATTGCAAGGAATAGCTATGACTCACATTCCTATGGGGGCCACCTTTGAGAAGCTTGTCTACATGGCACTTATGCATGAGGATGATAAGAGTTCTAAGGCACCAGAGAAGAAGGGGGATCAGAAGAAACCGCAACAACAACAACAAGGCAAGGGTGGAAAAGGCAATGGTGACAAGGGGAAGAAGAAGAAGAAGTGCTTCAATTGTGGGACCCCAGGCCACCTCAGCAAGGATTGTCGCAAAAAGAAGAAGACCGGTTGCTTTCATTGTGGTGAAGCAGGACATCTTGTGAAGGACTGCCCAAAGAAGGGGCAAGAGACGGGGTCTACCTCAGGAGGTCAGGTGCAAGCTCTTATGGCACCAGCTCAGGCAGGGGGGCAAGTTCAGGCTCTCTCAGTTCCACCGATTCAGCAGAGAGGTAGAACTATTTCCGTTGAAAGTCTGGTTTTTCTGTTTGATCATCCAGTTCGTACTTTGTTTGACTCTGGCGCATCGCATTCTTTTATCTCATCATCGTTAGTTGAGTCACTGCACTTAGACACCAGTCTAGTTGATGATCCCTTGGTTGTTTCAAACCCAATTGGGGGCTCCATATATCTGTCTATGATATGTTTGGGTTTGAAGATTTCTATACTTAGCGTTGAGTTTGGATGTGATGCTTTTGTATTGGGCTTCACGGGCTATGGGTTGATTTTGGGCATGGACTGGTTATCCAGTAATGGTGCCGTTCTTGATTGTGAAAGGAGAGTTGTCAGGCTTATGACCTGCTTGGGTAATACTCTCGAGATCTCTTGTAATCCCATGGAATCTGTTTTGCTAAGTTATCTTGAATCGCTCGATGCTTCGGTCGAGAGTTTGCGTTCTGTCAGAGTGGTCCGGGAATATCCGGATGTGTTTGAAGAGGTGAAGGGTTTGCCTCCGAAGCGGGAGATAGATTTCCGAATTTATTTGGTGGATAATGCCAAACCAGTGTCTTTGCCAGTGCGCCACATGGCTCCTTGTGAGAGAAGAGAACTTCATAAGCAAGTAGGGGAGTTGCTTGAGAAGGGGTTCATAAGGCGAAGTATATCGGAGTGGGGAGCTCCAGTAGTGTTTGCCACGAAGGCGGATGGGTCCCTCAGACTTTGTGTGGATTATAGAGAACCTAATAAGCTCACGAAGAAGAATAGACACCCATTACCGAGGATAGATAATCTCTTTGATCAGTTGGTTGGCGCCTCAGTGTTTTCGCAGATGGACTTAGCTACAGGGTTTCATCAGTTGAGAGTGGCGGATGACAGTATAGAGAAGACTGCTTTCCGGACTCCGGATGGTTTTTATGAGTGGCTTGTGATGCCATTTGGGTTGACAAACGCCCCTGCATACTTTGTTGATCTGATGAGTAGAGTGTTCAGAGAGTATCTGAATAAGTTTGTAGTGGTCTTTGTGGATGACATCTTGGTCTTTTCCAAGAGTGAAGAAGAGCATGCCTTACATCTCAGAGAAGTGTTGGAGACTCTTCGAGCACATAGTCTTAAAGCTAAATTCTCTAAATGTCATTTTTGGAGAAGAGAAGTGCGATTCTTAGGGCATGTGGTCTCTAAGGAAGGGATAGCTATGGATCCCGCAAAGATAGTATCTATCCAGGATTGGAAAGTTCCTAGAAATGCTACCGAAGTAAGAAGTTTCTTGGGGTTGGCAGGATATTATAGGAAGTTCATCAAAGACTTCGCGAAGATATCAGCCCCATTAACCCGCTTGACGAAGAAGAATCTGGTTTTCTCATGGGACGTAGATTGTGATGATGCTTTCCGACGGTTAAAGAGAGCTTTGACCACCGCTCCAGTTTTAGTGCTTCCAGATGGGAGTAAGCCATTTGTTGTTTATACCGATGCTTGTGGGACAGGATTAGGCGCAGTCTTGATGCAGGAGGGAAGGGTAATAGCCTATGGAGGGAGGCAATTGAGAGTGCATGAGAAGAATTACCCTACCCATGATCTAGAGTTGGCCACGATTGTTTTCGCACTTAAGTCTTGGCGCCATTATCTTCTTGGTGAGAGATTCGAGTTGTTCACTGACCATAAATCATTGAAGTACTTATTCTCTCAGAAGGATTTAAACTTAAGACAGCAAAGGTGGATGGAGTTCTTAGCATCCTATGATTTCGAGATAGCGTATACCCCTGGCAAGGGTAACGTGGTGGCGGACGCCTTGAGTAGAAAAAGGCTATTTTGGATGATGCACATCGTTCAAGGATGACTATTCATCCCGGTGGAGACAAAATGTACCAAGACATGAAGAGAGTTTTCTTCTGGGCTGGTATGAAGAAAGATGTGGCCGAGTATGTGGCTAGATGCTTAGTGTGCCAACAAGTTAAAGCGGAGCAAAGGAAACCCGGTGGGTTGCTACACCCATTGGAAGTTCCGCAATGGAAGTGGGATAGTGTCTCGATGGATTTCATCGATGGGTTACCGAGATCGAGGAAGGGCAATACGGGAATTTGGGTTGTGGTAGACAGACTTACCAAGAGTGCCCATTTTATACCCGTGAAGAGTAAGAGGACTGCTCCATGGCTTGCTTCAGTCTATGTTAGAGAGATTGTTAGATTGCATGGTGTACCATCCAGCATTGTGAGTGATCGAGATCCTATCTTCACTAGTGAGTTTTGGAGAAGTCTGCAAGAGGCGGTAGGGACTCAGTTGTGTTTGAGCACCGCATATCATCCTCAGACGGACGGTCAGACCGAGAGGGTGAACCGTATCTTAGAAGATCTCTTGAGGCTTTGTATCTTGGATTTTGGAGGTACATGGGAAGAACATCTTCCTTTGGGGGAGTTCGCATACAATAACAGCTTTCAGTCTAGTATTGGCATGGCACCTTTCGAAGCTCTTTATGGAAGGCCTTGTCGATCTCCTACATGTTGGTGGGAATCTACGGATAAGATCTTGCTTGGGCCAGATATGGTTAGAGAGACTTCAGAGAAGATTAATTTGATTCGAAGAAGGATGAAGGCAGCGCAAGATAGACAGAAATCTTATGCGGATCGGAGAAGGACGGATCTTGAGTTTGAGGTTGGGGACATGGTTTTTGTCAAAGTATCTCCGTTGAGAAATGTTGTTCGCTTTGGGTCCGTTGGGAAGTTAGCACCGAGGTTTGTTGGGTCGTTTCCTATTAAGGAAAGGATTGGACGGATGGCATATAGGGTGGAGTTGCCCGACAGACTTAGTGGTGTTCATGATGTATTCCATGTATCACATTTGAGGAAGTGCTTACATGAGACCGCAGAGGTGGTAGAGCCGAGCTTGCTTAGAGATGTAGAGGTAGAGCGTGATGCGACGATTCGACGAGCTCCTACTCGCATCCTTGGGTCAGAAACTAGGAAGTTGAGGAACAGAGAAGTTCAGCTAGTTAAAGTGCAATGGGGAGATGACGAAAGCAATGCTACTTGGGAGACGGAAGCGAAGATGCGTTCTTTGTACCCATTTCTTTTTTAGAGTATGTCTTTTAACTTCTCCTTTATCGCTTGTCTAGTACTTATCTTATCTTTAGTATATCCTCTCGCTAGTACCTATGACCTTTAGATAGGGTAAAACCTATGGTTGAAACATGTGTTTGAAACATGTTATGGTTGATGGATGCATGTGGATGCAATTGTTTCCTAGTGGTTGCTCGTGGATGCATATACACACACATTAGGCACTAGATCGGCTCAGTCACTTCATGTTGCATATCGCATAAATGGATGTGGTAGTTAGATTGATGGATGTATCATGACTGTGTTATCATGTGGATGATGCATTTTTGTGTATGGTTGTGCACGCATATAGAAATTGTATGTGTCAATAGGGTTTCGCATACATATTGGATGCATGGCACTATCATGGTTTGCATTAAGGAGGTCGACTGAATCAGTAGACCGCCTGATTTTGCATTAGTATACGGACATATACACACACTTTCTACATATGTTCATACATCATTAGAAGTTTCTAAGGATAATGGTTGCTTGTGGTTGATGGTTTAGTAGATGGTTGTTTGGTTGGTAGGATACGTTCTTCTTGACTTAGAGATTTCGAGGACGAAATCCTTTAAGTAGGGGAGAATGTAACACTCCGAATTTCAATTAACACTAATGGTTAGTAATTAAAGTATAATTAATCTCAGATGTGAGAATTAGGGGAAACGGGCTGCGTCATTGCGTTCGTCTCGGAAAAATACGCGAAATAGAGTCCGAGTTTGCGTAAAACGGGTACCGTATGAAAGAGATATGGACGAACGAAGTTAGGCAGAAAAACCCGAAACAGGCCAGAAATGCACTGGCGCACTTGTGAAGTGCGCCAGCACAAAAATACACTGGCGCACTTGGGAAGTGCGCCCATGTCGGGATAGGAAACCTGCACAGTTTCTAGAGAGTTCTGTGGTTGGGTGCACCAGTTTGGGGTTTGGGCTTGGTCTTAGGGCTGGTTTCTGGAAGGTTCCGAAATCTAAGGGTCCTAATCTAATTTAGGGTTAATCTAAGGGCCTAAAACACTCACCTAATCTATAAATACACCCTAAACCTACCCTAATCCATACTAAAAATAAAATTGAGGGCTACATGCCGCCAAATTAAATCTTAGAAGGAGCCTCCACTAATTTATGAAGAGGGTTGCAAGCTAATCACTCTCTAATCAACCTCTAATCCATTCTAAGCATCTTAATCTTCTTCATTTGGAGTGCAAATTGGCTAGTGGTGAGTTTCTATCACTCTAATGATCAATTGCTAAACTAAGTAGATGAGATATGATGAGATCATATGGTTTTGTTTGTGGATTAATGGGTTTTAAGTCATATGACATGATGTTAGTTTGCTAATGTATGTGGGTTATGCAAGTTTTGTGCTTTGTGATCATATGTTAATATGCAAGTTACATGTATGATAATATGCAAGTTACATGTATGATAATTATGCAAGTTGTATGTTTCTTCATATGCAAGTTTATGAGTTCATATGCAAGTATGTAACATGTTATGCAAGTTCATATGCAAGTTTATGAGTTCATATGCAAGTTATGTAACATGTTATGCAAGTTCATATGCAAGTTATGTGACATATTATGCAAGTTCATATGCAAGTCATGTATTTGTTAATATGTAAGTTTATGTAACATGTTATGCAAGTTATGTGACATGTTATACAAGATTATATGCAAGTTATGTGACATGTTATGCAAGTTCATATGCAAGTTATGTGTTTGTTAATATGCAAGATGGCACCTTTGAAACATGTTCATACATATGCAAGTTGACACCTTTTATATGTGTTATGTCATGAGAACGAAATTACGTGGGAACGATGGGGTTAATTAAATGCATATGTTAATAAGATTATGTGAAATTAATATAACTATGCATAACATAAAATAAATGAACATAGTATGGGAATTTGCCTATTAAGTTAGGTGTACCCATACTATGTGTTGGGAATTTGCCTATTAAGTTAGGTGTACCCACACTTTGGAGTTGGGAATTTGCCTATTAAGTTAGGTGCACCCATATTCCTAAAATAAACATGATAATTAACACAAATTATGGGGGTGATTAATTAGGAGTAATTAATCGATTAAGACACGAGGTTGGACCCGTTTGTAGTGTAAGACTGCCCGGAGTTTACCGGCTTAACCAGGCATCTACAAATGACGGTCCAATGTGAGGGGTCTTAATCATAAATTAAATACGTAACAAGGGTAAATGACACGAAGTTGGACCCGTTTGTAGTGTAAGACTGCCCGGAACCTACCGGCTTAACCAGGCATCTACAAATGACGGTCCAATGTAAGGGGTCCTTTACACGGTTACGGTGTTAAACAATTAAGAAACACTTAACCAGATAAGCATGTAGTGGGGCATGGGGGTTAAGTGGGTACCTTGGGTGGTATGTGGAAATTGCTAGTGGTTGCCAATAGAAAATATGATAAAATACTTAACCAAGATGAAACATGTAATTAAACATGATTAAAGGGTTAAGTGGGAAACACTAGTGTGTGGGCCAAGCTTAGGGGGATGGCTTGTGCTGGGGGCCCATTTCAACCAGTAACCCATACGTATCTTAGTGGGCTCGACCCATGTCGAGGACGGGACACGCATACTGGGCTTGACTATAAGAGGCCAAAATGGGTTAGCGGTGGCAACGCATGACCAACGGGTTTCATATGCGTGTGTGGACCCGGGCTGGTAAATAAGACGTTGTTACATCGTGTAGATATAAGCCGTGCACCGTTAGTTTTATCAGGTTGCCACGTTGGGGAATGGTACACCCTACGGTGGGGCCAGCACGGGTATCTACGTTAGGGAGCCGATCGAATGGGGAGTAGTGTGTACACCTAGTGGATTGTAGGGCCCCGTGGCGTCTACTTAGTCACCTAGGGGTACGCGAGAACTATTAAGTTAATTTTATAAGTCCATGGGTGGGATCAACCTTTAAGTTAGGAATGACTGGTGTGGTGCAGTTTAGTAATTTACCTTTGAAAGGGTAGATGCGTCTTTATCTTTTATCTTAGTTTAGTTGACTGCTTAGTGTAGCCATTCATCCCCATTAGTTACCGTATATCAGTTTATGTCTTCTCTGGTTACTTTAACGATTGTATTGTTAAAGTTATAGGACTCGCTCAGACTTATGTCTGACCCCGTTGTTTTTATCTTTTTCCCAACCCTCAGGTCCTACGGTGGATCCTAGCAGTAGTGGAGCTTGATTGGCTGTTCCAGTCTTTAGGAGCTTGGATAGATGTAAAGCTCCAGTTACCCAGTTATCTTTTCTTTTGTCATGGCTATTGTATGAGAGTGAGATTATGTACTCCTTTATTTTGATGGATATTGTACTTGACTTTTATTGTGGTTTTATGATGTAACCAGACATGTTTTACTTCCGCTGTTATGAGATGATGTTTTAAATTTCAAGTACTATTTATATCTGTCTTGTTGTAAATTTTCTGTTCTATATTCACTAAAATACTCCACCGATGCTATGGCATTCCCTTAGTGAGTGACCATAGCGGGAGTGGGGTGTTACATATACAATTCAATTTTCTCACCTAAGAGATAGTGGCGCCAAGACTTAAGCACAAAAACGATGGTTGCTAACTCTAGATCGTGGGTTGGGTAGTTCTTCTCATGCACTTTCAACTGCCTTCCACCATAAGCTACTACCTTCCCTTCTTGCATCAAAACAACGCCTAGTCCCATACCGCATGCATCTGTGTATACCGTAAACATCCTGCTCCCATCTGGTAATGTCAAAACTGGGGCTATTGTCAGAGCCCTCTTCAACCGTTGAAAGCGACTTCGCAATCCAAATCCCTAGTGAAAGTCGGGTTCTTCTTCGTTAACCTTGTAAGTGGAGCTGAGATTTTCGCAAAGTCTTTAATGAACTTGCGATAAAAACCTGCTAGTCCAAGAAAACTTCGGACTTCGGTTGCATTCTTTGGAACCTTCCAATCCTGGACCGCAACTACTTTTGCAGGGTCCATAGCTAACCCTTCTTTGCACACCACATGCCCAAGAAATCTTACTTCTTCCCTTTAGAAGTGGCACTTGGAGAATTTTGCTTTTAACCGATGTGCACGGAGAGTATCCATGACTTCCCTTAAATGCAAAGCATGCTCTTCCTCATTCTTCGAAAAAATCAGAATATCATCTACGAAGACTACCACAAATTTATTGAGAAATTCCCGGAACACTCTACTCATCAAATCGACGAAATAAGCAGGTGCGTTTGTCAAGCCGAAAGGCATGACAAGCCATTCGAAGAAACCATCCGGCATTCTGAACGCGGTCTTTTCAATGCTATCTTCAGCCACTCTTAGCTGATGAAATCCGGTAGCCAGATCTAATTGAGAGAAAACTAATGCACCTACAAGCTGATCGAACAAATCATCTATTCTTGGCAGTGGGTGCCTATTCTTCTGGGTCAGCTTGTTTAGCTCCCTATAATCAAAGCATAGGCGAAGTGAACCGTCCGCTTTGGTTGCGAACACCACTGGAGCACACCATTCAGAAATACTCCGCCTTATGAACCCTTTTTCTGGCAGCTCCTTAACTTGCTTGCTAAGCTCCTTTCTCTCCCTTGGAGCCATGTGTCTAACGGGTAAAGCAACGGGTTTTGCGTTATCAACTAGGTATATGCGGAAGTCTATCTCCTGCTTCGGAGGCATGCCCTCTACTTCCTCAAAGACATTCGAGTATTCACGGACCACTCTAACAGACTGCAAATTCTCAACAGACGCGTCAAGCGATTCCAGATAACTTAGCATAACAGAATTCATGGGGTTACAAGAGATTTCGAGAGTGTTGCCCAAGCAAGTCATAAGCCTAACCTCTCTCTTTTCACAATTTAAGACGGCTCCATTACTAGATAACCAATCCATGCCCAGAACTAACCCATAGCCCGTGAAGCCCAAAACATAAGCATCACAACTAAACCCAATGCTAAGTATAGAAATTTCCAAATCCAAACAAATCATCAACAAATAGGTTGAGCCCCCAATTGGATTTGAAACAACTAAGGGATCCTCTACTATACTGGTGTTTAGGTGTAGTGACTCAACTAAAGCAGTAGATATAAAAGAGTGCTATGCACCAGAATCAAAGAGTGTGCGAACAAGATGATCAAAAAGATAAACTAAACTTTCAACAGAAATCGCTCTACCTCGTTCTTGCAGCGGTGGGGCCACGAGAGCCTGGACCTGCCCCCTTGCCTGCCCTGGTGCCATGAGAGCCTGAATCTACCCTCCAGAGGTAGGCCCTGCCCTTTGCCCTTTCTTTGGGCAGTCCTTAATCAGATGTCCTGCCTTGCCACAGTGGAAACAACCAGTCTTCTTCTTCCTACAGTCTTTTCTCAGATGGCCTGGTGTCCCACAGTTAAAGCACCTTTTTTTCCCTTGCCATTGTTGTCTTTACCACCCTTCTTATTATGTTGTTGCTGTTGGGGTTTCTTTTGAACCCCTTTCTTCTCAGGTGCCTTATTAGCATTGGCGCCTTTCTCCTCTTCATGCATAAGTGCCATGTCAACCAGTCTCTCAAAGGTGGCCCCCATAGGGATGTGGTTCATAGCTAACCCATGTAACGGCTCGTTCAAACCCTTAACAAATCTCAGGGCCTTCTTTTCGGGTGTATTCACCAAGTCCAAGCCAAATCTCGCCAACTGATTAAACTTGTTGACGTACTCTTTCATTGATAGATTTCCCTGCCTCAATGCCAAAAACCTTTCCATGTATAGATTCTCTTTGGCCCGTGAGAGAAACTTTTCCTCAAACCTACGCCTGAAATCCGGCCAAGTATCAACTGGATGCTCTCCATTAGTGACCTCCCACCAAAACGAGGCCTCATCCTTCATTAACCAGGCAGCTAATTGGACCTTTCTTCCATCTTCTACCTCAAAGATTCCAAACAATTCTTCCACCTCCTTTAGCCAATTTCGAGCTTCAGCAAACGTCTCCGACCGTGAAAAGGTTTTCTGCCCATTGCCCGAAAGTCCTTGCATATCTTTACGAAAGTATCAACACGGGGAGAAGGAGGAGGAGGAGCATTTGTTGGGCCTGTGATATTGGCCCTAGCTTCCAGATACCTTCTAAACCATCCTGGTATCGGTATCCCCTCGGGTATCTCGGGAATTCCAGACATGCTGAAAAGAAAATAAAGAGATTCAAACGGAGAATTCACAAGAAAGATATATGGCTCTTGGGGGTTATTTTTTTTAAAATAAACTTTTCTCTTGAAAATACTCTCCTTAAAACGTATTTTTGAAAGTATCCTTTATGAAAATGCTTTTTGAAAAAATAGTTTTTCAAAATATCTTATCTGTTCTAGTAACCTTCAGCTCTGATACCACGTGTGACACCCCATCTCCATTAAGGTCACTCACAAAGGGAATGCCTTAATTTGGGTGGAGCGTTTATTGTGTATAGAACAAAAAAGTAAACAAGACAGATAAATATATTGGTACGTGGAAAGTAAAAACAACTTTTATTGCAGCGGAAAAATAGTTTGGTTACATCACATCAAAAACCAACTACAAAACCAAATACACTTATTATCCATGTTGATAAATAAGTTCTGAGTACATAAAATAAAAGACATATCCCCAACATAAAACAGCCATAAATAAGATAGGCTGAACTTTACTTCAGCAATCCAAGCAACTTCCAAAAGAAAGAGATAAAGTGGTCCAAATCAAGCTCCACTAGTACTGGTCCCACCCTGAGCACCTGGGGGGAGAAAGGAAGAAAAGAGGTGGAAACAAAAGGGGTCAGACATAAAGTCTGGCGAGTGCAATAACTTTAACAATATAATCATTAAAGCAACTAGGATAAGGCATAAGCTGGAAAATAAGGAAATGACTGTGAACCAAGGGGCATGACAGAGCAAACAAAGGAAATAAGATGAACAAAGATAACGTTAAAGGCGCACCTAATCACTATAAGATAATTACTACATTGCACCACACCAAACACCCTAAAAGTTGATCCCACCTACAGAACTTAATAATGATAATGGTAGTTTCGTGTACCCCTAGCTGCCTTCATAGGTGTCGTCTGCCCCTATCTCCACTAGTTGTACCCACTACCCCCATTCGATCGGCTCCCTAACTCGTAGATACCCGTGCTGGTCCAACAGTGGTGTGTATCACTCCCCAAAGTGGCAACCCGATACCAACAAAGATGCACGACTTATACCTACACGATGCAACAACGTCTTACCTACCAGCCCAGACCCACACACGCACATGACCCCGTTGGACATGCGTTGCCACTGCTAACCCGTTTTAACCTCTTACAATCAAACCCAGTACGCATGTCCCATCCTCGACTTGGGTCGAGCCCACAAAGATACTTAATGGGTTACTGGTCTAATAAGGGCCCCCCATGCCTGACACAAGCCTTCCACCTATGCTTGGTCCCCACTAAGGTTTCCCCACTTAACCCCATTCTTATTCATGTCTTCTTACATGTTTCAATCTTGGTTAAGTGCATCTAATCGTATTTCACATGCCACCCAAGGCACCCACTTAATTTCACATGCCACTCAAGGTACCCACCTAACACCCCATGTCCCACCACATGTTTATCTGGTTAAGTGTTACTTAATTCATTAAAACCGTAACCTTGTAAAGACCTCCCACATTAGGCTGACATTTGCGGTTGCTGGATTTGCCGGGCGAGTCCGGGCAGTCTTATACCGAAACGAGCCTAACCTCGTGTCTTTAAAATTGTTACGCATTTAATTTGCGCCTTTGACCTCTCACATTAGACTGGCATTTGTGGCTGCTGGATTTGCCGGGCGGGTCCGGGCAGTCTTATACCACAAAAGAGTCTAACCTCGTGTCTTAGGCGGTTTATTATTAGACATCTTTATTTAACCCCAAAGTGGATTAATATCCCTATTCAAATTTGTCAATAAATTCCAAATATACTTATGTCCATAATTGTCACTTAAATTATGTCCATTTATTTCGGGTATACAAATTATACCAATTATTGCCTCAAATTAATAGTATGGCTTTTAAGGCCATTACATGCCAATTCTCAATATGTGTATATTCAATATTACCCCCATCGTCCCCACGTTGTTCGTTCGCTTATCATGATATATATATATATATATATATATTAGACTAACAATTAGTCTAACACATAAAAGAGAAGAAACACCATAAATTTCCATAACACACAAAATGGATCTAACTTACAAATAAGGATTACAACATATCTAGCATAAACTTTATATTGTCATGAATCTAAACATAGGCCTAAAGGTGTGAACTTGCATATATGAATATTGTTTTCACCCAAAACTTGCATATATGAATATAGTTTTCACCCAAAACTTGCATAGGCCATAGTGACAAACTTGCATAAAACTATGTACATCATAGATCTAAACCTAAAGGTGTAAACTTGCATATATGTGAATCCAATTTCTACCTAAACTTGCATATAGTCATTTTACTTGGTTCACATGTAAACTTGTGTACAATTCACAAAGAAACTAGCATATAATCTACACCCAAACTTGCATATAAAATGATGTCAGACATGAATCAAATTGAACATAGGTGATTGGGCATATACAAAGGGATCCACAACAAAGACTATCATTACGAACAACTTGCATATATTCACAAAATATCACATTTTTCCAATGTTTCACAAACATAGCCATGTAACCCAAATTATAACTCAACCTAATTAACTTGTTAGTTATCTTAAATCGAACTCACAACTCAAAGAAGGTCTTGAGTTCTGGGATCTGTGTTCTGAAATTGATTTAGCTCACCTTTGAAGTAGACAAATTCGTTGTTGTTGTTGTTATAGACTTGAGTTGAATTGAGTTGATTAGCTTTTCTTTGCTCCTAGTTGGTGGCGGCTACTCTAGGTTGCGGCGTGATAGCATGACGGCCATGGTTCTAATTTTTATTAGGTTTAGGGTTTGAGTCTACATGTGTTTATATAGAGATTAGGATTAATTTAGGCCATCCGATCAACCTACAAGCAACCTGAACCATCCAATAAACCAATTCAGCATTAATGACTCAGCAGTAGCTCAGAATTGGGCTTAATTCAAATCTGCCCAAGGGGGGTAGGTCGACACTAAGATCGACCCCCTGGTCGACCTGGCCTGGGGCGGGAAATTTCCCGCTCTGCCCGGTTCTGAGTCTGAATTCGTTTTTGAATTTAAATTTGAATTTATGGAAACTTCCGACAGCTATAACTTCTTCATACGAAGTCCAATTTACGCAAACTCGGACTCTATCTCAGCCAGAATTCCGAGACGAACACAATGGCGTAACCCGTTTCCCTTGATTCTCACATTTTAAATTAATTATTCCTCAATTCGTTAGTTTAATGTTAACAGAAAACACGGGGTGTTACACGTTTCATTATTGTCCAAATTCTCACATATGTCTTTATAAGTGATTATGCCCCTTTTCCCCCATTTTGAATTATATGTCCAATTCATATAAGCATTATTTAAATTATGCCATTTCTAACATTTTTCCCCCGTTTCCCAACTAGCGCATTCACATAATTTGCGGCATGCCTAGGCTAGATGACAACCTAGTCAAAAACAATAAAAAGGGAAAAGTGATGGGAAATGGCAAAGGTTATTGTTCTGGCATAAACATAAACTAGCATGATGATAAGGTGGACATATAAGCATAAATCTGATGAACTAGTGGCGATTAACTAATTCTAACATAATTATGATGTCATAATAAGCATAATAAGATTTAAATATTAATTTAGATGTCCAACTGGTTTAGTTCTAATATGATAGGCATAATGTGACAAACTAGATCTGATTAATAATTTAGATGTCCACATAATTCAGATCCAATAGTTAAAAATAGATCTAACATAAATAAGGTCAAGATCTACATCATAAAATGTCATAGAAGTTACAATAGATCCGACAAGATAGAGATTTAGATCCAAGTTATAACCAATTTAGAACGTCATATGTTCACAATTTACAATGTATCCAGTATAATATAGGCGCATGAACAAATCCAAACTATAGTCATATCAGGTTTACTTTTAAATATTTAAATCTAAAAGCAACTAAGAACTCACAGAGTTTGAATTAGAAAATAGAAGAAGAATGGATTTTGAATCTCTAACTGATTTGCTTAAGTCGATAGTTGTAGAAGATAACAGATCTAGTTCAGTTCAGACACCGGCAGCGTTTGGCCTATATTGAATTCCAGTAAAGAAAACAAGAGAAATGTACTCGTATATATAGCTACCAGCCTCCGGAAACCGACTGCCATGTCAGCCCTAGGGGTGTCAACACCCCTACAGGGGTTGACCCCCTAGAGCAAGAAAATTGCTACTTTACGAATTTTTGATTTTTGAACCCTTTTCTGGATAAGTTCTGACTCATATCTGACTCGTATGTATATATACAATTCTTCTGCGTGTATACAAAATTAAAATCCTCATAACTTCTTCATACGGTGTCCATTTTAGCAAACCAAATGTCTATCTTGACCAGAATTTCGAGATGGACGCAATGGCGCAGTTTGTTTCCCTTAATTCCAAATATTAAATTATTTATTATTTAATTTATCCTTTTGTAGCTTTGTTAAAGATACGGGGTGTTACATTTCCCCCTGCTCAAAGGATTTCATCCCCGAAATCTCTAAGTTGAGAAGAATGCATATCCTACCATCCATCATCCATCTACTCATCTATCAATCACTGGCATCCATTGTCCTTAAAGATTCCTAATGCTTATGTAAATATATGCAAAGGTATGTTTATATGTCCCAATACTAATGCGAAGATCAGGAGGTCTACCGATTCACCTGACCTCCTTAATGCAAGGTATGTTAGTGCCATGCATCCAATATGTATACAAAAGGCTATGTAGGTGATTTGAAAGACCTAATCTCTCACTTCCTCTTCTAGTTTGCCTAATTCAAATTCAATGTACCAGCAGCTGTCTCCTTCCCGGCATTGCGGGTCGGATTCGTTGATCGGTTATAGAACTAGGCTTTAGCTCACTGATCGGTTTTAGAAATGAGGACGAAGGAATATCGAACAAAATAAAAATAGGGTAAAACAGTGTGGTAGCTCCTATTTTTTAAGTGTGGTATTAATAAGAGTGTAATACTAATTGTTGTGGTATTTTTTAGTCGTGGTATTAGGAAGAACATATTGGTGTGGTATTAATAAGAGTGTAATACTAATTGTTGTGGTATTTTTTAGTCGTGGTATTAGGAAGAACATATTGGAGTGCCCTTAGCACCACATTATATATATATATATTCACACACACACACATATACATAGGTATATATATTTATACACTCATAAATATATAATTTTTCTTATATGTACATTTATACATATTTTTCTCTTAGAACATACATTTCTTTAGTCGTCCCTCTAAAATTAAAAACATGACATTTACAGGATCGAATGCCTCACCTCCACCTTAGGAAGTGCATGCCTTACCAACTCACCTACATAGCCTTTTGTTTATAAGACAAAACATTGGTAGCTATTGGTTCCTCTTGTATCTTCTTTTTCACGTTTGTTCTAATGCTTCATTTAAAGATATTTTTTCATTTCAAATCCGTTTTCTGCAAACAATAGGTCTAAACTGATCAGAAAACCGCCGTGGATGCAACGATGCTAATTCCGTAACAAAATTCTAGCAACCTCATTAATTTTTATTTTATTATTTAATTAAAAATGCGAGGTGTTACACCCTATTAAGAGTAACTTTTGATGATATCAAAGTAAAGATCCTCGAATAAAAATATAATGATTTCAAGTCTGAGGACCATCACATCATTGTCACTATGAGAATTACTTATGACACTATTATTCTTGCTCCACGAAGTTTTCTCACATTTGAGTTTGTCCAATACACTGTTCTCTAACACATATTGACATTAATATCACATATATTAACGATCAACGAGATATGATCATCAGTCAATCAATATACTAGTCTCAATGTTTCATTGTTGTCTTATTGTAACAACCCGCATATTTCATGATAATATATTTAAATATTTTATTTAAATATAACATAAAAAATCGTGTGCATGTCCGAAAAATCACATTTTGCATATGGATGAATTTGGACTCGAGACCATTTCCATTGAGTTCAAAATGTCGTTTATGACTTTTAAAACTGTAAATATCGATAAGTTTCAAGTTAATGGAATTCTGGACTTTGACTGGGGCTTAGGTTAGTAAACCTAGTTCACTACCTTATAACCCTATAGCCCCCTTCTCCTCTTCATTCAATCCAACGCTTAGAGAAAACAGAAATAGGGAGTGGAAAGGGAAATTAGAATTCTAAAACCTAGTTTGATCTTAAGAACCTCTATTCTTGTAGAAACCAAGTGCAAATTCAAGGAGAAGCTTGGGTAAGACCATCTCCATCTTCTCCATCTTGTTCTCCCTGCTATTTTTAGATTTCCTATAACCTAACTTGTAGGAAATTAGTGTGTTTGTGTGTAGATTGAAGATTTGTGAGTAATATTGGAAGATATGTTGTTCTAGCTAAGCTTTGGATTACTTCCTTACTTCCAACAATTAAAGGCGAGTTCTTGCGAACTCGCATCCATGAATCAAGTCTATAGGCTTGGCTAGTGTTCGCTTGGAACGTACGTGTTGTGTGTGCAATGTGTGAATTAGATTGTTATGTGCGTGAACTTTCCAATGGATGAGTTTTGAATTTATTTATAAGAATTTAAAGTGTAAATCATTGTAGGAAATTGAGTTGTGTTCTTGAGTGTTTCGGCGAGCCTTAGAAGTTTCATTTTCCCTCGATTAATGTTATAAGCCTTCATGTGTCGTCCGAAATCGATAAGAGCACAACGCCATGGCAAATAAGTGCCCAAGCACTAATTTAGTCAAGTGAAAGGGGGTAGGTCAGTCGACTGAATCAATAGTTGCTCTCTATCTCATTTTGGAGCAGTTTCAATCGATTAAAATACTCCACTCAGTCGTTTGAATGACCAACCACTCGACTGAATGGAGTTATCCAATCGATTAAAATGGTGTACATGCACTGTTTGAATTATTCGCTATAGGTCAGTCGGCCGACCCTTATGGTTCAGTCGATATATCCTGCTGATGACTGATGGACACCACGATCAACGGTTTGGGTCCACTCAGGCTCTTTCCCGACTGAGTTTCGACTTGTTTGGCCTATTTCTGTGAATTTTCAATTTCTCTAATTCACAGATTTCTACAACTCAATTTTATGGAGTTTTGATTTATTCATCGTGAAAGGATTTGTGATCTATTCATCGTGAACTGATGGTGAACGAGAGTTGGCGTCTGACATTTAATTCCTTAGTCTACAGGAAATGAGCGTTCTCTTGAACGACGTCATGGGATTCCAGTGCAAGCAATCAGATTTCTCAATAGCGCTGGAACTTTGTATTATCGTCACCAAATCTCAATAATAGGGCCACGACAGATCATCCTGCATGACCCAAAGAATTCTCTGATCAACAAGGATAACTGGCTCATCTCAAAACATGTCATGTTATCGCAAGACATCGTTTAAGGGGACAGTGTGTGAAGACCCGCAACTTCCCCGTAAAGGAAAGCGTCGGATAGTTCGAGAACAAGCCACAGCAGAACGCATACAGAAGAACATTTCATTGTATATAACAACAATGCATCAGATTACAAGAATATACAGAGTATAGATGAATATTACACAGAAATATCAGAGATTTAAATTACATTTAAATACATAGCAGCGGAAAATAATACAATACACAACTAGAAGAGATATACGGATACAAAGCTTTCCGGATATCATTCCAGCTGTAAACCAGGATCCTGTGAATATAAATCTGCAAAACCAAAACTACTAGCTGCCCGTGTCAAAATAGGGGCACCCAGAGTTTAGGTTAAAACAATAAACTCCAGGTCAGTCATGGGACTGGTGTGAGAACTAAAACAGTTATTAATCTTTACTTTAAATCATTAGGTAAATCAAGGGACCACGCCGTATAACACGGAACGGGTTTCCTCCCAAGAATACCAGTGCATAAAACAAACAGCGCAATGCTAAGTAAAGAAAAATGAAGCTGTTATAAGACCCAGGTCCTATCACACAATGCAACGCAAGCCAGGGGATAGGGTTTTCCCTTATAACAGCCAAAGAATGCTTGATACGTTTAAAACAAATCATTTGATACTATAATAAGTGCATAGTGTATAAAACAACTTCAAATCATAAGTATCAATCATAGGCGGCATAAGCGCCCCATCCCACTATGTCGCCATATATAGGATTACAACTAAAACCGCAAATGTCACGTATTTGGAAATTGGATTTCCATCTATGAACCGAGGCAAAAGATAGTCCTCAACCGATTCGAGACGCTCTAGCCCGTGTCTCAGGAACAGCCGCAACTGCCCCTTGGATCGTCAGGGCCGGTCCACACGGAGTGGATTATTATGCCTGAACAATACGTCTCCCCACCCTATGGGGTGTAAGTCTGGTCCGTCAGCCGACCAGAATGCATTCGGCCGAAACCGATATAACCGAGGCGCCTCGCAACCGCAACAACCACATAAGTCAAACTCGTCAGGGCGTGTAAAACCACTGACGCCACTTCTAGCTAGAAAGAAACGCAAGTCCTCCCTGATGTCCTCTCCCGTTTTTGGTTCATACCGGGAGTGAAACTCGCGAAGTAAACGTTACACAAAGCTACGCCACAAAGGCCGTGCTTTGATCATCACCACAAGACTTTGCTTTTCAACAGAAGCCTTGATCATTTGCATCTTAGCATGCCACACAGGCAAACCACTCTATGCAACCGATATCAGTCACACAGAATGAAATCCAATGTCAGACACACAGTCCATTTACAAGTCCGTTCTGGGCCTGAACGAAACCGGAGGCACCTAGTACCCCGCATATCCATCGATCTCCAAGTACGTCTGGACGATCACCAACTGTTTCCATCTTCTTGGGTGTACAGCCCAATCAAGATCATCAGTTATCACCCAAACGACGTGAAGACCTCCGGTCTTCGACCATCGTCTTCATCTTCGACTTATCGTCGTATCAGTTATTCAGAATGGGATAAACCCGGTCTTTCCGAATAACTCGCGTATATTTTAAATAAGTGTTACACAAACACAACATACGCCTCATTCCAATTCATCAGTCACTAACCATAAATTAATCAAGAGAATAATTCCCCAAATATTAACCCCGAAGGCCGAAACCAACATCAGATCAATATCCAGAAAACCATTCTACTTGGCTAACCGACAGTTAGTTTCTAAATTTCACATTCATAGGGAAAGATTCCCATTAATTTTATCAAAGATAAATTCCTTGAATTTATTCTTTAATCCATTTTTGAATATCAATTCAAACTAGTCGGGATTAGCGAACCTTACCGAAGTAATCATTTGTTTTAATTTCCCAATCCCAACCTATTCATCCCATGAAGTAAAACTGGTAATACTTCATATCTAACACCACAGTGTTATCGGTAAATTCAATTACCATTTCACGTTCAAATCTAATTAAAGATTTAACTAACGCCTGGAGTAAAACTGGCGATACTCCATTTCGAATATTTCAATCTAATTAAAGATTCATTAAAACTCCACTTAGTTTTAATCTGTGACTGGGTTAAAGAATCAGTGTCATTTAAAACACGGTTCACGATAAACCCAAAATCACATCACATTTCAATCAGTCCCTAATTGTAAATTAGCAAGTGAGCAACTCCCTAAGTATGAATCCCGAAGGCCGAAACCAACATCAGATCAATACCTCAGAAACTATTCAACTTAACTAATCTCCAGTTAGTTTCTGATTTTCTTAACTCCTTTAGGTCTAAGAACTGTATTAATGAAGATACCGTTCACGACAACCCAAAATCACATTTCATCAATGATCGGGTTAAAGAACGAGTGTTATTTAAAACACTGTCCACGATAAACCCAAAAATCAATATCGATTCAATTCCAATTAAATATTATTTAATTGGTACACTTCATTAAATCTAAATAAAAAGATTTAATCTTTTCTCAACTGGGTTCAAGAACAGTGTTAGTGAAGACACCATTCACGACAAACCCAAATCACATTTGATATTAAATACAAGGCTCTGAATAGAAAATATCCTGGCTTATATTCAATATCCAATTCTGCGGCCAACAAAGATCGTATTGGAAATAACGATATATATATCTATATCTTTCAAATTTCCATAACAACATTTGTATAATCACGAAATCCAACATCGAAACATTCTGAAGACAATTCCGATTCAAATCCATTCCAATGCAATCATTGGAAATTTTGGTTATTATCAAAACCCTTTTCAAATTCAATTTATTTATTTAAAAATAAATAGAATTATAATTCTAGTTCAAAACTAGTTCATTTCGATAAAAATCTATTTTTATCCTTTCAAATATGGAGTTTTTCATCCCAAATCTTCACAAATCATTTCTTATGATTTTACACAAATTATTACTATTTTTAATAATTTTATCAAGGCCCGTACAGTCGATTTCCATCAATGGCCATCGAACTGCACTTACAGCGACCTTTTTCGAATTTGATTTGGACGTATCTCCAAATCCAACCGTTAGATTTCTAATTTCTAATATTCTTGAGAAAGCTCTTTTCGATACGAACCCAACGGTTCCGGTTTTAGGAGAATCCGACGGTCGGATCTCCCGTAATGTCCGTTTGAAATAAATGGTCGAAATTTACGAACTGCCGCGGCGCGGCGCGTTCTATTCAGGCCATTATATTATATATAATATATATATAATATATTTCGTCGATTTCTATTTAAAACGAATTATATAAATAGTTTTAAATTCGTTTCAAAAGCAACTTCAACTTCCATTTCAATTCAAATCAAAATTGAATTCTCCTTTATCAATTCGTTTTAAAATTCATTTCTATTCAATTCAAATTTCAATTCAATTTGAATTCATTTCAATTCGCTTTCAATTCAATTTGAATTCGTTTTCAATTCATCTCGAAATCGTTTTCAATTCAATTCATTTCAAAATCGTTTTCAATTCAATTCATTTCGAAATCGTTTTCAATTCAATTCATTTCGAAATCGTTTTCAATTCAATTCATTTCGAAATACTCGATTTCGAAATCACTTTTCAATATTCATTTTAAAATGAATAAAATCGATATAAATATCGTTCACGTCAAAATGGCGTCATTCTAATCAACACGGCTTCATAAATTTCTATTTTCAAATATTCTATTTCAAATATTTCTTTTTTTCAAAATAGTTGTTATTATCAAAATATTTCGTTCAACACATGACCAATCTCAATGAATGAATACTGTCAACACATGAACTTTTATTTTATATTACAAAGGTGTAAATTTTATTACTAAAATATTTCGTTCAACACATGACCAATCTCAATGGATGAGACTGTCAACACATGAACTTTTATTTTATAATATTCTTTATTTTTCAAATTGGAATGAGGCCCAATCAATTACCATATAAAGTTAATTATATGGATTTTCATACAACACATGTATATAATAGCATTGAAAAATAATCAACCATCAACCAAAGTGCACTACACTGTATAAGCATCAAATATAGATATTCAACGCTTATAACAGCCTGTCAATCAATCGATCGACATATTTAATCAATCAGGATGAGTGAACTGCATATTTCATCCTAACACCCGTGTAGGGTTTTCAAACCATCAATCAAATATTTTATTTGTGCAGTTGGGCGATGTGTAAAATTTATCGTCCCAATCAATGTCATTCAAATAAGTGTACATAAACAAACCGTCCGGTTTGTAAATGAATATTTTATTTATTCACATTCACGTTAAAAATTATATTTTTAACGATAAAACATTTTATTTCAACCTATGAATTTCTATTCAATTCATTTATTCAATAAAATGATATCTTTATTCTTCTAACTTATTTTAGAAAATTTCGGCGGCATAACGGCACGATACTAGAAACGGGACGAGGCCTAGCCTTATCCCCGGTCTAGTGAAGGCCCACGCCATTCACACATCAATCATATCAATTTTATTATGCAAACCACAAAATTTGGAGTAAGTGTCTAACCTAGCCTTACTCCTTCGCCTTATAACGGCGCACGTCTAATCCTAACCAATTTATCGATTCAATTTTACACACCACAAACCACATTCAAACCAATATCACAATCAATAACCAAACAGCCAAACAAACAAGTCCATGGTCTGTGGACGATTGTGTCGGGTGCTACTAAGCACCGTCTGCATCCTAGTATATATATATATAACTAGAAATAAAATTGAAAGGTGAGAAGTTCTCACAGAAAGCTATCCTAGCTCCGCGGCACTTCATTGATAGAAATCTTCTTCGTCCTCGCCTCTTCGTCATCTTCGTTGTCCGCTTTCACTACCTATGTAAAAATCGAATTTTTACTTCGCTATTCAATATATAAAAATCGTATTTTTAGTTCGAAGTTCAATAAATAAAAATCATATTTTTATGCCGAAGTTCAATATATAAAAATCATATTTTCACATCTATGTTATATAGATAAAAATTATATTTTTATCACGCTATTTTCCACCTAAAGATTTTGCCTTTTCTAAAATAAAGATTTCGCCTTTTTACTTTCAAAGAACTCGCCTTTTTATTTTTAAAGTACTCGCCTTTTTTATTTTCAAAGAACTCGCCTTTTTATTTTTAAAGTACTCGCCTTTTTATTTTTAAAGTACTCGCCTTTTTATTTTCAAAGTACTCGCCTTTTTATTTTTAAAGTTCATATCTTTTTTTTTTTTTTTAAAAGATTAAACCTTTTAAAATAAAATCAGTTTTTAAAATCATTAAAAATTCAGTTTTAAAAATCAAATAAAAAAACAGTTTTTCCTAATTAAAATCAGTTTTAATCCTTTTATAAAATTCAGTTTTTTTTCTTTTTAAAGTTTAAAATAAAAAAAATCAGTTTCTAAATCTGATAAAAAAAAAACAGATTTCCTTTTAAACAAAATTCGGTTTTTAAACCTTAAAAAAATTCAGTTTAAAATCCAAAAAAAACAGTGTATTTTCTGTTTATATAAAAATAAAATAAACTAATAAAATAAAATAAATAAAAACTTACCTGGGGGGGGGGGGGGGGTTGATGTCGCGGCGGTGGATTGAAGAGGAGAGGGGGAAGGAGGAGGGGCGGCGCGGTGGGTTCTGGCGATGGGCAGTGGCATTCGATTCAAAAGGGGGGGGTTTCGCCGTGGGGTCTTCGATGGACGGGGAAGCGAGAGAAGAGGGAGGAGAAGGTCGGAGGGTGGTTGCGGTGGGTTAGACGAGGTCGGTGGATGGAGGGGATCGGCGGCTGCCGCGCTGCGTCTTCTTCTTCCTCTTCGTTTTTTTTTTTTTTAATCTGAGAATTCGATTGTGAAGGGAAAAGGGGGGGCCAGCGGGTTAAAGGGGGAGATTAAATTTTTTTTATTAATTTAATTATTTTATTTTAATTCAAAAAGTCAACTTTTTCAAACGACCTCTAAACGAGGTCCACCGCCTGTCGCCCATAGCGTTTTACCCCCATTCCGAACACAATGGGATATGTATCGCAAGCTGATTCGATCGTTACAATCAGTTTCCGTTGAATTTACACTTAAATCACTATATTGAATTTTAAACGTACTTTTCAATTTACCGGGGCCACATACTAACTAGGAAAATTCCCGAAAAATATTTTCTAGCTTCGTATCGACGATACGGTCCTAACAAAACTAGTTTCGTCGAATTCTGAGACCGTTTGAGAAATGGCCAATTTCCAGTCGATTAAAATCCACTGAAAATGGTCAAACGCATTTTCCTTTACCACGCTCACATACTGATTCGAAAAATTATGAAATTTGGAATCTAGCAATAACTTAACATCACGGACCCAACAAAACTGGTTTCGTCGAAATCCGAGGTCATTTGCAAAATGTCCATTTTTAAGGGCCTGAATTCCATAGCGACTATTCAGAATTTTCAACTGGACATATCTTTTGATTCCCGCTATCAAATTTCGATTGGTCAGATTCATTGGAAAGATACTATCAATTAGATCCTATGATTTTTGGTTTCACTAAAATCCGGATTGTTTTGAACCCGGTACATTCAATTGAAGTTTGAAATCGAATTATCGAACTACCGCGCCATTTTCAATTCTATTTATAATTATATATAAATATTTATATTCTAACGACGACGCGTATAATATATACGTTCGAATTATATTCAAAATAAATTTCACGTCGATATTATTTAAAATAATTCATTTTAAATAATCAAAATTCGCTAAAATTGCCAAAATAAAATTTTCAAACTGGCTCGCATTTTACGGGTTGTTACACAGTGTTAACCGACTTTTGGACCTGTTCCCAAGAGTAGTTAAAGACCACCCGACTCGTCCCATCTCATGGAGCAATAGCCCAAAAGCATTCCCGATACTTCTAAAGCCCAGGTCTGGATAGATTCGTGCGAAGATAGTTGATACGGCTTGAACAAACTACTCAACAAATAGACCAACATCTAGAAATCAACCTCGGCCTCACCACCCAACATCGCAACTCCCTGGAGACTGCAACTCGTATCCCGTATCCCCCCCTATGGGATACGAATTCGTATCCCACAGTATGGCAGGGAATGTTAATTCGCATCCCCTCAAAGGACGCGGGTTCGCATCCTGTGTCCACCAAGGGGTACGAATTCGTATCCCGCGTAGGATACGAATTCTTATCCCAACTCCATTGACCGAAGTACAGATTGTATCTCTCGCATGATGATAATATGTTCTCCTTCATATCTATAGGATGTGATCTCACATCTCAATGTGGGATGTGAATTCGTACCCCATTTGTGGGATGCGAATTCACGTCCGACCCTTAAGATGCGAAATTCACTTTCGATATGCGGAATACGAAATCTTTCTATTGCTCTCCACTTTTCACCTACTCCACTGCTAACTGGCTCCTATAAATACCCTCTCATTTCCAACGTGAAAAAGGTTGTTCGTTCTTTCTCACCTCTAAGCTCTAATGGCTACCTAAGAAGAAGATAGTCTAGACTATCCTAAAGCCTCCCCAACATCTTCCATCATCCTAGGAAGAAGAAGAAACATATTCTTGGATACACGAACTTGTTCTTGGACATTTGACTGCATTTTTTGACATTATACCATTTTGGACTGTTTTGGCATATGGAAAGAAGAGGAAGAAACTGTCTTTAGACCTCCTTGTCACCATGACAACGCTTGCAACATGAAAACAGCATAACCACGTCATCCATACTCGTCAAAACTCATGTATACTTGGACACGTTCTGATCTAATTTTTTAATTTGTACCAAGAGCATAATAAAAGAGTAAAACTATTCAAAACGGACGTAGGCTTCAATGAGTCGAACCACTATAAACTCTGTGTGATCGATAACTTGAGCTTTTCCCCTAAACATTTCACCGCTACTGTTATTAGTAAAGTCTGCATTGATCTAACGGAAAGAAGTAGAAGCTTCGAAACCAGAAGACAACACTGAAAACAGATGGCTTGAGGTAATGAAACCAAAACAAAGAAGAAAAGGCTTTGAGGGCAGCTAAACCGACACCAAATTTCGGGGACCATTGACATGAAATCAAAACCAAAAGACAGGATTGAAAAACAAGAAAGCTAATACCAAGTCCAAGTGAAGAGACAGTGGAGTAGACACCGAAAATAAAAGGATAAGAGTAAAGCTGGCACAAAGAAGTGGAGTCATAACAAGTGGAGCAGATACTGAACGTTTAGAATAATAACAACGAAACCGATACCAGAATAGCAAGATTGGGAATAAGGAGTCGACGCCAAGGATATAGAGGGTATCGGTGAAGATGACATCGAAACAATGACTTTATAAATATGCTATCGGCACCAACAAAGGGGAACAAACAAATTGATGTTGATACTAAGAAAAGAAGGCAATAAAGGCGCGTTGTCTACACCAACATGCAGTGAGCAGTTAGCTTGACGTCGACACTGAAGAATAAAGGCAAGTGCATAAAGTTGATACCAAGATAAAGCACGAAGACGATACCGAAGGTTAGTACACTTAGCACAAAGACAGAAACAAGTACCAAGAACCAGTGTCATCGGAGGTGATACTGCACGCAAAGAATAGAAAGCAATTAAATCAGCCTAAGATACATAAGTTGGAAGTATGAGACCGAAACCAAATTCATGAAGTGGAAGCATGGGGCCGGCAACAAAAATGTTAGGAGCAAAAGAACGCTATCAACACCAACCAGCTTAGCGTAGATATCATTGCGAAAAGGCAACACAAAAACTACAAACGTAAAAGAATAGAGGCGACACCTATAAGTGAAAGCGGCAAGCGATTAAAGCCGATATTGAAGCCAAAAAGCGCTGTCATGAGCCGATATTAAGAGGTCGATGCGAAATGTGGGTTTCCCACACGATTGCTACAGAAACGGGATCTGAATCCTCTATAAATAAGACCCTAGGGATCACATTTTGGGGGACTTTGCTCCCACTCTAAAATCTTATACTCAGTTATAAGATATTGAACCCTAATTTGGATATCAAATTGGTGATTTCGCTTGTAGTCTTCCATGTATTTCATCAATTGATTAATAAAGGAAATGCTTAGCATCTACAATCAATTGCACTTGTCTTTCAACTACTAATTTGGATTCAAAACCTTAAATTGGAAGTAATTACCAAACTGACCTCAATGAACATTCTAGCTCCGATTAGCAATGAACTTATGAAGTCCTTATCCTAAGATAACTTTGTTTCCCTAAGTATTGTAAGCATGATACCCACCTCTTGAAGGAAGAGTAACTAGTCTTCAAACTTGGGACATTAATATCTAAGAAAGGACAAATTAGGTCGAGCAAGGGAGAACTAGATTACACCAACGACCACAATTGCAACCCTACGTTAACGTGTTGACGATTTTTATCGTTAATATTTTAGCACTAGAGGGAGGGGTTGAACCTACACTCTCTTATCTTATTATAGATTAATTTGTGAATGTTTTCTTAATGGGAAATAAGATGAAATCAAAAAAAACTTAAGAAACATTAACGAGGGGGCTTCTCAAATGACTACTCTCGAAGAAAATATAACCCCATCATTCAACCCAAATGCTGCTGAAGCAGGCCAACACTTTGCTCCATCACAATCACCAAACTTGAATTATTTGGATGAGAATGCCAATAATATCAAAGCTCTAGAACAATAGCTTCTTGAAATGCAGGATCTCTTACAAATTTCTCTGGCGCAAAGATCTTCAAGGAACATCGAACCGAGTTGAGGGGAAGAAGTTAAGTCTCCAAGGAGAAACGCACCCATCCTACAATTCGGGGAAAAAGAGAAAATCAATTTGACTTCTTCCAAAAAATAGACCCTGTCTTTCAGAGATAAACCACCAGAAACACCAACACAACAAAAGCAAAGAGCAATTTGGAAGCTCGACTACTGAATGATACAATCCCTATAGATCAAACTATGATAACTCAGAAGTTTACTTCAAGCATATCAAAGACTTACTTGGAAGCAGGGGAAAGAGAAACTTGGATGAGCAGGTAAATAATAATTAAAGAGTGGCCCCCTTCATTGATGAAATGTGAACACAGCAATTCCATCACACGTGAAGATTCCCACCATGAAATATCACGGAACTACTGATCCAGACGACCATCTCATGGATTTCGATAGCCAAATGGATCTTTACAATGCTTCAAGGGTTGTTCGATGCCGACTATTTCCAGTGACGCTTCAAGGAGCAACTACTAAATGGTATCGCCAGTATCGAGAGAAAATCATCTACTCTTGGAAGCAGCTTTCTTATAAGTTCTCTGCGCAATTCTGCATTTACAAAGATCTAACTGTGCATTACACTATCATTGCAAATATAAATAAAGGTAAGGAGAAACTTTGGGTGATTACCTAAATAGATTTAATGTTGAAGCTCTGGAAGAAAAGGACATGGACGATCAGGAAAAACTCATCGTCAAGCATTCAGGATTGATTAAGAAAACTCCATTTTGGAAAGTGCTATACATTCATGGATGCAAGGACTTATAAGATTTTCATTTCCAAGCAGATAAATTCATCTGCATGGATGAATTATATTTTCGAAGAAGAAGCTTGGCTTCTGTGGGGAAGAAGGGATATTTGGATTTGAAAAAAAAATCTGAAAAAGCCAAAGTTGGAAGATTCTAATACTATTTCCGTAACCTTGAGCAAACCTATCTCGTTTATATATGTTGTAGTAAAGAAAAGATTCAACTTCCTGGTTTGTTTCAAAGCTAAAAATTGCCCAGAACCGTTAATGGAGGGAAATATTATGAGTATCATAAGTTGAATGGGCATACAACTGATGAGTACAAAATGCTCGAGGGTATAATTTAGAAGCTTATTCGGGAAGGACACCTAAAATAGTTCATCCAAGACAAATAGAAAATAACTCAACATTCCGATGAACACTAGAAGATCTCAGCTAACGTGGTAGAGGTCCCAACAGAAGAGGGTCCATTGAATCTGGGTCCTCTGGTAACTGGATAAATGTGATCCATGGAGGGTCACATCCTATCGAAAACAATCAAGCTGCATGAAACAAATATCTAAAAGAGGCCCATGAGGGGATATTTTCCACTCAGCTGGAGCCACCGCTTAATAATGCCTGATTTAACATCAAAATGAACAATTGGTGATGCCACCAAACGAGATGCAGAAGGGTATCCATCATCCGAATAATGACCCTTTAATGATCACAGCACAAATTGGGATATCAATGGTTTCAAAAATTCTTGTTGACACTGGAAGTGCAATTAATGTGATCTTCAAGCATGCATTTGACCAAATGGGTCTTTCTGAACAAGAGCTTGAACCTAGCAATGAGCCCATCTTCGAGTAAAGGTCCACTCCGATTGGGCAAATTAAGTTGTTGGTTCAGGTTTGATTGCTTTCTCTTTGGTGAACCTTCGAGACTCTTTTTGTTATCATCGACCAGCCTTCTTTGCTACAACACATTCTTCGGTGGATCAACTCTTGACTAAGTGGATGCCTTTGTCTCATCAAAGTACCTCATGATGAATTTTATGACTAAACAAGGTTGGAGCACCATTAGGGGAGAGAAATTCAGTTTCGTGAACTGTACTTTGCTACTCTCGATCAATATAAAAGGGAGTATTTTTCTTACTTTGATTCTTCTATAATTTTTCAGCCTTTGGGTGATGGATTTCTACATCCGACATTTGAAGTTAAAGTGAGAATTAATAAGACTAACAAGCGAGTGAATGATAGGTACAATCCCTTGGGAAACAAAAGGAAAAAGGCTGAAGAGATAAACTCAACCGAAGAAGGAGAAATCATCATGGACGAATGTGAGTTAAGGCGCTTTCTGAAAGGGAGGAGGGGTAAGCCCACTAATTTTCTTTGTATATCAAGTTTATTTCCTAAAGAGGGACGAGGGTAAGCCCAAGGACATGCGCCTAGCGCTAAACCCTATGTATATCCTTGGCGCCTCCTGGAGGGACAAGTGTAAGCCGCCAGTCCTCCATACAAGGCCTGACCGATGCACTACAAGCCCTTGTTCCCAATCTGGATTGTTCAAGTAGCCCTCTAGAAGACAAATGGGTAATTCTTTGGTCCCATCACAAAAAGTGTCATGGAAAAAATTCCAAATGAAGCACGCTCTGCCTCTATTCTTTTATTGAATATGCCCTGTCTTTGCTTATGTCTCGTCCCGCATAGGGAATGAAAGCCTAAAGGGAGCACTTAAAGCACGCCCTACCACTGCTCTAAAGATGAACACATCCCGCCTCGACTTTGACTAAGAACACCTTACCTCTGCTCTAAGGATGAGCATATCCTGCCTCTGCTTACATCTCCTCTCGCAGAAGGGACCAAAAGCTCAAAGGAAGCACTTAACGCATGCCCTGCCTCTGTTTGCCAGTAGAACACATACTATTTCTACTTTTAAGAACAAGCCTGAAATGGGCGTCAGAACTTCAAAACCCGAATACTTGTTTTGGGACTTCTATTCTACATTACTAGAAGTGGATTTCTAGTCTTTTATTATAAATACTCGAATATGGTTTTCAGGTCTTCTATTCTACATTACTAGAAGTGTACTTTTGGTCTTCTATTATAAATATCCAAATATGGGTTTTGGGTCTTCTATTCTATATTGCTAGAAGTGGATTTTTGGTCTTCTATCATAAATACTCGAATAACGGTTTCAGATCTTCCATTCTACATTGCTAGAAGTGGGCTTCTGATCTTCTATTACAAATACCCGAATATCGGTTTCAGGTCTTCTATTCTACATTACTAGACGTTGATTTCTGGTCTTTTATTATAAATACCTGAATATGGGCTTCGAGTCTTCTACTCTACGTTGCTAGAGGTGGAGTTCTGGTCTTCTATCAAAAGTACCCGAATATGGGTTTCAGATTTCTGTTCGTAACGGTAGAATTGGATTTCTGGACCGCTGCTATAAAGTGTTCGAATTTTGGGGATTTAAATATTCTATTTTCATTAATAGAAGTGGATTTCTGAACTATTATTATAAGTGCCTAAATGTGACTTTCAAATCTTATATCCACAATTTTGGAGACATATTTTTGATTTCTATTACAAACATAACACCTCATATTCCTTAATGTCATCCATATAAGGATTTCATTAAGAAATTATGGAGAATTGTAAATATAAAGACATAAAAACATCAAAGAAACTAAGATTTCACAAGACATAAAAAAATAAATTTACAGCGGAAGAAGAAACTTTCATTTATAAGTACAAAATCATTTCAGTTTCAATTAACCAAATAGTTAAAAAGTGTTATGTCTCAAAATCTCAGTCACAAACAATACCGGAGTAAAATAATATTATCCCCCAAATGGTTAAAAAGATACAATCTTGCATTGGAAACAGAAAAGGAAGTAATTCATCTTTTGCAGAATTCCATCACGACAAAATGAATACAAAAAATCTGAACTATACACTTTCTCCCTGTAAGCCTAGGGGAAAGAAAAGAGAAAGGAAGAAGGGAAATGGGTCAGACATAAAGCTTAGTGAGCCATTATGGTTACCAACCCGACTATTAAGCTAAGGAAAATAGATAAATAGTGGTTCTAGTGTCATAAAAGGGTAAGCATCTTTACATATCTAAAGGTGAACAATAACTGATATGAATTGACGTAAAGGATTGACTATTCTTATCTAAGGGACAATGATGATAATAATGATCATAATAAAAATGATTGACTGTTTTGCACTTCTACAGATTCAGACAAAAACAAGTAATTTAAGAAGGAATTTCCTGATGCTACCCATTAATCAACTTCTCAATCAGAATGTGAATAATCTGTGCTAGCTATGGCATTCAGGGCTATCAGTCCTAAACCCATCAACTAAAAAGACACAGCCTTAATCACAGGCGTTACAGCGTCTTATCTTCCCATGTCGGATCCATGCACACTCATGATTCCATCATAACGTGCCCATACTCACCTCTCGTTTGGACCTATTACTATCTAGTCCAATGTAAGCGTGCCTTAGTCCCTACCTAGTGCGAGGCCCCATGATAACTAAGGAATATGATTGATACGGGTTCACACACAAAAATGCACTTGACACAAGTCGCTCGAGAGTTGGCCCCCAATTTATAACTAGGATTTCTACGAGCTCCTTATACCTCAAAGGAATGGATCCCTCTCACTTATTAATCATACAAGTTTAACTTAGCATGTTTAAGTTCATTAATAAGCCCAGTGTAACCATTTTCTATGTTTCTTTTATTGTAATTAATGAAAGTAATCTATAACCTTTTATTTCTAGATTGTAATTAACGAAAGTAATATACAACCCTATCTCTAGAATATAACTAACGAAAGTAATCTACAACCTACAACCTTTTATTTCCAGATTATAATTAATGAAAGTAATCTAAAATCCTTTATCACTAGATTGTAATTAACGAAAGTAACCTACAACCTTTCATTTCTGGATTGTAATTAACGAAAGTAATCTACAACCTTTTATCTCTAGATTGCAATTAGCGAAAGTAACCTACAACCTGCAACCTTTCATTTCTGGATTGTAATTAACGAAAGTAATCTACAACCCTTTATATCCAGATTGTAATTAAAGAAAGTATTCTACAACCTACAACTTTTTTCACCATGTCACTTAATGTCATTAAGTCTAATTATTCACTGCTTATACGTTTTCCGTTTACATGTCCAATTAAGTACAATTAATTCCAATTAACATGTTTTCTAAATACAAGTTACTTAATGTTAAATTAAGTACAATTAATTACAATTAACAGCTTTTTTCCAATACAGGTTACTTAATGTCAAATTAAGTATAATTCAATTCAATTAACATGTTTTTCCAATATAGGTTACTTAATGTCAAATTAATTATCCAAATTATTTTCCAATTAGCATGTTCTCCAAATTATTGTCAAACTAACTTGTTTCCAAATTACTGTCAAACTAAAATGTCTTCCAAATTATTGTCAAACCAACATGTTTTTTGAATTACTGTCAAACTAACATTTTTTCCAAATTACTAAAAAACTAACATGTTTTCCAAATTACTGTCATACTTACATGTTTTCCAAATTACTGTCAAACTAATAAGTTTTCCAAATTATTGTCAAACTAACATGTTTTCCAAATTACTGTCAAACTAACATGTTTTTCAGATTACTGTCAAACTAACATGTTTTCCAAATTACTAACAAATTAACATGGTTTCCAAATTATTGTCAAATTAACATATTTTCCAAATTACTGTTTACTTAATGTATAATTAAGTACAGTTTATTCCAATTCACAAGTTTGCATATTCTTTCATTAGAATTTACCCCAATTTACAGTCCATAATTCTCAATATGCAGAAAAATTCCCTTTTTAACATTCTTTCAAATTATTACAATTTTTACACAAATTAAACGGTAAAGGCCTCGGCTCTCGTTGGCCTAGGCTCAGTGCAAAAATAATGATAAAGGAGAAGTAGGTCTAGGCTTAGAAATAAACAGAAATGAATAAACAGGCATTACAAGACTGTAAATAGAACAATGATAAAGAAGGGGATAAAGAAGAAGAATTTACTTGTAGATAAATAATGGCTGAAAAGGAATAAGTTATAGCCAATAAATAAGATGAACAATAGCATGTAAAAGATAAATTTATAAACATTGTAATTGTCAAACTTTCAAATCTAGTTTATTTTGTTATCTTAATCCTTTTTATTTAGATCTGAAATCACTGTAACAACAATTGTATCTACTTTAATATTAACTTGGAAGAAATCTGATAATCACAGTAATGCGCACAAAAATCAGAGCAAATCCAATAGGCTTTGGTAGATCCTCGCTACCTATGAATATCCCCCAAAAATATGTGTAGAAATAAGCCCCCGATACTCCATTAAAATTATATTTGAGAATATTTAACAGAGGTAGAGAAATGATTAGTGAAGATTTAGTTAGATGTTGGAAGCTATTTATAGTAGAGTTAGGCGTCCAGGTTCATTGGATTTATTATCCAGGTTCATTGGATTAATTGTCCAGGTTCATTGCATTTTATATTTATATTTTAGGCCATTAGGTTTTAAATTTTTAATCTAAACTATAGAAGACACATCAACAATACATCAGTAGAAGGATAATCTAGAAACATGCATCATTGGCCATGCACAGGTTTGTGCCTGGCCCTAGCTGGGTCGACCTGCCTTATACATGGGTCGACCCATGTGTCGACCTTTGGATCGGCACATGTATCGACCCATTTAAGGGATGTGTCACCTAATAATTCTAGTTATTACTTAATTTCTCCAATTTAAATTTCAAACTTTGATTGATCATAACTTATTCATTTCTCGTCCGATTTACACAAACTAAAAGTCTATCTGAAACAAATTTCATAACGTATGCAACGGTGAAATCCATTTTGCTCAATGTTCAATATTTTTATGATTAAGATTTATTTTCTCAACATATCCATTAATTAATTATTATTTGTTAAAAATTCGAGTTATTACATTCTTCCTTCCTTAAAGGATCCATCCTCGAAATATCCATGGCTTGAAGAATGTTATGAATGCTACCAATTATTATCTGCGCCCACCTACTCAACCATCAACCACTGGCATCCAATGTCCTTAAAATTTCTAATGCTTTGTATGAACATTTGCAACGGTGTCATATATATGTCCCTACGCTAATGCGAAAATCAGGCCTGATTCAGTTGACCTCCTTAATAAAATTTATGTTTATGCCATGCATCCAATATGTATGCAAGAGAATCCTAACGATACATATAAAATTTTATATGCGTGCAATAACCATTCACTAAAATGCAACATCAAAGTGATGATTCAACAATTTTTTTAATCCATAGAAAAAATAAATTAAAATGCGCACGCATCCATATGCAATATATAAGTGTCCTAGTTAAGTCAATTCCTAATCTAGTTGCCGGTGTGTGTATATGCATCCACTGCATGCACTAGCAAATACTTACATTTACTTGCAACCATCAAACATAACATGTCTCAAACACATGTTTCAACTACATCCTATCACCTATAAGCTCAAATCCTAATATCTACACTTCCCAAGGGTGTACTAGAAGGAAGTCCCTAATCAAAGGAACAAGCTACTTATATAATATCAAAGGAGAAATACTTTTCAAAAGAATACAGGTAAGAAACTTGAATCCTTGGTGTAGTCCTTTCATCTCACTCATTTTAGTTACTTCGGGGAGAAACTCTCATGTGAACTAAGCTAAAAGCTTACCTTAATCATCTTACAAGATCGCGCTTTTCTTCCTTTTCATCCTCAAATTTCTAGTCTCTACTTTACCCATTTTTTATTTCTTAGTTCATTCCACTTATATTGTCTAACCCCATAAAGACTTACCTACCGCCCTATATATATATATATATATATATATATGCATATAAATATATAAACAAATATATAATTTTTCCAAAATCTTATTTGAAAAAAACTTAATGAGGCAAAATTTCAGTTGCAAAAATTTCTCTCTTGAAATATATATACATATATAGTTGCTTTTATGAAATTTCCAAAATACAAATTTCATATCAAAATACATTAGTCTTTCAAAATTCTCGTTTCTAAAATTTATACATATGGGGTTGGGATTCAAAGTGGTTCCACAAGTTTCCATACACTTTGTTACACTCTTGTCTTGAAACACAATTATCCATTTGAAATCTCTTTATTCACTGATTTGTTAACCAAACTGTTAATTGTCTTAGTTCTGTGATCATACAAAGATTCAGTTATAACTTCTGAAATCTTTCACTTTTGTCAAAATGACAAAATCCTGATAAACATCGAATGTTAATAATGTGTCTTAACAAATGGTGGTTTCATATCCGATATTAATATACAATCTCGGGTTAAATTTCTTGTGTTTACAAAGTTTTCCCATTACGTTTCATGAACCTTTAAAATTCCAAAAAGCCAAAAAAGTACGAAACGTATTTCAAAAATTCTTTTACTTAGCTTTTTCCAAAAACCTTTTTCATTGCAACTGAAGTCCAATTACTTCTTTAAAATACATGCGGAAGGCTCCAACATAAGAGTCACACTATTCTTTTCAATAGGCAGGCTTTAAGGAGTAAAATATTTCAATACAACTGTGAAACTCGATTCTCACTTACAACCCCAAAACCACGTGCTTTACCCAAAATGCTAAAAGTTTAGCATCATCAAAAATATAGATCCGAAAATCAATCTCTTAGAGATATTCCCTTCATCACTTATTATATTTGGAATATATAACACAAAGAGAACTGAAACAATAATGCCTAGAGACGTTCTAAGGAAAATAAGAATATCAAAATGACTGACCCTTTAGGTCGCAAGGAGTCCTAAAAATTAGTCCATCGCATGACTCAGGCCAACCATCTCCTTCTTCCAGCCAAAATAGCCCCTAATTGGCTAACTAATCCATCCTTCAATTTTTCCTACTTCAAAACCTTAGAATATAAGCACCTCAATTGAATTCTACTACTAGTGCAAAAATCAGCGATAACAAAATATATGGTTGTTCTATCTAGACTCAAAACTAACCCATACCCGGAAATGCCCCAAACAATAAGATTTCAGTTTCAACTCTGACTCACCACAAAAAAACAGATAATCAAGTCGATCCCTACGGGGTTCAGAAACTACTATTGGGCCTAAGTGCAAAATAGTTACTAGTGCTATCATCACACACTCGGGGATTCACTATATTTGTAAAGGTCCGCTTTGTTAGGCCTATAATACAAATGCTCCATATGACTCAACTTGCTATGGTCCCACACAACCACCCCAACTAGTACATCGAAGGTAAATGGAAAAAATATTCGTAAACCAAATAAGAAAATTAGAAAGAACTAAAGATAGATAACATTCCTTCTTCTCACCAACCCTTGCCTCTACCTTGACCACTTTTAATAAACACCTTTCATCATAATCCTTTAGACATTAATATACTCATATTGATCTTTTACTTGCCATCCTTAAATTCACCTTTTTGAAAGTTCCCTAATTGATTGCTTACCGAAAATGTTATAAAAATTTATTTCCATAGTATAAGACAATCTATTTTAAAGGAATCCATAATTGCAAGATATTTCTTTTTAATTATCTTTAAGTTGGTAGGTAGTGCGCAATATGGTTATTCCATACCAATCCATTTATTCTTGCAATGACGTTTTCTATGTTATTTTCAAACCAAACTATGTAAATACATCCCTTTTTTTAACCAATCAATTTGGGTTATTCTTAACTTCCAAACTATCCTTTTATCACTAAACTAATAAGGTTGTTTCATCCATGATTAACCCTTCTTAATATCTGTCTAGTAGCAAGTTCCTTTCTAACATCGACCTATCCCAACTACTGAGCTAAACGAGTTTGTCCATTACTAAAATTTTCAACTTATAAAGAAAATCTTAATGAAGCAAAAATAAAGATTCAGAAGAGTCAAGGGAAGGTTGTAACTGACTATAGGGGATATTTTATTTTCAAAAGAAACTTTTGATTTCCAAAAATGCGTTTTCTTGAAAATATTTTCTTTTAAACAAAACTTTAGTGATCTTTGTAACTTTAGGCTCTAATACCAAATGTAACACCCCACATTCCTTACTGTCACCCATATGAAGATTTCATTAAGAAATTGTGGAGCATCGTAGATATAAAGACATAAAAACATCATCGAGACTAAGATTTCATAAGACATAAAACAGTAAATGTACAACGGAAGAAGAAACTTCATTTTATAAATACAAAACCATTTCTGTTTCACTTAACCAAATAATTACAAAGTGCCATGTCTCAAAATCTCAATCAAAAACAATATCAGAGTAAAATAATATTATCCTCCCAGATAATCAAAAAGATACAGCCTTACATTGGAAAGAGAACAGAAAGTAATCCATCTTTTGTAGAAATCCATCATGATAAAGTAAACAAAGAAATATGAATTATACACTTTCTCCCTGTAAGCCTAAGGGAAAGAAAAGGGAAAAGAAGAAAGGAAATGGGTTACATATAAAGCCTGGTGAGCTGCTGTGATTATCAGCATGACTACCAATCGAGGAAAACAGATAAATAGTGGTTCTAGTGTCATAAATGGGTAAGTGTCTGTACATATCTAAAGATGAACAATAACTGATATGAATTGACATAAAGGATTGACTATTCTTATCCAAGAGACAATGATGATAATAATGATCATGCTAAAATTGATTGACTTTTTTGCACTTCTACGGATTCAGATAGAAACAAGTAATTTAGGAAGGAATTTCCCAATGCTACCTATTGATCGGCTTCTTATATAGAACGTAAATAATCTGTGTGAGCTATGACATTCAGGGTTATCAGTTCTGAACCCATCAACTAAAAAGACACAACCTTAATCATAGGCATTACATCGTCTTATCTTCCCTTGTCGAATTCATGCACGCTCATGACTCCACCAAAACGCGCCTACACCCACCTCTCATGTGGACCTCTTATTATCCATTTTAGTATAAGCGTACCTTAGCCCCTACCTATTTAGGCCCGATGATAATCAAGGAATGCTGATTGATATGGTTTCCCACACAAAAATGCACTTGACACAAGCCGCATGAGACTTGGCCCCCAATTTATAACTAGGATTTCTGCGAGCCACTTATATCTCAAAGGAATGGATCCCTCTCCCTTAGTAACCATACAATTTTAATTTAGCATGTTTAAGTTCATTAATAAGTCCAGTCTAACCATTTTTTATGTTTCTTAGATTGTAATATTAACAAAAGTAGTCTACAACCTTTTATTTTAGGATTGTAATTAACGAAAGTTATATACAACCCTTTATCTCTATATTGTAATTAACGAAATTAATCTACAATCTACAATCTACAACCTTTTATTTCTGGATTGTAATTATCGTAAGTAATTTACAACCCTTTATCGCTAGATTGTAATTAACGAAAGTAATCTACAACAACAATTTTTATTTTGGGATTGTAATTGACGGAAGTAATCTATAACCCTTTATCTCTGGATTGTAATTAATGAAAGTAATCTACAACCTTTCATTTCTGGATTGTAATTAACAAAAGTAATCTACAACCCTTTACCTCTAGATTATAATTAACGAAAGTAATCTACAACTTACAACTTTTTTCACCATGTCACTTAATGCCATTAAGTCCAATAATTCAGTGATTACATGTTTAACATTTACATGTCCAATTAAGTACAATTAATTCCAATTAACATGTTTTCCAAATACATGTTATTTAATGTTAAATTAAGTACAATTCATTCCAATTAACATGTTTTCCCAATACAGGTTACTGATGTCAAATTAAGTATAATTCATTTCAGTTAATATGTTTTCCAAATTATTTTCAAATTAGCATGTTTTCCAAATTACTGTCAAACTAACATGTTTTCCAAATTACGGTCAAACTAATATGTTTCCAAATTACTGTCAAACTAACATGTTTTCCAAATTATAAATGTTTTCCAAATAACTGTATACTTAATGTATAATTAAGTATAGTTTATTACAATTCACAAGTTTGCATATTCTTTCATTGTAATTTACCCCCAATTTATAGTCCATAATTCTCAATTTGTCGAAAAATTCCCTTTTTAACATTCTTTCAGATTATTCCAATTTTTACGCAAATAAACAATAAAGGCCTAGGCTCTTGTTGGCCTAGGATCAACGCAAAAATAATGATAAAGGAGAAGTAGGTCTAGGCTCAGAAATAATCAAAAATGAATAAATAGGCATTATAAGACTATAAATAAAACAATGACAGAGAAAGGGATAGAGAAGAAGAATTTACTTGTAGATAAATAGCAGCTGAAAAGGAATAAATAATGGACATTAAACAAGATGAACAATGGCATGCAAAAATAAACTTATAAACACTGTAATTGTCAAACTTTCAGATCCAATCTATTTTACTGTCTTAATCCTTTTTATTTAGATCTGAAATCACTATAACAGTTATTGTATCTATTTTAACATTAACTTGGGAGAATCTAATAATCACAGTAATACTCACAAAAATTTGAGCAAATCCATTAGGCTTTGGTAGATCCTTGCTATCTATAAATATCCCCCATAAATATGTGTAGAACCAAGCCCCCAATACTCCATTAAAATTATATTTGAGAATATTTGAAAGAGGTAAAGAAATGGAGCAGTGATGATTTAGTTAGATGTTGGAAGTTATTTATAGTAGAGTTGGGTGTCCAGGTTCATTGGATTTATTGTCCAAGTTCATTGCATTTTATGTTTATATTGTAGACCAGTAGATTTTGTGTTTTTAACCTAAACCATAGAAGACCATCAACAATACATTAGAAACAAACATCATTGACAAAGCACACGTTCGTGCCTGGCTCTAGTTGGGTCGACCCGCCTTATACATGGGTCGATCCATGTGTCGACAACTAGGTCGATATAGGTGTCGACTCAGTTAAGGGTTGGGACGCCCATTAATTCTGGTTATTAATTAGTTTCTCTAATTTGAATTTCAAACTCTGGTTGATCATAACTTATTCATTTCTCGTCCGATTTGCGCAAACTAAAAGTCTACCTGAATCAGAATTTTGTAACGGACGCAACAGTGAAATCCATTTTGCTCAATTCTTAATATTTTTCCGATTAATATTTATTTTCTCAATTCATTCCTCAATTAATTAATCCATTAATTAATAATTATTATTATTTAAAAAATTCGGGTTGTTACATCAAATATCCAAGTTTGGATTTTTGGGTTTACTATCCCACGTTTTCAATGATGGGCTCCTAAGAATAAATACCCGACTTAAAATCTTGGATTTCCTAATTCTATTAACGATAAAAGGTCCTAAGTCTCTGGATTTTCATTATTAGGGCCCAAATGGATACATTATTGGGTTCTCGCATTGTATATTTAAACCAGATTTTAAACCCTAAATTACTAATTAACTCTTTATCATGGAGAGTCTTATCGTAATTCACAAATCTCAAATCAAATTCTGCCATCTGAGAAGTTTTAATACTCTTTCTTTTGTCATTATTGTGGATTATACAAAACTAATAACATAAAATTTCTCTAATGATTCTCCAGTTACAGGAAGGCAATGCAGGAATCATATGATTTTTGTCCTAAAGAACAAAATCCTCTTTATACTAGGGGATGGGTCTAAATGTTATCACTAAAGCTTGCATTGATCTAATGGAAAGAAGTAGAGGCTTCGAAATTAGAAGACGATACAAAAAAATAGATGGCTTGAGGTAACAAAACTGAAACCAAGAAGAAAAGGCTTTGAACGAAGCTAAATCGACACCAATTTTTGGGGCACTATAACATTAAGTAAAAACCAAAAAGTGGGACTGAAAAACAAGAAAGTCAATACCAAGTACAGGTGAAGAGATAGTGAAGCCGACACCAAAAAGAAAAGGATAGGAGTAGACCCGACACCAAGAAGTGCAGTCATAACATGTGGAGCAGACACTAAAAGCTTGGAATAATAACAACGAAACTGATACCGAAATAACAAGATTGGAAATATTGAGTTGATACTAAGGATATAGAGGGTATCAGCGAAGACGACACCGGAATAATGGCTTTATAAATATGATGTCAGCACCAACATAAGGGAACAAACATCTTGGTGCCGATACCAATAGAAGAAGACAATAAAGGCGTATTGTCGACACCACCATGCAACGAGCATTTAGCTTGGTGTTGACGCCAAAGAATAAAGGAAAATGCATAAAGCCGATACCAAGAGAAACGGGGTTAAAGCACGAAGTCGATACCGAAAGTTAGTACATTGAACACAAAGACGGAACCAAATACAGAGAATCAGTGTCGTTGGAGGCGACACCAAACACAAAGAATAGGAAGCAATTAAATCGACACCAAATATATAAGATGGAACTACGAGACGGAAACCAAATTCATGAAGGGGAAGCACAAGGCCAGTAACGAATATGTTGAGAGCAAAATAACGTTACCGGCACTAACAAGCTTGGTGTCGATACCATTGTACAAAGGAGACACAAAAGTCATGAATATAAAAGCATAAATCGACACCCATAAGTGCAAGTGGCAAGGGATTAAAGACGGTACAAAAGCCAAAAAGCACTGACATGGGCAGATATTAAGAGGTTGATGCAAAAGGTGGGTTTCCCATATGATTGCTAAAGAAGGGGGAGGGGTCCGAATCCTCTATAAATAAGACCTTAGGGGTCATATTTCAGGGGATTTTGCCACCATTCCAAAATCTTGTACTCAATTATAAGATATTAAACCATAATTTGGAGATTAAATTAGGGATTTCTCTTGTAGTCTTCCATGTATTTCATCAACTGATCAATAAAGGAAATACTTAGCATTTACAATCAATTGCACTTGTCTTTCAACTACTAAATTGGATTCAAAACCTTAAATTGGAAGTAATTATCAAACCGACCTCAAGGAACATTCTAACTCCAACTAGCAACGAACTTATGAAGTCCTTATCCCAAGATAGCTTTGTTTCCTTAAGTATTATAAGCGTGATACTCACCTATTGAAGGAAGAGTGACTAATCTTCAAACTTGGGACATAGATATCTAAGAAAGGGCGAATTAATTCGACCTTGGAAGAACTAGATTACACCAAGGTCCAAAACCGTAACTCTACATTCGGGTGTTGACGATTTTTATTATTAACAACTACTTACTTTCTACTGCTGGACGTTTATTTACACTCATGTGGAAATCACAAGCGTTGACGACCGTTTTTCGGCATCAACAGCAACGCAATATACATGCATGCCAAACTAGCAGTAATGTTCCCAAATAAAACTACCAAATAACGGGAATAATTTAATTGAGAAAATGACCATGTTATCTTAAAACTAAATCCCACTACATATATTAGGATACATGCAGTTTTAGTAACATACCTCTCAACTCAAATGAAAGCATGTCTGAATTGGATTGTTTTAAGGTGTTGCAATATGTATCAGCCATTAACTCTACTTTTTGTTTCATCCCTCAAACGTCATGGCCTTATATATATACAAGGTGGCCAACTTAACTGTATGCAGGTTCGACCCGAGGGCAAGGCCCATGAGGTTGCTGAGTTGGAAAACCCACCCTAATCAGGCAACATGGGGCAAGGCCCAAGAACTTGAATTGTTGTTTAAACTTTAAATAAATAACTTATACATGCACTTTTAGAAAATTCGATTGGTTGAGTGGTGGTGATGTTGAATTTGTAATGTGATGGTTGTTTGTTCAATTTTGGGCATAGGCAACATTTTATTTTATTTTATTTTTTTAACTCATTCCTCATGGACATTGGGCTTGCCTAGGGAAACCCGACCCATTGGGTCGGCCTTGACTGTATGTATAAAGAGAAATCATCAACATAAAAGAAAATATATACTACTCGAATCTCCATCTTGCATAAGATTATAAAATCCATAACATAAGAAGTAAATAATTTCATATTAGTTTACAAAACTTCCCTTTTGATATATGGTAACGTTTGATCCAATGGGTACTTTTTCTTCTTGGATCTGAGGTTGGATTCTAGATTTGAAAAATTATGATATGGAACTAAATCAACAAGAAGGAATTTGGAGAGACAACAGGTTTCCTCGCAACGATTTTAGAGCTGCATGCAGCGGCGAGATCGAAAACAGCACCATCGTCGGTTTCAGATAAAAAATTGATGCCTATTAGTGAAACTAAAATGGAATAGGCTGAAACTAGGTGGGAGAAGCGGTTTTGGGGAATGTGGATTTAAGGGAAAGATATTGCACGAAAAAGTGGAATGAGAAAGTGGGCAAGACACTTGTGTTAACATTTCTATCCAATTACAATAATGGACAACTTAAAGAGAGAAACATCTAGGGTTAACAATCTGTAGCTAGAAGGAAATGAACGTGTTTTGAAACAGATAGAGAACACTATAGAGAAACAGAACTAAGACATGAGACAAATACATGAGACAAACCTAACCGAGTTGTTATTTATTCTCGTTATTTATTCTACATAAAAGAGTAAGGGTAATAGTGACAAATCGAAAAAGGCTTCAATCAGAGAAGCATTTGTGTCATGTATAAGATATATTGTTTTTGTTCCATATGAACAATTACTCAATAAACAAGTACTAATAATTGTTCATACAGTTGGATTTGTTTCATCGCTGTTCATCCCAGACGCCAAAGACTAATTCTATTGACATCCAGATTGTTGCCTTTCCCACCCCATTGAAAACTTTGAAAAATAAGATGATAAATTTATTCTTATATATTATTCAAGTTACCTTATTCACTTCTCCATTCTATTATACACTTTATCAATTAAATATTACAACGATATTAATATATTTTGAAAAGACATTTGATTTCAAGGAAAAATATTTTTATTTAAAATGATGTTAATTTCAAATTTGCTTTTTTTATTTTTTATGTTTTTCCCTTAACGTTATTTAATTTTAGGATTTTTAGTATAATACGTCGTTCAATTATTTTTAAATTAATCTGAAATATAACATTTTTTCTAGACTGCAAAAAAGTATGAAATAAATAAATATATATTACAGCTTTATCGTTTTTGAATGTCATTTGTTTTTTCTTTTCATCGTTGACGTAAAGATATTTATTTTTGAAGAAAATAAAATAAAGTACGTTTTGGGATGGAAAAAACAATAAATGAACTACAATGTATTTTTTTTTTTTTTTAGAAGACGGAGGGAGAAAGGCAAAAAAAGTGGGGGTGCAATTCTGCTTAGCCCGCGCCAAAATATCCATACTCAAAATTCTTATCCATAGACTCAAGCTAAAACCCACTCAAAGCCCTAAATTGAGTTATCGTTTCTGCCATTGAATTTTAGCCTAAATTCACATAAGTTCGATGTCCACAACTCAATTTCAATCCAACATCTTTACATTTCGCCTTAAAACCTTGGCTTTCTCACAAGCCTCATATTCAGTTCGCATAATTCCGATCCGGGCAGGCCGGGATGGTTCCGGCGGTCAGGGGAAAGGATTACTCGAAGACGAAACTGATGTTGTTGCGAAAAGGAAGGCAGCTGTGAGGAGAAATGAGAAATATAAGACTGCTAATAATCAGGTTCAAAATGGGATTTCAAGTAAAACTGTACCAAGAAGTCGTTCAAAAAGTAATTTGTTTGATGGTGAGCTAAAAGACAAGTTTCCTTTCAGAGACGGGAAAGGAAGTAAAGTTACTGATGAGGATTTCGACCTGTTGCAAATGACTGGTATGGGTCTGATGGGTAAGGGCGCTAGTGAGGAACAAGAGAGTAGTTCGGGCAGTGATGACGAATCTTATTTGAGTAACACGAGGTGTGTCTTTCTTAAGTCTTAGAAAATTTGTTGACTGATGATGAGATGTGATGATGATGATAATAATAATAATAATAATAATGATATTACGTGTATCTGTTGGATGCCAAATTCATTAATTCAGTGCTGAGATTTCTCTGGTGTGCTACAGGTTTGATCAATGTGCGATATCATCTTTGTCATTAAAAGGAGTTGAAGCAGCTGGATATGAGAGGATGACTCTTGTGCAAGAAGCAACCCTCCCTATTATACTTAAAGGTATATTTTGTAGCAGTATTCTTTTTTGTGTCTGTTTGGTTAAAAATAACCTCTTCGAATATAAGCAGATACCATATTGTGTTTTATATAAGGGAAATGTGATGTTGGCGTGGAAAATAAAATTCCATTTGCTTGGCATGCCACTTAAAGCTATGGGGCATGCAATCAAAGTAATCAGCCTTTACTTGCAAATTTAACAGGAAGATTATAGGGCTTAGAGTTATGACTGTTTCTGATTTTGTTCTTTTACTTTGTAAACATAAAATTTGATACTTAATAACTCCCTTAAATACTAAACTTTACGTGCATCAAAATTAGTTTTGTAAACGCACAAGAATCAATGGAAATGCTGTAAGCGAAGAACCAAAAAATTTAAGCTGATTGTAAACAACAAAAACAGATTTGGTTCAATAAGATATTCAAAACTTGAAGTATTTTTGATGAAGTGAAAATGATAATTAGTACACTAATGCTTAGGACCATACAACATCGTTTGAAAATTCCTGGGAATGGAAACCGTGCTAAATGTGTGTTATCTCAATCGTCAAACTACTTCTGGCTGTATTATTTTCTAGATTACTGAACGATTCCTTTTTTCTCAAGCATCCTAAGAATTGTTAATGCTTCAGTGCCATCAAATTCTTTGGTTCTCTTCATACGAGTAACAAGAGCAGTATATCTTATACGCTCAAGTTGGTCCAGTGGAGTTTACGTTTTTCGTATGTTTGTTTGGTTTGATATTGAGTTGGACTCTATTTCCTAACAGTATTTCTTCTGATGCCTTCCATATATCATATCAACAATCTCCACCATCATTTCTTCAACGTTTATAACCACCCCCACAACCATTAATACTAGAAGATGAACCACGTTCCCTCTGGGGTGTTGGATTGATAGGTGGATTCAAATTTGGAGAAGGTTGTATATGTTCTATATCATGTCATTCCAGAGGAGTAAATAAACAAACCAAACCTTTAAATTTGATAGGATCGAGTCTGGGTAAGAGAGGTAGATCGTTGTAGCTCATCGTCTAGTGTAGCAGCAGGTGTGTGTACATTCTCTCTGGTTGCATGCATATCATGGAATATAATTTTAATCAAATCAACTCTTCAATTAGTCTTCCCTTCTCTTTTCAAAATAGAGGTGCCAAACTTTTAAAAGAAAAAAGCAAGGCAGTTTTTGTACATAACTCGAACGAAAATGTAAATACGATGCAAAGAGAAACATATCCTCACACGATCGGACCATCGTTACTTACTGCCTCATATGGTCCGTCTTAAAAGATTCCAACCAACTCCAATTTTGTTATTCAAACTTTACCCCCAGACACATTCTTCCCCAACTTCATCATATTTGCGTCTAATTTGCTCTTCAGAATTCGATGATTCTCCAAAAGTGGTACCCACTACTTGATTGAATATCTGTATTAATATATACATAGCACAGCCAATTTTGTTATTCCCACACCCATTATATAAATCAACTGAACATCTTAAGCAATTGAAGATAGTTTGGATATACCAAAATTCTGGACTTCTATGCGCTAATTTAAGTGTTCTTTAATTATTTTTATTGTGACAAATGAAGGTAGTACGAGAAAAAACAGTTGCTGTGAAGATGAGTAGTAGAGGCGTTTGTAGTAGAAAGATTGTGGATGTTGAAATTTTTAGAAAATATGCAGTTGATGGATTTGAAGCGAAAGGATCAAAATTTTTGTTCTGTGATGAAGGAATTTTTTTCCCTCTTACTCCGTTCCTGCTATGAAATGCGAGAATGATAAAAAAAAAATGATGTGAACAGACTGGCATTCTTGGTGTGTGGAGAGTTTATAAGGAAATTGGGTATATATAACAAATTAGCTAGCAAGTAAAAAAAAATAAAAAAATAAAAATAAAACAAAGGGTGATAAGTAGTTGAAGAGCGAGGTAAACTTTATTGTGAAACTTGCTTACAAGTTTTTTGCCCTGTTACTAGTGGGTCATCAATCTTTGTAATAATATACCTCTAAAAGATGATGGATCTATACTTAATCGTATGGTTCATATTCATTTTCTAGTTACAATTTTTTATTCAGACGTGTTAGTTATTTTCTATGCATATACCTGGATAAAAAGTTAACCCCTTCCCTTTTTTACTTTCTATTTGTTTGGTTGATTACATGACTTCTTTTGAATGCTTATACTCAAGAAAGAGTATATGCTTGAAGGCATTGGTTACTGGTTAGATTAGAAAATGTGTGGGGTATCTTCGAAGATCGGTATAAGAGACCCATCGATATTACCCTGTTATTCCCAAAACATAAGAATAAAAAGGGTAGAAGTAAGGTAGAAAAGCTCTTATTCTTATACATAAAGGTTTGGATGAAGATAAGTTCAAGAAGTAGCTAATGCACATCACTAGTAAGGAAGCTTTTGAGATACCTTTTTTTTATAGTTATTTATGAGCATATGAAGTTTATAAAGCAACGAAAATGGTAAGACCAACAAAAATCATGCAAGGTGAGTTTAACTTATATGTATGAATCGTCAAATCTTATTGGTTATTTTTTTCATGGGTTGCTTTAGTGGTAAAAAAGATGATGCTCATGTTATTGAGAATTCTTTTACAAATTCAAATTCAGAATGTCGTCATATAGCTGTAATGTTTGAGAGTCTACAAATCTGAAGATTATGATCATTAGTCAACTCATGAGGTCATTCAAGTCCATAAAAAACACTCAAGAAAAGATTTAAAATTTTGCCATGGTAACGAGCTCTTCAAGTTGAACTCATCATTTAGAAATGAAAGAAGTCACAGCCAATGTGGAAGAGGTTGATTACACCTTGGGGGTGTCTCTTTCCTTTTTGCTCAATTCCTACTCAACAAAGAGTGTTTTATCTGTTTGGTCTTTGCTTCGGTCAAATTATCAGATACTCAGAATGTGGTACGCTCTTTGTTTCCTTGTTTTCGAGATGACATCACCAAGGAGGAGGCCCCCTTTATGTTGTTACTTTAACTGTAGCTAGTTTATGGCTCATACGATTAAAAAATGTCATCATTCATTTAGATGATGAATTTTTTAATAACATAAATCATAAGTCTAATCATATTTTCTATGTAGACATATACTCACACTAATATGAAGTTAAGTACAGATCTCCTGTCTCTTTTTATCGTTCTAATTTATTCTGGAATTATTGGTGATCAATTGTTGCTTTGTGTACTGATTGTTGTTCTACACCAATTCAATAATAAATGGAACTTATTGTTCCCTGAAAGTTTGATTTGTAATCCTTACAGTGTGACCTTGGCAATTTCTACAAGTATAAAGGTGTTACTATTTTTTTCATCCTAGTGATTCTTTATTGTAGGTAAAGATGTTCTGGCAAAGGCAAAGACAGGAACAGGAAAAACTGTTGCATTTTTGGTAATGAACTTCACCCGAATATAACTTATGGGAAATACATTGTTTTAACATGTCTTCTTGGCATATTTATTATCAATGATGATTATTAAAATTCTTTTTTCAGCTTCCGGCTATCGAAATGGTTTCAAAGTTGCCTCTTCTTGATCGTGATCAAAAGAGACCTCCAATTAATGTGCTCGTGATTTGCCCAACTCGTGAACTTGCTGATCAAGCTGCTAATGAGGCTAACAAACTATTGAAATTTTACCCCTCTATTGGTGTACAAGTAGTAATAGGTGGTACAAGGTTAACTCTTGAACAGAGGCGGTTGCAAGCTAATCCTTGTCAGGTATGTTAAATCAGTTTTTATCTTATGTAAGTATTAAAATGATCAAAACTCACTTGTGTTCTCCAAAAAAGCATACTAGACTTTTGGCTAGAACGTAGGTCTAATCCGTGCAAAATTCCAAGGTAGGAAGATCTTCACAGTGGAGTTAGTTATCATAAATCGTTTAGTATCTGCATCAACTTAAAGACACATGATTGAGATACCATTACACTGATGGATAGTATGCATGTAACCTACGATAAAACTAGAGGATGCTAAGGAAACTGACCTGTAACAATGAAATACATTTAACAGATTCTTGTTGCCACACCGGGAAGACTTAAAGATCATATAGAGAACACCCCTGGGTTTGCAGCTAGGCTGATGGGCGTAAAAGTTCTTGTGCTTGATGAAGCTGATCGTTTACTGGATATGGGATTTCGGAGAGATATTGAAAGAATTATCGCAACTGTGCCTAAACAACGACAAACACTACTTTTTTCTGCAACAGTTCCAGATGAGGTATCTTTACATCGACATTATTGTTGCTGTCATAGTGAAAATATGTATCATAACTTCTGTATATTAGGTTCGCCAAATGTGTCATATCGCTATGAAAAGAGATCATGAGTTTGTTAGCACAGTTGAAGATGGTAGCGAGGAGACACACTCACAGGTATAGCTCAAATCTTATTCTTTAACATAATGGTATCAACGTCAAATTATCCCTGTTGCAATTCTTAAATAAAACAGGTTCAACAAATGCAACTGATTGCACCACTGGAGAAGCAATTTCAACTGCTTTATCGTATTTTAGTTGACCACATAGCTGAGGAACCTGAGTACAAGGTATGCTTATATTAATTTCTGTCTAACAACTATATATACACAAACGTATTAGTACTAGTCATGTTTGATACACGGCTGTAAAAATATTCTTGGGTGGAAAAACGTATTGAAACAAAATTTAAAAACCTATGTATAATTTTTAAATGATTGATTATTGTTTATAAATTATGCAGTTTATGGCGAATCAAAGTTGGCCCCATTTTAAAGAAATCCACGAAATAACCAAATCAAAAAATAAAGTAGAATCCATTTTTTTGTTAAAGGTATGCGGCACTGCAATTGTTATATATATATATATGTGTGTATATATATATAGACACACACACATACATACATGATTTAACGGATCAACTAATTAATTAGCTATGGAATGTATTAGGTTTGATTTAGGAAGAGATATTTATGCAATATCTTCATTTAAATAAATAAATATATTTATTTAAGGGAGATATATTAGCAAATATATCTCTACTGTTCTATTGGTTGGAAGTAGCTATAAATATGTGTTAAGAGAATTATATTTGAGTAGGTGTTTTGGTATTGAAATTTGTTCTTAATTTTTTGTTTTTTCTTGTAATCTTCTGGTGAATTAATAAAGTTTGTTTGGAGGAATCTTTTTCCTCTAAGTTCATCTCTTCAAAAATCTACTTGTATAGAGATACTTGAAAAGACCCTAACAAAAGTAAGATAATACAATTAAAAGCTATGAAATCCAATTAAAAACATTTTATTTCAACGCAATCAGAAAGCAATTTTATAATCTTGTAATCTTCAATATGTACAAATAGTTAGAGAGGTTGAAAGCTTTTAGGATCTTGAGTTATTTAGAATCGAAAATAAATTTGGTAATGCATGTGTCACACCAAATTATGTAACATTTAAGTAAAGGATTTTTTTGAGATTCAAAGTTCTGTGTCAAAGACGCTACTAGATTTGGTTTTACTCTCTTTCTACACAAACACACATTATTACTAAAAAAAAAAAATTGATTGTGTAGAATTCATCGATGGTCTCGTTCAAGGTTTTCAAAATGAGATTCAAAGCGTAAATTGTAAAACTCAAATTTTAAATCGAAACGAGATTCAAATCGTAAACCGTAGATTCAGAGATTTCATATTCTATGGTTTACACAAAGTTTGAAATTTGTTTTGATGTTTAAACTTCCATGTCTAATACTAGAACTTCATTTTCTCTCATGTTCCAATTTTATTTTATTTGAAAATGATTAAAATTGTGATTGTAGACTCAAATAAGTATGTTGAATATATCAATTTAGACTGAATTATTTATCTAACATGTTGTATTAGCTAGATTTGAATCGGAATATAAATCAAATCGTAAAAGTAGAGATTCGATTTGAAACGGGATTCAAATCATAGGATTTTAATATTTTTGACAACAATCTCTCGTTTCAACTATCGTCAAAAATACGTAAACACCATAAAATTTTCCATATTAAAATGCCAAAAATGACGCATAATGACGCATGATGTGCTGGCACGACACGATGGTTGTGCCTTTTGCACTTATGGCATAGCGCACATGAGAAAGTGATATGGGTACGGTAAGCGTTTGATTAGTTTAGTTCACTGTTATTACGGCGCTCGACTAGTTGCGACTAGTCGTCGACTAGTCGAGCTTGGATCATCAACTGGAGGAGTCGACTTGCCATTAGTCGAGATTGATACTAACCTGCTCGAACTCGAAACCCTAACTCGAAGTTGAATTCGAACTCGAAATCCTAACTCGAAGTCGAAGTTGAATTTGCCATTAATTGCAGATGGCAGCAGAAGTATATTGCAGATGGGAGCAGAGGTATGTAAATAATTGCAGATGACATTGATGAAGCCATGAATAATGACTTAGTTTAACTGCATTGACTGAATGACTCCTTTGACTTTAACACTGTAAACATTTTACATACCTAATATTTATTTGTACACTGCAATCATGTATTAATATATACATATATTTATTTAATTATTCATTTATTTATCGACTAGTTTACGATTAGTCTATGACAAGTCTGACTAGTCGGTTGGTTGGACCTCAATTAATTCGACTTGACTTGCCGCCGTAATAAACATGGTTTAGCTGATTTCACTGTGGAACATTAAACTGAAATAAAACCCAGGTGGATACGCAGTGCCAAAAGCTCTCGTACTCAAGCGCGAGAGGACTTCCGAGGCAGTCTCCCGTCCTAGTGCTATTCTCACAGTTTTCCGAGCTTTGGAGTGGTTGATTAGTGCGCACAGCCTTTCCCTCACATATATGAAGAGGTCGGAACTCGAACCTGCGCGCTCCAGATTACCAGCCGAGTAACCTTACCGCTGTGTCAGGCACCACCTTTAAACTGAAATAAAACCAAAAAAAAAAAAAAAAAAAAAAAAGAACCAAATCAAATAAATTGAGTTAATTTTGGTTCGTTCGTTTGATTTAACCATAGTTATTTTTTTATTTTCAATGATTAATATTTTCAGTACACTTGTAATAAAAAAAAAAGAAATTATTATTGAAGTAATTCTGCTCAATATGTTTATGTGTTTTATTAATTATTGAAACTTCATTAATTGCTAAACCATTCTAAAAAATTATTGAAACTTCATTAATTTCGACAATTTGAATTTTTTTTGGCTTGTTTTGTTAAATCGACAACCGAATAAAATTATTTTTGCAAACCATTTAACCTTCACAACTAAAATAATTTTTTTTTTTTTTTTTTTTTTTTTTTTGGGTTGTAGTAGGAACATTGTTTACCCCTAGCAGACACCTCAAAAGACAAACATGGTGCAGAAAATGTGCAATACGGAAAAAAAAGTGTGTTTATTTTTTTCCCTGGGCCAAATTTTGCTTCTCCCAGTCCAGAAGTGCATATTTCTTTTACTCAATTCTCTTTGCTTGAATACATATAGTAATTGATGTGAGAAAACTGATCTCACCCCCCCCCCCCCCCCCCCACACACACACACAGAGTATTCCACAACGGCAAGTCTGTGCACTTTATTGTTTGATCTTGTGATATAACATTGATCATGTATAAACAAACTAATATTATTGTTTGAATATATCATATATGATTGATATGAAGATTTGATAAAACATTCTCATTTAAATAAAATGTCTGCATATATTATATGTTATTTACATGAGGATTTGATAAAACATTCTCATTTAAATAAGCTTATGTTTGGGGAAGCTGACGTAAGATTTACATTATAGATTTTTGTAATTCAACTTGATCAAAACGGTAATGGATAATATCTAAAAATATAAAATAAAGTTGCAATATAAAATAAACATGTCAAAGTAACAAAAAAGGAAATAAACATAAAGCAAACTAGCATCACACCAAGTAAAATGTAATAAAATATTATATCTTGTAATTTTTTTATCACTTGAAACATACAAATTAGCTATATGAGTATAAGGTTGAAATTTAACTATTATACAACAGTCGTAAGCGTTTGATTCAAAATTTAGCTTTCGAAACAAACATTGAACATTCAACGGTATAATATAATTGAATGATTGTACATACATTTTCTTTCAAAAATAATGCTACACATACTCATATACTATTGTTTTTCTATGATAAATTATTCAATAATGAAGCAATTTTCATAACAGATAGACTTTTAGAAAATTAATTTATTATTTCTTCAAATTTACGATGAAACCTTTCAATTTTTGTGAAATGATAAAATACCATATTTCTTTACATATTACATTTGGTTTGTTAGGTGAATTAGGCCAACACTGATCAAATATTTTTAATTTCTAATTTATGAGCGATCTAGTATCTTCTTCAATTATATAATTTAGAATGATTTTTTTTTTTTTTTTTCAAAATCTCTAAGAAATAAAGCTTAGAATTGTAAACTCCAAGTGAGCATGTCCTAAACTTCAAACACATATTTCTAGTTAATCAAAGGGTGAGTAGAGACGATAATGATTTTCTTATTTGACATTCTATGTTTCTAACATTATGTTTAATGATATTTTTAACAGATAATAAAAATCTTTGTTTGGGTACAACTAGTGTGTGTATTAGGGCTGTCAATTTTATAAACAAATATTTAATGCTTCTTTTTGATACATCCTATATCGCTCAAGTTTGAAAACAAGATCTTTGGCGAGATCATGGGTGAGATAAACGAGATTTGAAACAGTGCTTAAAGTGAAGGGACTCCTATGTATTTCATTGCTGGAAATTTTCAAATACCATGTTGCATCCTCATATTTAAAGCAAATGAGCGAAAGCATCAAGAAGGTAAAATATTGCTTTTCCATTGATATTCATCATTCATGTAAATTTAATTAAAAAATATATATTTGAAAACTGACCATAATTAATAACTATCGATTTCCGAGGGGCACTATCACTTGAGGTCACATTTTGTCAATTAATTTATTGTTCCAGATCAAAATGGACTTCGTAATTTGGTGGATCGTGCATCCAGATCCAAAAATGTGGAAACTCCGAAAATATCAATATCTCCATTTATGAAGGGACGCATTGATTTCATAAATTGTCAATGGTTAATTACTCTCTGCTTATTAAGGGACACATAATGTGTGTGTGTGTGTGTGTGTGTGTGTGTACACGTATTTAAAAGGATGCGATGATACATCGCCTTTCTTTTATATTAAACCTTTATAGTCCCTTCCATTTTTATGCAAAGAATTTCAAGAAACACAGTTTTATTGATGTAATCTATTTGGCATCAAGATCAATCACTCAAATTCTTAAATATCTACCAGCTTAGAAATTACATTTCGAATTCAAAGTTGAAATACACATACTCGATTTGGTAGGTATGACTTACATTATATGATGAAGTGTGTCCATGGACCAGATTTGCTGTTAACCTCAATCAAAAAATTGTAAAATAAGCACGCAAAAAAAAAAAAAAAAAAAAAAAAAAAAAAGAAAAAAAAAAAAAAAAGAATAAGCACGCAAAATGCTCATAGAGAAACATGTGTCAATGAGAATAGCGTTTGTTACAATGAAATGGTTATGACCAAGTGTACGCCCCATGGAAGATGATGTTGGAACGTTTGGTCAAGGCACCAGCACAATGAATGCTTCGTATTGCTTCCTACACATAATGAAACACACACAAGAGGGATAATGAAACTTAGCATGGTATCAAAGCTTCATGTTCGATGGATCAATATGATGCAACACGATTGAAGCATGGATCGAGATTGAGGTATGAGTAGGGAATGCTCATCAAGGTAGAGACTTGGTTAAGAAACCTGACACCACTGCTGAATAAGGACTTGCTGATATGCAACCTACCTCCACCGCGATGAGGACTCAATATCTCCTAAGGTGACTAGAAGCAATGCTAATCATGGTTGAGATTATTAGGCGTGGCTCATATTATATGATTGAGCGAGTACATGGATTGAACCGATGAATATTCATACATCACAGAAAATATGGAATAAACATACATGTATATGATATTACTAATATGTAACATTGGAATTCCTTCTGCTAGATGTAACGTTGTCAAGATCAAGGTTTTCAAAATGAGATTCAAATCGCAAATCGTAAAGTTCAAACTATGAATCGAAATGGGATTTAAATCATAAATCGTGGATTCAAAAAACATACATTTTAAAGCTTACACACTTTGAAATTAATTTTAGTGTTTAAGCTTCTATATCTAAACCTAAAACATCATTTTCTATCTTGTTTTGATTTTAATTTATTTTTAAATGATTAAAATAGGAATTGTAGATCCAAATAAGTATGTTGAATATATTAATTTGAATTGAATGGTATTTCTAAAGTGGTGTAGTAGCCTAGTTTGAATCGGGATATAAATCGAATCGTAAAGGGAGGGATTCGATTCAAAACGGGATTCAAATCGTGGGATTTTAAGATTTTTGACAACAATTCAAGATCAAATATATGGCCACTAGGGTGCTGAAACCTAACACAATGGCTCATATTGGTTTATGGTTTTGAAGTTTTGAAACAATTCAAGTGTTTGTGTAGATGAATTCCATGCTAAATATATTACACATACAAAATTTTGTTTCATTTAGAAGATTTTTAGCATATAAAATAATGAAAGAGGACTATAGGGAGACTATAAAAGATAGGAGTTATGGATCCTCTCCCTCTTTCTCACACACACATGCATCTATCTATGTGTACATGTATGGGATTTTTTGTGCACTCATAATTTTCTGTTTTAATGAGAAGAACCACGTTTATTAATTTAAAGATGAAATATGTACCCATTGATGTAACCATATCGAAACGTTTGAAATATCTGATTATTTAATTTTAGGATTTAAAATTATTATGTCTTTTTACCAACACACACATTGCATATTTGCATATTCAAAGGTGAAATTATGCACTATATAATTCGTGAAATAATTTATCAACTAATTTTAGTTGAAATAGCACTCTATATTAAAACGAACAAGAAATATCTTATAAAACATTAGACTGAATTCACATGTTAGAGTGTTTTGATTATAAATAATAGTATGAATCATATGTTTTGAAACAATAAAGGTGGATACCCAGTGCCGAAGGCCCCCGTACTCAAGCGTGAGGACTTCCTAGACAGTCTCCCATGAATTTTGACCTCAATGATCCACCAAATGCTCTGTTCTAGTCATAAAATTCAAATTCAAATTCAGTCAATCAACATCTTTAAATGGCAGAACCTTCTCAAACTATCCGGACTGAAATGACACTGTTGAGCATATAAATAGAACCATATGAACTTCCAGTAAATGTACCAACTGTATAATAATATCTCCAGGACACAGTTTACTTTGAGGAAGTTACCCGGGTCACTGAATTTTGCATAGTGGCGTTGGTCACAAATTTTAGCTTGGTTATCTTTATAAAATACATTGATATTCAAACATAGCTTACAAGTTACAAGGACATAAATTTGAATAGAAAGTATTGATGTAGTTATGGATGATAGTCAACCAAAATTTTGTTCAAATTTGAAGGATTCTGTTAATCATTGTTTTAAATTACTTCGATGAACCTTACTAAAATTGTCAGTCAGATTTTGAAATTATAGAAAAATCTTTTTGTTTTACAAAACATTAAAACGCGGTTGTTACTATATAATTTTTGTATATATGCTGAAATCTCACTAAATACTCCGGTAATTCCTTTAACTACAGCATAAAAAATATCAGTAAACTAGGATCATATAATAAGTTCATCAACAAGACCACGTAGAGGTAACTTTTCATAGCCAGAAATTTCTAGGAAAAAAAATGGTTTGTTTGGGGGTTTGGTGATTTTTGTTTTTTTGGGGGTGTGGTTGGGGGGGGGGGGGGGGTTGAGGGGGCAAAAAAGGAACACCCTTTTATAAAGATTTTTGAAACTACAACACTATATTGGTATGAGTGTGCAATGTGCAAAACACTGCATTAAAGTTACTGCTGTAACAAGTTTATATCAGCGAAACAGGAATCCGTCATGGTTCAAAATTCCGTGTTCCGTCTCCGGTCCGGTCATCCCAAAAATTTGAAGTTCCGGTTCCGTTTCGGTAATTCCGGCTTATAAGTTCCGTATTATTTTGTATATTCTAGATATGTAATGTGTGAATAGATTTATACAATGTCTGTAAAAATATAAAAAGTTGTGTTATCTAACTTCAACCCAACTTCATTTATAATCTTATACAAATTATTAAATACTAAGTTATCTTACATACCGGTTATTTTAAGTAGATCAATTGTAATACAGCCCACCAAGCCATAGCCAGCCTAATGCAAATTAAGCAATCTCAAATTGAAAAGCAATGGACTTTCTTCCTCCTTTTAGCTGTTCGCCGCTTCCTTCCTGAGTCGTACTCATGCCCTACCTCGATTCAAATTTGAGGAACATAAAACAAAATACTAATGGATATTAGTAATTGATGAAGAAAAGATAGAGTTTGGCTTTAATCTTGATTTACAGCTCGAATTATTCGATTCAAGCCAAGGTAATTTTGAAATTTAATGTCGTTTTAAATCTTTTCTACTGTAAGCTCTTCTTCGTTGTCGCATCTTCACTCTTAATCGCGAAACGAAATTTCGATGAAATTCCGGTCCGGTTCATGCTGGAACCGGAACGGAAACGACGGTATTCCGCCATGCCGGCCGGAATTTGAAACCTTGGAATCCATACAAATTAAAATTCGAATTCAAAGAATGATCATGATCCCGTACTCAAGCGCGAGAGGACTTCCCAGGTCAGTCTCCCGTCCTGGTACTATTCTCACGGCTTTCCGGGCTCTGGGGGTGGTCGATTAGGTATCACTATTTCACAAAATTAAACTAATAATCAGTGCTTCATGATGAACCAGGTTATGATATAGGAAAACTTTCTTCACTTTTTGTCGATGAGTATTTGTACACATGTGCCAAAATACTACTGTTTAACAAACAACTTTAAATTTTTTCAGGTGATTTTGTTTTGTACAACCGCAATGGTGACCAAACTGGTTGCCAATCTTTTATCCGAATTGAAAATGAATGTACGAGAAATTCATTCTAGAAAAACTCAGAGTTATAGAACAAAAGTTTCCCAAGAATTTCGAGAATCAAAAGGTCTTATTCTTGTAAGTTCTGATGTATCCGCACGAGGAGTTGATTATCCAGACATCACCCTTGTTTTACAGGTACTTAATGTCTTCTTTTTTATGTGCTTTCTTTTTTAACCCAGTCATTTCTAATAAAATACTGACAATTTTATCTGACCTGAGTTTCATATTGGTGATGTATCAATGTTAATTTACCCAAATTTGCATTGTTTAGCAGATGCCAGTTCACGTGCTTGATTCTCAATATTATAGGAGGATAATAAAATGTTGAAAAACAATTGCAAGAATTTATATTATTTCATCAACTGATGATGTGTTAATAGCTGGTACCCACTTATTGATGTTCACAAGCGGTCTAAACTGAAGACACTTAGATAATTCAAATTTCTAGTAATGTAGTACACTACCATTCATCTAAAGCACAACAGTACTTCCAAAGCATTCAAACTTTAGTTTTGTTGCCAAAGGTTGTATGTCTAAGCATGTGCATTTGAGTAGTTAGCCAATAATCAAGTACCTGTTAATCACCCATTATTTTGTTATTGCTTTGGACATCCGTTGCCTCAAAACTAAGCATATGCGTACAAGTAGTTAGCCAATAATCAAGTACCTGTTAATCACCCATTATTTTGTTATTGCTTTGGACATCCGTTGCCTCAAAACTAAGCATGTGCGTGTGAGTAGTTAGCCAATAATCAAGTACCTGTTAATCACCCATTATTTTGTTATTGCTTTGGACATCCGTTGCCTCAAAATTTTATATTGAATTTCAGTATTTGATATGAGCAGTGCCTTATTTTGCATTATATGGATTTCAGACCATACCTAATTCACAAACTTTATAATACTTTTTTTTTTTTGGCCCCGGTGTATTTGTTGTCGGCACATGCTATCATATTTGTGGTTGGTACAGGTTGGAATGCCATCAGATAGAGAACAATACATTCATAGACTCGGTAGAACAGGCAGAAGAGGCAAAGAAGGAAAAGGCATATTGATTTTGGCCCCATGGGAAGAGTTCTTCTTATCTAGCATCAGGGATTTGCCCATAGCAAAGGCTCCGATGCCGTTACTCGATTCAAATATAAAAAAGAAAGTAAGCATTTTCTCATACAAATTGTTGCGCCATAGTATGTTAACAGAAGGTACATCGTGCCTACCCCATAGCGAAGGAACTTGTCCCCTAGTGTCCATCTCATAATTTGACGTTAGACATGCACTTTGTATAAAGGGGAGCTTGTTTTTTGTTCTTCAACTGCGGGTTATTATTTATTTTGTTCTAGAATTAGTATGCTTATGATGTTGACCATTCACGATGTATATAAAAAAGACAATGATTCCTTGTCATTTTAAGCCGCATTCTGAAATCAATTATGAATCCAAACACTTCTTGAAACATATTCGGAATATAGACCACTTTCCATAGAACCGAGAACAGTAAAAATTTCCTTTTTGTAGAAATTTACATTGGTTGTATTTAAAGATGGAGCAAATGTAGAGTTTACAATACGACTTTTTTACGCTAACTCCATTTGAGATGGTATCCTTTTTGGAATGTTGAGAAAAATGCGGACCTATATGTTTTCAGAATGTTGTGTTTCTGTTATATGTTTTAAAATTTTGTTTAAACTAGTGAAAAATCATAACTGCATGCTGTGCACTTTTTCCCATTTTTCTTTGTTCCCTAAGCCAACTTGGTTTTATTGCACATAAAGGTTGATCAAGCTCTTGAGCAAGTAGAAATGAAGAACAAGGAATCTGGTTATCAAGCGTGGCTAGGTTACTACAATTCTAACAAGGTTATAGGCAGAGACAAAAATAACCTCGTACTTCTGGCAAATGAATTCAGCAGAAGCATGGGGTTGGATACTCCTCCTGCCATTACTAAGCTCGTTCTTCGCAAGATGGGACTTCACAATGTACCAGGCTTGAGATCAAGGTAGATATTTTATGGTCTAAGTCGTACGCAGTATCACTACAAGGAGAACTTTTCTGCTTTTTAAATAGATATAATTTAATATGTTACGCATTATAATTGTACTTGGTTGTAAATTTGTTGTAGTGCTATCAATTTAGTGGTTTACAAATAGTGGAAACTAGGAAAATGATGTCACGTGCTATTTATATTTTGTCAACATTTTGGAGCACTGAAGTACATATTGTCTGCTACAGGTCAATAGTTTGTTGATGGTATTCGTTGATTTTGGCATTAGAAAATGTTTATTCTAGTAGTTAAATCTCTTTGATCAATTGTAGTTGCAGTATGAAATAGTTCAGTACTTTTTGTTTAGTGAAAATTGAGTATGTATATACAAATCTTAGTAGTATGCAACATACTACATGACCAGTAGATTTGGATTTTACAAGAAAGTCGAACCTATGACATTCCACATAATAGAAATCGATGAACGATATATTCTTATGATGGTAGGTATAAAGTGTTGCAATTGTTGAGTGATTCATCACATGAGTATATAAATATATCATTTTAAATATTTTAGTCGATCGAGATTGGATATCGATGTATGTATTGTGATCATAGTACGTAATGCTCTCAAAATATTGGAGGTACATACTAATAGTTATTCGATAATGAATATTAGGCTTAGGTCTTTAAAATCAAACTTAATGCACAAAAATATCTCTTTAAAAAAAGATTGTAAAATAGGTTTCTATGATTTAATTAACTGAAAGGATTATGCAATTATTCAATGAATAATTGCAGAAATTTACCCAATTATATTAAAATATTGCATAATTGTCAAAAAAATTTGTGTAAAATTGCGGATATTTCCGTAATTTCTTTGATGAATAATTGCGGAAATTTCCGTAAATTATTGCTGAACAATTGTGGAAATTTCTGAATTTTTTTGATACAATTGCATAAATGTCTGCTATTATTTATTGAATAATTACATAAATTTATACAATTATTAGTTAACTTAATTTTAGCGATCTAATTTACATATCTTTTTTGAAATGATGTTTTGACTCTTTTGAAACTTAATAGATACTTTAGTCAAACTGTCCCTATTGGATAACCATGGTATGACTCACTTGATAGTTTTCTCTTGGTTAATATAGTAAGGTCAAACATACAATATCGATGCGACTAATTTGCACAGTTAGAAGTGATACATTATTTAAGAGAGGATTTGTTTCCTCAGTTATATGAGTTTAGTATCACGGTCTACTAATGTCAACTTAAAGTCATAGTCTTTAGCCATAACATTTCGATTAATAATAATTGTTATCATTAAAACAAGACAATTGTGTTTCGAATTTGGAGTTGAGTATATAGCCTATATTTAAATTATGATCGTTACAAAATTCCACAATGAATTGATTTATATATATGTCATTAACTGGTAATGCTTATTAAATTAAAATGAGATTTTTACTAAAAGTGATTAAACGATAAATTTGATCAGAACATCGTACTACCTGCTTGATTGACGTGTGAACGTCAACATTCGAAACTTTCGATGTTAATTGTCAATCGAATGTACATCCAAGAGTTACACAAACGAAATGATGAATTCTCCTTTGATCAAATGATTTATAGTTTATAATTGTTATAAATTAATTAAAATAATTATATGAAATAATAATTATAAAATTCGAATATGATATGAGAAATAAATAATGATATATATATATATAAGTTAAAAATACATCGATTTATATACAATATCGATAAGCATTTAAATTAGATTTAATTGAGTAGTATTCTAGCTTGGGCTTAGATGAGTTTAAGGCCTACCATTAAGGATGTGACTTTCAGTTTGAAAAGGATTAGGGGTGACTACAATATAGGCAATGTGCTTGGAGAAGTGTAGTTAAGATTAAGTGAGGAAGGATAATCTAAGCTATCTATTCTTCACTGTTATGCAACTATAAATATGAGTCGCTAAACCTATTCCTTGTTTCTATTTTGGTAGTCTTTCTTCATCTTCCTTCTGGTCGAAACAAATCTCTAAACTACTCTCCAAAATCTCAAATCAAGTTCAATTTATGTCTACAGTTATTTGCTAGTGAAATGTTGACGATTCCTGTGACGACCGCCCTTAACTCCTGCACTTAACAAGGGAAATAATGCGCTGAAAGACGTGTTAGACAGCTATGGACGATCATCAAGATATGAAACACAAGCGGAACCTGTCGTATAACTCACAGCACAATGATAAAATATAATAGAACATATACAACAGGCAATAATAGTGAAGCATATATGAGCAAAAACTTCAACTTTCACAACAGCTAGAAAGAAATATCCATACACTCGGATTACAACATAATTGCATGTACAAATCTGCCTCACTACAACACTCAGAGTCAAACATCAAACAGTGGAAATACAAATACTATATAGTAGAAAAGATAATACGCCAGCCTCCTGCTAGCCACCGAACCGCAACATCATCCTCACCAAGATACCACTTGTCACCTGCCACTTAGTCTGCCCATCTGAAAATCAGATGAACAACCCAAGGTAATAAGAGGGAAACATAAAACCTTGAGTCAGACAACAGTTTTAGTGAGCGATAAAACAACTAACTAACATCATCAATAAAGTATATGAGAATAGGTAGATAAACAAACTAATCTACCCACAACACCAGAGAAGAACTCAACCCCATCTTCCCCACATCAGACAGTGATAGCCTTTACAAACCAAGCATTCCAACCATACATCCATGGCAACCAGACAACCATTCATTCATGGCAATCAGAAGCAACCAAACAATAGCACTTATAACAGCCAGATTATATGTCTCACATAAACCGTCCTAATCGAATTCAACATCCCTAAAGCACAAGCCTCAGAAGCCTAAACTAATATCAGACCAGCACCCAAGAAACATCCCCTTCAACGTCGTACAATCCACGTGAGATGGTACAAACAAACAACCAACATACATGACTAACTCTGGCTATCACCGCCAATTCTTCTTTGAAACCATCGTTAATCGTATGACTGGCAACGACACGCCATCAACTGTCAAGGGCTGATGGAAAACCCCAATTCTAGCTAAAAACTCATACGCCATACAACGAAACGTGTCTAGGCCCGTTCGAGCTGCCTAGGGTACTCGACCAACGACGATAATTCCTCGGCCTTCGGTATCTCTAGTCATCATCGACGGTGACCATCCAACCATTATCAATGAACTCAAAACACCCTTGAGTTGTCATCACATTCGTTGATTTACGACGATCAACGAACACATCACAACGCTTCGACATTCTCACTTGAATTCACTTCAAAGTCACAACCATCATCGATCCAAGAATATACATCATTCGGTCGATATACCATTCCATAGTATTTCCAGAATTTACGCTATGAAAAACAAACCACTGCACTTGATCTCCATTCCACAACGTTTATAAATGCTGCAGCCTGCTCAGACCGTTCGGCTCACTAGGTCGTCCCAACGACCTAGCCTTAGGTCGTTCCCACGACCTAAGTTTCTCCATGCCCAACCACAAGCCGTCCAACCTCTTGCATCTCTAACTATTGAACCCCTTACAACCCATGACCTAACCTTACACTCCCCAGGTCGTTCAACACACCTACACGACCTGACCTATGGCTTGCGAGTTGAAAGTCCAATGTTCCAATGCCTTAGGTCGTTTTAATGACCTAAGCTCCTTCGGGTTCCACTTTGCCACGCACCAAATTCTCACCTACCCTTCCAACAACCTGCGACCTAAGGAGGCATGACCTAAGCTTTGCCGCGCCTTGAGGATGTCCAACGGTCTGACTTTCCTTTGCACGGCCTGACTCCATTTCTTGGAGAAGAAGAAAACAACCTGACTTAAGGAAAAACGACCTAACTCCAGATCTGACCAAAACAGCTCTAAACTTGACCAAATCTTCGCCAAACGACAACGTCGACGAAATCAACTCCTCTAAATCATCCAATTCAACAATAGCCACTTCATGAAATCAACAACATCTAAATAACCATTATCATCTAAAATCATATAAGTTCACTAAATCATGATGAAATGGATGAATAAACTAAAATGATGGATCTAACTTGCATAAACATATGAATTCATAACTATAACAACCCAACTTCCCCGGTCTCCGAAGAGAAGAGAAAGAACAGATTGTCTAAGGACAAGACGAATCAGAACACAAACAGAAGAACATTTCATTTCTTATTACAACAATTTCCATCAGATACAAGAATGTACAGAGTATGGATAAATATTACACATCATAAAATATCAGAGATTTAAATACATTATTGCAGCGGAAAAATAATACAAAACACAACTGAAGGAGATATACAGATACAGAGCTTTCCGAATATCGTTCCAGCTGTAAACCAGGATCTTGTGAATATAAATCTGCAAAACCAAAACTACTAGCTGCCCGTGTGGAAAATATGGGCACCCAGAGTTTAGGTTAAAACAATAATCTCCAGGTCAGTCATGTGACTGGTGTGAGAACTAAAACAGTTATTAAATCTTTACTTTAAAAATAAAGTAAATCAAGGGACCACGCCGTATAACACGGAACGAGTTTCCTCCTAAGAATACCAGTGCATAAAACAAACAACACAATGCTTTTTGAAAAAATGGAGCTATTATAAGACTCAGGTTCCATCACACAATGCAACACAAGCCGGAGGATAGAGTTTTACCTTATAATAGCCAAACATGCTTGGTACGTTTAAAACTAATCATTTTGATACTATTATAATGTAAAGTGTATGAAAACGACTTCAAATATAAATGTATCAATCATAGACGGAATAGCGCCCCATCCCACTATGTCTCCATACTGGGCTCTACAATCAAAACCGAAATGTCACGTATTGGAAATTGGATTTCCGCCATGAGTCGAGGCAAGGGATCATCTTCCCGGCTTCGAGACACTCTAGAAAATGTCTCAGGGTTTGGACGCTGGCGAACCCTTGGATCTTCAGGGCCGGTCCACATATAGCGGATTAGTTATACCTGAACACACGTTTCCCGGTCCTATAGGACCTATCCGTCGGCTCCATAGAGACCGATATATCTGAGGCGCTTCGCATTCCAACAACCACACAGGTAAAAATAATATAAATGTCAGGGCTTGTAAAACGCTGACACCACCCATAGCTAGAAAGAAACGTCGTGCACTCCCTGCAGTCACGATCCCGTTTTTGACTCATACCGAGGTGTGAGGCTCGCGAATCAACGCTATACACAAAGCTATGCCACATAGGTCGTGCTTTGATCATCAACCATAAGACTTTGCTTTTCAACAGGAGCCTTGATCATTTGCATCTCAGCATGCCACACAGGCAATTCACTCCATGCGATGATGTCTATCAATATATAACCTCTAAGCTCGTACGTCTCAGAGAAGGGCGTTAATCAAGAGAATAAATTCTCCGCCGCCAAACAGATATATTTATTTATTTATTTTATTATCCAAAAGTTAGTATTTCATTCGAACTCTAATCCAGTCTCAACGACTGTCATCCCTAGCTAATTACCCTCATTCCAAACCAATGGGATATGTTTCATAAGCCAGTTCGGCTGCTACGATCAGTTTCCACTAAATTTAAAATATAAATCATTATATTTTAAATTCAAAAGCACATTTTAATTTACCAGGGCCACATACGGACCCCAAAAAATCCTGAAAAATAAATCTGGTTATGTTTTGATAATACGGTCCTAACAAAACTAATTCTGTCGAATTTGGAGACCGTTTGAAAAATGGTCGTTTTCTGGTCGATCCAGATTGACTTAAACTGTCAAAACACGTTTAACTTCGCCACGCTCACATATTAATCCCAAAAATTATGAATTTTGGAATCTAGCCATAATTTGACATCCCGGATCCAACAAAAGTGGTTTCATCGAAAAATGAGGTCGTTTGCAAAATGGCTATTTTAAGGGCTATAATTCCATAGCGACTATTCTGAATTTTCAACTGGGCTTAACTTATTATTCCCGCTATGAAATTTCAATTTTTCGGATTCATTGGAAATATATTTTCAAATAGATTCAAAAAATTTTGGTTTCGCTAAAATCCGGTTTACTTTGAATCCTGTACATTCATTTGAAATTTGAAATCAAAATATCAAACTACCGCACCATTTTCAATTCCTTTTATAATTAAAATAAATATTTATATTCTAACGTCGATTTAAATAAATATATACGTTCTAATTATATTGAAAATAAATTTCTCGTCATTATTATTTAAAATAAATCATTTTAAATATTCAAAATTCATTAAAATTGCCAAAATAAAAATTTTAATTTGGTTTTGATTTTCCGCGTTGTTACAATCTCCCCCCCCCCCCCCCGACTTAAAATTTTTTCGTCCTCGAAAAGGAACGAAGCTGAAAGTTGTTTAACTAATCAACTCAACTTTCAGTTTGGCTTTCATTCTTCAACTTTTCAGTTTCTAAGAATTTTCCAATTCTTCAAACATTTGGCTAACACCCTAAATTTTCGAAAATTTTCGCCATAATCTCCTTTGTACGGGGAGCATCGGGAAAATCCCCAAATCGCCGCATAGGCCCTCTCATCTCAAAAAGAAAAAGAGAAAGCCAATCGGCTCATAAAATCATCTAAACCCAATAAATTAGTAAACATGTACCTATTTGTCGGGCATACAATTTTATTCCTCTGCTCTAGCCTCCTTGCAATGACTTGTTCACACATATATATGTATATGCATGCAATCTCAAACAATTTTCAAGTCAGTTCAATATTCGATTCAATTTGGCAAATTTAACTTTCATTCACATAAGGGTTTTATTGGTTAACAAATAATCATACAACACAACCATCAATCAATTAGTTGATTAGCTTTTCAAACAGATAATTTTCTATATATACATGAAAATCATATATTGCTTGTTTTAAGTTGCTAGATTAGATCCTATGGCTATTCATATGAAAATATACTTACTATGATGTAGATCTAGGTGAAAACGACTTGAAAACGATGAAATCAAGATCAAACAACTCATATACTTGATTGAATCCGCGCGAGAGAGAGATGCATATCACTCACCAATTCTCCAAAACAACACAAACACTGATTACTCAATCCGAACAGCGAAGAACACTCTTCAAACTCTTCGATTTGATGAAATCTGTCTTCGATTGATGTAGATCTAGCCTCAAACGATGTAGATCTTCGATTCTATCTTATGTAGAAATAGAATTTTAATGGTGGAAAGTGTATTTGATTGAGCAAGGAGGATCAAGAGCTCAACCAAATGAAAGAATGAAGAAAAGTAACACTCTCTCCATACCTCTAACCCCTATTTATAGCCTTCCACTAACCCACTAATGGGCCTCTCCAAATCAGCCCACTAATGGCTCAAAACCTAAACAACAAACTGTGAAACACAAAAACAGTGATTCCTCCCAAACCCCTAAATCAAAATTTTAATGTGACCACTCTACGTAATTGGCATCACCATTTCTTTTTCAATGAGACCGACCTCAGCACCTACTTCGATCTTAGTCAAAAGTTATGCCCTATACAAGACTGACATAGGCAAAATGGTCACAAACAAAATTGGTAAAAATTATGGACACGTCTCACATCCCATAACCAACATATCAAAATATGAGAATGATCCAACCTTGAGCGAATTAAATAAAAATATTTTACGATCCTCCGATACGTAAAATGTGGGCTGTTACATTCTCCCCTCCTTAGAAATTTCGCCCCCAAAATTCCAACAAACACAAATAACTAAAACAATATCCGCGCGAGAGAGAGATGCATATCACTCACCAATTCTCCAAAACAACACAAACACTGATTACTCAATCCGAACAGCGAAGAACACTCTTCAAACTCTTCGATTTGATGAAATCTGTCTTCGATTGATGTAGATCTAGCCTCAAACGATGTAGATCTTCGATTCTATCTTATGTAGAAATAGAATTTTAATGGTGGAAAGTGTATTTGATTGAGCAAGGAGGATCAAGAGCTCAACCAAATGAAAGAATGAAGAAAAGTAACACTCTCTCCATACCTCTAACCCCTATTTATAGCCTTCCACTAACCCACTAATGGGCCTCTCCAAATCAGCCCACTAATGGCTCAAAACCTAAACAACAAACTGTGAAACACAAAAACAGTGATTCCTCCCAAACCCCTAAATCAAAATTTTAATGTGACCACTCTACGTAATTGGCATCACCATTTCTTTTTCAATGAGACCGACCTCAGCACCTACTTCGATCTTAGTCAAAAGTTATGCCCTATACAAGACTGACATAGGCAAAATGGTCACAAACAAAATTGGTAAAAATTATGGACACGTCTCACATCCCATAACCAACATATCAAAATATGAGAATGATCCAACCTTGAGCGAATTAAATAAAAATATTTTACGATCCTCCGATACGTAAAATGTGGGCTGTTACATTCTCCCCACCTTAGAAATTTCGCCCCCAAAATTCCAACAAACACAAATAACTAAAACAATTCCGCATGCCTAAAATCCATGAGCAACCAATTCTATCATCCAAACTAGCAGCCATCAAAAAATGCATCCATAGCCTTATCCTAGTATGTGGAACTCTAATCCACAATAAAAACACAATAATGGTACAAGTTACAACGGGTTATACCAACGAAGAGTTCTGGATGGGTCATCTTTATACTCTCTTTCGCCTCCCACGTACAATCGTCATCATTCTCGCTCTATTGTACCTTGACCAACTTAATCGTCTTCCTCCTACGTTGTTTCGTATCATCCCCACAACGCGAAGCGGCTTATGAGGTTTCGTAACTACGGTCTCTGCTTCTAGATCTTCGTACTGCACCGGAGATACCACCACATTCAAATCATACGCACATTTCCGTAGAAACAATACATTGAAAACATTATGCACACTTGACGTCTTCTCGAGTAGCTACGGTCTGACTTTCCTTTGCTTCCGAACTAAACAACATGCTTTAACGATGAAATCTTCACGAAAACCATGTCGCCAACATCGAATTCTAAATCTTTACGATGCTTATCAGTATAACTCTTCTTACGATTTTGGGATGCCTTCATTCGTTGCTGAACAACCACAATACAGTCTGAGGTTTCTCTAATCATCTCAGGCCCAAGTATCAACTTATCTCCAATTTCTAACCAACATGCTGGAGAATTACATGGTCTACCATACAACACCTCGTATGGTGCCATCCCAATGCTCGACTGATAGCTGTTATTATAAGCAAACTCGACTAGATGAAGATAGACTTCCCATGATCCCCCGAAGTCTAATACACAAGCTCTTAGGAGATCTTCCAAAACTCGGTCAACCCTCTCAATTTGACCATCAGTCTGGGAATGATAAGCCGTACTCAAACACAACTCGGTTCCCAAATCTCTTGCAAACTTTTCCTAAATCCGCCCGTGAATAATGTAACAACCCGTATTTTTGTAACGTGTTATAACCATAAATCAAGACAGAATTAATTTTTAAGATAATAATCAAGGGCAATGGGTTACGCCATTACGTTCGTCTCGAAATTCTGCTTGGAAACGAGTCCGAGTTTTCGAAAATTGGAGTTCGTATGACCAAGTTATGACCCTTCGAAGTTTTCAGAAATTTTCAAGTTCAGAACAGCTCAGAATTCGAATTCAAACCCCGGAACGGACTGGGCGGGAAATTTCCCGCCCAGGGCCAGATCGACCTGGGGGTCGACCATAGTGTCGACCTTCCTAGGACCAGGTCGACCATAGGGTCGACCTGGTTGCCGAGCCCATTTTTGAGTCAGAATTCACTCTGATGTTTCTAGTCCGATTTCTGTCTAAATTCATTGGCCAGACCCTATATAAACAGTCCCTAACTCTAGTCTCTCTACACAAATTCTCTCTGGCCTTATGCTGCTAAAACCCTGGCTGAAAAGTTAGAGAAAAGGGATTGCTTCTTCTCCAACAAGTCTACGTGTAGAGCATTGCTGTTTGGGGGATTTCTGTTAGACTCGAGATTCAACATCGCCTCTTTGTTTTCTAATTCTCTAACCACGATCTGTAAGCCCCAGTTACTTTTAGATCTAAACTTTAAACTTAATATGGACATGTTGTAAATCGAGATTGAACCTAAGTATGATATTATCTTGGATCTATCATTGTATATCTTGGATCTATCATTGTTCATTTTGGATCTATTATTTTGGATCTACTATTTGTTCACCTTGGGTCTATTCATCTTGAATCTTGACTTGTAGGAATATTTGCATGAAATTGATTTGGGGCCTATACATGTTGTAGATCTAAAACCCTTAATGTCCATAATATTCATGCATGTGATGTTGAAACAGTTGTTATTCACAAGTTTGGGGTTATTATCTTATGTCAACTGTTACCATGACTATCACCCTATTTTGCTAGATTTGATATTTGAGACCACTATTCCATATGCCAATATTGTTGTAATCATTTATCTCAAGTTATACCATGCTTGACTTGTAATCACTTTTGCCACCTTAGGCCAGTTCTTTCTATGTTATTCCCTAATTAGAATTGTTGTATCAATTCGAGTTTACGTGCGACGGGAATGCGATTGGGTAGATTAGGCAAAACCTGAATTTACTATGAACTTGAAACATGAACATTGTTATAACTTGAACCTGGACATGGACATGAACTTGACATGAAAACTTGAACATGGGCATGACGCTAGAATGAATTTGAAAATGGACAACTCGAGGTTGGGTTGAGTTTGCAGTGTAAATCTGCCCGGAACCGCCCGACGAATCCAGTGACTGCAAACAATAGGATCCAATGTGGGTAGTTGGTCATATCACACGTAAAACCCGAGGTTAGACTATGTTGTGGTGTAAATCTGCCTGGAACCGCCCGGCAAATCCAGTGACCACAACAACTAGTCGAATGTGAGAGGTTGGGGTGCATTAATGAATTAATGCCATTTGATAGGGTTAAGTAATGAACCACTTGAATATACTTAACCAATTTGACACGATGATTTGATAGGGTTAAGTCATGAACCGCTTGAACACACTTAACCAACTTGATACATGATTTGGTAGGGTTAAGTCACGAATTTGAATGACAACACTTAACCCATTAGAAACCCTAGTTACACGGTCCTTTTCAGCAGAAACCCACTTAGATGTATCACGATACCCTGGGACTAGGCAGGGTGGGGCACGATTACTGGGCTGATTGTAAGCGACCAGAACGACGGCTGAGTAGGTGTGCAACTGTAGGTTCAGGCGGACTATGGTCATGCACGTAGTCTAGAGTTGAAAAAGCAGGTATTGGGCACCAGTAGGTTTACATTGTGCGTGCTTTATTCGTGTCGATGGTTGGCACCCTAGGGCTTGATACACCCTATGGTGGACCTAGCACAGGTGACTACATTTCGTGATTGGGCTGTATGACACAGACACATGACGAGCTAGAACTTGTAGGGAGCCGATCGATTAGTAGATCATACTGTAGGACCCCGTAACGGGTCATTTCATGATATTGGGCCAAGGGATCATTTCATGGTTAATACTTGACATGGGTTAGAATACTAGTACAGTTGGTGCAGCGAATCTTGAATATGCGATGCTAGACTTGATTTATCTTGTTATCTTAGTTATCATGCCAGACTTATCATCATCCTTATTGTAATGACCCGGGTTTTTAGCGTCAGAATATTCAATTTATTTAAAATATGAATGTGATTGAATTAGAGAGTGATCAACTTGAATTCAGAATAAACGGGTTGTTTTATATAACTAAATCGAATCTGTAATTTAATATGAAATTAAATTGATTCTGAAGCTTATGAAATTCGTATATGAACGAGAACGATAATATTATTTTTTTTATCGAAGAACTGGAATGTTTTGAATTTGATTTAAATATTTATTCGATTTAATTAACACGTGAAAATAATGTTTTTGCAAACGGTGTCAGAATTCGTCGAGACTAGTTTTTATGAGTCCGGAATATTAGAATATAGCAGAATGTCGAATTTCGTGAAGATCGGGTTTGTTATGAAGCTGTTTGAGCTTGGAAATGCCGAACATGATTATAATTGAATATTTATATACAAAATATCTACACAAAAATATCTAACTTCCTCCTTCTATAAATACCCTTAATCTCTCAACCTTAAGACCTAAAAGTTCCATCCATCTTCAGCAAAAATAGGCCGCCGCAAATCTTTCTTCTACAAAACATTTCGTGACCTTCAAAAAGCAAGATAAAATCAAAGTTAAATCCATAAATCTCGAGGTCCATATTCTCGAGATCCTCAAGCTTTGGTCTTCAATCTGGTATGCTTATTTTTAGGTTCGATTAGTTTGTCGCTCGAAGGGTAATTCCAGCGTGAGGCTAGGGTTCGCTCTATGTTGGATTTTGGGCATCGTTTGAGGAACATGAGTTTGTAATCGGGTTTAGTGGCATCGATTGAAGTCCGTGTTCGATTTTGGTGGAGTTTCATGTGAATATGGTTCGATACTTTTCAGCGAGTGTGTTCTTGGGGTGGTGAATCTGTAGAGAAGCAAAAGTAGGGGTTCAAAAATGGTTTTTTGTTCTCAGTTTCATTCAGGAGAGGTATGCAGGAGACGTGTTTTTCCAAGAAGGAGTTGTGATGTTTGATGAGAGGAAGGGGATGGCTGTAATGGCGCGTTTTGTTAGCTGTCGAATAATTAATTTATTTAATGATTTATATATCGATGTGGCGATATCGATAACTTAAAATACAACGTTTGAACTTATAATTTATAATTATAATTAAAACGAACTTGAAACGTCGCGGCAGTTCGCAAATTGGCGGTTTGAACTTCAACTGAATGTACAGAGTTCGTTTTAAATCGGATTTCTGTGAAACAAGAAACGCGTGGAGCGGGTGGAGCATATCTTTCTAGTGGAAGAGAAAAATCGGGATTTCGTCGTGTAGATTTTGATTTATGTCCAAATCAAATATTCAGGAAAACAGCGGTATATTCGTTCATGGCCATAACGGTTATTTCAAAATAACTAGATGTCATGTGTGAATTTAGACAAGGTTCTTTTGGGACATAACGTTAATTTAATTTTTAGAATTTTATGGTAATTTTTAATTAATTAAATAAACAACTTTTTATTTAGAGTATTTTGCACCCTGTAGTCAACATTTTGGGATTTCAAAATATGAGTTAATCTACCGGTATTATTATATTTTTGGAGTCGGGACACCTCGCTCGTCACGATGGTGTATTTGATTCTGTCGATAGCCATTCGTAATTAACGAAGTTTTATAAAATGAGATGACCGAAATGTTATAATTAAAATATCCTCTATCCCTATCCTATATAAACACTTTGAATCGATCAAAAGGAGGCCACGCATCATTTTTCCTCAGCCGCCCATTTTCTTTGGTCTCAAAAACCCAAAACGTGGTCCTCAGGAAAATCAAAACAAAAGCCACGTCCGCCCCACTTCTCAGCCACATACACCTCGTTTAAGCCATACAAAAACAATCCATCCCCGTTATAAACACAGAAGAGAGCCGCCGGTCCTTCTCTTCCAAAAACGCAAGAAAATCCCAAAAGAAATCCAAGATCAAATACAATAAATTCGTATAAATTACAATAGCTATATATATGGATTCAATGATGTGAGAGCTTCATTCCTGTGTGGTTTCCATACAGTGCGACGCAATTTCTGGTGAATGGTTTTGGGTACCGCAAGGCTAGGGTTGGTGATTTCGCTCGATACGAAGAGTTTTGGCTCGATTCGATCATACATAGGGATTCAGGGTGGAAAATGAAGTTTATTGTGATATTTTTGTGGTATTCGGTGTAAATAATGTTCGGTGGTTGTCTGGTTTTCATCGTGAAGCCATCCAAGGCAAGGCCTGAAAAGTGGGTGCGAGTTACCTACTTTTAGCGTGTAGAGAAAGAGAGTTGGAGGAGATGGACTTTGGTGATTTCCGTGTGTAAATCCATGGAGAGACCGAGGAGCAGTGAAGATCGAATGGGTGGGAATGGTGTTGGAGTTCAAGCAGGTCACGGCAGTGTTCCTTGGGAAGAAAGGTAGAGGCTGTGGGTTTTAATTTGATGGTATTGGGCCCAAATAGTAAAGGGTAAGCCCACTTGTTTTATATACAATGAAATTCAAGTTTAATTAAACAAGTGTATAACTTGTAATCATCATATCTCCTACATACGAAGTCAGATTTACGAACCGTAAGTTGCGCTAGGATCGTATGGATGGGCACTCCACAATGGAACTGACCGCGAGTCAATCCGAGCTCGTTACAATTTATGGCGAAATAAATTGTTCGACTGAATCAATGAACGCAAACCAATATTTATCGGTTAACGCGAAAATGTGAGTAAATCTCACAAACTCTAAACAGTTTTATTTTCACGTTGTATACTTAGAACTGTTAAAATATTATCTGTTTGACTGGTTGACTGTGTGTTGACTGTTTGATTGAACTGCTAGTCAGTTAGTAGAGATTTTATATATATATTTACGTATATATATATAAACCGTTAAATAGTCATATGTTGATTCTGCTATCAGAATATTTCACAGTGAAGTGAAATCGATGTTGTTGTATTGTCTAACATCTGTGGTGCAGGGAAACAGGTTGGAGGAATCCAACAGGATTCCTCAACAGTTATTTTACTGTGATTTTTATATTGTGATATATAATGTGAAGTATATAATCTGTATGATTATGTGTGGTGGGACAATATTTATCGTTGTTATATGGTGTGTTAAATACCATGAGAAATACCAGAATGTAGGAGAGGGGTTTTCAAAGTATATTTTGAAAATAGTTTATTTATATAAAATCAAGGGATTTTATATATATATATAAGAAAAAGGATTTTTGAATATTAAGGAATATAGTTGGTAAAACAAATATAAAAGAGTTTTATTTGTAAATCAATATAAGGGAATATATATGTTAATCGAATATAAGAGGATATATTTGTTAGTCAAAATATAAAGGAATTATATTCGTTAGAACAAATATAAAGGATATTTATTTAGAGATTAAATAAATAGAATATTATAAAGGGTATTTATTTAGAGATTAAATAAATAGAATTAAACTAAAGAAGATATTTATTTGTTAAATAAATAGGAGTTAACCAAGTGAATTGGTCTAGTTAACCAAGTGAATTGGTTGAGTTAAACGAAGTGAATTAGTTAAGTTAAACTAAGTGGTTAATCAAAGTGAATTAGTTAAGTTAAACTAAGTGGTTAACCAAAGTAAATTAGTTAAGTTAAACTAAGCGGTGAATCAAAGTGAATTTGTTAAGTTAAACTAAATGATTAATCGATGTGAATTAGTTAAGTTAAACTAAAGGATTAATCGATGTGAATTAGTTAAGTTAAACTAAAGGATTAATCGATGTGAATTAGTTAAGTTAACTAAGTGGTTAATCGAAGTAAATTAGTTGAGTTAAACTAAGTGAACCGGCTAGAGTTAATCAACGTGAATTAAATAAGTTAAACTAAGTGGATTAGTTCAGTAAATCGAGACAAGTAAATCAAGTTAGGGTAAACCATTTGAGTTAACCAGTTAGAGTTAACCATTTGAGTTAACCAGTTTGAGTTAACCAGTTAAAGTTTACCAGTTAAAGATAAACAGTTAGAGTTGACCAATTAAAGTTGACCAGTTAGAGTTGACCAATTAAAGTTGACCAGTTAAAGTTGACCAGTTAGAGTTGACCAGTTAGAGTTGACTAGTTAAAGTTATCCAAGTGGAGTTAATCAAGTAGAGTTGCCGAATATCACTTATTCGAATTAGAGTTATCGAATATAGTATATTCGAGGGAAGAGTAATCGAATATAGTTTATTCGAGTGGAGAAATCAAATGTTATTCATTTGAGAAGAGTTACCGAATATTATTTATTCGAAGAGTAGTTATCGAATATTGGTTATTCGAAGTTAGTAAATCCAAAGGAGTTATTCGAAGTTAGTTAATCCAAAGGAGTTATTCGAAGTTAGTTAATCCGAAGGAGTTAATCGAAGAGTTAATCCGAAGGAGATAGTCGAAGAGTTATTCGAAGTTAGTTAATCCAAAGGAGTTATTCGAAGTTAGTTAATCCGAAGGAGCTAGTCGAAGAGTTATTCGAAGTTAGTTAATCCAAAGGAGTTATTCGAAGTTAGTTAATCCGAAGGAGCTAGTCGAAGAGTTATTCGAAGTTAGTTAATCCAAAGGAGTCATTCGAAGTTAGTTAATCCGAAGGAGCTAGTCGAAGAGTTATTCGAAGTTAGTTAATCCAAAGGAGTTATTCGAAGTTAGTTAATCCGAAGGAGTTAGTCGAAGAGTTATTCGAAGTTAGTTAATCCAAAGGAGTTATTCGAAGTTAGTTAATCCGAAGGAGTTAATCGAAGAGTTAATCCGAAGGAGTTAGTCGAAGAGTTAATCCAAAGGAGTTATTCGAAGTTAGTCAATCCAAAGGAGTTAGTCGAAGAGTTAATCGAATATAGTTATTCGAAAGAAGGTGTTAATCGAATATAGTTATTCGAGTAAAGTTAAAAGAGTTAATCGAATTTAGTTTTTCGAAATGAGTTATTCGAATTAGATATTTGAATGGAGTTAAACACATTAGAGTGATTCGAATTACTTATTCGAATAGAGTTAAACATGTAAGAGTTAATTGAATATTGGTTATTCAATTTGAGTTAATCGAGAAGAGTTAAATCGAATTTAGTTATTCGAAAGGAGTAAATCAATTTGAGTTAAGTTAATCGATTTGAATTAAGTTGAATCGAAATGGAGTAAATCGATTAGAATTAAGTTAATCGAGTTAGAGTAAATCGAATATTGGTTATTCGAAGGTAAGTTATTCGAATTAGTTATTCGAAGGAGTTAATCAAATGAGTCGATCCAAAAGAGTTAGTCGAATATTAATTATTCGAATAGAGATAAAGGAGTTATCGATTTTAGTTTGATCGAAAGGAGTTATCGATTAGTAAATCGAAAGGAGATTTTCGAATATAGCATATTCGAAAGAAAGAGATCGAATATTGTTTATTTGAAAGAGAGAGATTTCGAATATGAGTTATTCGAAGAGAGATAATCGAATATAGGTTATTCGAAGAAGAATTAATCAAATAGAGATTACTCGAAGGAGAGTTATACGTCGAATTCGATTATAGCAAATTCGGGAAAGTACTATTTACTTTCCAGGGTTTAAATCAAGATTTAGTTATTGATTTAGAAATTAGGTGTTTGTTAAATTATTCGAGTTAGGAGATAAAGTTATAATTTAGGAGATATTGCAGAAGTAGGAATTATAACGTTATAGTTATAATCAAACGTTTTCATTTAAGAAGTGGATTCGTAACCTGAATCCGAGAATTTGCGTAAACAGATGATTGGAAAAAGTGAGTGATGAGCTTCATCTATTTCACAGTAAAGGACGTTGTTCAATTAAGGTCTGCGAGGTAATTATACCCCAACTTGATTGACTTCAGAATTGACAAAGGAATAGTTGTGGTTCGATCTAAAAGGTTGATTAGGAATAAAGTTAAGTAATAAGCGATTAATGGATTAAGCGTAACGATGTTTTATACAACGTTCATTTGAAATCCGTAAATGAGTTTTGGAAACGTTTTCCAAATATAGTCAGATATGTTTTCTAAACATAGAAAATGAAATGTTTTCATGATAAGAATTTAAGAAATAGAGTTAAGCAAATTCAGAAACTGACTGGAGAGGGTAAGTTGAACGGTTTTCTAAGTGACGATCTGATGTTGGTTTCGACCTTCCGTATTGATACTTAGAGAATTGTTCTCATACTAGTTACAGTTAGGGACTGATAGTTGCGAAATAATAGTGATGTGAAAATAAGCTATGGAAATGTTTTCCAATGATTAATAACATATATTTTCTAAATATATAAGGAAATATGAACATATGATGATTAATCGATCGATATTTCCATTTGGAAATAAGATCGTTGTTTGTACACCGACATGTTTTCATTTGATAAGTTAAATCACAGACTATCAAAGTTTTGACCATTTTTACGTTGTTAATATGGAGAGACCGGTTGGATTATTATCCAAAGAACCACTCTGTATTGGCATAAGCGTTGCGAGCAATATATGCCAAAGATAAGTTGAAGACGGAGTAAAGTGCAAGGGCTGTTGTATAAGTCTTAGATAACAGTGACTAAGATGGATATACTGAATAGTGCCTTCGGTTTGTCCAGTCCCAGGACAACGTATATGGAAGAAGGTCTGACAGAGTATATCCAATGGATCGCGTAAGTTGATCTGTTCAAACGTATTCACGTTTGGTGGCGGAGGAATTCGTTTCTCTTAGCTGTACACCCGTGTTATTTTTGGATAAGTCAATTTGTGATTTGGCGGGTATGACGATGTGGCATTCAAAGTGAATGGTGATCAGATGTTCTGAAGATAGACGTAGCTTCTGGCTTCACACCAGGAAGTAACAAAAGTTGGGCTAGGCAGCATGGCTAGTTGGGTCATCCCCAAGCAGGGTGTATTGTCACCGATCTAGAGAATATCCATATTTATACTTCTTTTTGATTCTGTATCTTCGGATGACGGTTTGATGGCCTATAACCGTGGTGGCAATATATTCGCGACACTCAAGCTAAATGAGTGAGCGGTCATGTGTGGCCGGGTTGCAAGACGTTCTTGTTGAACCCTGAGTGTATCACCTCTAGAGTACACTATTCAGAAGGTGCTCCCATACCTTGTCTGTTGGAATCCATTCTCCGATAAGCGCCCTGCGGTTTATGATTTTATACTATGTATGTAGAACGTGAGATGCAAGCGTTTCTGCTAGATTGATATCTATTTGTACTTAGACATTATTATAATATCACAATGATATTGCTTGTCAAAGTTGTTCAGATACTCATAAGGGAAAAACCCGTTCCGTATTCACGGCGTGGTCTTATGAGATATCCTATACCTGTTTTAAACTGTTTTACTCATACCAGTCCCATGACTGACCCGGAGTTTACTTTGTTGTTTTCCCTAAACTCTTGGGTGCCTAAATTTGTATGGGCAGTCAAGTGGTCGGGATTTACATATATACTTGGAGAGCTTGGAGCAGGAGGCTGCAAGATTCTATAGCTATAGTTATTTCCGCTGTGTTGTAAGTGTTGTACTCTGATAAGTGCTATTGTATATATATAACTGTTTACTTCAAAGTTATGTTATATATTATATGTTATTCGTTCCGCTGTGAGATTCGTGTTACTCTGATGATTCTGATGTTCTTCTTCTTCTTCTATTCTATTAGTTCTATCTTTTCTTTCTCACCTTCTAAATTCTTTCACTAACGTCTCGGAATTTCCGACTCTCGAGGAGTCGGAAATTTCCAGCCGTTACAGTTGGTATCAGAGCTTAAGTTAAGTGATTACCTTGGCTCTGTGGCATAACTCGGTAGAGATAGGGTTAGTAATACCCTAGACTGAGATTGAGTGTATATATATACGAGTGCGTATTTGTATTTGATATAAAAATGGTTTTATATTGTGGAGATTCATTGGCTGAGTTGTTTATGAGTTCTGGTCGATCAGTTTGATCCACTGTATCGGTAGGAGTAAATAAACACTCAAATACGATGGGTCGTCACGATATGTTTTGAAAGAGGGTAAGTGAATTTAACTTTACCCAAAGTATATTTTGATATAGAGATATATTTATATACATCAAAATTTTAATATATTAGATATATTGGTTGTAATTATGATCGAGTAAGATTATATAGTGAAAGGGTTATACATAACCAACAGAATTCATATAAATGAAATCAGATGAGTAAATCTGAATTTAAATCAAAATTTGGAATTAAAATAAGGAAATTTTAAGTTCCTGGGAGATTTTGAAAATGTTTTTCAATTTGAAATAAATATAGTATCTAACTCCCCTAGATGACTGGAAAATAATTCCGAGGATGGATCGATACATCGTCGGTGTGATTTTCAAGTTTCTAAGTGGCGGATTACTACCAAGGATTTTGTTTTCAAATTGTTTTGAGAAAACAAGTTGTTTAGAAATTCAAAGGTTTTGAATTGTTAGTATGATTTCAAAATGGAATTTGAAATAAAAACCAGGAATTTAAATATTGAAATTTAAAATTTAACTTGTTAAGTTGAATGAATCAAGATGGTAAAAACAAATAAGTAAATTAAAATTTAACTTGAACCAAGTTAAATAAATCGGGATTTGGTTAGAGAATCATCTGGATTGGAATTAAGTTGATGGGTTAAGAGTTTGAAATCTGATATGGGAGTTTGAATAGAATTTGACTTGGATAGCACCAAGTGTTTGAGTTGAAGGTTGGATTGAGATGACATTGGTATATGTTGGGTTGATACATTTGAAAGTGATAAGAGTTGATATGCTCGACAAAAAGGTACAAGTTTATTTTTGATATAAGCATGAGATTTATGAGCCGAATCGGCAAGCCGCTTGGCTGTTTGATTTTCTTTTGGGTTGGAGAAGGCCTAGAGAGGCGAGGGGTGGTTTGTCATATTGACCAATACAAAGGAAGTTATGGCGAAATTTTTCGAAAATTCCAGGCGTTAGAACATTCTCATGATTTATGGAAATTCAGTTAGCCGGAATGAATTAATAATTTAATTGAAAATTTAATGGTTCAGTTGAAACTGGAGTTGAGAAGTAAACAAAAAGATATTTGAATCTAGTTAGTAAAGTTGGTAGCATTTTCCTAGCTTAGCAATTTCGAGGACGAAATTATTTTAAGGGGGGAAGTCTGTAATGGCGCGTTTTGTTAGCTGTCGAATAATTAATTTATTTAATGATTTATATATCGATGTGGCGATATCGATAACTTAAAATACAACGTTTGAACTTATAATTTATAATTATAATTAAAACGAACTTGAAACGTCGCGGCAGTTCGCAAATTGGCGGTTTGAACTTCAACTGAATGTACAGAGTTCGTTTTAAATCAGATTTCTGTGAAACAAGAAACGTGTGGAGCGGGTGGAGTATATCTTTCTAGTGGAAGAGAAAAATCGGGATTTCGTCGTGTAGATTTTGATTTATGTCCAAATCAAATATTCAGGAAAACAGCGGTATATTCGTTCGTGGCCATAACGGTTATTTCAAAATAACTAGATGTCATGTGTGAATTTAGACAAGGTTCTTTTGGGACATAACGTTAATTTAATTTTTAGAATTTTATGGTAATTTTTAATTAATTAAATAAACAACTTTTTATTTAGAGTATTTTGCACCCTGTAGTCAACATTTTGGGAATTCAAAATATGAGTTAATCTACCGGTATTATTATATTTTTGGAGTCGGGACACCTCGCTCGTCACGATGGTGTATTTGATTCTGTCGATAGCCATTCGTAATTAACGAAGTTTTATAAAATGAGATGACCGAAATGTTATAATTAAAATATCCTCTATCCCTATCCTATATAAACACTTTGAATCGATCAAAAGGAGGCCACGCATCATTTTTCCTCAGCCGCCCATTTTCTTTGGTCTCAAAAACCCAAAACGTGGTCCTCAGGAAAATCAAAACAAAAGCCACGTCCGCCCCACTTCTCAGCCACATACACCTCGTTTAAGCCATACAAAAACAATCCATCCCCGTTATAAACACAGAAGAGAGCCGCCGGTCCTTCTCTTCCAAAAACGCAAGAAAATCCCAAAAGAAATCCAAGATCAAATACAATAAATTCGTATAAATTACAATAGCTATATATATGGATTCAATGATGAGAGAGCTTCATTCCTGTGTGGTTTCCATATAGTGCGACGCGATTTCTGGTGAATGGTTTTGGGTACCGCAAGGCTAGGGTTGGTGATTTTGCTCGATACGAAGAGTTTTGGCTCGATTCGATCATACATAGGGATTCAGGGTGGAAAATGAAGTTTATTGTGATATTTTTGTGGTATTCGGTGTAAATAATGTTCGGTGGTTGTCTGGTTTTCATCGTGAAGCCATCCAAGGCAAGGCCTGAAAAGTGGGTGCGAGTTACCTACTTTTAGCGTGTAGAGAAAGAGAGTTGGAGGAGATGGACTTTGGTGATTTCCGTGTGTAAATCCATGGAGAGACCGAGGAGCAGTGAAGATCGAATGGGTGGGAATGGTGTTGGAGTTCAAGCAGGTCACGACTGTGTTCTTTGGGGAAGAAAGGTAGAGGCCGTGGGTTTTAATTTGATGGTATTGGGCCCAAATAGTAAAGGGTAAGCCCACTTGTTTTATATACAATGAAATTCAAGTTTAATTAAACAAGTGTATAACTTGTAATCATCATATCTCCTACATACGAAGTCAGATTTACGAACCGTAAGTTGCGTTAGGATCGTATGGATGGGCACTCCACAATGGAACTGACCGCGAGTCAATCCGAGCTCGTTACAATTTATGGCGAAATAAATTGTTCGACTGAATCAATGAACGCAAACCAATATTTATCGGTTAACGCGAAAATGTGAGTAAATCTCACAAACTCTAAACAGTTTTATTTTCACGTTGTATACTTAGAACTGTTAAAATATTATCTGTTTGACTGGTTGACTGTGTGTTGACTGTTTGATTGAACTGTTAGTCAGTTAGTAGAGATTTTATATATATATTTACGTATATATATAAACCGTTAAATAGTCATATGTTGATTCTGCTATCAGAATATTTCACAGTGAAGTGAAATCGATGTTGTTGTATTGTCTAACATCTGTGGTGAAGGGAAACAGGTTGGAGGAATCCAACAGGATTCCTCAACAGTTATTTTACTGTGATTTTTATATTGTGATATATAATGTGAAGTATATAATCTGTATGATTATGTGTGGTGGGACGATATTTATCGTTGTTATATGGTGTGTTAAATACCATGAGAAATACCAGAATGTAGGAGAGGGGTTTTCAAAGTATATTTTGAAAATAGTTTATTTATATAAAATCAAGGGATTTTATATATATATATATAAGAAAAAGGATTTTTGAATATTAAGGAATATAGTTGGTAAAACAAATATAAAAGAGTTTTATTTGTAAATCAATATAAGGGAATATATATGTTAATCGAATATAAGAGGATATATTTGTTAGTCAAAATATAAAGGAATTATATTCGTTAGAACAAATATAAAGGATATTTATTTAGAGATTAAATAAATAGAATATTATAAAGGGTATTTATTTAGAGATTAAATAAATAGAATTAAACTAAAGAAGATATTTATTTGTTAAATAAATAGGAGTTAACCAAGTGAATTGGTCGAGTTAACCAAGTGAATTGGTTGAGTTAAACGAAGTGAATTAGTTAAGTTAAACTAAGTGGTTAATCAAAGTGAATTAGTTAAGTTAAACTAAGTGGTTAACCAAAGTAAATTAGTTAAGTTAAACTAAGCGGTGAATCAAAGTGAATTTGTTAAGTTAAACTAAATGATTAATCGATGTGAATTAGTTAAGTTAAACTAAAGGATTAATCGATGTGAATTAGTTAAGTTAAACTAAAGGATTAATCGATGTGAATTAGTTAAGTTAACTAAGTGGTTAATCGAAGTAAATTAGTTGAGTTAAACTAAGTGAACCAGCTAGAGTTAATCAACGTGAATTAACTAAGTTAAACTAAGTGGATTAGTTCAGTAAATCGAGACAAGTAAATCAAGTTAGGGTAAACCATTTGAGTTAACCAGTTAGAGTTAACCATTTGAGTTAACCAGTTTGAGTTAACCAGTTAAAGTTTACCAGTTAAAGATAAACAGTTAGAGTTGACCAATTAAAGTTGACCAGTTAGAGTTGACCAATTAAAGTTGACCAGTTAAAGTTGACCAGTTAGAGTTGACCAGTTAGAGTTGACTAGTTAGAGTTATCCAAGTGGAGTTAATCAAGTAGAGTTGCCGAATATCACTTATTCGAAGTAGAGTTATCGAATATAGTATATTCGAGGGAAGAGTAATCGAATATAGTTTATTCGAGTGGAGAAATCAAATGTTATTCATTTGAGAAGAGTTACCGAATATTATTTATTCGAAGAGTAGTTATCGAATATTGGTTATTCGAAGTTAGTAAATCCAAAGGAGTTATTCGAAGTTAGTTAATCCAAAGGAGTTATTCGAAGTTAGTTAATCCGAAGGAGTTAATCGAAGAGTTAATCCGAAGGAGATAGTCGAAGAGTTATTCGAAGTTAGTTAATCCAAAGGAGTTATTCGAAGTTAGTTAATCCGAAGGAGCTAGTCGAAGAGTTATTCGAAGTTAGTTAATCCAAAGGAGTTATTCGAAGTTAGTTAATCCGAAGGAGCTAGTCGAAGAGTTATTCGAAGTTAGTTAATCCAAAGGAGTTATTCGAAGTTAGTTAATCCGAAGGAGCTAGTCGAAGAGTTATTCGAAGTTAGTTAATCCAAAGGAGTTATTCGAAGTTAGTTAATCCGAAGGAGTTAGTCGAAGAGTTATTCGAAGTTAGTTAATCCAAAGGAGTTATTCGAAGTTAGTTAATCCGAAGGAGTTAATCGAAGAGTTAATCCGAAGGAGTTAGTCGAAGAGTTAATCCAAAGGAGTTATTCGAAGTTAGTCAATCCAAAGGAGTTAGTCGAAGAGTTAATCGAATATAGTTATTCGAAAGAAGGTGTTAATCGAATATAGTTATTCGAGTAAAGTTAAAAGAGTTAATCGAATTTAGTTATTCGAAATGAGTTATTCGAATTAGATATTTGAATGGAGTTAAACACATTAGAGTGATTCGAATTACTTATTCGAATAGAGTTAAACATGTAAGAGTTAATTGAATATTGGTTATTCAATTTGAGTTAATCGAATTTAGTTATTCGAGAAGAGTTAAATCGAATTTAGTTATTCGAAAGGAGTAAATCAATTTGAGTTAAGTTAATCGATTTGAATTAAGTTGAATCGAAATGGAGTAAATCGATTAGAATTAAGTTAATCGAGTTAGAGTAAATCGAATATTGGTTATTCAAAGGTAAGTTATTCGAATTAGTTATTCGAAGGAGTTAATCAAATGAGTCGATCCAAAAGAGTTAGTCGAATATTAATTATTCGAATAGAGATAAAGGAGTTATCGATTTTAGTTTGATCGAAAGGAGTTATCGATTAGTAAATCGAAAGGAGATTTTCGAATATAGCATATTCGAAAGAAAGAGATCGAATATTGTTTATTTGAAAGAGAGAGATTTCGAATATGAGTTATTCGAAGAGAGATAATCGAATATAGGTTATTCGAAGAAGAATTAATCAAATAGAGATTACTCGAAGGAGAGTTATACGTCGAATTCGATTATAGCAAATTCGGGAAAGTACTATTTACTTTCCAGGGTTTAAATCAAGATTTAGTTATTGATTTAGAAATTAGGTGTCTGTTAAATTATTCGAGTTAGGAGATAAAGTTATAATTTAGGAGATATTGCAGAAGTAGGAATTATAACGTTATAGTTATAATCAAACGTTTTCATTTAAGAAGTGGATTCGTAACCTGAATCCGAGAATTTGCGTAAACAGATGATTGGAAAAAGTGAGTGATGAGCTTCATCTATTTCACAGTAAAGGACGTTGTTCAATTAAGGTCTGCGAGGTAATTATACCCCAACTTGATTGACTTCAGAATTGACAAAGGAATAGTTGTGGTTCGATCTAAAAGGTTGATTAGGAATAAAGTTAAGTAATAAGCGATTAATGGATTAAGCGTAACAATGTTTTATACAACGTTCATTTGAAATCCGTAAATGAGTTTTGGAAACGTTTTCCAAATATAGTCAGATATGTTTTCTAAACATAGAAAATGAAATGTTTTCATGATAAGAATTTAAGAAATAGAGTTAAGCAAATTCAGAAACTGACTGGAGAGGGTAAGTTGAACGGTTTTCTAAGTGACGATCTGATGTTGGTTTCGACCTTCCGTATTGATACTTAGAGAATTGTTCTCATACTAGTTACAGTTAGGGACTGATAGTTGCGAAATAATAGTGATGTGAAAATAAGCTATGAAAATGTTTTCCAATGATTAATAACATATATTTTCTAAATATATAAGGAAATATGAACATATGATGATTAATTGATCGATATTTCCATTTGGAAATAAGATCGTTGTTTGTACACCGACATGTTTTCATTTGATAAGTTAAATCACAGACTATCAAAGTTTTGACCATTTTTACGTTGTTAATATGGAGAGACCGGTTGGATTATTATCCAAAGAACCACTCTGTATTGGCTTAAGCGTTGCGAGCAATATATGCCAAAGATAAGTTGAAGACGGAGTAAAGTGCAAGGGCTGTTGTATAAGTCTTAGATAACAGTGACTAAGATGGATATACTGAATAGTGCCTTCGGTTTGTCCAGTCCCAGGACAACGTATATGGAAGAAGGTCTGACAGAGTATATCCAATGGATCGCGTAAGTTGATCTGTTCAAACGTATTCACGTTTGGTGGCGGAGGAATTCGTTTCTCTTAGCTGTACACCCGTGTTATTTTTGGATAAGTCAATTTGTGATTTGGCGGGTATGACGATGTGGCATTCAAAGTGAATGGTGATCAGATGTTCTGAAGATAGACGTAGCTTCTGGCTTCACACCAGGAAGTAACAAAAGTTGGGCTAGGCAGCATGGCTAGTTGGGTCATCCCCAAGCAGGGTGTATTGTCACCGATCTAGAGAATATCCATATTTATACTTCTTTTTGATTCTGTATCTTCGGATGACGGTTTGATGGCCTATAACCGTGGTGGCAATATATTCGCGACACTCAAGCTAAATGAGTGAGCGGTCATGTGTGGCCAGGTTGCAAGACGTTCTTGTTGAACCCTGAGTGTATCACCTCTAGAGTACACTATTCAGAAGGTGCTCCCATACCTTGTCTGTTGGAATCCATTCTCCGATAAGCGCCCTGCGGTTTATGATTTTATACTATGTATGTAGAACGTGAGATGCAAGCGTTTCTGCTAGATTGATATCTATTTGTACTTAGACATTATTATAATATCACAATGATATTGCTTGTCAAAGTTGTTCAGATACTCATAAGGGAAAAACCCGTTCCGTATTCACGGCGTGGTCTTATGAGATATCCTATACCTGTTTTAAACTGTTTTACTCATACCAGTCCCATGACTGACCCGGAGTTTACTTTGTTGTTTTCCCTAAACTCTTGGGTGTCTAAATTTGTACGGGCAGTCAAGTGGTCGGGATTTACAGATATACTTGGAGAGCTTGGAGCAGGAGGCTGCAAGATTCTATAGCTATAGTTATTTCCGCTGTGTTGTAAGTGTTGTACTCTGATAAGTGCTATTGTATATATATAACTGTTTACTTCAAAGTTATGTTATATATTATATGTTATTCGTTCCGCTGTGAGATTCGTGTTACTCTGATGATTCTGATGTTCTTCTTCTTCTTCTATTCTATTAGTTCTATCTTTTCTTTCTCACCTTCTAAATTCTTTCAATAACGTCTCGGAATTTCCGACTCTCGAGGAGTCGGAAATTTCCAGCCGTTACAATGGCACAGTAGAAGAACAACAAGCAAGAAGCACTTGCGTTGGGGGAGAATGGACGTGAGTAAAGGGGGTGCAGTTAGTACCTACTGGAAGGACGTGTATTCTTTGGTGGGATTTCCTTTTTACTAATAATGGTGGAGTGACATGAAGGTCAGCATGGCATAGTAGACTTTGTTTTGGGTGCGTTGTGACCAAGCTGTGGAAGCTCATGGATGGGTATGGTCATGAAAATATACACTGGAACCGGGTTTTGCATGTTGGGGAGTTGGAGTTGAGTGCCACAACATGGAAACCGGCACTGTTGTATTTCGTGGACGGGAATGATAATATACAGGGAGGTTCGGGTTGGTGTTGAGGTGCCGGGTAGTTGGATGGTTTGAAGAGATGCTGGTTGGTGGGATTTACACGTGAATTAGTGGAGTAAAGGAAGAGCAGTTGGAGTGGGAATGGCCGTTAATGACTGTGTGAGAAGGTGCTGTTCTAAGCTATCGGGGAAGAGAGGTTTTGGTGGGAACAGGTACAGTTTTGAATGTGGGCTGGGTTTTAACACGTGAAGCCCAGAAAAAGAAAACAAGAAAAAGGAACGAGCAAGAAGAGGAAATGTAAATCATTTGGAGTTAGGGATGTTCACAGATGTGGGAAATTCGGTCTGTTTTGGGATGGGAGCGGTTTATGACTCATTACAATGTATGGTGAAAACATCGGATATGATCAGCGACCTTAAATCGTTATTTAACGATTACAGACAATGTGAGTAAAACTCACTAACTCTCCTCAATTTATATTTTAATATAAATCGTACTTTATTTATTGACTGCTGTATATTGATTGTTAAACTGGACTGTTAAATAGATTTGATTGAAAACGTAGTTATAGTTAATCTATGTACTGTTAATCAAATATGGTTCTGTACAGCAGGATATTTCATTTCAAAATGAAATATGATATATATTATACTGTGTAACATATGTGGATGCAGAGAGACATGTTGGAGGAATCCGACTGGGTTCCTCAACAATTATTTTACTGTTTTCATATATTGTGATATATGTGTGATTTATAATCTGTTATTGATTATGGATGTTAGAACGATATTGATCATCGTTATTTGATATTTTGAATATCATAAGAAACCCTGAGTTGTAAAAAAAAAAGAATATTTCAATGTATATCGAAATAAAGGAGTTTTATAAAATCAACCGATTTTATAAAAGGAAACAATTTGAAAATAAAGTATTTATAAAATCACAGGATTTTATAAAAGGAAATTTTTATAAAACGAACGCGGTTTTATAAAAGGATAGTATTTATAAAACAAATAGAGTTTTATAAAAGGGATATTTATTTAGAAAATAAATAGAATTGAAAAGGGAAATATTTATTTAGAAAATAAATAGAAATAAGAAATATTTATTTAGAAGATAATAAACCGTTGTAAATAGGAAATATTTGTAACGGTAAATAGAAGTTATAAATAGGAAATATTTGTAACGGTAAATAGAAGTTGTAAATAGGAAATATTTGTAACGGTAAATAGAAGTTGTAAATAGGAAATATTTGTAACGGTAAATAGAAGTTGTAAATAGGAAATATTTGTAACGGTAAATAGAAGTTGTAAATAGGAAATATTTGTAATGGTAAGTAAACGTTAAAAAAGGGAAATAGTTGTAACGAAAAACGTAGTTTATCAAAAGGAGTTAATCAAACGTAGTTTATCAAAAGGAGTTAATCAAACGTAGTTTATCAAAAGGAGTTAATCAAACGTAGTTTATCAAAAGGGGTTAATCGAATATAGAAATTAAGAAGTGAAGTTAAACAATATTAGAAACTGACTAGAGATTGGTAAGTTGAATATTTTTCTGAGTGTTGATCTGATGTTGGTTTCGGCCTTCGGGGTTTATACTTAGAGAATTGTTCTCTTACTAGTTTACAGTTAGGGACTAATAGTTGTGGAATGATAGTGATGCGTAAATGAGGATTGGAAATGTTTTCCAATGTTGAAAATGTATATTTTCTAGTTTTAGAAAATAAGGAAGTATGAATATATATATATATATGATTGATGATTGGATCGATAATTCCGTTTGGAATTAAGATCGTTGTTTGTACACCGACATGTTTTCATTTGATAGTTAAATCACAGACTATCGAAGTTTTGACCATTTTACGTTGTAAATATGGAGAGACCGGTTGGATTATTATCCGAAGAACCACTCCGTATTGACATAAGCGTTGTGATCAAATACGATGAAGATAATTGAAGATGGTGTTATGCAAGGGCTGTCCTGTTTACAGAATAGTGCCTTCGGCTTCGTTCAGTCCCAGAACGAACGTATATGGACGAATGTCTGACAGAATATTTCCAATGATCGAATGAGTTGGACTGTACAAATATATATGGTGGCCAACGGATTTATTCCCTTCGCATAAAATCCAGAAACTATTTGTATAAACCCAACTAATGATTTACGGATCTGATAATGTGGCATTCAAAGTGATCGTGTTATAAATGAATGGAAAGTAAGCGTAGCTTCTAGCCTTACATCCGGTAAATGACAGAAATCGGGCAGGCAGCATGGCTAAGTCGGTCGCACCGAAGTAGGGTGTATAATCACCTATCTAGAGAATATTCATTTGCTTCTTTAATCTATCAATGCTGTCCCATATATATATACGGGTAACGGTTGCTGATCCCAACCGTTGGTGATGTACATTCGATACACTCAAGCGAAATGAGTGGTCGGTCATGTGTGGCTGAGTTACAAGATGTTCTTGTTGAACTCCAGTGTATCGTTCCTAGAGTACACTGATCGGAAGGTGGTTCCATACCTTGTCATAGTTGGAAATCCAATCATCCAATACACACCCGCGGTTTTGATTGTATACTATATATGTAGAACGTGAGATGAAAGCGTTTCTGCTAGATTGATATCTAATTGTATTTAGACATTATTATAATATCAGTGATACTGGTTTTCAAAGATGTTGGATTCTCATAAGGGAAAAACCCGTTCCGTATTCACGGCCTGGTCTTATGAGATATCATATACCTGTTAAAATGATTTGAGTTTACTCACACCAGTCCATGACTGACCCGGAGTTTATTTGTTTTGTTTCCCTAAACTCTTGGGTGCCTAAATTTGTACGGGCAGTCAAGTAGTCGGGATTTACAGATATACTGGAAGAGCTTGGAGCAGGAGGCTTCAGGATCATATAGCTATAGTTATTTCCGCTGTGTTGTAAGTGTTGTACTCTGCAATATTATTGTATACATATACTGTTTGTATTTCAAAAGTATGTTATATTTTATTCGTTCCGCTGTGAGATTCGTGTTACTCTGATGATGATGATCTTCTTCTTCTTCTATTCTAATAGTTCTACCTTATCTATTCTCACCCTCTATCTTCTTTCTATTAGTTTCTTGAATTTCCAGTGCAATTTGGGGTTGGACTTGTGTTATTTAGTCAGCTCAAATTGGACCGGATTTTCGGGTCATTACAGTTGGTATCAGAGCTTAAGTTAAGTTATTACCTTGGCTCTGTGGCGTAACTCAGTAGAGATGAGATTCGTAATATCCTAGATTGAGTTTGAGTGTATATATACGAGTGAACGTATTTGTTATTTGATATAAAAATTTGTTTTATATTGTGGAGCTTTATTGGTTGAGTGGCTTATGAATTCTGGTCGATAGTGGGGCACCATAATATCGATAAGGGTTTCTAAACATTCGAATACGATGAACCAACATGATATGCTTTGAAATTAACATAGTATAATTGGTTGTGTTGGTTGTTATTATAATCAGATGAGATTATAAAAAGGCGAAATGATTATAGATAACTAATCAAAATTCATATAAGTAAAGTATATGAAATAAGATGAATTAAATCTGAAATTAAATCAGAATTAGGAATTAAAATAAGGAAATTTTAAGTTCTTGGAAGATTTTGAAAATGTTTTCAAATTGAAAGTGTTATAGTATTGAACTCACTTCGATAAACTGGGAAATAACCCTGATGAGTGTGGCCACATCATCAGTGTTCATTTTCGAGTTGCTAAGTGACGGATTACTACCAAATATTCTGTTTTTGAATTGGTTTGAGAAAACAAGTGGTTTAGAAGTTCAAATGTTTTGGATTGTTATTATGTTTTCAAGTTGATTTGAAATGAACCCAGGAATTTAAAATTCTGGAATTAAAATTTAACTTGTGAAGTTAAATAGATGGAGATAGTAAAGGTGAATAAATAAAATTGAATTTAACTTAGATAAAGTTGAAAATAATCTGAAATGGGATTGAGATTGATGAGTTAAAGTTTGAAATTGGATATTGGAGTTTGAATGGAATTTGGCTTGGATATAAGCGAATGGTTGTGTTAGAGATAAAAATCGATTAGAGATTGATTGGAATGACATTGGTATATGTTAAGTTGATAACCAATGGGAATGGTATAATGATATGGTCCGCAAAAAGGTACAAGTTTATATTTCATATGAGTTGGAATTTATGAGCCGATTTGGCAAGCCGCTTGGCGTTTTGATTTTCTTTTGGGTCGGAGAAGGCCTAGAGAGGCGAGTTGTGGTTTTACCGATAGGGCTGTACAAAGGAGGTTATGGCAAAATTTTCCATAAATTCCGGGTGTTAGAAAATTTGCAAAATTTTCGAAAATTTAGTAAGTCGGAATGAATTAATATTTTAGTCGATATTAATTGGTTCAGTGAAACTGAAGTTAAAGGGTAAACCGATAAATATTTATCCAGTAGATAGGGTCGTCCTCTACCTTAGCAATTTCGAGGACGAAATTATTTTAAGTGGGGAAGAATGTAATGACCCGGGTTTTTAGCGTCAGAATATTCAATTTATTTAAAATATGAATGTGATTGAATTAGAGAGTGATCAACTTGAATTCAGAATAAACGGATTGTTTTATATAACTAAATCGAATCTGTAATTTAATATGAAATTAAATTGATTCTGAAGCTTATGAAATTCGTATATGAATGAGAACGATAATATTATTTTTTTATCGAAGAACTGGAATGTTTTGAATTTGATTTAAATATTTATTCGATTTAATTAACACGTGAAAATAATGTTTTTGCAAACGGTGTCAGAATTCGTCGAGACTAGTTTTTATGAGTCCGGAATATTAGAATATAGCAGAATGTCGAATTTCGTGAAGATCGGGTTTGTTATGAAGCTGTTTGAGCTTGGAAATGCCGAACATGATTATAATTGAATATTTATATACAAAATATCTACACAAAAATATCTAACTTCCTCCTTCTATAAATACCCTTAATCTCTCAACCTTAAGACCTAAAAGTTCCATCCATCTTCAGCAAAAATAGGCCGCCGCAAATCTTTCTTCTACAAAACATTTCGTGACCTTCAAAAAGCAAGATAAAATCAAAGTTAAATCCATAAATCTCGAGGTCCATATTCTCGAGATCCTCAAGCTTTGGTCTTCAATCTGGTATGCTTATTTTTAGGTTCGATTAGTTTGTCGCTCGAAGGGTAATTCCAGCGTGAGGCTAGGGTTCGCTCTATGTTGGATTTGGGGCATCGTTTGAGGAAAATGAGTTTGTAATCGGGTTTAGTGGCATCGATTGAAGTCTGTGTTCGATTTTGGTGGAGTTTCATGTGAATATGGTTCGATACTTTTCAGCGAGTGTGTTCTTGGGGTGGTGAATCTGTAGAGAAGCAAAAGTAGGGGTTCAAAAATGGTTTTTTGTTCTCAGTTTCATTCAGGAGAGGTATGCAGGAGACGTGTTTTTCCAAGAAGGAGTTGTGATGTTTGATGAGAGGAAGGGGATGGCACAGTAGAAGAACAACAAGCAAGAAGCACTTGCGTTGGGGGAGAATGGACGTGAGTAAAGGGGGTGCAGTTAGTACCTACTGGAAGGACGTGTATTCTTTGGTGGGATTTCCTTTTTACTAATAATGGTGGAGTGACATGAAGGTCAGCATGGCATAGTAGACTTTGTTTTGGGTGCGTTGTGACCAAGCTGTGGAAGCTCATGGATGGGTATGGTCATGAAAATATACACTGGAACCGGGTTTTGCATGTTGGGGAGTTGGAGTTGAGTGCCACAACATGGAAACCGGCACTGTTGTATTTCGTGGACGGGAATGATAATATACGGGGGGGTTCGGGTTGGTGTTGAGGTGCCGGGTAGTTGGAGGGTTTGAAGAGATGCTGGTTGGTGGGATTTACACGTGAATTAGTGGAGTAAAGGAAGAGCAGTTGGAGTGGGAATGGCCGTTAATGACTGTGTGAGAAGGTGCTGTTCTAAGCTATCGGGGAAGAGAGGTTTTGGTGGGAACAGGTACAGTTTTGAATGTGGGCTGGGTTTTAACACGTGAAGCCCAGAAAAAGAAAACAAGAAAAAGGAATGAGAAAGAAGAGGAAATGTAAATCATTTGGAGTTAGGGATGTTCACAGATGTGGGAAATTCGGTCTGTTTTGGGATGGGAGCGGTTTATGACTCATTACAATGTATGGTGAAAACATCGGATATGATCAGCGACCGTAAATCGTTATTTAACGATTACGGACAATGTGAGTAAAACTCACTAACTCTCCTCAATTTATATTTTAATATAAATTGTACTTTATTTATTGACTGCTGTATATTGATTGTAAAACTGGACTGTTAAATAGATTTGATTGAAAACGTAGTTATAGTTAATCTATGTACTGTTAATCAAATATGGTTCTGTACAGCAGGATATTTCATTTCAAAATGAAATATGATATATATTATACTGTGTAACATCTGTGGATGCAGGGAGACATGTTGGAGGAATCCGACTGGGTTCCTCAACAATTATTTTACTGTTTTCATATATTGTGATATATGTGTGATTTATAATCTGTTATTGATTATGGATGTTAGAACGATATTGATCATCGTTATTTGATATTTTGAATATCATAAGAAACACTGAGTTGTAAAAAAAAAGAATATTTCAATGTATATCGAAATAAAGGAGTTTTATAAAATCAACTGATTTTATAGAAGGAAACAATTTGAAAATAAAGTATTTATAATATCACAGGATTTTATAAAAGGAAATTTTTATAAAACAAACGCGATTTTATAAAAGGATAGTATTTATAAAACAAATAGAGTTTTATAAAAGGGATATTTATTTAGAAAATAAATAGAATTGAAAAGGGAAATATTTATTTAGAAAATGTAACACCCCGAATTTTAAGTTAATACTGAAATTCACTAATTACAGGATAAATAATCTCAGACGTGGGAATTGGGGGTAACGGGCTGCGTTATTGCGTTCGTCTCGGAAAAATACGCGAAATAGAGTCCGAGTTTTCGAAAATCGGAGTCCGTATGGCCCAGTTATGGCCCAATGAAGTTTGCAGAAAATTTAAAACTAAAACAGATTTAAAAATTTAAAATGTTCAGATTTGGAATGGGCCAGGCGGGGTCAGGCGGGAAGTTTCCCGCCCAGCCCATGTCGACAGGGCTGTCGACAGGCCTGTCGACAGGGGTGTCGACATGCCTGTCGACTTGCCTGTCGACAGGGTCCAGGCGCCCAGTGAACCTGGGTGCACCAGGTTGCACCAGGTTGGGTTTCAGGCTGGCTAGGAGGGCTGGTTCTAGAGATTTCCTAAATCTAAAGGTCCTAAGCTAATCTAGGGTTAATCTAAGGGCCTAAAACACTCACCTAATCCTATAAATAAGACCCTAACCCTCCCCTAATTCATTCATAATTAAATCTAGTAACTAAACTATGGCAAATTGAAACTTGAGAGAGCCACCATCAAAATTAGAGAAGGGATAGCATTCCAAATCAACTTCTAGCCTCTTAATCTTCTTCATTAGTTTGCTAATTTTGTTTTGGTGAGCTTCTATCCCCTTAATAATCAATTGTTAAATTGATTAAGATAGGATATGATGATGTATGGTTATGTTTGTGGATCAATGTGTTTATGCAAGCTTAATATTGTATATGTCATGTGTTTTGCAAGTTATATGCTCTATGTCATGCAAGTTTAGTGTATGTATTCATGACATTTTTATGCAAGTTTAATGTTATATCTATATGCAAGTTTGGTGCTATGTTTCATGATGATTATGATGCAAAACACTAAGTTGGACATTGATCTATTATGTAACATGTTATGCATGCATATGAAGTTATGTGAATAATGATGCAAGTTATGTGTATGTTTAAATGCAAGATTAACATGTTATGCATGCATATGAAGTTATGTGAATAATGATGCAAGTTATGTGTATGTTTAAATGCAAGATTAACATGTTATGCATGCATATGAAGTTATGTGAATAATGATGCAAGTTATGTGTATGTTTAAATGCAAGATTAACATGTTATGCATGCATATGAAGTTATGTGAATAATGATGCAAGTTATGTGTATGTTTAAATGCAAGATTAACATGTTATGCATGCATATGAAGTTATGTGAATAAATATGCAAGTTAGGTGTATGCTCAAATGCAAGTTGGGTTAATATGTGTTCATATATGCAAGTTGACATTCTCTTAACCCATGACAAAGATATATGCTAAACCCATGTTATGTGTGATGGATCTTCCCCTTTTATTTTGACATAAAATGAGAACGATTTACGTGGGGAACGATGGGGTGGGTAAATATGTTAATAAATGGATGATTGGGTATGATTAAGCATACCATAAAAAAATAAAATAAATTACCATAAGTGGGAATTTACCTATTGAGTTAGGTCTACCCCATGGGAATTTACCTATTGAGTTAGGTCTACCCATGTTATGGTAAACTTGATATTAATTAGGGATAATTAATATGGGGGTGATTAATTAGGTGTAATTAATCGACTAAGACACGAGGTTGGACTCATTTGTAGTGTAAAACTGCCCGGACCCGACCGGCTTAACCAGTTGCTACAAATGTCAGCCCAATGTGAGAGGTCTTAGCCATAAATTAAATACGTGATTAAGGTAAAGACACGAGGTTAGACTCTGTTATGACGTAAGACTGCCCGGGTTCTACCGGCTTAACCAGGCAGTCATAACAGCCAGTCTAATGTGGGAGGTCTTTATGGGAGATCACGGTCTTAATTAATTAAGAAACACTTAACCATGGTAGCATGTAGTGGGACATGAGGGGTTAAGTGGGTGCCTTGGGTGGCATAAGGAAATTTTGTGGTTGCCTTGGGTGGCATGTGGAATCTAGTGGGTTGCCTTGGGTGGCAATAGAAAATACGATTAGAATACTTAACCAAGTGGAAACATGTAATTAAAACATGATTAAAGGGTTAAGTGGGATACACTAGATATATGACAAGCTTAAGTGGGTAGCTTGTGGGGGCCCATTTCAACCAATATCCCAAACGTATCTTTGTGGGCTCGACCCATGTCGAGTGACGGGACATGCATATTGGGCTTGATTATAAGAGGCCAAAAAGGGTTAGCGGTGACAACGCAAGTCCAACGGGTTTCATATGCGTGTGTGGGCCCGGGCTGGTAGATAAGTCGTTGTTGCATCGTGTAGATATAAAGCCGTGCACCGTTGATAGTATTTGGTAGCCACTTTAGGGGAGTGATACACCCCACTGTGGGACCAGCACGGGTATCTACGGTAGGGAGCCGATCGATGGGGAGTAGTGGGTACACCTAATAAAGATAGGGGCAGACGGCACCTATGTAGGGGTACACGAAACTACTGGGTAAGAATTACTGGGTACACCTAGTGGAGATAGGGGCAGACGGCACCTATGTAGTGGGCTAGGAGTACCTGAAATTATTGGGGAAATTTTCTAAGTCCTTGGAAGGGATCAACCTTTAAGTAGGAATGACTGGTGTGGTGCAGTGAGTAATTATCCTTGGGTGGGTAGATGCGTCCTGACGGTTATCTTAGTTCATCCTATGTTGTTGGCTATTTAGTGTAGTCATTATCCCCAAAGGTACCGTACCGAGTTCATGTCATACCCTAATTACTTTAATAATTGCATTGTTAAGGTTATAGGGCTCACTCAGACTTATGTCTGACCCCGTTGTTTTTATCTTTTTTCCAACCCTCAGGTCCTACGGTGGATCCTAGCGGTAGTAGAGCTTGATCGGATTGCTGTTCCAGCTTTGGGAGCTTGGGTAGATGTAAAGCTCCAGTTATCCAGTTATCTTTTCTTTTGTCATGGCTATTGTATGAGAGAGTGGGATTATGTACTTCTTTATTTTGACAGATATTGTACTTAACTTTTATTATGGTTTTATGATGTAACCAGACATGTTTATTTCCGCTGTTATGAGATGATGTTTTAAATTTCAAATACTGATTATATCTGTCTTGGTGTGATTTTTCTGTTCTATATTCACTAAAATACTCCACCGATGCTATGGCATTCCCTTAGTGAGTGACTATAGCGGGCGTGGGGTGTTACACGTGGTATCAGAGCAAAGGTTACCGGAACAGATAAAATCTTTAGAAAACTATTTTTCTAAAACATTTTTGGAAAAGATATTTTCAAAAACATGTCTTTTAAAGAGAAAAGTTTTTGTAAGAAAAGCATAATCCCCAATAGCCATATCTATATCCTTCGAATTCTCCGTTTTGAATCTTTCCTTTTTCGTTTCAGCATGGCCGAGAATCTTAATTTTCCGGAGGGTGTGACGATACCAGTATGGTATAGGAGATTGATGGAGGCTAGGGCCACCACTACGGGTCCAGCAAATGTTCCTCCACCAACCGTAGCACCCGATCTTCCTCCTCCCCCTCCTCCTCGCACGGATACTTTTGCTAAGACTTGTAAGGAGTTTAAAGCTATGGGAGGGAAACCTTTTCAAGGATCTGAAACATTTGTGGAGGCTAGAGATTGGCTTAAGGAGGTGGAAGAGTTGATAGATATCTTTGAGATGGAAGAAGGAAAGAAAGTCAAGTTGGCTGCTTGGTTAATGAAGGGAGAGGCCTCATTCTGGTGGGAGGTCACTAATGGAGAACGCCCCGTTGACTCTTGGGCGGATTTTAGGCAAAGATTTGTGGCGAAGTTTCTCTCAAGGGCGGAGGAGAACTTGTATATGGAGAGATTCTTGACTCTAAAGCAAGGAAATCTTTCGGTGAAGGAATATGTTAACAAGTTTAATCAGTTGGCAAGGTTTGGCCTAGATATGGTGAATACACCGAAGAAGAAGGCTTTGCGGTTCGTGAAAGGCTTGAATGAACCTATGCATGGGTTGGCTATGACTCATATCCCTATGGGGGCCACCTTTGAGAAGCTAGTTGACATGGCACTCATGTATGAGGAAGAGAAGGGTCCTAATGCTAATAAGGCACCCGAAAAGAAGGGAGATCAAAAGAGACCTCAACAGCAGCAAAGCAAAGGTGGGAAAGGCAACGGTGGCAAGAGCAAGAAGAAGAAGTGTTTCAATTGTGGGACACCTGGCCACCTAAGCAAGGATTGTCGCAAGAAAAAGAAGACTGGCTGCTTCAACTGTGGCGAAGCAGGACATTTAGTGAAAGATTGCCCTAAGAAGGGGCAAAGGACGGGATCTACCTCAGGAGGACAGGTGCAAGCTCTTATGGCACCGAGTCAGGCTAGGGGGCAAGTACAGGCTCTCGCGGTTCCACCGATTCAGGAGAGAGGTAGAACTATTTCCGTTGAAAGTCTGGTTTTTCTATTTGACCATCCAGTCCGTACATTGTTTGATTCAGGCGCATCGCATTCGTTTATTTCATCATCATTAGTTGAGTCACTGCACTTAGACACTAGTCTTGTAGATGATCCCTTGGTTGTTTCAAACCCAATTGGGGGCTCCACTTATTTGTCCATGATATGTTTGGGTTTGAAGATTTCTATACTTAGCATTGAGTTTAGATGTGATGCTTTTGTATTGGGCTTCACGGGCTATGGGTTGATTTTGGGCATGGACTGGTTATCCAGTAATGGTGCCGTTCTTGATTGCGAAAGGAGAGTTGTTAGGCTCATGACCCGCTTGGGTAACACTCTCGAGATCTCTTGTAATCCCAGGGATTCTGTTATGCTAAGTTATCTTGAATCGCTTGACGCTTCGGTCGAGAGTTTGCAATCTGTTAGAGTGGTCCGGGAATATCCGGATGTGTTTGAGGAGGTGAGGGGCTTACCTCCGAAGAGGGAGATTGACTTCCGAATATATTTGGTGGATAATGCTAAACCGGTATCTTTACCAGTGCGCCACATGGCTCCTCGTGAGAGGAGGGAACTCCATAAGCAAGTAGGGGAGTTGCTTGAGAAGGGGTTCATAAGACGGAGCATATCGGAGTGGGGTGCTCCAGTAGTTTTTGCTACAAAGGCAGATGGGTCCCTCAGACTTTGTGTAGACTATAGAGAACTCAACAAGCTCACAAAGAAGAATAGACACCCATTGCCGAGGATAGATGATCTTTTCGATCAGTTGGTTGGCGCTTCAGTATTTTCTCAGTTGGACTTAGCCACGGGATTTCATCAGTTGAGGGTGGCTGAGGATAGCATAGACAAGACTGCCTTTAGAACTCCGGATGGTTTCTATGAGTGGCTAGTGATGCCATTTGGGTTGACGAACGCCCCTGCATACTTTGTTGATTTGATGAGTAGGGTGTTCAGGGAGTTCCTTAATAAATTCGTGGTGGTCTTTGTGGATGATATCTTAGTATTTTCTAAGAGTGAAGAAGAGCATGCCCTACATCTTGGGGAAGTATTGAAGACTCTTCGAGCACATAGCCTTAAGGCTAAATTCTCTAAATGTCACTTCTGGAGGAAGGAAGTACGGTTCTTGGGGCACGTGGTCTCCAAGGAAGGGATAGCTGTGGATCCCGCGAAGGTAGTATCAATTCAGGATTGGAAGGTTCCGAAAAATGCTACCGAAGTAAGAAGTTTCTTGGGGTTGGCGGGTTATTATAGGAAGTTTATTAAAGACTTCGCGAAGATATCAGCCCCATTAACCCGCCTAACGAAGAAGAATCTTGTTTTTGCATGGGACGTAGATTGTGATGATGCGTTCCGACGGTTAAAGAGAGCTTTAACCACTGCTCCAGTTTTAGTGTTGCCAGATGGGAGCAAGCCATTTGTTGTCTATACCGATGCTTGTGGAACGGGACTTGGCGCAGTCTTAATGCAAGAGGGAAGGGTAATAGCCTATGGTGGAAGGCAGTTAAGGCCACATGAGAAAAATTACCCTACCCATGATCTAGAGTTGGCCGCTATTGTTTTTGCGCTTAAGATCTGGCGCCATTATCTTCTTGGTGAGAGATTCGAGTTGTTCACTGACCATAAATCCTTGAAGTACTTGTTCTCTCAGAAGGATCTAAACTTAAGACAGCAAAGGTGGATGGAGTTCTTAGCATCCTATGATTTCGAGATAGCGTATACCCCTGGCAAGGGTAACGTGGTGGCAGACGCCTTGAGCAGGAAGAGGTTGTCCTTGAGTCCATTGTTCGTGGAACAACGAAGCTTGGAGTTTATCTCGATGTTTGATTTCAGACCTTCCATTGATTATGTACCCGGTTTGCTAGCTTCCTTGGAAGTTAGGCCTACTCTTTTGGGGCGGATTGGGGAAGCCCAGAGGGACGACCCACAGTTGGTTGAGTTGATAGAGAAGCTCATAAGGGGGGAGTCGTCCAGCCATTTGAGTAGGTACACCCTAGACGATAGGGGGTGCTTGCGTAGAGACGGTAGACTTTGTGTACCGCAAGATGAAGGGTTGAGGAAGGTTATTCTTGATGATGCACACCGTTCTAGGATGACCATTCATCCCGGTGGGGATAAGATGTACCAAGACATGAAGAGGGTTTTCTTCTGGGCCGGTATGAAGAAAGATGTGGCCGAATATGTAGCTCGATGTTTGGTGTGCCAGCAAGTGAAGGCGGAGCAAAGGAAACCAGGTGGGTTGCTTCATCCATTGGAAGTTCCGCAGTGGAAGTGGGATAGCGTCTCGATGGATTTTATTGACGGGTTACCCAGATCGAGAAAGGGTAATACAGGAATTTGGGTGGTGGTAGATAGACTTACTAAGAGCGCCCATTTCATACCTGTGAAGAGCAAGAGGACCGCTCCATGGCTAGCTTCAGTATATCTTCGAGAGATAGTTCGATTGCATGGGGTACCCTCTAGCATAGTGAGTGATCGAGATCCTATCTTCACTAGTGAGTTCTGGAGAGGTTTGCAAGAGGCAGTGGGGACTCAATTGTGTCTGAGCACCGCATATCATCCTCAGACAGACGGCCAGACTGAGAGGGTGAATCGTGTTCTAGAAGACCTTTTGAGACTTTGTATCTTAGATTTTGGAGGTACATGGGAAGAGCATCTTCCATTGGTGGAGTTCGCATATAATAACAGCTTTCAGTCCAGTATTGGTATGGCTCCTTTCGAAGCTCTCTATGGAAGGCCTTGTCGATCACCTACATGTTGGTGGGAATCTACGGATAAGATCTTGCTTGGGCCTGATATGGTTAGGGAGACTTCTGAGAAGATTGACTTGATTCGAAGAAGGATGAAAGCAGCGCAGGATAGGCAAAAATCTTATGCGGACAAGAGAAGGACGGATCTTGAGTTTGAGGTAGGGGATATGGTTTTTGTCAAGGTATCTCCGTTGAGAAATGTTGTTCGCTTCGGATCCATTGGGAAGTTAGCACCAAGGTTTGTTGGGCCGTTTCCTATCAAGGAAAGGATTGGACGGATGGCATATAGGGTGGAGTTGCCCGACAGACTTAGCGGTGTTCATGATGTATTCCATGTATCACATCTGAGGAAATGCTTACATGAGACCGCAGAGGTGGTAGAGCCGAGCTTGCTTAGAGATATAGAGATAGAGCGTGATGCGACTATTAGACGAGCTCCTACTCGCATCCTTGGGTCAGAGACTAGGAAGTTAAGAAACAGAGAGGTTCAACTAGTCAAGGTGCAATGGGGAGAAGATGAGAGCAACGCAACTTGGGAGACGGAAGCAAAGATGCGTTCATTGTACCCATTTCTTTTTGAGGGTATGTCTTTACTTTCTCCTTTATCGTTTGTCTAGTACTTATCTTATCTTTGGTATGTCCTCTCGTTAGTACCTTTGACCTTTAGATAGGGTAAACCTATGGTTGAAACATGTGTTTGAGACATGTTATGGTTGATGGATGCAGGTGGGTGCAAGTGTTTGCTAGTGGTTGCTCGTGGATGCATATACACACACTCTAGGCACTAGATCGGCTCAGTCACTTCATATTGCATATTGCATAAAATTGTGTGTAGGAAAATATATTTATGGATGTATAATGGTTGTGTTATCACATGGATGATGCATTTTGGTGAATGATTGTGCACTCATGTAGATATTGTATGTGTCGATAGGGTTTTCTCGCATACATAATGGATGCATGGCACTATCATGGTTTGCATATGTTCATACATTAGATAGGGAACATATACACACACTCTTTGCATATGCTCATACATCATTAGAAATTGTTCTAAGGACAATGGATGCCTGTGGTTGATGATTTGAGTAGATGGTTGTTTGGATGGTAGGATATGCATTCTCCTTAGCTTAGAGATTTCGGGGACGAAATCCTTTAAGGAGGGGAGAATGTAACACCCCGAATTTTAAGTTAATACTGAAATTCACTAATTACAGGATAAATAATCTCAGACGTGGGAATTGGGGGTAACGGTCTGCGTTATTGCGTTCGTCTCGGAAAAATACGCGAAATAGAGTCCGAGTTTTCGAAAATCGGAGTCCGTATGGCCCAGTTATGGCCCAATGAAGTTTGCAGAAAATTTAAAACTAAAACAGATTTAAAAATTTAAAATGTTCAGATTTGGAATGGGCCAGGCGGGGTCAGGCGGGAAGTTTCCCGCCCAGCCCATGTCGACAGGGCTGTCGACAGGCCTGTCGACAGGGGTGTCGACATGCCTGTCGACTTGCCTGTCGACAGGGTCCAGGCGCCCAGTGAACCTGGGTGCACCAGGTTGCACCAGGTTGGGTTTCAGGCTGGCTAGGAGGGCTGGTTCTAGAGATTTCCTAAATCTAAAGGTCCTAAGCTAATCTAGGGTTAATCTAAGGGCCTAAAACACTCACCTAATCCTATAAATAAGACCCTAACCCTCCCCTAATTCATTCATAATTAAATCTAGTAACTAAACTATGGCAAATTGAAACTTGAGAGAGCCACCATCAAAATTAGAGAAGGGATAGCATTCCAAATCAACTTCTAGCCTCTTAATCTTCTTCATTAGTTTGCTAATTTTGTTTTGGTGAGCTTCTATCCCCTTAATAATCAATTGTTAAATTGATTAAGATAGGATATGATGATGTATGGTTATGTTTGTGGATCAATGTGTTTATGCAAGCTTAATATTGTATATGTCATGTGTTTTGCAAGTTATATGCTCTATGTCATGCAAGTTTAGTGTATGTATTCATGACATTTTTATGCAAGTTTAATGTTATATCTATATGCAAGTTTGGTGCTATGTTTCATGATGATTATGATGCAAAACACTAAGTTGGACATTGATCTATTATGTAACATGTTATGCATGCATATGAAGTTATGTGAATAATGATGCAAGTTATGTGTATGTTTAAATGCAAGATTAACATGTTATGCATGCATATGAAGTTATGTGAATAATGATGCAAGTTATGTGTATGTTTAAATGCAAGATTAACATGTTATGCATGCATATGAAGTTATGTGAATAATGATGCAAGTTATGTGTATGTTTAAATGCAAGATTAACATGTTATGCATGCATATGAAGTTATGTGAATAATGATGCAAGTTATGTGTATGTTTAAATGCAAGATTAACATGTTATGCATGCATATGAAGTTATGTGAATAAATATGCAAGTTAGGTGTATGCTCAAATGCAAGTTGGGTTAATATGTGTTCATATATGCAAGTTGACATTCTCTTAACCCATGACAAAGATATATGCTAAACCCATGTTATGTGTGATGGATCTTCCCCTTTTATTTTGACATAAAATGAGAACGATTTACGTGGGGAACGATGGGGTGGGTAAATATGTTAATAAATGGATGATTGGGTATGATTAAGCATACCATAAAAAAATAAAATAAATTACCATAAGTGGGAATTTACCTATTGAGTTAGGTCTACCCCATGGGAATTTACCTATTGAGTTAGGTCTACCCATGTTATGGTAAACTTGATATTAATTAGGGATAATTAATATGGGGGTGATTAATTAGGTGTAATTAATCGACTAAGACACGAGGTTGGACTCATTTGTAGTGTAAAACTGCCCGGACCCGACCGGCTTAACCAGTTGCTACAAATGTCAGCCCAATGTGAGAGGTCTTAGCCATAAATTAAATACGTGATTAAGGTAAAGACACGAGGTTAGACTCTGTTATGACGTAAGACTGCCCGGGTTCTACCGGCTTAACCAGGCAGTCATAACAGCCAGTCTAATGTGGGAGGTCTTTATGGGAGATCACGGTCTTAATTAATTAAGAAACACTTAACCATGGTAGCATGTAGTGGGACATGAGGGGTTAAGTGGGTGCCTTGGGTGGCATAAGGAAATTTTGTGGTTGCCTTGGGTGGCATGTGGAATCTAGTGGGTTGCCTTGGGTGGCAATAGAAAATACGATTAGAATACTTAACCAAGTGGAAACATGTAATTAAAACATGATTAAAGGGTTAAGTGGGATACACTAGATATATGACAAGCTTAAGTGGGTAGCTTGTGGGGGCCCATTTCAACCAATATCCCAAACGTATCTTTGTGGGCTCGACCCATGTCGAGTGACGGGACACGCATATTGGGCTTGATTATAAGAGGCCAAAAAGGGTTAGCGGTGACAACGCAAGTCCAACGGGTTTCATATGCGTGTATGGGCCCGGGCTGGTAGATAAGTCGTTGTTGCATCGTGTAGATATAAAGCCGTGCACCGTTGATAGTATTTGGTAGCCACTTTAGGGGAGTGATACACCCCACTGTGGGACCAGCACGGGTATCTACGGTAGGGAGCCGATCGATGGGGAGTAGTGGGTACACCTAATAAAGATAGGGGCAGACGGCACCTATGTAGGGGTACACGAAACTACTGGGTAAGAATTACTGGGTACACCTAGTGGAGATAGGGGCAGACGGCACCTATGTAGTGGGCTAGGAGTACCTGAAATTATTGGGGAAATTTTCTAAGTCCTTGGAAGGGATCAACCTTTAAGTAGGAATGACTGGTGTGGTGCAGTGAGTAATTATCCTTGGGTGGGTAGATGCGTCCTGACGGTTATCTTAGTTCATCCTATGTTGTTGGCTATTTAGTGTAGTCATTATCCCCAAAGGTACCGTACCGAGTTCATGTCATACCCTAATTACTTTAATAATTGCATTGTTAAGGTTATAGGGCTCACTCAGACTTATGTCTGACCCCGTTGTTTTTATCTTTTTCCCAACCCTCAGGTCCTACGGTGGATCCTAGCGGTAGTAGAGCTTGATCGGATTGCTGTTCCAGCTTTGGGAGCTTGGGTAGATGTAAAGCTCCAGTTATCCAGTTATCTTTTCTTTTGTCATGGCTATTGTATGAGAGAGTGGGATTATGTACTTCTTTATTTTGACAGATATTGTACTTAACTTTTATTATGGTTTTATGATGTAACCAGACATGTTTATTTCCGCTGTTATGAGATGATGTTTTAAATTTCAAATACTGATTATATCTGTCTTGGTGTGATTTTTCTGTTCTATATTCACTAAAATACTCCACCGATGCTATGGCATTCCCTTAGTGAGTGACTATAGCGGGCGTGGGGTGTTACAGAAAATAAATAGAAATAAGAAATATTTATTTAGAAGATAATAAACCGTTGTAAATAGGAAATATTTGTAACGGTAAATAGAAGTTATAAATAGGAAATATTTGTAACGGTAAATAGAAGTTATAAATAGGAAATATTTGTAACGGTAAATAGAAGTTGTAAATAGGAAATATTTGTAACGGTAAATAGAAGTTATAAATAGGAAATATTTGTAACGGTAAATAGAAGTTGTAAATAGGAAATATTTGTAACGGTAAATAGAAGTTGTAAATAGGAAATATTTGTAATGGTAAGTAAACGTTAAAAAAGGGAAATAGTTGTAACGAAAAACGTAGTTTATCAAAAGGAGTTAATCAAACGTAGTTTATCAAAAGGAGTTAATCAAACGTAGTTTATCAAAAGGAGTTAATCAAACGTAGTTTATCAAAAGGGGTTAATCGAATATAGAAATTAAGAAGTGAAGTTAAACAATATTAGAAACTGACTAGAGATTGGTAAGTTGAATATTTTTCTGAGTGTTGATCTGATGTTGGTTTCGGCCTTCGGGGTTTATACTTAGAGAATTGTTCTCTTACTAGTTTACAGTTAGGGACTAATAGTTGTGGAATGATAGTGATGCGTAAATGAGGATTGGAAATGTTTTCCAATGTTGAAAATGTATATTTTCTAGTTTTAGAAAATAAGGAAGTATGAATATATATATATATATGATTAATGATTGGATCGATAATTCCGTTTGGAATTAAGATCGTTGTTTGTACACCGACATGTTTTCATTTGATAGTTAAATCACAGACTATCGAAGTTTTGACCATTTTACGTTGTAAATATGGAGAGACCGGTTGGATTATTATCCGAAGAACCACTCCGTATTGACATAAGCGTTGTGATCAAATACGATGAAGATAATTGAAGATGGTGTTATGCAAGGGCTGTTCTGTTTACAGAATAGTGCCTTCGGCTTCGTTCAGTCCCAGAACGAACGTATATGGACGAATGTCTGACAGAATATTTCCAATGATCGAATGAGTTGGACTGTACAAATATATATGGTGGCCAACGGATTTATTCCCTTCGCATAAAATCCAGAAACTATTTGTATAAACCCAACTAATGATTTACGGATCTGATAATGTGGCATTCAAAGTGATCGTGTTATAAATGAATGGAAAGTAAGCGTAGCTTCTAGCCTTACATCCGGTAAATGACAGAAATCGGGCAGGCAGCATTGCTAAGTCGGTCGCACCGAAGTAGGGTGTATAATCACCTATCTAGAGAATATTCATTTGCTTCTTTAATCTATCAATGCTGTCCCATATATATACGGGTAACGGTTGCTGATCCCAACCGTTGGTGATGTACATTCGATACACTCAAGCGAAATGAGTGGTCGGTCATGTGTGGCTGAGTTACAAGATGTTCTTGTTGAACTCCAGTGTATCGTTCCTAGAGTACACTGATCGGAAGGTGGTTCCATACCTTGTCATAGTTGGAAATCCAATCATCCAATACGCACCCGCGGTTTTGATTGTATACTATATATGTAGAACGTGAGATGAAAGCGTTTCTGCTAGATTGATATCTAATTGTATTTAGACATTATTATAATATCAGTGATACTGGTTTTCAAAGATGTTGGATTCTCATAAGGGAAAAACCCGTTCCGTATTCACGGCGTGGTCTTATGAGATATCATATACCTGTTAAAATGATTTGAGTTTACTCACACCAGTCCATGACTGACCCGGAGTTTATTTGTTTTGTTTCCCTAAACTCTTGGGTGCCTAAATTTGTACGGGCAGTCAAGTAGTCGGGATTTACAGATATACAGGAAGAGCTTGGAGCAGGAGGCTTCAGGATCATATAGCTATAGTTATTTCCGCTGTGTTGTAAGTGTTGTACTCTGCAATATTATTGTATACATATACTGTTTGTATTTCAAAAGTATGTTATATTTTATTCGTTCCGCTGTGAGATTCGTGTTACTCTGATGATGATGATCTTCTTCTTCTTCTATTCTAATAGTTCTACCTTATCTATTCTCACCCTCTATCCTTTTTCTATTAGTTTCTTGAATTTCCAGTGCAATTTGGGGTTGGACTTGTGTTATTTAGTCAGCTCAAATTGGACCGGATTTTCGGGTCATTACACTTATGTTTACTCTCTGTTTATTCATGTCTTGTTAACTTTACTAGTTTTTATACTGAAAGTCACTAGGGCTTACCAGTCTTTATGACTGACCCTTTTTCTTTCGCCCCTTTTTCTTTCGTCCCCCGTAGGTTCTCAGGGAGGAAACTCTAGCTCTTAGCTTGGATTTAGCTTGCTTTCTGTTAGCTCATGTACGGTTTGGTCTTGAGCTATGATATGGCTGCACTTCTGCTATTTTTGGGGAATAATTTACTTTTGTTATTTTAAGTTTATACTTCTTTATCTAGAACTTGATGTAATGGAATAATGACAATTTGTACTTTGGATATATAGGTTTTGACTCTTTTCTTGAAAGTAATGAGATTTGGTTTTTAATTTCTACCGCTGCTTTATTTATGTTCTGTCTTGTGATATCTCTGTGCATGTTTACCTAGATAATGCTCCACCAAAACTAGTGCATTCCCTTTGTGAGTGACCCTAGCGGAGGTGGGGTGTTACATTTGGTATCAGAGCAGAAGGTTACCAGACTGGGCAAAAGTTTCAAAAACCTTCTAAAACTATTTTCCAAAACCGTTTATAAAGAAGCATTTTTCAATAAAAGTTTTATGTTTAAAAAGGCTATTCCCCAAAAGCCATTAGCACTTTCCTTTTTTCCTCGTTTGAATCTTTTTCTTTTTCGTTTTTCTGCATGTCTGATCTTAACCTTCCTGAGGGAGTACCCTTACCTGGATGGTTCCGAAGGTACTTTGAAGCTAGGGCCAACGGCGCGGGCCCGACAGACATGCCTCCTCCTCCTCCCCCAGTGGTCGCGGTTCCTCCTCCTCCTGGTACCGCCTTCGCCAAAATATGCAAAGACTTTAAAGCGATGGGCGACAAGAACTTCGTTGGAACTGAAACCTTCGTTGAGGCACGAAACTGGCTAAAGGAGACTGAAGACTTGTTTGTTATCTTCGATGTGGAAGATCATAGGAAAGTTCAGTTGGCAGCATGGTTGTTGAAAGAGGAAGCTGCATTTTGGTGGGAAGTCACCAACGCTACCAGGCCAGTTGAGACTTGGGAAGACTTTAGAGAGAGGTTTGGGCTTAAATTCTTATCGTCGGCAGAAGAGAACCTTCAGATGAGAGGTTCCTAGCACTCAAGCAAGGGGACATGTCTGTTAGGGAGTACGTGAATAGGTTTAATCAGCTTGCTCAGTTCGGTTTAGACTTGGTCAATAAGGCCTAGAAGAAGGTTGTACGCTTTGCTCGAGGATTGAACGAGCCACTACACAGTTTGGCCATAACTCATATACCCATGGGGGCGACCTTTGAAAGCTTGGTGGATATGGCCCTACTTCATGAGGAAGACAAGAATAGCAAGAAGGAGGTTAAGCCTAATGAGACTCAGAATAAGAAGATTGACTTCAAGAAGGGAGGCAACAAGAATAACAAGAATAACAAGAACAACAACAACAATGCTAACAAACCACGTGAGACAAGGAAGTGCAACTTTTGTGGTATTACGGGACATCTAGCTAAAGACTGTAGAAGGAAGAAGAGAAAGTTGGGTGAGTGCTTTCATTATGGAGATACTGGACACTTCAGTAAGGATTGCCCTAAGAAGCAAGGATAAGGGCAAAGGCAGACCCAGCGAGCAGGACCTTCTGGAGGGCAGTTGCATGCTCTCAACACCACTCCAGCTCTTGACCGAGGTAGTAATATTTCTGTAGAAAGCCTTGTTTACATTTCTGAATTTCCTGTTCGAACCTTATTTGACTCTGGCGCATCGCATACTTTTATTTCTTCTGATATTGTTGAAAATCTGCACCTAAGTACTAGTCTTGTTGAGGATCCCGTTAGTGTTTCAAATCCAATTGGGGGCTCCGCTCATTTATCTATGATTTGTGTGGATTTGAGGATTTCTATCTTAAGCGTAGAATTCACGTGTAATGCTTATATTCTTAGATTTATGGGATACGGTTTGATCCTAGGTATGGATTGGCTGTCCAATTATGGAGCCATTCTTGATTGTGAACGAAGGGTAGTGAGGCTCATGACTCACCTTGGTAATACCCTTGAAATTTCTTGTAACCCGAAGGGTCCGGTCATGTTGTGTTATCTAGAATCCCTTGACTCGTCCATTGACAATCTGCAATCTGTAAGAGTGGTCCGAGAATATCCAGATGTCTTTGATGAGGTGAAGGGGTTATCCCCTAAACGCGAGATAGACTTTCGAATTTATTTTGTTGATAACGCCAAGCCAGTTTCATTGCCCGTTAGGCATATGGCCCCGCGAGAAAGAAGAGAGCTCAGTAAACAAGTTAAGGAGTTGCTTAAGAAAAATTTCATGAGACGAAGCATTTCTGAATGGGGTGCTCCGGTGGTATTCCCTACTAAGGCGGATGGTTCGCTTCGTCTGTGCGTAGATTATCGTGAGTTAAACAAGCTGACGAAGAAGAATAGGCACCCACTGCCAAGAATCGACGATTTGTTTGACCAGCTTGTGGGAGCATCTGTTTTCTCTCAACTCGATCTAGCCACAGAATTCCATCAGCTTAGAGTGGCTGAGGATAGCATTGACAAAACTGCGTTTAGGACTCCAGATGGGTTCTTCGAATGGCTCGTCATGCCGTTTGGGTTAACGAATGCACCCGCGTACTTTGTAGATTTGATGAGTAGGGTGTTTCGGGAGTTCCTTAACAAGTTTGTGGTGGTTTTTGTGGACGATATTTTGATCTTCTCAAAAGATGAAGAAGAGCATGCTAGGAATCTCAAGAAAGTCATGGATACGCTTAGAGCACACCAGTTAAAGGCTAAGTTCTCCAAATGCCATTTTTGGAGAAAAGAAGTTCGGTTTCTTGGACATGTAGTTTCTAAGTAAGGTATAGCTGTGGACCCCGCGAAGGTAGTTGCGGTGCAAGACTGGAAAATTCCTTAGAATGCAACGGAGGTGAGAAGCTTTCTCGGTTTGGCGGGCTACTACAGGAAGTTCATTAAGAACTTCGCTAAGATTTCAGCCCCTCTTACTAAGTTAACAAAGAAGAACCTAGCTTTTACATGAGACATAGAGTGTGACGTTGCTTTTCAAAGGCTTAAGAGAGCCCTTACTACAACTCCAGTTTTGGCATTACCCGACGGAGGCAAGATGTTTACGGTGTACACGGATGCGTACGGCACGGGATTAGGCGCTGTCCTAATGCAAGATGGAAGAGTGATATGCTATGGGGGCAGACAACTTAAAGTTCATGAGAAAAACTATCCCACACATGACTTAGAGTTGGCCGCGATTGTTTTTGCACTTAAGGCTTGGCGCCACTATCTTCTAGGTGAAAAGTTCGAGCTGTACACTGATCACAAATCACTTAAGTACCTCTTTTCGCAAAAAGATTTGAATCTAAGGCAGCAGAGGTGGATGGAATTCTTGGCATCATATGACTTCGATATAGCTTATACCCCTGGCGAGGGTAACGTGGTGGCGGACGCGCTAAGTAGAAAAAGGTTGACTTTGAGCCCCTTTTTTGTTGAAAGGAAAAGCCTTGAGTTTATAGCAACATTTGATTTTACACCTGCTGTTGAGTCATTGGCTGCTGCATCTCTTGAGTTAAGACCTACACTCCTAGATCAAGTAGGGACTTCACAGAAGGAAGACCCACAGATAGTCGAAATCATGGACAAGCTGATTAGTGGTGAGACGTCAAGTCACCTCGGTAGGTATGCCATAGATGACAAGGGATGGCTAAGGCGTGATGGAAGGCTATGTGTCCCACAAGTGGGAGACTTAGTAAGGAAAGTCCTCGAGGAGGCGCATCACTCGAAGATGACCATACATCCCGGAGGGGATAAGATGTACAGGGATATGAAACGCAATTTCTTTTGGCTTGGAATGAAAAAGGACGTGGCAGAGTTTGTTTCGAAGTGCATGGTGTGCCAACAAGTAAAGGCCAAGTCAAAGAAGCCCGGTGGGCTATTACATCCTTTGGAGGTTCCACAATGGAAATGAGAGAGTATCTCGATGGATTTCGTGGATGGACTACCTAGGTCAAGGAAGGGAAATACTAGCATATGGGTCATAGTTGATAGACTCACGAAAAGTGCTCACTTCATTCCGGTGAAAAGCAAGAGGACCGCATCATGGCTAGCGTCTATTTACCTTCGAGAGATAGTACGGTTGCACGGGGTTCCTTCTAGTATAGTTAGTGATCGTGACCCGATTTTCACTAGCCAGTTTCGAAATAGTCTGCAAGAAGCAATGGGTACGCGACTGAGTTTAAGCACGACCTATCACCCACAGACGGATGGTCAAACCGAAAGGGTAAATAGGGTACTAGAGGATCTCTTGAGACTATGCATTCTTGATTTTGGTGGTACTTGGAAAGACCATCTCCCTCTTGTGGAGTTTGCATACAATAATAGCTACCAAGCTAGCATAGGAATGGCACCGTTCGAAGCCTTGTATGGAAGACCGTGCAAGTCACCAACTTGTTGGTGGGAGACGACAGACAGGCTTATACTTGGGCCCGACATGATAAGGGACACTTCTGAGAAGATTGAGTTGATACGAAGACGGATGAAAACGGCCCAAGATAGACAGAAATCTTATGCGGACAAGAGAAGGACAAACCTAGAGTTCGAAGTCAGAGATACGGTCTTTATAAAAGTTTCTCCTTTACGCAATGTGGTCGTTTTGGAGCGGTTGGAAAGCTAGCGCCAAGGTTCGTAGGACCGTTCCCTATCACTGAAAGGATTGGGCAGATGGCCTATAAGGTAGACTGACCCGAGAAGATGACCGGAGTACACAATGTCTTTCACGTCTCGCATCTCCGAAAGTGCTTACATGAGTCGGCCAAAGTAGTTGAGCCAAGCATCCTTGAAGGCGTAGAAGTGGAAAAAGAAGCAACATTGAGGTGAGTTCCGATTCGTATCTTAGGAACGGAGATCAAGAAGCTTAGGAATCGAGAAGTCAAGCTAGTTAAAGTACAGTGGAGTGAAGCCCAAGAAGACACAACTTGGGAAACCGAAGAGAAGATACGCGCGCTTTACCCATTTCTTTTTTAGGGTACATTCTCGACCTCTTTTCCAATAAACTTGAAAACCTTTCGTATCATGCTTTTACTACCTATGTTTGCCTTGTTATCTTCTCGATCTTATCTTTAGAACCTTAGGTAGAACCATATGGATGTAAACATGTGATTGAAACATGTTATGGTTGATGTTTGCAAATGGTTGCAAGTGTTTGCAAGTGATTGCTAGTGGATGCATGACACACATTAGGCACTAGATCGGCTCAGTCACATTTTCATGTTGCATATGCATGAGTGCTTATACTTGTACATGGATGAAACTTAACTTGTTATGCTATCACTTGGATGTTGCATATGAATGAATGTTATGTGCACTCATGTAGAGATTATAAATTATGTTAGGAATTTTCATACATGTTGGACTCATTACACTAACATATCTCGCAATAAGGAGGTTTACTGAATCAGTAACCGCTTGATATTTTGCATTATATAAGTATATATACTCACACTTTCTGCATATGTTCATACAACACTAGAAATCTTTTAAGGTCAATGGTTGCTTGTGGATGATGTTTTGAGTAGATGGATGATGGATGGTAGGATACGTTCTTCCTAACTTAGAGATTTCGGGGACGAAATCCTTCAAGGAGGGGAGAATGTAACAACCCGTATTTTTATAACGTGTTATAACCATAAATCAAGACATAATTAATTTTTAAGATAAGAATCAAGGGCAACGGGTTACGCCATTACGTTCATCTCGAAATTCTACTTGGAAACGAGTCCGAGTTTTCGAAAATCGGAGTCCGTATGACCAAGTTATGACCCTTCGAAGTTTTCAGAAATTATCAAGTTCAGAACAACTCAGAATTCGAATTCAAATTTCGAATTCAAACCCCAGAACGGACTGGACGGGAAATTTCCCGCCCAGGACCAGGTCGACCTGGGGGTCGACCATAGTGTCGACCTACCCAGGACCAGGTTGATCATAGGGTCGACCTGGGTGTCGACCTGGTTGCCGAGCCCATTTTTGAGTCAGAATTCACTCTGATGTTTCTAGTCCGATTTTTGTCTAAATTCGTTGGCCAGACGCTATATAAACAGCCCCTAACTCTAGTCTCTCTACACAAATTCTCTCTGGCCTTATGCTGCTAAAACCCTGGTTGAAAAGTTAGAGAAAAGGGATTGCTTCTTCTCCAACAAGGCTACGTGTAGAGTATTGCTGTTTGGGGGATTTCTATTAGACTCGAGATTCAACATCGCCTCTTTGTTTTCTAATTCTCTAACCACGATCTGTAAGCCCCAGTTACTTTTAGATCTAAACTTTAAACTTAATATGGACATGTTGTAAATCGAGATTGAACCTAAGTATGATAATTATCTTGGATCTATCATTGTATATCCTGGATCTATCATTGTTCATTTTGGATCTACTATTTGTTCACCTTGGATCTATTCATCTTGAATCTTGACTTGTAGGAATATTTGCATGAAATTGATTTGGGGCCTATACATGTTGTAGATCTAAAACCCTTAATGTCCATAATATTCATGCCTGTGATGTTGAAACAGTTGTTATTCACAAGTTTGGGGTTATTATCTTATGTCAACCGTTACCATGACTATCACCCTATTTTGCTAGATTTGATATTTGAGACCACTATTCCATATGCCAGTATTGTTGTAATCATTTATCTCAAGTTATACCATGCTTGACTTGTAATCACTTTTGCCACCTTAGGCCAATTCTTTCTATGTTATTCCCTAATTAGATTTGTTGTATCGATTCGAGTTTACGTGCGATGGGAATGCGATTGGGTAGATTAGGCAAAACCTGAATTTACTATGAACTTGAAACATGAACATTGTTATAACTTGCCGCTGGACATGGACATGAACTTGACATGAAAACTTGAACATGGGCATGACTCTAGAATGAATTTGAAAATGGCCAACTCGAGGTTGGGTTGAGTTTGCAGTGTAAATCTGCCCGGAACCGCCCGGCGAATCCAGTGACTGCGAACAATAGGATCCAATGTGGGTAGTTGGTCATATCGCACGTAATACCCGAGGTTATACTATGTTGTGGTGTAAATCTGTCAGGAACCGCCCGGCAAATCCAGTGACCACAACAACTAGTCTAATGTGAGAGGTTGGGGTGCATTAATGAATTAATCCCATTTGATAAGGTTAAGTCATGAACCACTTGAATATACTTAACCAATTTGACACGATGATTTGATAGGGTTAAGTCATGAACCGCTTGAACACACTTAACCAACTTGATACATGATTTGGTAGGGTTAAGTCACGAATTTGAATGACAACACTTAACCCATTAGAAACCCTAGTTACGCGGTCCTTTTCAGCAGTATCCCACTTAGATGTATCACGATACCCTGCGACTAGGCAGGGTGGGGCACGATTACTGGCCTGATTGTAAGCGACCATAACGACGGCTGAGTAGGTGCGCCATTGTAGGTTCAGGCGGACTATGGTCGTGCACGTAGTCCGGAGTTGAAAAAGCAGGCATTGGGCACCAGTAGGTTTACACTGTGCGTGCTTGATTCGTGTCGATGGTTGGCACCCTAGGGCTTGATACACCCTATGGTGGACCTAGCAAAGGTGACTACATTTCGTGATTGGGCCGTATGACACAGACACATGACGAGCTAGAACTTGTAGGGAGCCGATCGATTAGTAGATCGTACTGTAGGGCCCCGTAATGGGTCATTTCATGATATTGGGCCAAGGGATCATTTCATGGTTAATACTTGACATGGGTTAGAATACTAGTACAGTTGGTGCAGCGAATCTTGAATATGCGATGCTAGACTTGATTTATCTTGTTATCTTAGTTATCATGCCAGACTTATCATCATCCTTATATTTACTCTCTGTTTATTCATGTCTTGTTAACTTTACTAGTTTTTATACTGAAAGTCACTAGGGCTTACCGGTCTTTATGACTGACCCTTTTTATTTTGCCCCTTTTTCTTTCGTCCCCCCCCCCCAGGTTCTCAGGGAGGAAACTCTAGCTCTTAGCTTGGATTTAGCTTGCTTTCTGTCAGCTCATGTACAGTTTGGTCTTAAGCTATGCCATGGCTGCACTTCTGCTATTTTTCGGGAATAATTTACTTTTGTTATTTTAAGTTTATGCTTCTTTATCTAGAACTTGATGTAATGGAATAATGACAATTTGTACTTTGGATATATAAGGTTTTGACTCTTTTCTTGAAAGTAATGAGATTTGGTTTTAAATTTCTACCGCTGCTTTATTTATGTTCTGTCTTGTGATATCTCTGTGCATGTTTACCTAGATAATGCTCCACCAAAACTAGTGCATTCCCTTTGTGAGTGACCCTAGCGGAGGTGGGGTGTTACAAATAATGGATCTCGATCACTGACTATACTCTTCAGGATACCATGGAATCGAACTATCCATTTTATATAAAGCTCAGCCAACTTCGATGCTGTCCTAGTTGATCTGACATGAATAAACCTTGCACTTTAGGTCTAGCGATCCACGATGACCCAAATCTCTTCGTTTCCTACCCTGGTTCTAGGTAATCCATCGATATTTGCTTCCATTTCCACGTAGGAACTTCCAATGGCTGAAGCAATCCACTCGGCTTCTTCTGTTCAGCTTTCACCAACTGACAGTTCATACACTTGGAAATAAACTTTCCAATATCCCTTTTCATCCCTTTCGAGTAGTAAGATCGCTTAATGTCCTAATACATCTTATTACCACCAAGATTAATCGTCAACTTCGAGTGATGCCATTCCCTCAGAACCTCATCTCTCAATCCGTCAATATCATGAACAACTAATCGTCCTTTCTTTCGAAGCCAACCCTCTCGATCGACTTCGAACTCTTTATTCTCGAGTTCCAACTTTTGGATAAACTCGACAAGTTTTGCATCTCGCTTTTGGCTCTCGCCAATCCTTTCGATGAGAGTAGGTCTTATTGATAAGCTTGCCAACATTTCAGGTTCCAACTCACACCGTGGCCTAAAATCAAATCCTGCTAAATACTTGAGGCTTTTGCACTATGAAAACATCACTCCCAAACTTGTGTGTCTTCGATTCAATGCATCCCTACTACATTATCTTTACCAGGAGTATAGGCTATACCAAAATCATACGATGCTAGAAAATCTAACTACCTTTGCTGCCGAAGATTCAAATCCTTTTGGGATACTTCAACGACTTGTGATTCGTGAATAGCTCGAATCGAACTCCCAACAAGTAATGTCTCCACATCTTCAGAGCAAACACGATCGCTGCTAACTCTAAATCATGAGCTGGATAATTCCTTTTGTGCGGCTTCAGTTGTCGACTTGTGTAGGCCACAACCTTATCCTTCTGCATTAGTATTGCTCCAAGTCCAGTACCACATACATTGGTGTATACCACCATCTCTTCATTCCCACCCGGAATGATCAAAACAGGAGAACTCGTCAGTTTCTCTTTCAGGATTCCGAAAGCTTGCTCACACTTTACATCCCATGTGAACACTTGGTTCTTCTTCGTCGATCCTGTTAATGATGCAACTATCTTGGAGAAATCCTTTATAAAACGACGATAATATCCCGCTAACCCAAGGAAACTTCTCACGTTCATCGCATTCTTAGGTCTATCCCAGTTCTGGATTGCTGCCACCTTAACGGGGTCAACTGCTATCCTATTTCCAGAAACAACATGGCCTAAGAACCTCACTTCGCTCTTCTAGAAGTAACAATTCAAAAACTTAGCTCTCAGCTGATGCTTTCGCAAGTTTTCCAAAACAACTCTCAAGTGCGTCTTGTGATCTTCCTCATTCCGAGAGTAAACCAAAATATCATTTACGAACACTAGCACGAACTTGTTCAGCTAATCTCAAAAAACCTTTTTCATAAGATCGACGAAATACACTGGCGCGTTAGTCAACCCAAATTGCATCACCAACCATTCGAAGAAACCAGATGGTGTCCTAAAAGCAGTCTTCGTCACATTATGCTTTGCCACTCTCCACTGGTGAAATCCCGTTGCCAAATCCATCTGAGAAAACACTTTGGCCTCGTGAAGCTGATCGAACAAGTCATCTGTCCTCGGTAATGGATACTTGTTTTTCTTAGTCATCTTGTTCAGCTCTCCACACACAATCTTAACGAGCCATCGGCCTTGGTTGCAAACACAGCTGGTGCACCCCATTCGGAAACACTTCTCTGAATGAATCCTTCTCCCAAAATGTCACGAACTTGCACCTCTAACTCTCGTTGTTCCTTAGGCGCCATCCGCCTAAGAGGCATAACGATAGGTCTAGCATCCTCGACCAAATCAATTCTAGACTCAATCTCACGATGCGGAGGCAACCCTTTGACTTCCTCAAAGACATCCATAAACTCATTAAAGATCAGCACCGATGACAAGTCTTCTTGTGGAATCACAAGTGAATATAAAAAGCTCACAAAGACACCATCTTCGGGCTTACATCGAATCAAAACCTTCGTCCTTCCACACCCCCGTCTCTCACCTCTAGCTTCTCGCAATTCACTTTTGTCGCACACCTCTTGAGCCAGTCCATACCCAAAAAAAATCCGAAACCCAGCGAAGTTAAGAACAAAGCAATCACACAAAAAGGAACAACCATGACTCGATAACACATGACCACGACAAAGCACACAAAGGCTGGACGAACCCCCAACTGGATTAGTCACAACCAAAGGTTTATCACAAATCTCGGGTTCCAAACCCAAGCGGCACACAAGCTCATTACAAATGAATGAATGCAATGCTCCAGTATCAAAAAACACACAAACTGAAACACCTCGAACAGAAAGAGTACCTTGGACAATGACACCCTTTCCTTTATCTTCTACAGTAGGAACCCTTGAAGAAGATGGTACATCATATAAAGCATAAGCCTTCACAATCTGCTTACCCTTAGTTGATTCTGGACAATCCTTCTTATCATGCCCAGGTTTTCCACACTTGAAGCATTTCTTTTCAGTTTTTGGATTCTTACAATCCTTGGAATAACGACCCTTCTGCCAAAAGTTGTAGCAAATCACTTCATCTTTCTGCCTCTTCTGGCCATCCTTTCCTTTTTTTGTTGTTGCTTCCTCTTCTTGTTGTTATTACCAACCTGTTGTTGTTTTGGGACTTCCTTAGCTGCAACAACAACAGTTTCTTCTTTTGGAAACAAGCTTTCATGTCTCACAGGCTTTTCCACAATCTTATCATATGGATCATAAAGATGGTCCACCAATGGTCTCCCAATATAAGTATCCAAACCCATAACAAGCTTCTCGTTCTTTTGGTAGGGTGTGTCAATATATGAATGAGCATATCTGGACAATGCCTCAAAATCAGAAATATAATCAAGCGCTGGTATACCATTCTGTTTCAACTCCACAAATTTCTTGAACATAACTGATTTCTAAGCAGTAGAGATAAACTTTGTCTCGAACTTGACTTGTAACTGTTCCCATGTTATCTCATCTTCCGAAGTCTCGAGCGTAACATAATTCCACCATTCCAAGGCTCTGCCCTATAGCTGCCTTGATGCAAGCATTCTCTTAGTTGCATCATCTATACCCAAGTCTCCAAAAATGCGAATACAAGCATCTAACCATCTTTGAACCTCTTCAGTTGGTTCTGTCCCTTTGAATTTCTTTCCTCCTAGAGATGTGTAGTCCTTGCACGGCTTTGCAAAAACCACAACCCTAGGCACCTGCACACCTACATCTACCGTGGCTGCCACTGGAGCGGATATCCTTATCATGAATGCTTCCATCATGGCCTCAAACATGGCTCGGTAATCCGGTGTACCGCCATTTTCCCCTCCAGGCACAACCTCCTCCCTGCCAGTATGTCTCGATGTTCGTCGACTCATTCGAAATCTGCAATGTAGAATGATTAGGATCTTACAAGAGAAACTGCTAATGGAGCCCAAGCGCTACTATACTATATACTATGATATAGTATACATCTATCAAAAATTTACAAATATGTCTCTCTACGTAATTACGTCCTTGAACTTTGGCTAAAATCGATATCCAGAGCTCTGATACCAAATGTGACTACCGCCAATAACTCATGCACTTAACAAGGGAAATAATGCGCTGAAAGACGTGCTAGGCAACTTTGGATGATCATCAAGATATGAAACACAAGTGGAACCTGTCGTATAATTCCCAGTGCAAGGATAAAATATAATATAACATATACAACAGGCAATAATAGTGAAGCATATCTGAGCAGAAACTTTAACTTTCACAACAACTAGAAAGAAATATCCATACACTCGGATTACAACATAATTTCTTGTACAAATCTGCCTCACTGCAGCACTCAGAGTCAAACATCAAACAATGGAAATACAGATACTATATAGTAGAAAAAATAACACGCCAACCTCCTGCTCGCCATTGAACTGCAACATCGTCCTCACCAAGATATCACTTGTCACCTGCCACTTAATTTGCCCATCCAAAAATCGGATGAACAACACAAGGTGATAAGAGGGAAACATAAAACCTTGAGTCAGACAACAGTCTTAATGAGCGATAAAATAGCTAACTAAAATCAAGAATAAAGTATATGAGAATAGGTAGATAAACAAACTAATCTACCCACAACACCGGAGAAGACCTCAACCTCCTCTTCCCCACATCAGACAGTGATAGCCTTTACAAACCAAGCATTCCAACCATACATCCATGGCAACCAGACAACCATTCGTTCATGGTAATCAGAAGAAACCAAACAATGGCACTCATAATAAGTAGATTATATATCTCACATAAACCATCCTAATCGAATTCAACATCCCTCAAGAACAAGCCCCAGAGGCCTAAACCAATATCAGACAAGTACCCAAGAAACATTTCCTACGACGTCGGACAATCCACGTGCGACGGTACAAACAAACAACCAACATACATGGCTGACTTTGGCTATCACCGCCAATCCTGCTTTGAAATCATCGTTAAACGTATGACTGACAACAACACGCCAATAACTGTCAAGGGCTAATGGAAAAACCCGGTTCTAGCTAAAACCCCATATGCCATACAACGAAACATGTCTAGGCCCGTTCGAGCTGTCCAGGGTACAGGACCATACAAAGAAATCGTGTAACCCCTGCTTTGAGTCCGCTAGAACCTACGACAATGGCAATTCCTTGACCTTTTGTATCTCTAGTCTTCGTCGACAGCGACCATTCGGCCATTATCAATGAACTCAAAACACCCTTGAGTTGTCATCACATTCATTGCATTATGACGATCAACGAACACATCACAACGCTTTGACATTCTCACTTGAATTCACTTCGAAGTCACTACCATCATCGATCTAAGAATATACACCATTTGATCGATATACCATTCCATAGCATTTCCAGAATTTACGCTATGAAAAACAAACCACTGCACTTGATCTCCATTCCATAGCGTTTATGAACACTGTAGTCTCCTTAGACCATTCGGCTCACTAGGTTGTCCCAACGATCTACCCTTAGGTTATTCCCACGACCTAAGTTTCTCATGCCCCTCCACAAGCCGTCCAACCTCTTTCATCTCTAACTATTGAACCCCTTACGACCCACGACCTAACCTTACACTCCCTAGGTCGTTCGACCCACATCCACTACCTGACCTATGTCCTGTAAGTTGAAAGTCCAATGTTCCAGTGCCTTAGGTCGTTCTAACGACTTAAGCTCCTTCGAGTTCCACTTTGCCATGCACCAAATTCTCACCTACCTTTCCAACAACTTGCGACCTACGACCTAAGGAGGCTGACCTAAGCTTTACCACGCCTTGAGGATGTCTAACGGTCTGACTTTCCTTTGCACGACCCGACTCCATTTCTTGGAGAAGAAGAAAACGACCCGACTTAAGGAAAAACGACCTTGCTCCAGATGTGACTAAAACAAACTCTAAACTTGACCAAATCTTCATCAAACGACAACATCGACCGGTACAACAAAAAAGGCTTTTAACAGTGGTTCAAAAACGCTATTAAAAGTTATAAAAGCGTTAGTATAAACGCTGTATAACGATATGCGGTCGTAGGCCCCTAATTTTCAACAGCAGAAAATAAACACTATTAAAAAGTGAGTTTTACAACGTTTTTTCTGAGTTGTTAATACTTTATGAACAGCGTTTTTCTGAGCTGTTAATACTTTATGCACAACGTTTATAATGAGTTATTAATAGTTTTTAAGTGTGCGTTGCTTCCATTTTCAACAGCGGATTATAAACGCTATTACTATTATTTCACAGTGTTTTTCTTAAGCTTTTATAGTGAATATACTTTGTCTTTTCATAGAACTAACAACGTTATATAAACGCTGTTGTTAGTTCTTGATATTTTTACTCCACTACTGTCACGCTCCATTGCAATATTTATATCAATAATCTACACTTATTTCATCATATTTCAACTAAACGATATACATAACATCGTATCAAACTAGAAACTGACATATGAAAATATAATTATTAATCATTTTCATAAAGTAATATGAATACAATATCCATAGACCAAATTTACATAAATTCATAAACAAACGTCATACAACATTGGACAAACTTATGAAAACAAACCTATTTATGATGCATGTTAAAAACATACATATTTATCCCTTCAACCTTTGTTCTGGCATATACCGCTTAAGCATGTCTTTTATCACTTCCTTTTAGCCCACACTGCAGATTGCTCCATTGTTCGTCTCTTTAATGCTTCAAGTTCACTTGAGCTTGAATACCACAGGATTGGGCAATCTCAATATAATGAAAGAAACATGGACAGAAGCAAGCTGATATAGTATAAGCTCAATCAATTCACATTATTAATTATCTATTAGCAAAACAATGATGATTTCTTTTAATTATCGTTGTCATCGTTGGACATTATGCAGTAGTGCTAATGGTGCACTGCGCCACATTAATGATGCATTTGTGCACGACTGTAGTGGTGCAAATGCACCACAGTGGCGTAGTGCACCATTAGCACTACTGCATAATGTCCGCAAAGAGATGAAAAGGAAAAAAGTTCCTAACTTACGAGGGAAATGAAACTGTGCAAGAGCGGCAAACCAAACCTGCATAGCAGAAAATAACTAAGTAGTAATAAGAAACATGCTTTCTCGCAAAATGCAAAGCAAAGAAAAATGATTTAATATCAAAGCTAAAAGCACTTACGTGGTTGCTTATCCCCAGTCAAATGACTTTCATTGCTCAACTCACTTGTCAAAAGAAGATGATATCTTTGTTATGCAATGTAGAAGATGATATCTTTGCTGATAGAATATAATTAGTCTTCTAGTGGAAAAAATGCAAACAAGTATTAAAATAACAAATAATCAATTTTGAAATTGAAGTTAACATGCAAAACGAAATAGAAATTTATTTTGTTTTTCTTGTTTAAAAAAATAACAAATTAACATAAAACTATCCACTCGCAATCTCCTCTGTTATTCCCCCATATGTCAGATAAATTTAAAACATTTTAATCTTCTATACCCATATTCTTGGTCAATTTCCACTTTATTTATACTGTAGATATCAAGTACCAAAGCTTGTCAAAATACAAGATACACCAAAGAAATACGACATAAAATGGGATAACATTTATTTCTTACCTTTTCGTCGATCCACATTAAAGAACTAAGCTGATTATTCAGGATGCGGACAACTGCATCAATTGGGTTCATGCTATCAATTGCATTAAAGTCGCCATGTTAACAATGACATTTGTAAGATTGACAGCCAAAAAAAAAAAAAAATCCTGTACAACTTTCTATGAAATAATTTTACCTGTTTGCATTTACAGTTACATATCTCGCACTCGTTTAGGTAAAATTTGTTGACACTGATAACTCTTCTAAGAGAAAAAACAGACTATTTGTAAAAACTTATGATTTCACATAAATATTTTGGCTAACAACTACGCACATCTTAACTCCCTTGGTCATTGCTAGAGAAATTTAATCAATTTTGCAATTCTAGTTTAAAATGGCTGGATAGGATACAAAAATATTGTATACCACTTCTTCTTTGACAGAAAGGTTTGCTACACTTTTGACAGAAAAGAATATTTAGCATGCCAGACTGCAGGTTGAATTTTAAGAATTTTTAACAAGGCTGCAGGTTGAATTTGTTCTTGTGTCATTTTCTTGCTTACTATTACAAACACATGCAGCATACCACAAAATGAACAAGACATATACTGATATGTGTCGAGCTGAAACAAAAAAAAAAAAAACTAACTACAACAGAGGAAGAATATTTACCTATCATCATTTTCGCATGGACATAAATTATAAACCTCCTCGCCTGATGTGCACTAAAATAATTTGTATCGGGCGCTGGCTGCTCTTCAAGTTGATTTAAAGCTTGGTTGCTCTGGACATATGTAAGATCTGCTGATTTAAAGAAAAACTGAATTTGCAGGAAGTGGACATCTCATGACATGTTAGAGATGATCCGTGCAATTAGAATTGCCACCATGCTTCATCTTTTAATTACAAATGAACTATAGAAGAAATAACAAATTAAAAAAAAAAAAAATCAACTTTGTAGGCTTTAACATCAATTAATTAAAACAATTTTAGCAGTTAAAATAATATCACAAAAAAATGAAGATCTGAGATTGTTCTTTTATTACTGGGAAATTGCACAAGCAAGATGGTCAGCATTTATGAGCATTTAACTATAAAATCACCAAGTGATTTCAAACTATATAATAAATGAATCATGTATGGCAAGTTGACCGATCTATCAAACCAAAGAAATAAGTAACCTATAGTGCAAGTGGGTTACATTTGGAAACTATGGTGTAAATTCTTCAAACTTGGGCCTCTTTCATCTTAAAAGTTTCCTGATAACTTGTAGTTTATTTATTTATAGATAAGACGGACAAAAGGACATACACACACAGAGGGATGGAGTTTACCAACTTCATTTCTGCAATCCACAAAAACAACAAAAATTGTTTTTTTTTTTTTCCATACTCGTAATGACAGTATTTCAAATAGGCATAACTTTGCAGAAGAAGACATCTTATCTCGTATACAATATCAAATCCTCTTATCTTATACATTGTTATTGTATCAGCTAGCGCACTTCAACTTATATACATACACAGTGCCTTTCAACAACCCTGTGGCATAAAAAGAGCACAATACTTCTTTTTTTCATGTAACTTATGCAATAATATATGTAGATATGAATTTATCCTTTAACACGGTATTTCTAAAGTGAAAGTTAGCAAAAATACATGTCAGGATAGCCATATGACAATGTAAGAATAAATAAATATGAAAACTAACTTCAAATTTGTAGGATGAAATATGAAAAAAACCTGAGTAAGCCTTGCATGAAGTAGCCACAAGTTATTAGCACCCTTGGCATGCTGTAAATTTTCGACTGGAAAAACCTGAGCTTCTACCCCGTTATAGGACTACTGAAACTATTGACTTAGAGGAAACTTGGCATGCCCAAGAGTTGCGACATAAACCTGAGCTTCATCCTAGTACAACCCCGCTGCAACTTCATCTAAGCTTAGGTTTTTGCGACAGAAACCTAAGGGGCAGTGACTACTGAAACTACTGCTGTAAATTTTCGACTGTTAAAACCTGCTCTTTATCCTGCTACTACTGACTTAGAGGAAAAGCTTACAAGCTTATAAATATTTTGGGAAATACCTCAACCGAAAGTTGTAGCTTATGATTTTAGCTTTCCGGAATGTACAAAATCATCATATTCGGGTCAATAGTTTAAAAGTTAAAAATGAAAGAATACAGTTCTGGTTTTCAAAAGCACATGTGCAGGTCAGTAATATAAATCGTCAATTTTGGCCATATAAACTTGATAATTCCATAAACACTTCAAAAGAAAGTTATAGCTCATGTTGTAGGCTTTTCGGAATGTACAAGATCGTCAAATTCGGACAACCCAATCAAAAGTTACGATTAAATTAGTTAAGTACTGTTTTATGTTACCCTCATATAAAAACAGCCATATACATGACACACGTGCATTTCATCATACACCCATATCAGCACACATATTCATCTGCACTAACGCAGCATACAAACACCATACACAATGCTCACCTGGACTGATGTAGTAGTATAGCAGCAACATCACTTATCATGCTCCAAAGAAATCAACTGGTTATCGGATACAGTTGAACTTAACTTGCAGTGCAAGAGACAAACCTGGTAAGAAACAGTTGATGAGGCAAGAGTTGAATAGCATAAAAATTAGGAATCTTCCCAATTTTTATGCTATTCAACTTTGCCTCATCAACATATACTTAAAGCATAGAAGCAGCAAGCACGCAATGCAAGACTTCCAACTTCATCCCTGAAAAGGCTTAGAAGAGTTAAACATAGGTTATACTGCTAACAATTCGACTGTTTTTAAATTTGTTGTTACATAATGGTAACACTGACCATTTCAGTAAGCCATTAATGATATAGCTTAGAATATGTTGTGTGTCGGTTACAGTGAACCGATATAACAACAAAAATTTACAAAGAGAGAGAGAGACGGGCTTAATAAGAGATTATCATAAAAACATAAAACAACATTTTATTTCACTTCTCCACATATTAGATATTTCTACAAAATTTCCCAAGAATAACAACGATCAATTTGTGATAATCTCGTAGTAAAGTAACTTATGGTATGCAGGAAACCCATATCACCTTTGACAATAGTTTAAAATTTTCAACTTCGATAAGTATTCATTGATTGTTATATGAAGGTTAAGACGAGGATTGGTTAATAAAACTCCTTATTCCCAACTTAAGGGCCCAAACACATGTAATGCAACAATTACATTATGGTATGCGTCTAGCTCCATCTTAAGGGCCCCTTTTTCTTCTAACATCCACCAAAACAAAAGGCTTTGGTAATTAAGCACAAATTTATCACTTAAATACATGTATCCACTTTGAGAGAGTATGAAAATTATATAAATATATTTAATGTGCTCACAGTTACGAAGTCCTCTCCCTCCAACAGCTGGGAATCTAAGAACTAAGCAGCCAAAGAGAGCTATTTAGAATGTCTCAAAATCTTGCACCTGAAATTGTCATATATGCAAATAAGTAGTAACATGTCAAAGCAGATACTACTGTCTAGCAATAAAAATTTATTCTAAATTTATCATTCTTACTAAGTACTAAATATATTTGGATCAATTTTGTACAGCTCATTGAAACATGCAAACAGAAACATATCAGTAAAACTCAATACTCCCTGGAATAGTATTCATACCTGCTTATAAATTAACAAAATGTCAATATTGTATGTAACCAAAAGAATACCCATACAACTTTTCGCCCAACTGCAAATGTCCAAGTGTAAAATCATTTCAATAGAGCTGCATGCATATGAAAAAGTTAAAAGATTCCAAAATGCATATGAAGCAGTATTTTTATCGATCCACATTTACCTTGAAAGTATCACAGAAAAAATAATATTTGATGGGAGAACACCTAGACATCCATATGAATAACATGGCATGGTACGCAATGTGAAATTATTAGTGTCTGTATTGTTTCTTATATTAAACACATTATGTTTCTCCCAACTATTATCTGTTGCACAAAAGGCAAGTATAGAAAACTTTGGAATCCTGTCCAAAAACAACTCAATTTGATACGTTACCTGAACACATTTTGTTAGATATGGAAAATGCCACCATCATATGTTAAATAGTCGCATACTTACATCACCGGCATAGTGTCGAATTTTGAAGTCTGAGTGTGATAATTTTGGCTTGCTAAAGCATGGATGATTCTTGTAAGCTTTGTACAAATTCTGAGCGAAGGTCTCATGGGTTGACCTTGGTAACACACTAATATGACAAACTCATTCGTCAAACCATTGAATAAGAGTTGAAAGTATTATTTAATGCTTACTGAAAGCATATTTTTACCAAGCTTCGTCCAGAAGAGAAATGATCCCACCTGGTTTCTGCAAATATCAAGTGAATATTGTATGAGAGAAGGTGATTCGTGCAAGTACACAAATGTGTTATGCTTTTAACCACAACAGAGAGCTAATTAAAACATACAAAATTAAAGAAATCTGTTCAATGTCACTAAGAAGTTGAGCAAGCACAACCAGCTTTCTTAAGTTATCGATACCAATTACGATGTTCACATAGAATAAAATAGTTCAGCAGCATACCAGGTAATGTGACTAAGGCAATATAAATTAATAAATACAGGCACTTAATTTCGCAAGGCATAAGTTAGCAATAATTAGAACCTTCTCAATCAGATCAAGAATGTCTTGATTGTCAACGAACTCGATACTGCTCCAATTTATTTCCTCCTTTGTATATTCTTCTTGCTCCATTTTAAATACATGCTGTTACAAGAAGAAATAGAGTGACTCAGGTTATCCAAGTGAAAATAATATATCATGACCATTGTGTCAGCAACTAATAAAAGTTGCTCCCAATGGGAATTATGGGAAAAAAATATTATATATATATATATATATATATATGCTTACTTGGTTAAAAAGTTGCTGAAGTTTTTCGTTTGTCAAATTAATGCATAATTGCTCAAAACTGCAAAATTCAATTTTAAGAGATAAAATCCACAGCGGAATATCCATTTCATTAACAGCAATACACCAAGGAACGATGTTCTTAAAAAAAGTTATCCAAGTGCAATGGCCTTTCATCCAAGTCAAACCCAAAAGCATATTAACTAAGCACCTGTTATTCTTGAAACTCTCAAAGCCATAAATATCCAGCACCCCAATCAAAAATTTTGCATTTGGATCTTGTCCAGTTGAACTTTATTTTTTTCCACAAGCCTGCAATTAGCAAGAAAATACGGGTACTTGAGGCAACCAATATGGCTATTGACCCAGCAAGAAAACTATGCTGAGTTAATATTTACTAGTCAAATAGATGTGTGAATATAAATTTATAGAATTACTCTTCTTGCAAATTACAACGCAGAAACATATAATATTCAAAGTAATGCACTTTCATCAAACCTGAATCTTTACGTGAACATGAGTACTGTAGGAACCATTTCTTAGTATATTAATTTGGCATGGTCTATGTTTTGCATTCTTTTATACGTGATTATATGTGCAAACATAAACACACAAATCAACTGCAGATTAGCTTCTTTATTATTAATCAAATTATGCGAGGCAAAGTTTAGAAAAATGTCCTTTGTTACTAGTTGTAAATTGTAGGAAAAAATGCTTATATTATAGTTATTTATTCTTGTCCAATGATTTACCTTCGGGGGAGCAGCACAAAGCATATAAAAGCAATGATAGTTCCTCTCAGGATCAGAAATTTGACAAACAGGAGACCGCTCGAGCAGGTATGTTCTAATAGCGGCTCCTGATATCTTCTCTTTCTGGTCAAACTAAATCTCCGCAAACTTTCCAAATCGACTGTTGATAAGGCATAAGAGTAACTCAAACACCAAAACATAATTAAAATTGCAAATAACATAAGTCTAATTAATTGTTTCTATCACCTGGAATTGTCGTTTCTAACGGTCTTCGCATTACCAAATGCTTCGAGAACCGGATTTGACTGAAATATTTGTCCAAAATGTTTAAAGTCTGACCAGAATATTAGTAATATGAACGTATGTGTGACCGCAAAAAATAACCTCTGAAACTTTTTGTTCAACGGTTCTCCCTTCGTTTATAGCTCTCCCTCCCATGTAAGCTAGATACCGCATAAGCATTTTTGTGTTTTTAGTTTTACCTGCTCCACTTTCTCCACTTACTAGGATAGACTGGCTTATTCCATCGTTTATCGTAAGCCTGAAGTTAAAACTGCATTTCAGTTATTATTTAGCTAAGTGACAGGTTTGACATCAACCTTCCACAATTCGTTAAAAATTAATAAGGCACAGTGACTACTTTCTGTAAATTTGCACATGAGAGCTTATACTCAAACAGGACCAATCTTATCCAAGGCTACTACCCATGTTGCCTAGGGTCTAAAAGGTATGGGTTTCTGACACTTGGATACTACTAGAAATGGTAACATCCGTACCCATAGCTTAGTTAAGTGTTCACCTAGTTTCCATTTTAGTCATGGCTTAATGGTCAATTTATCAAGGTTTGAAATTCCGTTTTCCGGTTCCGTTCGGGTCATGTAAAATTTTTGATATTTTGGTTCCGTTCCGGAAATTCCGTTAATTTTCCGGTTTACGAATTCCGGTATTTTTTTCTTCTTAAATTGCTTCAAGTTATGTATAAAACAAATGATATGCTGCAAAAATGTACGCAATGTAGTGATTTTAGTAATAGAAAATTATTTTAAGCTTCACGAAGATTTAATTATTGACTACTTTATCTTTTAAAATACTAATTTACACAATGTTAAAATATCAGCCCATAACGTTAACTTAAACGAGCTAATATTGTTGTTCTTATACAAGAAGCCCAATAATCAATTGCCCAAAAGGAACAAAGCCCAGAAAAATTACCAGCATTGTAAGCTTCTTATTTTCTGAAACCCTAATCACCAAAACTGGATAGCTGAATGCGTCTTTCTCTTCCAGCCGCCCGCTTCTTTCTTTCCCATTCACGTAAGCTCAATTTTACATTTTTTTTTTTTTTACTTTTCATTCAGCTTCACTCTTCCTTTCTCTCACGCACGCTTCTCTTCTCCTCTTTCTCAAGCATCCATAATTTTAAATTTTGCATTTTACAGTTTTGTAGCGGAAACGGATTTAAGCTCGAATTCCGGTCCGGTCGTCGCCGGAACCGGGCCGAAATGGCCGGAATTCCGGTGAGCCGGACAGAATTTGGAACCATGCAATTTATACATCATTTTCTCCTAGCAAACATCATGTTTCCTTTCCTTGTGGCTTTAAATTTCTTTGTTCTCACATGTCTATATATCAATTTCTCATGAATAACATACAAAATTAGTACTATATAACAATTTTATGCTTTGCATAATGCATAAAAATGTTCCTTTTATTAATTTAATGAAGCATATCAAAAATAATTGCTAGAAACTCTTGGATCTCAGCATTCATATACCACATAGAGTGGATTTTTGTACTGCTCAAAGGAAAACAAAGTCTTACATCGCAAAAATAAACATTTGATTATACAAATGTTTACTTAAACTACTGAAACTTTCTTAGGAATAACAGCTCACATAAGCATACAAAGGTTAGGTAAAAGTTACGAGAAAATACCTGCAATCTAAGTTGGAAGCACGAAAGGAGATGAAGTAATTGATGTAAACGTGGATTAAATCAACCTGATTAGGTGAACTAATTGTGATCAATCGAAGGGGACATGGGATGGGATAAATCGCGATCAATTGAAGCGGAGATCTAATCAGGTGAAGAACGTAGTTCCAGTGTGGAAAAGGAGGCCTACCAATCGTTTAGGAGGAATTTTTCTAGGGTTTTGTTAAGGAGTTATGCTGCTATACCCGAAAAAGCTTTTGTCAAAAAGCAAGAAATATGGGTAAATCCAGAATTGAATTCAGAGGGTTATTTGTGTAATTCAGGGGTGAGCCTCCTATTTTCTTGTCTCTGGTGTATTTTTTGACAAAAACTGTTTTTGTCATAGTAGCATTTTTGTTTGTTAAGTGAATCGGTTTTGTTTAGCATTAGTTTTTTAGAACAAAAAAAGGGGATAGTTGAAGCACTCAGACATGGAAATAAATGGAAGCCCGCCACATAAAATTTTAGTTGTCGCCTTAAAATTCCACATGTATGACATAAACAGCGTTCTAACATGTTGTGGTTGGTTTTTACCCAAGTTTATAATTTATAAAAGGTTCAATGACCGCAATTAACACTTTACAGTTGTCCTCTATTGCTGTTGAAAGCAAATTTTCATGTAGTGGACGAAATCAACTCCTTCAAATCATCTAATTCAACAATAACCACTTCATGAAATCAACAACAACATCAAAATAACCATTATCATCTAAAATCATATAAGTTCATTAAATCATGATAAAATGGATGAATAAACTAAAATGATAGATCTAACTTGCATAAACATATGAATGGTCATAAGAATTACCAGTTTTAAGTTGCTAAATTAGATCCTATGGCGATTCATATGATAATATGCTTACCATGATGTAGACCTAGGCGAAAATTACTTGAAAACGATGAAATCAAGATCAAGCAACTCATATACTTGATTGAATCCATGTGAGAGATGTATATCACTCACCAATTCGCCAAAACAACACAAAATCACTGATCACTCAATCCGTACAGCAAAAACACTCTTTAAACTCTTCGATTTGATGAAATCTCTCTTTGATTGATATTGATCTAGCTTCAAACGGTGTAGATCTTCGATTCTCTTATATAGATTTAGAATTTTAATAGTGGAAAGTGTATTTGATTGAGCAAGGAGGATCACGAGCTCAACCAAATGAGAGAGTGAAGAAAAGTAACCCTCTCTCCATGCCTCTAACCCCCTATTTATAGCCTTCCACCAGCCCACTAATGGGCCTCTCCAAATCCGCCCACTAATGGCTCAAAACCTGAACAGCAAACTGTGAAACACAAAAACAACGATTCCTCCCAAATTGCTGAATCAAATCTTTAATGTGACCACTCTACGGAATTGGCATCACTATTTCCTTTCCAATGAGACTGACCTCAGCACCAGATTCGATCTCAGTCAAAAGTTATGCCCTGTACAACACCGATAGGGGAAATATGATCACAAACAAATTCGGTAAAAATTATGGACACATCTCGCATTCCCATAACCAACATATCAAAATATGAGAATGATCCAACCTTTAGGAAATTAAATTAAAATATTCTACGATCCTCCTATACGTAAAATGCGGGCTGTTACAATTCTAAGCTAACAATCTGAAGGATCAGGAGATATTTAGAAAAGTAAAATCATCGTTTCAATGTTGGACTCAAACGCGTTATTAATAGATATTATTTATTTTATATTTTATAAATATTATCGTGTTTAAAACCTATAAATTGTGTACACCTAAATTCATATGTTACATTATTCTTGCTAAGAAGAAGGCATAAATGCACAAAGATGGAGCTAGATCAAGCTTCGGTAGAAATAATAAACGAGCACGATGGTTGGAATCCGACTGTAATTCTGTGGCATTAAACAAACCAATAGCTTTCATCTATGCAGTAGTGAAAGGGAAAGTAAACCTCCCTCCCCTCTCAATGCTCAGACGAATACAGAAGCTAAGAAAAGTGATAACTATTGCATCTACCATACGGTAAATAGCCACAGGATGAATGATTGCAATGTACAAGCCGGAATCATTCAAAAGCCAATTCGAGATGGACAACTACAAGAGTTTGTGCAGAACTCTCATAATGCCACTCAAGATAACAAACAGTTTCCAAAGCCCTCCGTCGGAACTATGGTAAACATGACCGAAGAAGAAGATGTTATATAAATGGGACTGCTGCTTAATCATGATACTGTATTACATGGAGGTCTGCATATTGCTGGAGTAGTCAGGATGCTAAGAGCCACTACATTAGAGAACCATCAGAGTGTATTTTCTCAGTTCGGGAAGGAGTTCTAGATCATCCTCCGAGAGGAATTCAGATGCACCCTTTAGTTATAACACTAAAGGAACATTAAAAAGGGATCCATCATCCTCACAAAGATTCACTCATGGTTACTGCACAAATAGGACAATCAATGCTGGCAAAAATATTATTTGATACCGAAAGCACTGTCAATGTCATCATGAACATTCCACAGGAAAATTCGGAACCAAGCCTAGTGCCAATCTTTGGATTTAATAACATAGGATCAACACCCCAGGGCTTCCCCCATGTTGTTGCACTTTCGAATCCCTCTTTGTTATTACGGATCAACCCTCTTTCCAAGATTCCTTTTTTGGATGGCCAACACAAGATAAGGTAAATGCTTTTGTTTCCCAAAGTATTTGATTGTCAAAGAAGGCTTAAGTGTAACGCCTCGGAAATTTCGAACCAGTCAAAATTGCCGAAAATTCGTCCTTCCAAAACAAACAATGATAGATACCACTTTATTTGAATAAATATACAACATCCCTAAATGCATTGGATAGAATTTAAATAAATAGCACTTATTAGAATATTCATTTAATTCACAAGGTGTGCTTAAATACAAATTAAACACAATTACCATACATCTGCCATTGTGCAATTCTAAGATGATGAACATCGATATCTATTTCTGGAAACTCAATAAACATGTTAATGCATAATAGAATAGTAAAAAGGAAAAATTAACCATCACATGATGGAACAAAAAACAACAAACAGAAAAATATTATATTATTATAGCAGCTGCATCACTACAAGTTCTGACTGCCTACGTACCTATATCTAATTGGGTAAACAATTAGAAATAGAATTAAGCCAATGTAGTTCTTCTTTACACAAAACATTTAAAATCAGTATTTATTTCCAAAGTACTCTTTATTTCAAGTAGGGGTAGAATACTCTGTAAATACTCATTTTGAAAGACATATGTATATCACTTGTAGCACTTCCTTTCAAAAGATAAACATCTTCTATTTTAAATACTAATCAACTTCCTTATGCAAAAACTCCTTTATAAACAATCTCAAACCAGCTTTATATCTTTCTAATATATGTTCGGAAAGATCTTCAAAGATTGAAGGAAAATAATTAAGTTAAATGTCATTTATACCCCGTTAAATCTTTCAAACTAAAAAGATAGCATTTTAGAAAATACTATAGAAATTTTTAGTTGTACTAAGTCATAAATGTCCTCAATCATCAGTTCTATATTTCGAAATAAAAACTGTAGCATTTATAAAGCATTATGAAAAGATGGTTTTAGACTCAGAACAGATATTACAGCGTTTCTGTTGCGCTATGAAAAGTTTTGGGTAGTTTATAATGATTTTAGACTCAAAACAGATGTTACAGCGTTTCTGTTGCGCTGAAAAGTTCCCGGTACTTTATAATGATTTTAGACTCAAAACAGATATTACAGCGTTTCTGTTGCACTGTGAAAAGCTATGGGTAGTTTATAGTAGTTTTTAACACAAAACAACTATTATAGCATTTTTGGTGCGCTGTGAAAAGTTCTAGGCTTGTTAGAGTGCTTTATAAATAACAGAGAGAAAAACAACATTTCAGAAATGCTACAAATTTCAGAAATTTAGATTATTGACCAATTTTTCGGCAAAATGTTTGATTCTGTTTCTCTATGATAAATATAGTTTTTGACTCCAAATTTTCTATAGTAAGAAGCTTTCTTAGTCTACTTAATTACAACGAAAAGAAACCTTAAAATCATTTATCAATTTAATATATAAAATTCAAAAATATGAGGACTTTCAACATGTCCATTTCAGGTAAATTTTTACCGTACTTTGCATCCAATTTTCAGGTACATAAACGATCAAATTAGAAAAGGTGGCCAACATGAAATTGTAAGCCTTTGAATTAGCTTTTCAGAACATTAAATAAATCAAAATTTCATTAAGAGATGTAGAAGTTATGGTCAAAATACCGAACGTCATTTTTATAGGTTCGAGCTTTATCATTCATTCGCAATTTTCACAACTTTTCTTCAAAGTATGAAATGAATACATGTATTCAAATAGTTTTTCTCACCTTATAATTGTAGCTTGAACTTGAATTTATTCTCTTGCCTTCTCCTAAACTTCTCCTCTTCATCTTACCTTTTTTTTGGGAATGTATGAAAAGAAATGAAGATTTCCATCATTTTTGTAGAATTCTTCAAGGCTAGTTTAGTAATTTGGTTTTGGACATTTGTCTACCTTATCTTTATGCAAGCTTTAGAATGTAGTCACATGCCCCCTTAGGTGTCTTAAGATGTTTCTACACATGGACACATAATGTGTTTATGTGTCTTTATCTCCTTAAATTTCAAGACATGTGTACCGTTCATTTGATGATACATGTCCTTATCATTTCATGCAACTTATCATATTTTAAAATATATATACATATACCATTTGTTTTTAGACATAATATATGTATATACATATATGTATTCTTTATTTATTGTAAAGACATGCACATGATGTTCTAACAACTTTCAACAAGTTAAACGTTGTTTATCGACAAAACCGTTTTCGATCACATTATCGATATTTCTTCGAACTACTTATCTTTGTAACCAAAAATTCAATGACACGTTTTCTCCTCAATATTTATTATTTATAAAGGGATTTAACAAGGTTATAAAACCATTTTTTATAACATTAAATCCAAGATTTAAATATTTGGATAATCTTAATATTCAAATATTTATTACTCAAAGTTTTGGACTGTTACATTCTTCCCCCCTTAAAAGGAATTTCATCCCCGAAATTCTACGTAATACTTAATCAAAAGAAAGCCAAATATTCCATGGAAGAAACTTTATATATTCAGAGTAGTTTTCTTGAAGGTATACTTTCAAAACAATTTCATAAATTGAAATTTGAAATTAGAGTTTAAGACATACCTGGATATTATATGATTAGAACTTTCTCAATTTGTGAGCAACATTCTATCAATGTGCAAGCTATTACTGGATTAGGCCCACTATAGTTTCTTCTAATGCCCAAATTCAGGATCATATTCATTTCAAACCACATCAATACTCAGTCTCCTTCCTGCGAGTATATACCCAATTTGGAGTAGATTCGAAAGCCCCTTTTTTTTATGGGTTGTGTCAAATCATCAAGTAAAAACATACTCTTCTTGTGTGGTACCCTTCGAAATGTACCAAAGAGTAGTTGTGGCGGTCGTATTTTAAGGAACTTCAAGTTTATCATCAACTAACTTCGTCAAGATAATATCACATCCAAGTTCAAAATGATATTAAAGATAGACTTTCAAATGATATCCACAAATATATCAAACATGTAGGCAATAACAACAAATACTTTTATCAAAGCAGCATCTTATTCATCTTAGCAGATTTATATCGCACGCTCAATGTAGAATAGTTCATCCTATTTCAACCAATGCGACTTCTCATCAAGCAATGGTGTACTTTCCTTGTTGCGATACCCATCGAAATGTACCGGAGAGTAAGATCTTTAAGATAGACATCCCAAATAATACCTTCAAATAAGTTTTTTTTTTTCAAAAAAATGATTATATTCATCAAAGTGGATCCAAGCCACGTAATTAGTTTAAGATATTTTATCCTATTGCGGTCGGCATCCCCTCACTAAGTAGGGATGTACTCTACTGGCTCAACACCACATAGAGTTGTAGTGCACTACCCAAGATCTATTGTCTTACACCGTACATCATCATCATTATCTGAAGGTAACCATCATATTGCTGCTGACATCCCCTTACTAAGTAGAGATGTACTCTACTGGATCAATACCACATAGAGTAGTACTAGACTACCCAAAATCTATTGCCTTATACCTCACATCGTCATTGTCATCCAAAAGTACCTTCATTGGTGAAATGATCCATTAAAATCTTTCATAAGTATAAATAAAGCGTTATCTCATAGTTCTTTTATACTTCGTTATCATTACTCCAATATAGATAAGCATCCACACTCATAACTTCGAAAATCATCTGTAAGGTACTAAATATGAACCTTTGTTATGTTTAATATTCTACATCAGTCTTTTCAAATTACTCGATGTATCTCAAAATCCTATATATGTCACTAGTTATGACATTCACATTGAATGACGTCAACCTCTTTTTTTGTCAAACACATAGTCAGTTTGCAACATTGTTTTGAGGTAGCAAACTTTCAAAACTATATAAGGTAAATATTCTAGATAATTTAGTATAGCTTTGCAACAAGATTAACTTCGACCAAACCCAATCAAGGAATCAAAACTTATGACCAAATTGTTAAGGAATGTTTAAGCAGCTGCAAGCTAACATCATTAGTGCTAAACAATTCTAATATCACATTATGTAATAACATGAATATTTAAAGAGATTTTCTCACCTTGGTTTTGCATAAATGTAAGGTTCAACCCACTCATCTCGATCTTCCTCCAGTTCATTTAATTCCTTCCTCAACAAACTATTATTCCACTTTCCTTTTAAGCCACTCCATTCATCCATTTCAAGCTACTACATACCTCCCTTTATAAGCCACTTCATTCATTCCTTTGTTACTTTATAACTAATTATATGCACTTACAATTTCGTTAAACCTCTCTAAATGGTGCTTGATAATAATCATTGCATTAGTCTTCTTAGTATAAACACTAAATAAAAGCTAGATATACAAAATAAATACTACCCATAACCCTGGTCAGAGGTATGGTGCCTTAACCTATACAATTTTATTTATCAAATTAAGGTAGCTTCATTTCCAAATTTCTAAGATTATTTTCTAATCTTAGGTGATATTTTATTTAATTAGGCACCTAACCTAAGATCTGGTACCAACTTGTAACGTTCCGGAAATTTCGGACCAGTCAAAGTTGCCAAAAATATGTCCTTCCAATACAAACAATGATAGCTACCACTATATTTGAATAAATATACAACATCCTTAAATGCATTGGATAGAATTTTAATAGATAACACCTGTAAGAATATTCATTAAATTCTCAGGGTGTGCTTAAATACAAATTAAACATAATTACCATAAATTTGCCATTGTGCAACTCTGAGATGATGAACATCGATATTTATTCCTAGAAACTCAATAAACATGTTAATACGGAATATAATAGAAAAAAGAAAAGATTAACCATCACATGATGCAATAAATAACAACAAATAGAAAAATATTATATCATTATAGCAGCTTCATCACTAGTAATTGTGACTGCCTACGTACCTTTATCTAATTGGGTAAGCAATTAGATATAGGATCAAACCAACGTAATCCTTCTTTACACAAAACATTTAAAATCAGTATTTATTTCCAAAATATTCTTTATATCAAGTAGGAGTAGAACACTTTGTAAATACTCATTTTGAAAGATATTTGTACATCTCTTGTAGCACTTCCTTTGAAAAGATAAACATCTTCTATTTTAGATACTAATCAACTTCCTTTTGCAAAAAACTCCTTTTATAAACAATCTCAAACCAGCTTTATATCTCTATAATATATGTTTGGAAAGATCTTCAAATATTGAAGGAAAAAAAAGTTAAAAGTTATTTATACCTCGTTAAATCTTTCAAACTAAAAAGATAGAATTTTAGATAATGTTAAGGAAAGTATTAGCCATACTAAGTCATAAATGTCTTCAATCATTAGTCGTACATGTTAAACTAAAAACTGCAGCATTTATAAAATATTATGAAAAGATAGGTTTAGACTCAGAACGGATATTACAGCGTTTCTGTTGCGCTGTGAAAAGTACTGGGTAGTTATAATGAATTTGGACTCAAAACAACTATTATCTGTTGCGCTGTGAAAAGTTCTGGATAGTTTATAATGGTTTTGACACAAACCATCTATTATAGCATTTCAGGTGCGCTTTGAAAAGTTCTTGGCTTGTTAGAGTGCTTTATAAATAACACAGAGAAAAGATAGCGTTTCAGAAATGCTACGAATTTCAGAAATTCAGATTTTTAACCAATTTTTTGGCAAAATGTTTGATTCTATTTCTCTATGATAAATATAGTTTTTGACTCCAAATTTTCTATAGTAAGAAGCTTTTTTAGTTTAATTAATTACTATGAAAAGTGTCCTTTAAAATCATTTATCAATTTAATAGATAAAATTCAACAATATGAGGCACTTTCAACATGTCCATTTCGGGTATATTTTTACCTGACTTTGCATCCAATTTTCATATACATAAACGATCGAATTAGAAAAAGTGGCCGACCTGAAAGTTGTATGCTTTTGAATTAGCTTTCCAAAACATTAATGAAATCAAAATTTCATTAAGAAATGAAGAAGTTACGGTTAAAATACCAACGTCATTTTCATAGGTTCGAGCTCTATCATTCATTCGCAATTTTCACAAACTTTTCTTCAAAGTATAAAATGAATACATATACTTAACTAGTTTTTCTTACCTCTAAATTGTAGCTTGAACTTGTATTTATTCTCTTGGCTTACCATAAACTTCTCCTCTTTATCTTACCTTCCTTTTGTTTTTGGGAATGTATGAAAATAAATGAAGATTTCCACCCTTTTTATAGCTTTCTTCAAGGCTAGTTTAGTAATTTGGTTTCAGACATTTGTCCACCTTATCTTTATGAAATCTTTAGAATGTAGACACATAGCCCCTTAGGTGTCTTAATATATTGGTATACATGGACACCTAATGTGTTTATATGTTTTTATCTCGTTAAATTTCAAAACATGTGTACCGTTCATTTGATGACACGTGTCCTTATCATTTCATGCCACTTATCATATTTTAAAATATACATACATATACCATTTGTTTTTAGAAATAAGATATTTATATACATATATGTGTTCTTCTATTGTAAAGACACACACATGATGTTCTAACAACTTTCAACAAGTTAAAAGTTTCTTATCGACAAAACCTTTTTCAGTCACATTATCGATATTTCTTCGAACTACTTGTCATTGTAACCAAAAATTCAAAAACATGTTTTCTCCTCATCATTTATTATTTATAAAGGGATTTAACAAGGTTACAAAAACATTTTTATAAAAGAGGTAATTAGGGAGAAGGACAAACTTTGCCGAAAAATTAGGCTGAAGGACACCAAGTTTTATTTTTAGTCTGAAGGACAAACTTTGAACCAAAAATAAGCTGAAGGAAAATGCTAAATGTAATTAGCATTATATTCAGTTTTTTACACTACACGAAAATGCTAGTTTTAACTAGCATTATTCAGTTTTACACCGCAGAAAATGCTAACTATATTTAGCATTGTCCTTCTGCCTAAATTTTTTCAATGTTTGTCCTTCAGTCTAAAAATAAAACTTGACGTCCTTCAGACTAATTTTTTTCCAAAGTTTGTCCTTATGACTATTTTCCACTTTATAAAATTAAATATTTATTACTCAAAGTTTTGGATTGTTACATTAGGGAACTGTTAAAGGTGAAGGGTTTAACTCAAGGAAAATGAATTTTGCTACTATTAATCAATATAAGAAACAATTCTTTGCTTTTCTCGATGTCTCCGCTGAATTAAAACCTTCAAATGATGGTCCCTTAAATCTATCATTCAAAGAAAAGTTGAGAAAGATAATAAATAATTATTCCATTAAGCGTAAAATAGGTAATTCCAGGTCTAAGGAAAGAAAAAGGAAAAAGAAAGAAACTAATCTGACAATGGAAGAAAGAATCGTAAATGATTGGATTGTCAATGGGTGGTCGAAAGTATTGAACCTATCAAAGAAACTGTGGAAGTAAACTTAGACCCTTCTAACATCAGGAAAATTGTGAAAGTAGGCCAAATTCTAGAACCAAGATTGAAAGATGAGTTGATCCATTTCCTTAAGGAAATCTTTTCTTAGGAACACTCCGACATGATAGGGGTTGATCCTTCGGTCATTTCTCATTTTTTTTAATATTGATCCTAATATGACCCCTGTCCGACAAAAGAAAAGGAAATTTGATAAAGTTCGATCGGAAGACTTGAAGGAAGAACTGAAGAAGTTACTCGAAAATGGGTTAATCAGAAAAGTCTATTACCCTAGATGGTTAGCAAACCCTGTCCTAGTGAGGAAGTCCAATATATAGGAAATGGAGAACATATGTCAACTACACCGACCTAAATATGGCACGTCCAAAGGATTGTTACCCTTTCCAAGAATTGATCAGTTAGTGGATTCAGCAATTGGACATAAGTTACTATCACTTATGAATGCATATTCATGGTATAATCAAATTCCGATGTTCAAACCAGATGATGAACATACGAGTTTCATTATCGACAATGGAACATACTGTTATAAGGCAATGCCTTTCAGTTTGAAAAATGCTAGAACCACCTACTAGAGACTTATGAATAGAACGTTCTTTAAACAAATTGGAAGAAACATGGAAGTTTATGTTGATGACATGTTGTTTAAGTCATAGAAAGAAGAGAACTATCTAAAAGATTTAGGGGAGATGTTCGGTGTAATAAGGAAATACAAAATGAAATTAAACCCCCAAAAGTGCCATTTCGATGTTCATTCAGAAAGTTTCTTGGGTATATCATAAGTGAACGAGGGGACGAAGCAAGTCCTGCACAAATTAAGGCAATATGGGAAATGGCCAGACCCAAAATGAACATTGATGTAAGGAGCCTTAATGGGAAGGTAGCAACCTTAAGTAGGTTCATTTCGAGGACTACTAATAAATTTGTTTTGTTCTTCGACGTAATCAAGAAAAGAAGGAATTTCGAATGCGGAAAAGAATGTTGAAGGGCCTTCCAAGAATTAAAAGATAAACTAGGAAAACCCCCTATAATGTCAAGTCCAAAAGATGGGAAATTTTAGTATCTTTATCTGCCAGTTTCAGAATCTGCCATCAGCTCTATTTTATTATGAGAGTATAATGATACCTGAATCCCAGTTTATTATGTTAGCCGAAGGCTTAAGAATGCCAAAACTAGCTACTCAGTCATTGACTAATTAGCTTATGGACTAATATTAACATAACGAAAACTACGGTCATACTTCCAAGCGCATCCAATCAAAGCTCTGACCAATTCGCCACTCAAACAAGATTTTAGCAAACTAGAAACCTTCGGAAGACTCATGAAATGGGGAATTGAATTAAGCCAGCATGACATTGAGTATAAGCCATGGATTGTAATCAAAGGCCAACCTTTAGCCGACGTTGTAAATGAATGCATCGGGTTTATCGACCAACTTTCAGAAAGGGAGAAAGATTTAAACTAAAAAGACAACTATATATTGACGGAGCATCTAACGAACAAGGTGATGGTGCCAAATATTTTATCATAACAAGGGATGGACATCGCTACATTACGCCATGAAATTAGGATTTTCTTCAACAAATAATGTAGCAAAATATGAGTCGGTTGTTGGTCTGACTTTGGCCAAAGAGCTTAAGATTCCATGGATGCAATTTTTTAGTGATTCCCAACTGATGGAGAACCAGCTCTATCAAACATACCAGACTAAGGACCCAAAATTATAGTAATATGTTAGAAAGATATTAGAAATGATAGAAGCCTTCAAAGATTTTTCGATACGTTAAATTGCAAGGGGAAATTCCGAGGAAGATTCACTAGCCAAACTAGCCAGCTCAAGAGGAGCTCCAGAAACTCTAATAGTTCCAATCAAATATCAAGCAACGCCAAGCATCGAGGAAAAAGAATCGTTGGTATTAACTAGATCCGAAGAAAAATCCCAAACTGAAAGTGAGGGGGAACGACACGTATAACTTCAACGAAAAACAAAAACCCCTCCGAAAGCTCCAATAAAAACAACTGGATGACATAGTGACTGAGTATTTAAAAAATATATACTCTCGTCGAACAAAATAGTAGCTAGGAAAATTAAGAGGCAGCATCCACTTTTGTCATTTTAGACAAAATTCTATACAAGAAGTACCTAAGATGTGTGGTTCCCGAAGATGGGGTAAGCCAGCTAAAGGAAGAACATGAAGGGTTATGTAGGGACCATTTTAACGGGATAAAGTTGTCCAAAAGAGTAGATCGACAAGGCTTTTTCTAGCCTCAAATGGCAAAGCAAGTTATCGAACTAGTTAAAAGATGCTACAGACATCAATGGTATTTGAAGATTCCTTGCTTACCTCCGAGTAGTTTGACTCCCGTAATAAGCGCATGGCCATTTGATGTACGAGGAATAGATCTCATAGGACCCCTACATATTTCCAAAGGAGGAGCGAAGTACGCACTAGCGGAAATCGACCATTTTACTAAATGGGTAGATGCAGAACCACTCCCGAAAATAACCTTTGGAAAAGTTTCGAGGTATGTCATCAAGAATATAATAACAAGGTTCGGTATACCCCCACAAGATTATATCTGATAATGGAACCTAATTTGAAAGCGAGGAATTTTCATAGTTCTCTTTAAAAAATGTAATAATTAAGAATTTTTCATCAGTTGCACATTCAAAAGCATACCGAGTTATGGAAGACACAAACAAAATGATGAAAACCGTAGTAAAGAAATGGTTAAATAGAAAAAAAAGGAAATTGATGAAGGTCAAATTAGACATTTGCCCTCCAAACTTATGATTAATTCTTTTAGATCTAGCTTGGTATTTTAGATATGACTAACGGTTTTCTTTGGAAGCTTGCATGGCTTTCTATTGATCATTTGAGTAGGCGTTGACATCTGTACTTTGTTTTGACTTAGTCAAATGCTCAAGTATATTGCTAACTTTAAGCCCTTGTCTGAATCTAATGAAGTTTTTGGCTTATAACGACTTTTTCAGTATGTCTACAACTTGATGAGTAGATGACACATGTCTGAATTCCATCTTTACATTTGTTATGTGTTGTGAAAGAAATATAGATCAATTCTGTATGTTTGGTTCTCGCATGAAAAACTGGGTAAGTTGATAAAGGAATTACACTAGTATTGTCGCACCATGACACTGGTTTGGTATTTGTCTTGAGTTTAATCTCACTTAGTAATGACTTTATCCATAAAATTTCGGATGTTGCTTGTATTATGCTTATTAATTTTTCTTTACTGGTTTTATCTTGACATTATTATTTGCTTTTCAAAACACCATGACACAATGTTGTTGCCAATATAAATGCAATATCCGGTGGTAGACTTCCTATCATCTGGATTGTTACCCAATATAAATCAGCATATCCAATTATGTTTGATGTTTTGTTGGCTTTGAGTTTTAGTCCATAATTTATTGCTCCTTGTAGATATTCCCCTTAACTGTCTTTCGATGCTACTCTTTAGGATTCTTGTCACAACCCGCCCGGAATGGGGCTAAATTCCGATCCAGAAAAGGCCCATTGGAACTTAAAGCCATTGTAAATGGATCGGTTGTTCCTATAAGGAAATACTAAAACAGGTATCACAGAGAAGTCTAAAAGAAAATCAGAATCTCACATAACGGAAGGGATAAAATATAATATCATAAAAACATATGTACCATAAATAAAACCATAATGTCAAATACAACGAGTCTCAACAAATAACATATACATAAATAATTATTGCAAGTACATAACAATAATTATAATAATACTACTCCGACGAATAATTAAATCTCCATTGAAAGGCTCCACCTCCAAGAAATCACTGATCATCAAAGATCCAAGGTCCTCACCTACTAACCTGTTTATATTAAGAGGAGGGATGTCATAACATAAAGTTTCGGTGAATGATAAACATATAAGTTTAGGAATGGCTATTTCTTATATTTTGCAGTGTAAATTCTTCATGTTATGTCTACGCAAACAAACATGCACAATTAAACATATGAGGTGGACATCCTTATAGTCACTTAAAGCATGTATGTAAACCTAAGGGCGAACATACTTGCAGTCACTTACTACCCCATAAAGTAATCTAAGGGTGGACGTCTGTACAATCACTTAATACCCCACGAGGCGGGTTATACCTAGTCACTTAAGGCTATCTCCTAATTTATTAAGGATGGACATCCCTATAGTCACTTAAGAACTACGGCGAAACCCTAGCAACTTAAGACCTCGTTCCTAACGTCATCGTCACATATATATAAACAATTCTTGTAGGTCAAGAAATAGTAATGGCCTCTTAATACCAGGTTTAGGTAGGAACACAATTTCATTCAAGACCCTTTTAGCTGACTATCTTGTTACTATCTTACTGTCACTATGGATAACTCTTAGTCACTTAATAGTTCTCTTAGCCGGTGGTTCCATTAGGATATTTATGCAAACTGTCCCTAGATCAGCCCTCATTAAGCCTCTAGATAAGAAGCGGACATTACTTGAAGAACTACCCTACTCATACATTATCGTTTACTATGACCATTTAGTACCCTATAAGAAAAAGGCAGCCCAACGACTATTTAAGACCTTTGTAAGGGCGAGTCCCATGACTTGGGTCCTAAACCAAGGAGCGAACCTTAGGAATAGACCTAGTCCTAACTACTTAAAAAACTAAACAAGGTAGGTCCACCACTTAATAACTCCTCAAGACAGGCCTACTTTACACACAAGTATACACATACACACACAACATCTCACATTAAGCCGACCACTTGTAGATGCTGGACTTAGCGGACGGTTCCGGGCAGGCTTATACTACAAGTTGGGCATAACCTCGTATAATAGTGTAATAATTATAATGGCCCATGGCACCTAGACCTGTCATATTAACCAGTCTTACTTCTAGATGTTGGATATGTCAGTAGGTTCCGGGTAGGCTTCTACTACAAGTAATGGTCACTGTTTCAAATCTCGCAAATATTGCCTGAGATCTCCTCCGAGATCTCATTTTTGGCTCCTTCCGAAATGAAACAACAAATATCACTCTAAATCTCCTTTCAAATATATCACCCGAGATATTGCAATATCGAACGATATATCTACTGAGATGAAATATTGGAATATCGTCCGAGATCTTAGGTTTTTTGGTTAAAATTTAAATATGTGCCTGAACTAGAACAACAATTAAAAAACTCAAATCTATCCATGATAATCTTTTGTTATTTTCATTTTGCATGTTAAATGACCATATCGTATGTTCATATATGTTCTACAATGCTAATGATTTTCATACTCGTCTTTTTTACATACATGTTACCTATGAAATTATGTATTTTATGGCTTATTTACACTGATTTTTTTAATATTTTGGATCTTTTTAATGTTTTATGTCTATTAATACTTTTTTAAGCATATAATGATTTAAGTATGAACGATCTTTCGGAAAATAAAGAATAATAAAGTTATTTTGCAATTCAAGTTCAAGTTACTATGTTTTTAATAGCATTAATAAAAATCATTCTTTAAAAATATCATTTTTTTAACATATTATGTACCTAAGATGGTTCCAATATGAAATTTCAGACCCGATATGGAAATTCGAGACGAACTCCCCAGTTAGACTCATCTTGTCCGAGATCTCCCCCGATACGAGATCAAGTCTATAAAATCCTCGAGACGAAACGCGATCGATATCTGAGATTTAAAACCTTGGTAATGGTAAACCTTGCGTCTATGAGTCATTAATTATACTTAAGGCCATTAACTCACATACATCCATGCAAATTCCAATAGGGACATTCAAAATCCAATTTCTTAATTTAAACATATTTATCATGCACTTAATACGTGTTAATATTATGTTTAATTACACTATAAATATATATAAATAGTCGTAAATTATGTGAATGAGAATAACATCCTAACCACATTTGAAATGTCAATCCAATCAATCACAATTAAGGTGTATAAGTCAATTCCCTAAATAACATGGTCCAGTATGTATATTCACAGTTTCTGACAAAAAGGGAAATAACTATTAGGGATTGCGTAATGCGAATCTTAAGGAAAAACTAACACTGGAGGGGGAGGGTGAATAGTTTTTATGAGGAATTTATAAAAACTTAAACTTATATGATCTACTATATGAATCACACACACCTGAGATGATAAGAAATACAGAATCAAACACAAACACAAAAACAAATAAATATAAAATGCAGAAAATGAAAGAACACACCGGATTTTATACTGGTTCGGATTACTCCTATATCCAGTTTCACGCAACGCTGGATTGCGCAGTGTTTTATTATTATCAATATCCAAGTACAACCCCTTGATTTCATGGCTACAAGGTTAACACTGCTCCAAACACCCTTGATTTCACGGCTACAAGGTTAACATCACTCCTATTCCCTGATTTCAGGGCTACAACGAACACACCCTTTCCCAGATAATTCCCAAATAATTACAACAGCCCTATAACTTTTCAATAGCACTTCAATTCAGAGAGTAGTAGATAGAGATTGAGAAGAGATGAAGTTTTATATAACTTGGGTAGAAATCGGCAAAGTATAAGTGTAGAAATCAAGAAAATGATAAATAATAATTGTGGTTTGAAGAGGGGTGAAGATGGAGAAGAAAAATTATAAAAAAATTCGAAATCATCCCCTATTTATAGCATTTCAATGGTTGCAACGTTTCAGAAACGTTAAAATAGTGAAAAGACACTTCCTTTGAAAATTGAAAAAACGAAAATTGTATGTTGACGTAGCCATGTATGTATGTTGACATATGTATAGTATATTTATTTTTTAAAACTATTTTTCAAGTGTTTAAACATATATATTATTCTGGAAATTCTTGAATCAAATCTTAGTAATATAAATAAATATTATAAAGTGTACAATCATATAAAATCATAATAATATATTATATATATACACATATTTATAAAGTTATAAGATTTAAAACTATAAATCTATATAACTATATATATATATATTTAATACTTTATAAACATATATGTTTGAAATCATAAGTAAGATAAAATAATTTGAATTTTGAAAATCATAATTTGAAATTTGAAAATCAGAATTTGAACAGAAATTTGAAAATAAGAATTTGATCCTGGAGTGCTATTCAGAGTCTTACATAGAAACTAGACTCTATTACTATATCTTTCTTGAACTCTTGAAATCTTGATATCTTGATAACTTGATTACTTATGAGTCTTGAATCTCTCCTGAATCCCGAATCTCTTTGTTGATGTCAAAAGTTGGTCACTAGTGACGTTCAACCCCCAATCGTGTGAAGATCACATGAATACTGATTATAAAATACAGAAAAAATAAAGGAAATGGGGAAAACACACAGTCTTTTTATAGTGGTTCGGCAAAGATTGTGCCTACGTCCACTTTATAAATTACTTCTGCTTTAGATTACAAGTACAATGCTTTTTCTATTTGAAGAAAAGAAAGAAGACGGCTTTTTTCTTTTCCAGATAATGCTTTTCTGGGAAGAAGAAGAAGTATCAGCCGAAAAGGATCAGGTCCCTTTCTGTAATGACCCGTATTTTCAGCGATAGATAATTTATTTATTTAATCATTTAAATAGTAATTCAGAGAATTAAATGGTCGTTAAATTAAATTATATAGATTATTTAATTGATTTAAATAATAGAATAATATATTTAATTCAGAAATAATCAAAAATAGTGGAATTCACAATATGGTGTGAATTGGACAAGTTAAAATATATAATTCAGGTTATATTGAATTATATTGACGAATATATTATTATAAACGAAGTTTGAATGGATAATTATATTATAATTATAATCGAGCTCGAAATGGTGCGGCAGTTCGCAATTTGGCGATTCGAACTTCAAACGAACATACAGAAGCCGCTTTAAATCGGATTTCTATGAAACAAGAAACGTACAGAGCTGGTGAAGTATATTTTTCTAGTGGAAGAGAAAAATTGGGATTTCATTGTGTAGATTTTGATTTATGTCCAAATCAAATTTTAGAAAAGTCGCTATGGAATTCCTTTATAATTTATAATGATATATATAAGGAATTTTAATATAATTTGAATATCGATTCAACCGGGATTTTGAATATCGAGTTGTAAAATCCCAGTGGAGCTGTATGGTATTTCACTGTGAATATGTACGATAATATTTATTTATAAATATCTAATTTAATTGTTTTTAAATATATTTAATATTTAAAAGGGTTATTTAGAGCTTTAAAAATAGCCAGTTTTGCAAACGACCTCAGAATTCGACGAAAATAATTTTGTTGGATCCGTAACATTAAATTATTGTTCGATTTCTAGTTTCGTGATTTTTAGAGTCACTGTGTGGCAGTACGAATTTTTAATGTGAAAAACAGTCGATATTTTAATAGTTAAAAATATGCTGTGTGAGAAAACGAAGTCGGAATTCGACGAAACCACTTTCGTTGGGTCCGTAATGTCAAACTCTAGCTACATGTTCATTTCCATGATTTTTGAAGATTGTACGTGATCATAAGGATTTTTAAAGACGGATACAAATAGAAAATTTGATTAAAAATAAATAAAATAATCAATTATAAAATATCTAGATATTTTGATTTGCCTATAAATACTCCTTAACTACTCCCTTATAACCTAAACAAGCCGTCACTCTTCTTTTGATTTTCTCCAGGAAGAAAACGTGAAAACCCAAGTTTTAAAAATCAAAAGGGAGTGAAAATAAAATCATTAAATCATGGGATGAACATATATTAGATCGTGAAGTTATCCTTGTCGATTTGGGTTGAGTTTTGTGGAGTTCGACCGTTGTTTTGTTGGTTGGGATTTTTTACAGTGATGCAAAGGTTCCGGGTTTGGGAGTGTAGGAGCATCTATGGGGAAAATGGAGTTCGGATTTGGATTTGATAGGGAAATCCGCACCTACGAGCAAAAGCTGAGGGGGTGCGGTCACATTTTTGTGTCGATGTCTGTGTGGTGAAGCAGTTGGACGCGATCCGTATGGCGTGGTCGAGTTGGTGGAAAGGGGGATAGCCGGGTTGAGATGGAGATGAGATGAATGTTGGTAATCTTTGTTTCAGTTCTCGGTGAAGGGAGAGGGTGCGGTGTGAGTTCGTAAGTCTGTTAATGGCCGTGTAAACAAGGAGGAGCCACAGGTCTATATTTTGAACGGGGAAGAAAAGGAGTGGCACGTGACAAGGAGGGTGAGGGAGTTTATTTAGTTAAATGTTAAGTTAATTGATTTTAATTGTGTATTAACTTGTAACGTCTATATCTAGTTCGTTCGGAGTCCAATTGACGAACCGTATGTTGCGTTGGGATCGTAGGGACGCCCCCTACAACATGGAGCTGACTGGGAGCGAATTGAAGCCCGTTACAATTTATTGCAAAATAAATTGTCCATCTGAATCAAATCAAGCGATGGTTATCGTTTTTAACGATGACCGTCCAATGTGAGTAAAACTCACCAACTCTGAATAGTTATATTTTTATAACATATTTTTAGAACTGTTAATCATCTGTTGATTGCTGTGTGTTAACTGTTTGGTTGAATTGCTTGTGTATTGGTTGAAATTATAGATAACGATATATATATAAATCGTTAATCAAATGTTGATTCTGTTTAGCAGAATATTTCATATTGAAATGAAATCAATGTTAGTCATATTGTTTAATATCTGTGATGCAGGGAAACAGGTTTGAGGAATCCGACTGGATTCCTCAACATTTATTTTACTGTTTTTCATATATTTTTATATATGATGTAATACATAATCTGTTATGGATTTTGTGTGATAGAATGATGTTGATCATTGTTATTCGATATTTTTAATATCATAAGAAACCCTAGGATGTAAAAAGAAATATTTCAATGTATATTGAAATAAAGGAATTTTATAAAATCAACCGATTTGTAAAAGGAAATATTTTAAAAATAAAGTATTTATAAAATCATAGGATTTTATAAAGAGGAACGTTTATTTAGAAAACAAATAGTATATCATAAAGGAATATTTATTGGGAAAATAAATAGGATATTATAAAAGGGAAATATTTATAAAACGAAAAAGGTTTTATAAAAAGGATATTTGCTTAGAAAGTAAATAGAAGTGAAAAGAAATATTTATTTAGAAAATAAATTGAAATATTTATAAAACGAAAAAGGTTTTATAAAAAGGATATTTGCTTAGAAAGTAAATAGAAGTGAAAAGAAATATTTATTTAGAAAATAAATTGAATTATAAAGGGATATTTATTTAGAAAATAAATTGAACTAGAAAAGGAGTAAATATTTGTAAAACAAATAAGGTATTATAGAAAGACATATTTGGGAAAATAAATAGGATTTTATAAAAAGGATATTCGAGAAATAAATTTCAAAAAGAGTGAATCGAATATTGTTATTCGAAACAATGTCAAAACAAACATAGTTATTTAGAATGAAGTTAAACCGAATATAGATATTCGAACTAGAATTAATCAAGTAAAGTTAATTGAATATTAGTTATTCAATTAATGTTAATCGAATATTAGTTATTCGAATAAGAGTTAATCAAATTGAGTTAAATAAAAAATAAGAAACTGACTAGAGATTAATAAGTTGAATGGTTTCCTGAGTATCGATATGATGTTGGTTTCGGCCTTCGGGGTTTATACTTAGGAAGTTGTTCTCTTGTTAGTTTATATTTAGAGTCTAATAGACGTGGAAGAATAGTGATACGTAATTAAGCCATGGAAATGTTTTCCAGTGTTAATAACATATATTTTCTAATTATAGAAAATAAGGAAATATGAATATATATATATATATATATATAATTGTTTGATGATTGGATCGATAATTCCATTTGGAAATAAGATCGTTGTGTGTACACAGACATGTTTTCTTTGATAGTTAACTCACCGACTATCGAAGTTTTTGACCATTTTAACGTTGTTAATATGGAGAGACTGGTTGGATTATTATCTGAATAACCACTCCGTATTGGCATAAGCGTGAAAATCATATATTCCAAAGATAATTGAAGACGGAGTAAAGTGCAAGGGCTGTTGTATAAATCTTAGGTAAAGATTGCTTAAGATGGTTGTACTGAATAGTGCCTTCGGTTTGTCCAGTCCCAGGACGACTTGTATGGAAGAATGTATGACAGAGTATGTTTAATAGATCACGTAAGTTGATCTCTTCAAATGTATTTACGTTTGGTGGCGGAGGAATTCATTTCTCTTAGCTGTATACCCGTGGTATTTTTAGGGAAATCAATTTGTGATTTGGCGGGTATGACGATGTGACATTCAAAGTGAATAAATGTGTGATCTGTCAGAGATAAGCGTAGCTTCTAGCCTCACATCCGGTAAGTGACAAAAATCGGGCAGGGAGCATGGCTATGTAGGTCGCACCTATTAGGGTGTATAATCACCTGATCTAGAGTTTCATTTACTTCTAAAAATCTATTGTTGTTGTTGTCCCATTCGGGAAACGGTTGCTGATCCCAACCGTTGGTGATATACATTCGATACACTCAAGCGAAACGAGTGGTCAGTCATGTGTGGCCGGGTTGCAATATGTTCTTGTTGACCCATTGTATTCCTCTCTAGAGGTACACTAGCGAAATGTGGTTCCATACCTTGTCATAGTTGGAAATCCATTACCCAATATGTGCTTGCGGTTTTGATTGTATACTATATACGTAGAACATGAGATGAAAGTGTTTCTGCTAGATGATTATTATATTGTGGTTGATAGACACTATTATAATATCAATGAGTTTTGATATAAAGATTATTTAGGATTCTCATAAGGGAAAAACCCGTTCTGTTATACGGCGTGGTCTTATGAGATATCGTTTAATGGCTCAAACTGTTTTACTCATACCAGTCCCATGACTGACCTGGAGTTTATTTTGTTTTGTTTTCCCTAAACTCTTGGGTGCCCAATTTTGTACGGGCCGTCAAGTAGTCAGGATTTTACAGATATACTTGAAGAGCTTGGAGCAGGAGGCTTCAAGATTATATAACTATAGTTATTTCTGCTGTGTTGTAAGTGTTGTACTCTGATAATGTTACTGTATACATATACTGATTTTATTTCAAGGATATGTTATCTATTATATGTTGTTCGTTCCGCTGTGAGATTCGTGTTACTCCGATGTTGTATCTTCTTGTTCTTCTTCTATTCTAAGTTTCTACCTTATCTATTCTCACCATCTAACTTCTTTCTATTAACTTTATGGTATTTTTCGATATTTGGTTAGTCATCATTGAGCTTATGGCGATAACCAAAGTCAACAAAATCCGGGTCGTTACAGTTGGTATCAGAGCTTAAGGTTAAGTGAATTACCTTGGCTTTGTGGCGTGACTCAGTAGAATAGGGTTAGTAATACCCTAGATTGGGTTTGAGTATATATATACGAGTGAATATTTGTTATTCAATATTAAAATGGTTTTATATCGTGAAGATTTATTGGTTGAGTTGTTTATGTGTTTTGTTCGATCAGTTTGATCCACTGTATCGGCAAGAGTTTATAAACACCCGAATACGATGAACCGTCATGGTATGTTTTGAAAAGAGGGTAAATGAAATAATTTTGCCAAAGTATATTTTGATATAGAGAATAAATATATATTGAATTAATAATATATGGGATATATTGGTTGTTATTATAATCGAGTAAGATTACAAAAAGTGAAATGGTTATGTAAATAACCAATCAAAATTCATATAAGTGTTACGAGATGAGTTAAATCTGAAATTTGAAATCAGAATGGAAATTCAACCCTGGAAAAGTTAGAAAAGGGTTTGTAAATGGAACTGAATTAAATATATGAGAATTTTAAAATCCTGGGAGATTTTAAATTGTTTTACAAGCATTGCGAATGGTATTTTGAAATGTATTTCAAAATAGAAATGATTCAGAAATGGTTTTGAAAAATGATATAGTATTGAACTCACTTTGATAGCTGGGAAATAACTTTGATGATGCTGGCCACATCCTCAGTGTTCATTTTCGAATTCTAAAGTGACGGATTACTACCAGAGATATTGTTTTTGAATTTATTTGAGAAAAGCAAGTCGTTTTGAAACCTGAAAAGGAAAGTTGATTTTCGATATGGTAAACTGTTTAAAACACCCAGGAAAAGAATGTTCGTATTAAAACAAATTTAAATAGAAATTTGTGAAAGTAAGCTGGAATTTAATTGAAATCAGTTAAGTTGAAATAGAATTGGTTTGGTAAATCAAGATTTGGAATCAAGAATTGAACTTGAGTTGAAATGGGATTTGCTATGGATATAAGCGAATAGACATGTTGAGGATAAATTGATCAGAATTTGATTGGGATAACATTGGTATATGCCGAATTAACTGTAGAGTTAAAGGATATATTGATATGCCCGGCAAAAAAGTACCAGTTTATATTATATATGGGCTTGAGATTTTGATGAGCCGAATTGGCAAGCAGCTTGGCTGTTTGATTTTCTTTTGGGTTGGAGATGGCCTAAAGAGGCGAGTTTGAGTTTGAACGATTGACCAGTGCAAAGGAGGTGCTGGCGAGATTTTTCGAAAAGTTAAGGTGTTATAAAATTTTCAGGATTTTTGAAAATTTTCGTTGTTAAGAATTAATTAATATTTAATTGAAATTAAATTGGTTCAGTTGAAACTGAAATTAAGAAGTAAACAATTAATTTGTAACCCAGTTGATAGGGTTTGTTTTCTACCTTAGCAATTTCGAGGACGAAATTATTTTAAGTGGGGAAGAATGTAACGACCCGTATTTTCAGCGATAGATAATTTATTTATTTAATTATTTAAATAGTAATTCAGAGAATTAAATGGTCATTAAATTAAATTATATAGATTATTTAATTAATTTAAATAATAGAATAATATATTTAATTCAGAAATAATAAAAAATAGTGGAATTCACAATATGGTGTGAATTGGACAAGTTAAAATATATAATTCAGTTTATATTGAATTATATTGATGAATATATTATTATAAATGAAGTTTGAACGTATAATTATACTATAATTATAATCGAGCACGAAATGGCGCGACAGTTCGCAATTTGGCGATTCGAACTTCAAACGAACATACAGAAGCCGTTTTAAATCGGATTTCTGTGAAACAAGAAACGTACGGAGCTGGTGAAGTATATTTTTCTAGTAGAAGAGAAAAATCGGGATTTCATTGTGTAGATTTTGATTTATGTCCAAATCAAATTTTAGAAAAGTCACTATGGAATTCCTTTATAATTTATAACGATATATATAAGGAATTTTAATATAATTTGAATATCGATTCAACCGGGATTTTGAATATCGAGTTGTAAAATCCCAGTGGAGCTGTATGGTATTCCACTGTGAATATGTACGATAATATTTATTTATAAATATTTAATTTAATTGTTTTTAAATATATTTAATATTTAAAAAGGTTATTTAGAGCTTTAAAAATAGCCAGTTTTGCAAACGACCTCAGAATTCGACGAAAGTAATTTTGTTGGATTCGTAACATTAAATTATTGTTAGATTTCCAGTTTCGTGATTTTTAGAGTCACTGTGTGGCAGTAAGGATTTTTAATGTGAAAAACAGTTGATATTTTGATAGTTAAAAATACACTGTGTGAGCAAACGGAGTCGGAATTCGACGAAACTAGCTTCGTTGGGTCTATAATGTCGAACTCTAGCTAGATGTCCATTTCCATGATTTTTGAAGATTGTATGTGATCATAAGGATTTTTAAAGACGAATACAAATAGAAAATTTGATTAAAATTGAATAAAATAATCAATTATAAAATATCTAGATATTTTGATTTGCCTATAAATACTCCTTAAGTACTTCCTTATAACCTAAACAAACCGTCACTCTTCTTTTGATTTTCTCTAGGAAGAAAACGTGAAAACCCAAGTTTTAAAAATCAAAAGTGAGTGAAAATAAAATCATTAAATCATGGGATGAACATATATTAGATCGTGAAGCTATCCTTGTCGATTTGGGTTGAGTTTTGTGGAGTTCGACCGTTGTTTTGCTGGTTGGGGTTTTTTACAGTGATGCTAGGGTTCCGGGTTTAGGAGTGTAGGAGCATCGATGGGGAAAACAGAGTTCGGATTTGGGTTTGATAGGGAAATCCGCACCTACGAGCAAAAGATGAGGGGGTGCAGTCACATTTTTGTGTCGATGTCTGTGTGGTGAAGCAGTTGGACGCGATCCGTATGGCGTAGTCGAGTTGGAGGAAAGGGGGATAGCCGGGTTGAGGTGGAGACGAGATGAACGTTGGTAATCTTTGTTTGAGTTCTCGGTGAAGGGAGAGGGTGCGGTGTGAGTTCAAAAGTATGTTAACGGCCGTGTGAACAAGGAGGAGCCACGGGTCTGTGTTTTGAACAGGGAAGAAAAGGAGCGGCATGTGACAAGGGGGTAAGGGAGTTTATTTAGTTAAATGTTAAGTTAATTGATTTTAATTGTGTATTAACTTGTAATGTCCATATCTAGTTTGTTCGGAGTCCAATTGACGAACCGTAAGTTGCGTTGGGATCGTAGGGACGCCCCCCTACAACATGGAACTGACAGGGAGCGAATCAGAGCCCGTTACAATTTATTGCAAAATAAATTGTCCGTCTGAATCAAATCAAGTGATGGTTATCGTTTTTAACGATGATCGTCCAATGTGAGTAAAACTAACCAACTCTGAACAGTTATATTTTTATAATGTATTTTGAAAACTGTTAATCATCTGTTGATTGCTGTGTGTTAACTATTTGGTTGAATTGCTTGTGTATTGGTTGAAATTATAGATAACGATATATATATATAAATCGTTAATCAAATGTTGATTCTGTTTAGCAGAATATTTCATATTGAAATGAAATCGATGTTAGTCATATTGTTTAACATCTGCGATGCAAGGAAACAGGTTGAAGGAATCCGACTGGATTCCTCAACATTTATTTTACTGTTTTTCTTATATTTTGGTATATGATGTGATACATAATCTGTTAGGATTTTGTGTGTTAGAATGATGTTGATCATTGTTATTCGATATTTTTAATATCATAAGAAACCCTGGGATGTAAAAAGAAATATTTCAATGTATATTGAAATAAAGGATTTTATAAAATCAACCGATTTTATAAAATGAAATATTTTGGAAATAAAGTATTTATAAAATCATAGGATTTTATAAAGGGGAACATTTATTTAGAAAATAAATAGAATATCATAAAGGAATATTTATTGGGAAAATAAACAGGATATTAAAAAGGGAAATATTTATAAAATGAAAAAGGTTTTATAAAAAGGATATTTACTTAGAAAGTAAATAGAAGTGAAAAGAAATATCTATTTAGAAAATGAATAGAATTATAAAGGTATATTTATTTAGAAAATAAATAGAATTATAAAAGGAGTAAATATTTATAAAACAAATAAGGTATTATAGAAAGACATTTTTAGGAAAATAAATAGGATTTTATAAAATGGATATTTGAGAGATAATTGTCAAAAAGAGTGAATCGAATATAGTTATTCGAAACAAAGTCAAAACAAACATAGTTATTTAGAATGAAGTTAAATCGAATATAGTTATTCGAGCCAGAATTAATCAAGTAAAGTTAACTAAATATTAGTTATTTAATTAAAGTTAATCGAATATTAGTTATCCGAATAAGAGTTAATCAAATGGAATTAAACAAAAAATTAGAAACTGACTAGAGTTTAGTAAGTTGAATGGTTTCCTGAGTATCGATCCGATGTTGGTTTCGGCCTTCGGGGTTTACACTTAGGAAGTTGTTCTCTTGTTAGTTTATAGTTAGAGTCTAATAGATGTGGAAGAATAGTGATACGTAATTAAGTCATGAAAATGTTTTCCAGTGTTAATAACATATATTTTCTAATTATAGAAAATAAGGAAATATGAATATATATATATATATATAATTGTTTGATGATTGGATCGATAATTCCATTTGGAAATAAGATCGTTGTGTGTACACAGACATGTTTTCTTTGATAGTTAACTCACCGACTATCGAAGTTTTTGACCATTTTAACGTTGTTAGTATGGAGAGACCGATTGGATTATCATCCGAAGAACCACTCCGTATTGGCATAAGCGTGCGAATCATATATGCCAAAGATAATTGAAGACGGAGTAAAGTGCAAGGGCTGTTGTATAAATCTTAGGTAAAGATTGCTTAAGATGATTGTACTGAATAGTGCCTTCGGTTTGTTCAGTCCCAGGACGACCTGTATGGAAGAATGTCTGACAGAGTATATTTAGTAGATCGCGTAAGTTGATCTCTTCAAATGTATTTACGTTTGGTAGTAGAGAAATTCGTTTCTCTTAGCTGTATACCAATGGTATTTTTGGGGAAATCAACTTGTGATTTGGCGGGTATGACGATGTGACATTCAAAGTGAATAAATGTGTGATCTATCAGAGATAAGCGTAGCTTCTAGCCTCACATCCGGTAAATGACAAAAATCGGGCAGGGAGCATGGCTATGTAGGTCGCACCTATTAGGGTGTATAATCACCTGATCTAGAGTTTCATTTACTTCTAAAAATCTATTGTCGATGCTGTCCCATTCGGGAAATGGTTGCTGATCCCAACCGTTGGTGATATACATTCGATACACTCAAGCAAAATGAGTGGTCGGTCATGTGTGGCCGGGTTGCAAGATGTTCTTGTTGAACCCATTGTATTCCTCTCTAAAGGTACACTAGTGAAAGGTGGTCCCATACCTTGTCATAGTTGGAAATCCATTACCCAATACGTGCTTGCGATTTTGATTGTATACTATATATGTAGAACGTGAGATGAAAGCGTTTCTGCTAGATGATTATTATATTGTGGTTGATAGACACTATTATAATATCAATAAGTTTTGATATAAAAATTATTTAGGATTCTCATAAGGGGAAAACCTGTTCCGTTATACGGCGTGGTCTTATGAGATATCGTTTAATGGCTCAAACTGTTTTACTCATACCAGTCCCATGACTGACCCGGAGTTTATTTTGTTTTGTTTTCCCTACACTCTTGGGTGCCCAATTTTGTACGGGCCGTCAAGTAGTCAGGATTTTACATATATACTTGAAGAGCTTGGAGCAGGAGGCTTCAGGATTATATAGCTATAGTTATTTCTGCTGTGTTGTAAGTGTTGTACTCTTATAATGTTACTGTATACATATATTGATTTTATTTCAAGGATATGTTATCTATTGTATGTTGTTCGTTCCGCTGTGAGATTCGTGTTACTTTGATGTTGTATCTTCTTCTTCTTCTATTCTAAGTTTCTACCTTATCTATTCTCACCCTCTAACTTCTTTGTATTAACTTTCCGGTATTTTTCGATGTTTGGTTAGTCATCATTGAGTTTATGGCGATAACCAAAGTCAACAAAAACCGGGTCGTTACACTTTCTCTTTAATCTTTGAGGTATTTATAGGCGGAGATGGCAGCTTGGGCTGTTGTGACGTGGCCCGGCCTTTCTGGGAAGACTTGGATGCGTGGAGCTCACCCCTTGGACTGAATAGCGGTTGGAGGACTGGTTCCACTATTCATAAATAGTATCCTCGGAAGTTGCGGTTTACGTGGCATCCATTGTGAGGTGTATCAAAAGTAGAGCTTTGTCCGGATGTGGTTGACCGCCTTTTCTTCCTTGAGAGTCGGGCCAAGTATTTGAACAGCTCAGCTGGATATTTCATGTAGACCCGAAATACTCGGTCGGTACTCCTTGTGCGAGAGCAGTTCTTTCGGTCGACTGGGAGAGCAAGTCTTCTGGAGTGAGATATTGGATTGACTGGTCCGATGCGTGGCTTCTTCGGGCCGAGCTTCTGCTGGGCTTCCTGGAATGCGATCTATCTAACTTGATTGGTTGCGCGTTTGGGCTTCGATTTGGCCCACTGAGTCTTTTACCAAAAGGAAGGCTAACATTTTTCCCCTCAGAATGCATCTTCTTCGACAGATGGAGGTATATTCTGAAATGTGAATCGAAGCACGATTGTTCGAGCAGATATGGTCGTGTCGGACCATATTAAGGCCAAAAATCCGACGGCTCCGATGCCGTATTAAGGCCACAAAACCGACGACCGAACTGGGTCGTATTGAGGTTGGAAAACCGAAAACTATCAAGAACCGTATTAAGGCCGAGATGTTGATCGTCTTTATGAGAGTTAGTTCCTGCAAAGACAAAAATAAACCGTTCTCGGCTTAGAGAAGGCTGATGGGTCGAGCATTTTAGTTCACTTGGCTTTGAGGGGTAGCGAGTATTAACCATACTCGGCTTAATGGCAAGTATCAACCATACTCGGCTTCGTGGCGAGTATTAACCATACTCGGCTTGGTGACGAGTATTAATCATACTCGGCTTGGTGGCGAGTATTAACCATACTTGGCTTAGGGGCGAGTATTAACCATATTCGGCTTAGGGAAAGTGTTTTTCTTGCTCGACTCATGTTAGATTAGTGCGTCCAACAAGCGGTAAAAGATCGTGGTGTAGAAAAAGAAGGAGCGAGTATCATCCATACTCGGCTTAAAGAAATATACCACACTCGGCTAGGGGGAGTAGGTGTTAAGATATGGTAGTAGGCTTTCGTGCTGACCACATTAAAAGAGGGGGCCGAGCATTATCCACGCTCGGCTTTAGAGATTTCCAAACGTTATCAATATTTGTAAAAGAACATTCATAGCAACTAATGAATTATTACAAAGAAATTCTAATAGGACATCGATTGATTCCAGAGCATGCCTAGTAACCCCATACATGTGTACATCAAGGTGTCCTTTTTATTGAACGAAACACATCAGAAAAATCTAATTAATGATAATGCTGCGAGTGCTAGTCTCAGGGTCCTTTTCGTTTCTAGGAGCTTGTGGATCGACTTGAGGAGCTTGGGCAGAAGATCGTGGCGGCAAGGCCGAGGCACGATGTTTAGCAGCTAAGACCTCTAGGCTCTCCATCTCAATGTTAGCATCTTCTTATCAGAGGAATCTCTCAACCTCGGAATAAAAATCATCTATATCTTTGGTGGGGTCTCTAGTTAAAGAGATTGAGAATTCTGATCGATTCTAAACTCCCGCAATAGCGGCCATAAGTACCATCGATGGCTCAGGCCGTTCGACTGACGCTACAACTGCGTTGAATCTTTCGAGGAAGGATCCGAGCGTTTCTCCTGATCGCTGCTTGATGGTGGATAAGAACATAACGCTCTTTGGTCGAGAGATATGTACTCTAAATTGTTCGATGGAGCGGGGGACCAGAGTGTTCCAGTTGCTGATCGACTCCATTGTCAGTTGTCGAAACCACATTCCGGCTATGTCTGTAAGAAAGAGTGGGAAGCACTTAGCCATGAAGTTGGTCGATGCGCCAAGTACTTCCATATGTCGCATGTATCACATAAGGTGGATGGTTGGGTCAATGCGGCCGTTGTATGGCTCGATAGCTGGGAACTTGAAGTCCGGAGGATTTCGGGAATTTCTGATTTCCCTGGTGAAGGGGCTGCGATTGACATTATCTATATCTTACTACGAGGAAGTACCCCGAGTGAAGCGTCGTATAATGCTTGCAAGCTGGCTTCCGTCTCCAAGGAGTCATTGCCATGAATTTAGCTCAGCATCTAGGAAAACTTCAGTGCGAGGATCCAGCAAAAGCATGCTCGGAAAGGCAGCCGTTTGCTGGGTCCGTCTTCCGAGAGTTGAGTGAAGGTGTGAGGGAAGGTGAGCCACAGTAGGTGGTTCTGGGGAGAATGGCCCCTCTTGAACCTGATGAGTAGTGAGTCGAGCCGTACCCGTAACATAGGGTCTAGAATGATCCAACATAGCATGTGATGTTCGGAGCTCGAAGGTGCCCCTGGTGGAAGCAAGGTTAGTACGGCCTACGGTAGCATTTTCTTCTGCCACTGTGAGGACCGGTATAGTGAGGTGGCTTCCCTGGTTCGAAGGGAAGGCCGTACCAGCTCTTCGTTAAAGGGAAAGAGTGGTTAGACTGGTCTGTGGTAAGATTCCGGGTTGTAATGAGAGTAGCATTGTTCTGATGGACCCTGTGGTCGCTCGACTAGTTCGATAGGTCAAGCTGTTCCCAAGAGTGGAGGCAAAGTGTTCGACTGATCTAGATCTTGATCTCGAGCCTCCTGAGGTTCTACTGCTGCAGCTGTGTTGGTCGTTGGAAGCGATACTCCTGGTTGTGATCGATCGGTTGGTGGGACCAAACCAGGATGAAATAAAGGTATAGTCTGATCAGTGGCCTGATTCTGTGCAGACCGAAGATCAGTTGTTGCCCCAATCCCGGCAGGTCGAGGAATTGATGTTGAAGCATTCAATCATGTCTCCAATCGACCGAGAAGGTGATCCATCAACTGCTGTTGTCGTTCGAGGAGTTTATCCTGAGATGTCATACGGTCTCTGAACTCGACCATGATTTTATCCATGTCGTCCCAGGTAAGAAATCGAGACATATCTTCATGAGAGGAAACTTCGTGGCTTGCTTCTGTAGCATTAGTATCGGCTGCATCAGCGTTTGCGGGACGAGAGGATGTTGTATCTTTCTTTCGTTTGTTCGCCATGGATTAAGGCAATCTTCCCCTTCCTGGCGCGTCAAAGTGTTGACGTCAAAAGTTGGTAACTAGTGACGTTCAACCCCCAATCGTGTGAAGAGCATACGAATACTGATTATAAAATACAGAAAAAATAAAGGAAACGGGGAAACACAGACTTTTTATAGTGGTTAGGAAAAGACTGTGTCTACGTCCACTTTATATATTACTTCTGCTTTAGATTACAAGTACAATGCTTTTACTATTTGAAGAAAAGAAAGAAGTCGGCTATTTTCTTTTCCAGATAATGCCTTTCTGGGAAGAAGAAGAAGTATCAGCCGAAAAGGATCGGGTCCCTTTCTCTTTAAGCTTTGAGGTATTTATAGGCAGAGATGACAGCTTGGGTTGTTGTGACGTGGCCCGGCCTTTCTGGGAAGACTTGGATGCGTGGAGCTCACCCCTTGGATAGAATAGCGGCTGGAAGACTGGTTCCACTATTCATAAATATTATCCTCGGAAGTTGTGGCTTATGTAGCATCCATAGTGAGCTGTATCAAAAGTAGAGCTTTGTCTGGATGTGGTTGACCGCCTTTTCTTCCTTGAGAGTCGGGCCAAGTATTTGAACAGCTCAGCTGGATACTTCATGTAGACCCGAAATACTCGGTCGATACTCCCTGTCCGAGAGCAGTTCTTTCGGTCGATTGGGAGAGCGAGTCTTCTGGAGTGAGATACTAGCTTGATTGGTTCGATGCGTGGCTTCTTCGGGCCGAGCTTCTGCTAGGCTTACTGGAATGCGATCTGTCTAACTTGATTGGTTGTGCGTTTGGGCTTCAATTTGGCCCGTTGCGTCTTTTACCAAAAAGAAGGCTAACACTCTTGAAACTCTAAAATTGTGCAGTCTTCAGTATTTAAGTACTGTATACAAATCTTGCATATATATATATTCTAGATAGAGATGTTAGTATATATTTTATAATCAATTAATAATGATAATTGAAATAAGGTTGTTGTCATCAAAACTCCATTCTCTAACAATAACATTATATACGAATAAACTTGCACCCTAGGCTTGAATAATAGGAATATAGGCAGGATGCAATATATCCAAATACATATGAAAACCCTTGCTTTTGACATTGCTTCACTTTTATATTTATATTGTGTACAAAACATAAGATAATATATTGCAAATAACGCGTTCAAACGAATCTATTTAGAATAGACGCTTAAACCTATTAATTTTACAATATACAAATCAAATATTTTTGAAACATAAACATATATGAACATAAAATAAGAATTAAGTGAATCAGAACCCAAAAACGAAGGATTCCACAACATGCCAAGCCTAAATCCCCATTATCCAAATAACACAAACCAAAAACATAACACTTTTGACTAACCATTCCAATGAAAAATAAAATACAAGATTTAAGGAGTTTTAACATTATATTATCCTTTAACCCAAATCTCATATAGGCATAATATTCCAAATCCAAACTACAAAAGTTAAGAAATAGAACTTAGTTGGTTTCCACTTATAGTGCTTTGGAAATGAAGAACAATAGAATATGAGTAGAAATAGATTTGGATCTAGCATTCGCAATCGAGCTCCAATCCTTATATTCATTTATATATAAGAATCAAATGAATCAGAATTAGATATATGTATTTAAAACTAAATTCCAGAATTCTCAACCTTATATAAATCTTAAAATAGAAGGGGATAGAATTAAGGTTAGAGAATTAGATAAGAAATCTAACATTAAATCTGGAATTAGTAGTGGCAGAAGGATATAATGGAGGCATAAGAATGAAATGAAGAATATGGTTATGGAGAGGCTAGGAGGGTGGTATTTATAGTTACAAATGTTAATAAAGACCACATGATCTATTAGATTAAATCCAGGCGGTCCGTGTATGCAATTTATATAAAAAACCCAAAAAAAAACAAGCCTTCCCCAACTTTCTTCACCCAAGGCGGTCGACCTTCCCCCTAGGCAGGTTGTCAACCCCTAAGTCGACCCACCTCAAGGGAAGGGGTTGATCACTTGGGTCTATTTTTCCTAAGGAATTTATTTCCTGGTCATTTTCCAACTTAATTAAATGCTGATTTAATTATAGGTTTCTTTCCATTGTTTGATTATCTTTGTCCCCCACTGTATATAAATATATACACATAATTTCAAATTTAATTGGAATATTCTTTTCATGCTAATCCATAATTAATATATTCCAGATATATATAAGTATTCTATTTAAATTTCAAACCTTGTGTGTTAATATTTAAGCACAACTTGTTTTATCAATACCTTTTGCATACAGACTCTGTTTTTTGCAAATAAAATATGAAAACAGATCAGAATCTCGACATGAACGCAGTTACAATACTTTCACGGCCCAATTCCTAATTGCTAAAAATTTCCTTTTTCAACCCATTAACTTATTATTTATTATTATTATTATTAAATTACCTCATGTCTGTTTTAGATTTATTTTACGGGGTGTTACAATCCTGCATAAATTCACATACTTTGTTAACACTATACAATATTTTAGACCTTGTAATGGTTGCATATTCTAATGCACCAATAATATTTTTGTATTATTTAGAATCAAATATGGGTTCTCCCCTTTGTTTTGATAAGTATTCTCCAGTTATCATTAGTGTTAGCATAAGGTTAGCCCTTTTCATTTTTGCCTTAATCAAAATTTCTTTAATATCATTTTTTTGACATAGAAACATTTCACTTGAATTTTTAATGACTTCAATTTCTAAGTAGTTCAGGTCTCCAAGATTCCTTAGCGAAAAGTACTTATCAAGTATTGTATTAGGGGATAAATTTTTATGTCATTGTCACTTGTAACAATTAGATCTAGGGATGGCAATAGGGAAGGTTGGGGCGGTTTTCTATGCACCAGACTAGCCTCGGGATTTTTGAACTCCACACCAGACCTGCCCCAAAGACCCGGTGCAAGTCCAGAATTTTTCCCGGAACCCAGGACCCGTAGGGGTCGCAGTAGACCCAACCCATCCTAAGACTCTGTGAAATTTTGTACTGATTTACACAAATTTAATTATTTATTTTGTTGCAAAAATGATAAATTAAATACTAATAGCAATGTGTTTACAATGATAAAAATATATAATAAAAATGAGTAGTACGATAATATTTCCAAAGATATGCATTTGTTATTGTATAATTATCATTGTCGTAACATGATACTATGAAAAATTATAGCTTACTGATTGGAAATGTATAATATTCATGCTACAACCACTTATATCTAAAAAATTAATAAGTAATCATTATACTGATAAGCGTTTTCATAATGTTTCAATCATGGTGGTCAGGATGGGGCGGGTCAACCGCGCCTCGACTTGACCTAGACTCGGGCCTCTCATAAGTGGGTTACGGGTCTACTCGCTCCAAAGACCCAATAAGATAGGTCTAAACGGGTCCAAACATGGTCGGGTCAACTGGGTTTGGACCGTAAACCCATCCCACAGTCATCCTTAATTAGATCACTAACATAAATTAGTATGTATTTAGTTGAATTATGGTCAATTCTGATAAACAATGAGGTTTCTGATTTGATTGACTGAAACTTCAGATTAAATAATGTTTATTTTGAATTATCGAACTAGACCCTTGGGGCTTGTTTTAAGCCATAAATGGCCTTTCTTAGTTTGCAAACCAGTATGCTATCTTGTGCATAGCCTTGATGTTTTTCCATATAAACATCTTCTTTTAAATTGCTATTAAGACAAACATTTTTGACATTTAGTGGTCTTTCCACCCATCACAAATACAATAGTTGGAATTATTCTGATAGTTATTGGCTTAATTACTGGTGAGAAAGTGTTGATGTGCTTTTTGATCCAAGCAGTCACATGTCAAGTTTATGGCTAACGACGCACTCGAATCTCGGGAATATCATCGAAGAGCACAAAGCGATTTGGTCAAAGTAACGACGCGCTTGGAATTGACTTAAACCATATTTCATTCTTGGAATCAGCATCGATTCAATCACGTGTGGTAAACTCGTTCAATCACTCAAAAAGGCTTGAGCTCCTCATGTCGATTACCTAAAATCCCCCATGCAAACTCAACGATATTGGATCAGAGAGTTCGACAAGTTCTTGGTTCGACACTCCAAAAATCAGTGATCAACACAAACACTTGCACAAACCCCCTGGCAAGCTCCTCATCTTGGCATGGCACTTGAGTACACTCATATCCCTAGGGATACGAATATACAGGTTTTGTATCCTCACAAGGATACGATATACTCGAAAAATTAGCAAAGCTCAAAAAGAGCCGATCGCATCAACCCAATCCCACATTTTCACGAGCGCGCATCATAGAATCCGAATTTGGCACTTGGCATGGCTTAGGGATGCGAAATCCCTGAGTCGAAATTGGTAAAGCGAAGTGGCAAAGAGGATCATCTTTTTTCCCTTGCGCAATGCAGTCAGATCACGAATTCTCGGAATGCAAAATCATGGCAAGGGGAGGCGATGCGAAATGGCTCAAAGATGGATGCAAATTCGTGCTAGGGCTAGGAATGCGAAAACTTGAAGATTGTCATGGCAAAGCTGGCCTCGTGGTTCGTGCGGATCACTCCATTTTGCTTGATCGACACGCAACGATCACCTATTTCAACGTACCAATTCAGTATGCAAAATTTCACAGAGCAACATCATTTTTGGCTAAGTTTTTAGGATGCGAATTTCGCATACCCTTGGGATACGAAATTCGACCTGATGCCTCCAAACCTCACCTATAAATACCCCTTTGTCTGACATTCTAAGGGGTTGATATTTTTGGACTTTGGCGTATGGGACTGGAGCTCCAAGGCACCATTAATTGTTGCCATCATCATCTCCATGGCTTTTGGACATTTCTTAAACTTGTAAACTTCACATAGAAGTTTTGCTATAGGTTTTTGGCATTCACTTGGACTTTTAGTAGAATTTTTTGGACATTGAGGCATACTCTTGGACATTGAAGCTGCTTTTTGGACATTGTTGCTCATACCAATACACTTTGACTCAATGAAGAAGAATTGCATTTTGGTTAAAGTTTAGAATTAACAAGCTATTTATTGTTCTATCATACAACTTTGTGCACACAAAATGTCTGAACTTGTACAAGCATTGTAATCAATTAATATATGATGAATGATTACTATAAAGTGGACTTAGGCATTAGTATCGAACCACTATAAAAGTTGTGCGTCGCTTTACATTTCTCGTACTTTGGATATTTGGATTGCATGTTTACTGTTAAACGTACACTTGAGAGTTGGCATGCGCAAATAACCAATTTTCCACGTCAACAGAAAGTCTCATCAAATTCAAGTCTCTTTTGCAGTGTGTAGCCTTTTGCCACAAATCTAGCCTTGTATCTTGATATTATTCCAACTGGGTTTCTTTTTAATCAGATACCCATTTACATCCCACAGTGTTTTTATTCTTTAAAGGTTGAACAAGGCTCTATGTTTCATTTCTGATGAGTGCACTGTATTCTTCACCCACGGCTTGTTTCCAGTTTTTGTTTTTGATGGCTTGATCATAGGTACTTGGTTCATCATATGTGATAGTGGCCGAGTAGACTTTTGGTTTGAAATTCCACTTTTTGATCTTGTAATCAATGGATGACCTGCCTACGATGGTTGAGAAGCACCGGTTTGTGCTGTTTGATTAGCATGGGTATGATCATCTATGCTTCTTTGTGGTGCACTTGTTTGTTCATCCTCACATTGCTGATCACTTATTTGTGTCTGATTATGTTAATTTGTCTGATCTACAGTACTGTTCTGATGTACTGTTCTGATATCTGATGCTTTGAACTTGCGTCTTCTTTCCATTCTGTAATGTGTACCTTTGTATATATTGGTACACTTGGTAGTGAAGTTCTTGCATTGTAAACTTTTTGAGTAGGAGCTGCACTAATGTTAGAGAACTGAAAAACATTTTCATTAAATACAACATGACTACTTATTATCACCTTGCCATTACCGTCTAAACATTTATATCTTCTTGATGTCTGGCATATCTTAAAATTATGCAAGTAGATGATCTAAAATTCAAATCGTGAACATTATATGGTCTTGAACAAGGGAAGCACAAACATCCAAAAGTTTTTAATTGATGGTAATCAAGTTTTATATTAAACATGACTTCTAATGGACATTTTTTTTTAGTGTGCATTCTATTTATCAACCAAACTGCTGTACTAAGAGCATCTGGCCAAAGTTTCATAGGCAGTAATCACTATGTCAACAATGTAAGACCGCACTCAATAATATGTTCCTACTAGACCATTTTGTTCGGAAGTGTGTGGACGTGTGAGTCTATGTGTGATCCCTTTTAAGAAAGAAATCTCTTAGTGGTTTGAATCCAGAACCTCCATATATTTTAGTAGATGATTTGACTAGCTATCTTTCTACTTGTTCCACAAAATGTACAACATACTGGTTTTAGATTTTGACTTAAGAAAATATATCAATGTGAATCTTGTGTGTTCACCAGCAAATGAGATATAATAATTATATCCATAATCCGAATTAGTTGGACCCCATTATTCAATAATTAATTCAAATGGATTGTTGTAACTTGTTTGAGAATCAACGAATGGGAATTTATGACTCTCTCTTATTTGGGAGTGTGTGCACACAAATGGTTTAACCCATTATCAAACTAAATGCTATTATTCAATAGAACCTATTTTACAATATTTACATTTGGATGTCTTAACTTGTTATGCCAAGCATCAAATACAATTTTTTCTTTTCAACGTTCATAGAGAGACTACGATACTCTTTCTTTACTTCAAAATTAGAAAAGTCAAAATTGTACAACCCGTATATGCATTATCATTCCAAAGAATTTCTTTAGTAAGCATATTTTTAACCAAGCAGTATTTTGGGTAAAACTCAAAGTATACATTGTTGTCACTTGCAAATTGAGACATGTTCATAAGATTTTCCTTAATTTGGGTGACTCTTAGCAAATTATTAAGATATAATTGCCTTTCACCTTTTACCCAAGCAAGTCCAATGTGTGTGATTTTTGTACTTTCACCATTGCCCATATTTATGGACATTTTATCTCTGTACTCCTTTTGTCCAAGAATGATATTGTCAAGATTGTTGGTGATGTGGTTGGTTATTCCAGAATATGGGTATCAACTATCATCCATCATATGATCAGTTTTTGTGCCGCCACCCAATTGTTGGACTTGAGCACTTTCATTTTTCTTGCTGTTTCAACTCGTGCAACATTGACACTTTGCATGATTGCGTTGTTTTGATTCTGACTACTTGAATGATTCTGATTGAATTTAAAATAAATTTTTAAGGCTGTGTGGCAAACTCTTTCATGTATTTGGCATTTTGATCTATTGTTATTGTTAAACCGGCCTGTGCCTCTTGACCTCTGGAAGTATCCACCTCTTTGTCTTGTTTGTGATGATGATCAGATTTTGAAGTGTTAGTGTTCTCGTTTATGTAGTTGACAACATAGTTAGCAAAGAGATCCAAACCTTGAGATATCTTATTTTCAATTCTTGCTTCATGTGCAAGAAAGATTGAATGAACATCTTCGTAACTGACAGGATTTTGTTTAATGGAATAATTGCCACAACTTCTTTGTAATTATCATTCAGACCGTTTACGTATTAAGAAATGATCCTTATTTGTTACTTTGCTACCATCAGCTTCTAAAAGATCACAAATATTGTTGACTTTGGCAAAAAACTCATTCATGGATTGATTGTCTTTTCTTGCACTTTGTAACTGCCTCTTGTAGTGCATTACCTTTGCAGCAGATTGGTTATTGAAAGCTTTTTCAACTGTTGTCCAGATTTCATTAGCGAATTTACACCTTATAACTTATGCAAATAAGTTTGAACTTATTGATGATAGTACCTAAGAATGGATGAGTCTGTCTTTCATGTAATATTTAGCATTTTCGTCATTGTTGATAGTTCTGTTTTATTCATCCAGTTGTATTTGGGTGATATGGCTAAAGTTCCATGAATATGCCCTTCCAATTCGTACCTCCAATAGCCGTTTCGACTTGAAACTTCCATAAAAGTAAGTTATCTTGTTCAAGTGTACTGTTATTAACTAACTTTGAGAAGTGAGGACTTATAATTGTCTGTTCAACTTATCTATTGTTGCAGTCTGGTTTTTGGGGTTCTTACCACTTACTGATGTCGTTGACAAAGTATCTTCAGCCATGTTGAACAAAGAAAGGGAAATTTGAGGAAACGTGAATTAAAATTGGTGCAGAGGAAGATCTTGAAGGCAAGAATGGTAAAAAAACGACAATCTTCAATCGATTAATGATCAGGTAATTGAAATTTTGTCTCTAGAAACCGGTGAGGTGCAGCCATGTAAATTTAAATGATGATGTTTACTTTTGATGGATTTTCCGATGATGCACTTTTTTGGTTTTGTGATGATAAATTCGATTTTCCTAAAATGATTTTTTTCGTCTTTCTTGATTGCTTTCCTTCTTAATTCGATATAATATCACTATTGCATTCAAACAGTTATGTTTGACGAGATGCTTGACCGCCTTCGATGTTGAGATTCAACCTCGGATGAAAGAAAACTCAACTGATGAAATTTTTCTAATGAGTTCAAAAAAAAAAAAAAAACAAAAAAAAAACCCAGTAGTTTTCAACTGATGCGCTGTCACGCGAGTTAGCTATGATACCATGAAAGAAACGTTCCAGCTTAATGATTTTGTATTCGTGAGATTTGTTGAAATAGAAATGGATATTGAATTCGGTAATGAGAAGAAGAAAACTGATAATGATTTCATTAATAATACATACATTGTTACAGCAGTATTTATATGTGCACATGAGTCTTTAACCCACATTGGGCTTTCGGGTTTACAAGCCTGACCCGACCTAATATACCAAAGGTAACATAACCAGTTACATACAAAGTAATTCTCTCATTATAGTGAATTTTTTGGTCCAGTTAACTTAACTATCATCTAAACTACAGTTTCCACTACAGCTACAAAGACTCAGAGCTCCGAGCCCATTGTCAACTACGTTGCGCTTCTTGGACTGCGCATGCCAAAGCCTCGTCCAAGCTTCTCGACTCTAAATATGGAAGGTATCATCAAATTAGAAGTTTTAACATTCTAAACGTTAGATAAAAATCAACAAACTTACGTCGGAGCAACTTTTCCAAGATTACACATTTGCTCCCCTGTGGTTTCATCCAAAACTTCACCAGAAAAATTAATTATATATGACTGGTTTCTAATGAGAGGCAAGCCTTTACTAACAAGCAATGCCAAATCTTTCTGATGAAGCTCTCTGCCGTTTACGTAAACTCCAGTGTTTCCACCTGAACAATTCCTAGCCATAGGATACTTAAATTCTTCGATAAAAGGCTGCTTAATTATAATTATTTAGCATATCATAAAGTTGAAATTATTAAATAATGACGATGATGATCGCATGACAATAAACAAGTTAGTTTTCTTACTGGTATAATGCCCAGACAAGGATGTCCATTAGTGCCCCAAAATCCAGCGCGGTAGTCATACCTGAAACATTCAAACGTAAATTTTTTAGTTCTTAAGTAATGCGGTAATATGATTAATATTGAACAAAATATTACTTGCCAGTAATTTCCAGGATGAATTTTCCCAGCTAGATTCTCTGCCTTCTTCATCGAGTTTTCAGAAATTTCATGACTGTTAATATAGACGTTGGAGCTTTTTTTAATGCTTTTAATCGAGAGGCTTTTGAAGAAAGAATTTCTTCTCCAGTTGCTTCTTTTAACTTTGGGTGCACCATCTTTTCTACTAATTATTTTCCAGGAATCCTGTGATAAATCTGAGTTCTCCACTTCAGACTCTAGTGGAACATCATACATAGAATTTATGCTAATGTTTCTTAATAGTATTGGTTCAGAAATTTCACTAAGTCGTAAACTTAATGCCAATGACATTTTTTCAGGTACTTCAGCCAAAGTTTCAGATATGCTTAGCGGTGATGATTGCTCCAGCAAAATTTCCTTGTCTATAAACACATTCTCGAAAACTGGATATGAAGAATCATATCCATATATATGCTCGATAACTTCAGGTATATCGGAAATAACTAGTCTAGTTCCTACATATTTGAATGAAATCAAATGGTAGCACGAACAACAACGAATTTTATATCGAGTCTTCTTCTTTCCCTTAATGACATCAGGTAGATGCAATAATTCAAAGCAGTTATGGCAAGATATGAATGGAGCTGCACCATTTATAGGCCGACAAGATAATTTCCTCATTGGATTAGTCTTGCTATGATGCTTTATGATAGTTTTTTCTGAAATTTTGTTTGATTTTCCTAATTGCTCGGTTAACTCATCTACTTTTCTGATAATTTCACACTCAAAAGATTTTGTGCTGCTGTCTGCACTCGAATAGATATCGGATATATTCTGAAGATTTTCAGAAGGGCTTCCATGTTCCTTTTGTCTTCGTTTTGTGCTATTTGGCCATGGGGATGCTTCCTGTTTATATCTTCCTTGATTTTGACAACCAGCCATAGCTGTTACTTCCGGAATATAACTTTTCTTCTTATTCAGTTTAAGAATCTCAACGTTATCCTTGGGATCAATCCTTGAACCTATTTTTGATGCTGATGTCCATTCACTTTCATAACAAAAATCGGTATTATCAGAACTCTTGAAGGGGGTTGTTTCCATGTTTTCTGAAGTAGTTTCAAATGATCATCCTTAATTTTCAGTTGGGGAAATTTTAGTTTGTTTAAGATTACATGTTTATCAAATAAGCTTACAGAAATGATCTATACAAAATATAAGTATGTGCATTAAAGACCATGGGTAATAACTATCATATTCAACTAATGTGGAAACACTGCAACTCATACTATAAAAACGTCAATATGATTGAACTTGAACACGTTTGTATAAATCAAGAGAACACTTCTCCGAAATTATACATCTGAGAAAGGATTGATATTAAAACAAAGTAAAGGTAAACCTAAATTGTGTACCTTGCAGAGCAAAAGTGAATAGTTAAATTAAGAAACTCGGGAAGAACTGAAGAAGCTTGCCACAATTTGGTCAGCGGATTAAATGGACGTTGATTCGCTCTTCAACCGTTGATTGCTTTAACAGAGCCAAAACATTTGGTGCTGAACGCTTCTCATATGCATCATAAAATGGATGATCTTCTACTTCTATATGTTTTTGGTTGGTGGTGACATAGGTAATGAGTATACTGCTAGAACAAGTCATGTTGACATTGTATTGTTTATTTTCTTCAATGAGTTGCTGAACGTTTCAATGGTTATAGGTTTGTACTCATTCCCCATTGAATATTTCATTACTTGTAACTTCTTTGAGGTTACATTTCAACTAAAAAAATTGAAATGAAGAACCTTTCCTAGCCTTCTTTAAGAACAGCATTTAAGGCATTCCTGTTTATGTATCTGAAATACTCGATTAAAAGTTGCATTCATTCATAATATCTAATTACCCAAACCGAGTAAAGTATTATTTGTTAGTTTCCACTGCTTTTCTTCTTGCTCTCTTCTTCAAAAACTCAAACCCTCCCAAATTCACGTCTTCTCAAGTTCCTGCTCGATTCAAGTTAGTACTCCGTTCTAGCCACTCAGAAACCCTAATTCTCATTTTTTTCAAGACCAAATAGTAGAAAATGACGAAATATGCTATAAACGATTTTCATTTGGAAGTGCTAAATAATTATCGCAGGTGAAACAGAGAACATTAATATGTACAGTTTTTCAGCTTAACATCAGGATGGAAGCATTTACCCAGCTTTCAGAAAATATTGCTCGCCATTCTTTCTTCGGGTACGGCTTAATTTAAATAAGAAGGTGCTAGGGGACTAAGAAAACTGCTTACCAAAATTATTGCTAAAAAATAGCATATAATTCTACTCGGTGCTCTTCTTACCAAAATTGGAGTTGGGGCTATCACACACGTTAATTTTGATAAATACAGCTGATCAACAATATTTTACACAGTCACCAATAATTGAACGATAGTACTTCGTACTTGATGACCACAGAAATCGTTGTTGGTTGGAGGTCAATTCATCGTGCAAAATAAATCTGCACATTAGTTAATGTCATGTGAAAAGTCTTTGATATTAGAAAACACAAAGATTTTAGTGTTGTGAATGCTTTTTTTTGCTATGTTATTCGTAAAAAGTTTCTTAGATGTCCTTTGCACCGCACTTTTAATATAATTGTCACTATCAATACCTGTAAATTTGACTTCTACCTACATGATTTCGTTCATTTACCTCTTTATACATCGTCATTTATATTCTTCTCATTCACTTATACTTATTATTTGTTGGTTTCAATACTCACCATTCTCTCTCTCTCTCTTTTTTTTTTTTTTTTTTTTTTTTTAAAAAAAAAAAGCTAATTGAATCAATTTTTATACCTAGGTCAACTATCTCACCAAATCAAATCTTTGTATACACGGTAGCGGCCCTAAGATTATGGTTGCCCCAGGCCAATTTAAAATTTCAGCAGAGTGAAAATGCCCTAACACAATTTGAAAATTGACATAATGAAAATATATGGAAAAATTGTAAGTGTTAAAAACCAATGGGGCAAACTTGAACTCAAGACTTCCTCATTCTAATTAACATAGCATACCACTACGCCAACATTTTTTTGATTTACTCCAATGCGCCAACATCACTTTCAAGCACTGTTTACTTTAATTTTTTTATGTCTACATATTACCAATCACCAACCTGCACCACTCCTGGTCACCATCCTGCTGCCCCCCTCCGACATGCTGCCCTAGGCGGCTGCCTCGGCAGCCTACCCCTAGGGTCGGGCCTATGTATACATCTTATAAGTTTTGCATGAATCTTTTAACTTAATTTTTTAATCTTCTAACCTATACCTATTTTTCTTATAGATTTATGATTAGGCTTCTGATTCTTTTTTCCTTTCTCTTTTGATTTTTTTTCTACTTCCTGTAACTGTTCTCTAGTTTTTTCACTCAAATTTTTATGAATTTGACCTTTTACTAATTTCATACATATTTTCGATTAAGCTTCTAATTGCTTTGTTCCTTTTATTTTGTTTCGTTATTACGTAAATTTAGCTTTCCATGCATCCTTTCAAAAAAAAAAAAAAAAAACTTCAATAGAGTATCAACCATAAACAAAATCTAATTATGTTAAATTGGCAAAGTTACTTAAATTATATTTTCAAAGCGTATTTTTGACGTCAAATTTTTGTCTGTTTAAAGGTCCATATTTAGTCCACTAAAAGGCATCACCTTAACTTGGATTAATACATCAAGCCATCGTATTACTCTTTTTGTTTTAAACCAATTTCAAGGCAATTAAATTAAATTCTATTTTCAATAATATCCTATTGATATTCTACAAATATTATAACAATTATAAGACGTTGCTACTAACGTATTTGTTAAGTGATTTCAGGTTTTGCAACTAGACGATGGATGACGGATGTTACCTAGCCTTTTGGTCCGGCAACCGGAAGCAGTCCAAGCCCACACGACTTTGGCCATCGCACGGTTTAACGACTTAAAAGAGTCGTCCAAACACCTAGGAATCAAGCCCAGATGGAGTCATATAAGAATGGTCGTCCCGGCTCATCAAAACCGCTCTCAAATGGCTAAGTGTTTGAGGATCAGTATTTACCATCTTTTGGGATTAGTACGTATCCCTAAACACCAAGACTTCTCAGCAAATTTGTTCAAGTTCTCAAGGATTAGTGTGTCTTCCCCAACCTCAAGAACCATCAAGAAAAATACAAGTCTTCCTAGATCATTGTACACAGTCACCAATAATTGAACTATAGTATTTCGTACTTGATGACCATGGAAATCATTGTTGGTTGGAGATCATTCATCGTGCAAAATAAATATGGTAGATAATGTCCTATGAAAAGTCTTTGCTTTTTTGTTATAATAAATCTGGTAGATAATGTCCTGTGCAAAATCTGGTTTGATATTAGAAAACACAAAGATTTTAATGTTGTGATTGTTTTTTTGCTATGCTATTCATAAACATTTTCTTAGATGTCCTTTACATGACACTTTTAATATAATTGTCACTATCAACATCTGTAAATTTGAATTCTTTTCTCTCATTCCATCCTATTTCATGTATCAATCTCCCAGTAATTGTAGAATTTATTTATATTACCCCTTCCAATTCATTTTAATTAATTTTTGGTTTTTAACAGCTACATTCCATTTAACTTATATTTACATGACTTTGTTTGTTTTCCTCTTTATACATTGTCATTTATATTCTTTATACATGGCTTCTGATTCTTTTTTCCTTTTTATTTTGTTTTTTCTTTCAACTTCTTGTAACTTTTCTCTAGTCTTTTCACTCAAATTTTTATGACTCCGACCTTTTATTAATGTCATACATATTTTCGATTAAGCATCTGATTGCTTTGTTCCTTTTATTTTGTTTCGTTATTACGTAAATTTATCTTTCCATGCATCCTTTCCAAAAAAATAAATAAATAAAATACTTTAATAGTGTATCGATCATGAACAAAAGCAGATTATGTTAAATTGTCAAAGTTGCTTAAATTAGATTTTCAGAGTGCATTTTTGACATCAAAACTTGTGCGTGTTTAAAGGTCCTTATTAGTTCCATTAAAAGGCATCACCTTAACTTTGATTAATACATCAGGACATCGTATCACTCTTTTTATTTTTAACTAATTTCAAGGCAATCAGATCAAATGTTATTTTCAATATTATCTTATTGATATTCTATAAATATTGTAATTTTTTCTTTAGTGAATCAATGTTGTTGAAAACAAGGTTTCAGAGTTTTGAAGGTAATAATTATAAGACGTTGCTGCTAACGTATTTGTTAACTGGTTTTTGGTTTTGCAACTAGATGATGGATAACGGATGTTACCCGGCCTTTTGGTCTGGCAACCAGAAGTGGTCTAAGCCAAACTACTTCGCCCATCACATAGTTAAACGACTTAGAAGTGTCATCCAAACACCTAGGAATCAATTGTGACGACCGCCCATAACTCCTGCACTCAATAAAGGAAATAATGCGCTAAAACATGCCAGACAACTACGAACGATCATAAGAGAAGGATAACATAAACGGAACATGTCATATAACTCACATCGCAGGATAAAATATAATAGAACACATACAACAGGCGATAATAGTGAAGCAGAATTGAGCAGAACCTTAAACTCTTTCATATCATCATGAAATATCCATACAACCTTGGACTACACCATAAGAGTCTGTACAATAAGCCTCACTACAAGCACTCAGAGAATACATCAAACATCGGAAAACAACAAATACTAGATAGTAGAAAATAATACGCCAGCCTCCTACTAGTCATCGCTTAGCAGCATCGTCATCATCAAGATCTATCACCTGTCGCCTGCTACTTAGTCTGCCCATCCACAACCGGATCAACAACCCAAGGTAATAAGAGGAAAACATAAAATCTTGAGTTAGAAAATAGTCTTAGTGAGCAATAAAACAACTATCTAACATCATCAATAAAGTATAAGAAAATATGCAGATTAATCAACTAATCTACCGACTTCAACAGAGAAGAACTCACACATATCTTCCCCCACATCCGACAGTGATAGCCTTTACAAACACTCAAGTAGAAATAATAGTACATTCATGGTAATCAGTTATCAAGCGTGGACCATTCTAATCGACATCAACATCTCCTAAGTACAAGTTCTGAAGGCCTAAACCAACATCGGACAAATATCTAAGAGATGTCTCCTTCGACGTCGAACAGTCTACCCAAGACGATACAAGCAAACAATCATTCATCCATGACTTGGCTATCACCCTCAATCCTACTTTGAAACCGTTGTTAATCGTATGACCAGCTAAACACCTTGTCGTCCGTTAAAGGCTAATGATAAACCTCGATTCTAGCAAAACTCCATACGCCATACAACGAAACGTATTTAGGCCCATCGAGCTGCCTAGGGTACTCGACCAGTCACTTCTAGTCTTTTAGGCATCCCTATTATACCCGTGCTTTGAGTCCGCTGGAACCTACGACAATGATAATTCTTCGGCCTTTGATATCTCTAGTCATCCAACCCATGACTGTTCGTAAGCTCAAGCCCCTTCTCAAGCAACCATTATCCACGAACTCACCACCTTGAGTCGTCTTCACATTCGTTGCATTACGACGATCAACGAACGCACCGCAACACTTCGAACATTCTCCCTTGAATTCATTTTGAAGTCACGTTTATTCCCGAACCAAAATAGCAAAATTTGGTCCACCATTCACTAGGTCGTTCTTCCCAGGTCGCGACCGACCTATAACCAACAACCCGACCCCATAGATCCTTCAAGATCTAACACACTAGGTCATGCAACGACCTAATGGTTTGATTTATCTACCCCGAACCGACTTCCCTCGGGTGTCCATCTCCAAGCCAATGACCTAACTAGGTTGACCCATCCTCTAACGTAGGAACGACCCCAAGCTTTCAAAGCTCTAGCGACCAATCAAGCTCCAAGCAGACCGACCTATGGGTGCCAACGACCTAAACTATGCGACCCGCCTCTGTCTTGGAGAAGAAGTCACACGACCCGTGCCTCTTGGATTTGAATGACCTAACCCACAACCTAACTTTGTTAAGCATCCTTCGATCTTCCCAACCATTTTCAGCCATGTTACCAACGACCTGGCTTCTCACCTATAACAACCTGAAATTTCGGGTAGTAAATATTTAAAAATTGAGGTTATTTAAATATTTAAATATTGGATTTAATGGTTTCATAACCTTGATTAAATCCCTTTAATTATAAATAATAATTAATGAGGAGAAAACATAGTGTTGAGTTTTTGTTTACAAAGATAAGTAGTTCGAAGAAAAATTGATAATGTGACCGAAAATAGTTTTGTCGATAAACAAGGTTTTGCTTGTTAAAAGTTGTTAGAATATCATGTGCATGTAGTAACAATAGATAAACACGTATATGTATGAACATAACATATAAATCAAAATAAAATGGTATATGTGTACATGTTCTAGAATATGAAAAATGGCTTAAAAAGATAGGGACACATGTAATGAAAAGAATGACACACATGACTTATTAGTAAGACACATAAACATATTAGGTGTCCATATGTAGAAACATTTAAAGACACCTAAGTAGACATGTGTCTTCATCCTAAAGCTTGCATGAAGATAAGGTGGACAAGTGTCTTAAGAAAGAAAAAAGATAGGAGTTTAGTGGCTTCTCTTAGAAGCCAAATTTTAGTGGCTTCTCTTAGAAGCCAATTCTTGGTGGCTTCTCTTGGAAGCCAATTCTTAGTGGCTTCTCTTAGAAGCCTAGTCATATTTTAGGCCAATTCTTGGTGGCCTCTCTTGGAAGCCAATTTTCAGTGTCTTCCTCCTAAAGCCTCTTAATACTTATCTTATGCATGCTTAATGCCTTCCTCCTTAAGCTATTATTAGTGCCTTTTGTCTTAAGTGCATAGCTTCTCAAACAAGGTAAAGAGAGTAATAAGTGTAAGAGGACAATTTTATTTTTTTGTTCCTTAAGCTTATCACTTCTTAAGGAAGACTAAGAAGACAATTTGGCTTTTTCTTCCTTAAGCTTATGGCTTCTTAATGAAGCCTTAACACATGTATACTTACATGTTAAGTAATGGTAGGAACTTGACAAGTGTCCCTAAGTTAATGACATAAATGCCCTTAAATATGGCTATATAAAGGCAACTACTCTTCTCATTTTCATTCCATCCTTACCTCTTTCCTTCTTCTCCTTCCTCCTCCCTTATACCTTTCGGTCTAACCCCTCTTAAAATAAATAAATAAACTAAAACAAATGAAAAGGAGAAAAAGAAAGGAAAGCAGAAGATGTGGGAGTATACAACCCTTAGTTAAATTCTGGGGGAGTTTGGTAGCTTTTGGGTGAGGAAATCTCAACTTATAAAAGGGTTTTATTTGCTAGTTTATAAGATGCCTATAAGGTGTATGATGATATGTCTCTTAGGAAATTAATGGTTTATAGGTGGTTATATTGATGGTATATGTTTGATAATGATTCTTAAATAGATTCATGTAGTAAAAATGACATCTTTATGGAATTTGGGAGTGGAACACCTTATGCTAGTTTGCAAAATTACACTTTTATGGAATATTAGTTAAATACATGTCTTAGTTGATTTTTGGTGGTATGGTTGAATTATTTGCAAGTGATTTGATGTGGTAAAGAAAATTAAACCCTTAAAGATACGATCTTTATGTAATATTTGTGAAGCCACTTAAGTATATGAAAACTCTTAAACGATTTTAAGGGCTAGTTAGCTATTGGTTAATGTTTGTGAACTTGATTGTTTATCTACTGACTAGTGGTAAATTATACGCGTAGATGAGATGTTTTAATGATGCTTAGTAAGGGAAAGATTCATTTTTTAGTAATACAAATGTAGACACTTAAGTATGTGAGAAGCTATTAACCGAAAAAGGATTTGTTTATTATTAACTATTATTAGTAAACGTATATGAATTATATGATCATTAGTAAATGAGGTATGAATAGTGTGTAAACGAGGTATGATTAGGGTTTAAACGAGGTATGAAGACTATTTAATTGGGGTATGAATAGTGTGTGTTTAAACGAGGTATGAATAGTGTGTGTTTAAACGAGGTATGATTAGTGTTCAAACGAGGTATGAATAGGGTGTATTTAACGAGGTATGAATGGTACTGAACTTAACTATTTCAGTTAAATCTTTGAAGATCTTTCCAAACACATATTAGAGTGATATAAAGGTGGTTTGAGATTAGTATGGAAAATAAAAAATGTTAATCTTATTAAAGAAAGTTTTACGAGTGATATATTTTAAAACTAGTATTAGAAGTGTATTTTACTTGATATAAAAGTAGTTTTGGAAGTAATTATTTTTACATGTTTTGGGTGTAAAGAAGAACTACGTTGGCTTGATCCTGTATCTAATTTCTTACCCAATTAGATAGAGGTACGTAGGCAGTCACAAGTGGTAGTGATGCAACTGCTTTATTAATAAAAATAGTTTTTTGTTTATTATTTGCTATTTCATCTTGTAATAGTGCATCTTTTCATTTAAGCTATGCTAACGTGTTTATCAAGTGTGCAGGAATGAATATCGATGTCCATCTCATTTGAGTTGCACAGTGGCAGATTTACGGTAGTTGTGTGTAATTCATATTTAAGCACTAGCAATTAATTAGATAAGTGGTGTTTATTAAAATTTTATCCAGAGCAATTAGTGATGTTGTATATTTATCAAATAAAATGGTAGCTTTCATTATTTGTTTTGGATGGAAGGATTTTCGACAACTTTGACTGGTCCAAAATTCCGGGGCGTTACAAGTGGTACCAGAGCATAGATTAGGTGCCTTAATAAAATTCCATATAAGATTAGAAGATCATCCAAGAAACTTTTAAATGAAGTTACCATAATTTGATAAATATAACTGGATAGGGTAAGGCACCATTCCTATGACCAGGGTTATGAGTAATATTTATTTTATGTGTTTAACTTTTGTTTAGTGTTTATACTAATAATAATGATGTGTTGATTCATTATCATGCACCATATAGAGAGGTTTAATGAAGTTGAAAGTGCGTATATGATTAGTTATAAAGTAGCGAAGGAATGGAGTAGCTTCGAAGGAATATGGAATAACAACTTATTGAGGAAGGAATTTAATGAGCTTGAGAAAATAAACTTGAAGGAGATTAAGATGAGCAAATTGAACCTTGCATTCATGCAAAACGAGGTGAGAAAATCTCTTTTAATATTTATATTATTATATAATGTGATATTGGAATTGTTTAGCATTGATGATGTTAGCTTAAAGCTACTAAAAGATCTCTTAGCAATTCGATCATCACTTTTGATTCCTTGATTGGGTTTGGTCGAAACATATCTTATTGGGAAACTAGATTAATTATCTAGAATACTTATATCATACGCATTTTAAAGTTTGAAAGATTGATATCTCAAAACATTTCTATAAACTGACTATGTGTTTGAAAAAAAAGAGTTTGACATCATTCAATGCGAACGTCGTAACTAGTGTCCTATATAAGATTTTGAGATACATAGAGTAATATGAAAAGATTGATGTGAAAAAAAAGGTTTATACTTAAGATGATTTTCGAAGTTTAGAGCGTGGATTTTCCAAAAGAAAATGGTTATCCATGTGGGAGTAATGATTACAAAGTATAGAAGTGTTTTGAGAGTATACTTTATTTAAAATTATGAAAGATTTTTATTGATTATTTTGTCAATGATGGATACCTTCGATGTGCGGTATAAGACAATGGATCTTGAGTAGTGTGTTATTATTCTATGTGGTATCGAGCCAGTAGAGTACATCTCGACTTAGTGAAGGGAAGCCAGCCGCAAAATGATGGTTACCTTCGGATAGTGATGATGATGTGTGATATAAGGCAATAGATCTTGGGTAGTGCAACTATTAATCTATGTTTGTATAGAACCTAGTAGAGTACGTCCCAACTTAGTGAGGGGATGCCGACTGCACTAGAATAACCTAAATTGAGTGGTGGCGTGGATCCACTTTGATGAATGTAATCATATTATAAAAAATATATTGATTAGAGTCTATTTTGAAAATATTACTCTCTGGTACATTTTGATGGGTACTACAACAAGGAGAGTACAACATAATTGATGAGTTGACTTTGATGAATATAATCATTGAAGATATTATTTGAGATGTCTATTTTGAAAATATTACTCTCTAGTACATTTCGATGGGCACCAAAACATGAAGAATACATCCTAACTAGATGATGATGAGTCGGATGAGCCAAAGTACGTTGAATCTTTGGTGCATTTCGATGGGTACCACGCAAGAAGAGAAGGAGACCGGGTATCGATGTGATTGCAAAAAACATGATTCTAAATTTAGGCATAAAAAATAGCTATGGCGTGCCTGATCCAGTAATAGCTTGCAGGAGTGACAGAATGTTAAAAGGGTTCGAATCATATAATGTCTAGGTATGATTTATGAAATTATATTGAAAGTATACTTTCAAGAAAATTTCCTGGATACATAGAGTTTCTTTCGTGGAATATGTAGTTTTCTTTTGATTAAGTATTGCATAGAATTTCGAGGACGAAATTCCTTTTAAGAGAGGTAGAATGTAACAACATGAAATTTCGGGTAGTAAATAATTAAATATTGAGGTTATTTAAATCTTGGATTTAATGGTTTTATAACCTTGATTAAATCCTTTTATAAATAATAATTAATAAGGAGAAAACATGTTGTTTAGTTTTTGTTTACAAAGATAAGTAGTTCGAAGAAAAATCGATAATGTGACCGAAAATAGTTTTGTCGATAAACAAGGTTTTTCTTATTAAAAGTTGTTTGAATATCATGTGCATGTAGTAACAATAGATGAACATATATATGTATGAACATAGCATATAAATCAAAATACAAATGCTATATGTGTACATGTTCTAGAATATGAAAAATAGCTTAAAATGATAGGGACACGTGTCATCAAAAGAATGGTACACATGTCTTATAAGTAAATAAGATAAAGACACGTAAACATATTAGGTATCCATGTGTAGAAACGTCTAAAGACACATAAGTAGACATGTGTGTTTATCCTAAAGCTTGCGTGAAGATAAGGTGGACAAGTGTCTTAAGAAAAAAAAAAGATAGGTGTTTAGTGGCTTCTCTTAGAAGCCAAATTTTAGTAGCTTCTCTTAGAAGCCAATTCTTGGTGGCTTCTCTTGGAAGCCTATTCTTAATGGCTTCTCTTAGGAGCCTAGTCATATTTTAGTGGCTTCTCTTAGAAGCCAATTCTTGGTGGCCTCTCTTGGAAGCCAATTCTTAGTGCCTTCCTCCTTAAGCTTCTTAATACTTATCTTATGCATGCTTAGTGCCTTCCTCCTTAAGCTATTATTAATTCCTTCTATCTTAAGTGAATAGCCTCTCAAAGAAGCCAAAGAGAGTAATAAGTGTAAGAAGACAATTTTTTTATTTTTTATTTTGTTCCTTAAGCTTGTCATTTCTTAAGGAAGCCTTATAAGACAATTTGGTTTTTTCTTCCTTAAGCTTATGGCTTCTTAAGGACACATGTATACTTACATGTTAAGTAATGGTAGGAATATGACAAGTGTCCCTAAGTTAATAACATAAATGCCCTTAAACATGGCTATATAAATGCACCTACTCTTCTCATTTTCATTCCATCCTTACCTCTTTCCTTCTTCTCCTTCCTCCTCCCTTATACCTTTCGGCCGAATCCCTCTAAAAATAAATAAATAAACTAAAACAAATGAAAAGGAGAAAAAGAAAGGAAGCAGAAGATCTGGGAGCATATAACCCTTAGTTAAATTCTGGGGGAGTTTGGTAGCTTTTGGGTGAGGAAATCTCAACTTATAAAAGGGTTTTATTTGCTAGTTTATAAGATGCCTATAAGGTGTATGATGATATGTATCTTAGGAAATTAATGGTTTAAGGTGGTTATATTGATGGTATATGCTTGCTAATGATTCTTAAATAGATTCATGGAGTAAAAGTGACGTCTTTATGGAATTTGAGAGTGAAACACCTTATGTTAGTTCGCAAAATTACACTTTTATGGAATATTAGTTAAATACATATCTTAGTTGATTAGTGGTGGTATGTTTAAATTATTTGCAAGTGATTTGATGAGGTAAAGAAAATTAAACCCTTAAAGATTCGATCTTTAAGTAATATTTGTGAAGCCACTTAAGTATGTAAAACTCTTAAACGATTTTAAGGGCTAGTTAGCTATTGATTAATGTTTGTGCACTTGATTGATTATCTACTGACTTGTGGTAAATAATATGCGTAGATGAGATGGTTTAATGATGCTTAGTAAGGTAAAGATTAATTTCTGAGTAATATACATGTAGACACTTAAGTATGTGAGAAGCTATTAACCGAAATAGGGGTTGTTTATTATAAACTATTATTAGTAAACCTATACGAATTATATGATCATTAGTAGAAAGTTCAAAACGAGGTATGAATAGTGTGTAAACGAGGTATGAATAGTGTTTTTTTAAACGAGGTATGATTAGCGTTCAAACGAGGTATGAATGGGGTGTGTTTAACGAGGTATGAATGGTATTGAACTTAACTATTTCAGTTAAATCTTTGAAGATCTTTCCAAACACATATTAGAGGGATATAAAGGTGGTTTGAGATTAGTATGGAAAATAAAAGATGTTTATCTTGTTAAAGAAAGTTTTATGAGTTATATCTTTTAAAACTAGTATTAGAAGAGTATTTTTACTATATATAAAAAGTAGTTTTGGAAGTAATTATTTTTAAATGTTTTGTGTAAAGATGAACTACGTTGTCTTGATCTTGTATCTAATTGCTTATCAAATTAGATAGAGGTACGTAGGCAGTCACAAGTGGTAGTGATGCAGCTGCTTTATTAATAAAAATATTTTTTTTGTTTATTATTTGCTATTTCATCTTGTAATAGTGCATCTTTCATTTAAGCTATGCTAACGTGTTTATCAAGTGTGTAGGAATGAATATCGATGTCCATCTCATTAGAGTTGCACAATGGCAGACTTATGGTAGTTGTGTTTAATTCATATTTAAGCACAAGCAATTAATTAGATAAGTGGTATTTATTAAAATTTTATCTAGAGCAACTAGTGATGTTGTATACTTATCAAATAAAATTGTAGCTTTCATTGTTTTTTTTTTTTGATGGAAGGATTTTCGGCAATTTTGAGTGGTCCGAAATTCCGGGGCATTACACCACCAACGACCCACGACCTAGGCGGAACGACCCAACTTAAGATCCGACCAATCTAGCTCCAAACTAGACCTAATCGTCACCAAACAACATTGATGTAAACAACTCATCTAAATCATCCAATTCAACAGTCAACACTTTATGAAATCATCAACAACACCAAAACGACAATTATCATCAAAAATCATACTGAATACCCCAAAATCATGATAAACTAATGAATAAACAAAACAATGGATCTAAACTTGCATAATGTTGACACACTTTTTTGTCAAAGCTGTCACACTTCAAGTACTTGTACAACCTTGTAATCAACCAAAGATATGATGAATAAGGATTATAAAGTGGATGTAGGCGTTAGTGCCCAACCACTATAAAAGCTGTGTCCCCCTGCATTTGCATACTTTTTTGCTTATTTGGATAATTGTCCACACATACACATTTGGGTGTTGGCATGCGACAATTTGCCCATCAACATTTTGGTGTGCCAGGTAGGGGGCGTATAGCTTCGACCTCTACATCGGATTAACCATTCGGGTTTGTCTTCAAACCTCATCTTCGGTTTCAACTTTGCTCACTTCACACTATGGGTGTTAAGCGCAAGAAGCTTCCAGCTATCACTGAAGCTCATGGAGCAACAGGAGATGAAGGAAGCCATGAACTTTCCTCGAATGAAGTCCCATCGAACTATTTCACTCGAGAAGACGTCAATGGAATGATCAAGAATCTAGCTACTGATTTGAACGATTGACTCGAGCGACAAGAAGATGCTTTCAATACCTTCCTCGATCGTATGGAAGAAAGGATAAGGAACACTTCAAGGCCAACTGGCCAGGCAGATATTATTGGAACTAGTACCAATGTTCCTCCAACTACAACTCGGGACTTGGGGGCAACCCCACAAACTAATCAGCAGACCGATGTCGCACCTCCAAATGGCGCCGGTCCCGCTACACTAGGGGGCACCCTAAACCGCGACACTGCTCCATCCCGTGATCCTTTGGTCGAACTAGTCGCGGGCTCCGCTGTTGGCAACATCGCTCAAGCCCTAGTGCGCGCAGCTTTGGATGGTAGAACTCCCATGGTTCCGGGGGTCAAGATTGCACCCAATGTCACCCCTCAAGTAGGAATCCAACCAAACTTTACCATCAACCAACCGAATTCCAACTTGAACTTGAACACTGGGGGCACCAGTGCCGCCTTGGATAATTTTAATCAGTTGCTCGCTTTCGGGAACGGGTCAGAGATTGCGGATGTCCTCCATCGGTTCACTCGAGGTGGTGCTTCTTCTACGGACATGGATTGTGTGACTCGCAGCCTGCTCTCTTTGGATATCAGGAACTCTCGGAACCCACCTAACTTCAAGCTACCAGGCTTGGATCCTTATGATGGTCACAAGGACCCCACCGCTCACCTCATGAGATATATTAGACATATGGAGGTTCTCTCGGCTTCGGATAATGTCATAGCTAAGTGCTTCTTGCTCTTCTTAACAGACTTAGCTGCAATGTGGTACAAGCAGCTGGAGCCGGACCCCATCACTTCTTGGAACGCTCTGATTACTTGATTTGTGGAACAGTTTAGATTCAACATAGTTCGCCCAAAAATCGCCGTGACTCTCAATAGCATTAAGCAAAAGTCCAGCGAGACTCTGCGAAAGTTCTTGAAATGGTTCAATGCCGCGGTCGCTTCAGTCGACCGACCTGGCCCTTTCATGGTTTTAATGGCCGCAATATCCGGCGTTCTAGATAAATTTGAATTTAGGACTTCATTGCACTGGGACCCACCAAGGGAACTTGGCGAGTTCTACTTTGAAGCCAAAAGGTTCCTTTGAGAAGAAGATGCGAAGGCCAACAATAGCAAGAAGGTTGTCGATGTTAATGCTGTTAAGGACGTGAAATCTCCCGATCCTGGAAAAGCTAAAGATTCTGCTCAGCAACCTCCAACGGGGAATGATCGCAACAACGCTAATAGGCAAAAAAGGTACTTGACCTTCACGGAGCTTACTCACACTCTCGAGGAGATCTACCGAGAAGTTCACCCTACTGCTCCCTTCAAAAGGCCTTTCACTCGGGATCCCCCTCGACAACTAAGCAATCCCAAACGATATTGCATATTTCACGAAACCGATTGTCACAATACGAACGACTGTCAACATCTTAAGAAAGCCATTGAAGAACGAGTTAAACATGGAGAGATGGCGCGGTTGGTTCGGACCCCTCAAAGGAATCAGGACAGGCCCGAGACCGGCACCCGCCGCGGCATCATCATCAGCTAAGTCTCTTACTAGATCTGATGTCTCGGGTCCAAGCCTCCCTAGCATCAGTATCTTACGGCTTTTCGGTCTTCTAGTCGTATTATGGTTCTCTATGACTCACATATAATGCGCTCCTTACTTATGGATTTCTCATTCTGGCTCTCTAGGCTCAAGTATTTGGGCTTCAGCCCAAGGCATTGTATTTAAGGACCTTAGTCCTATGGATGTATCCTTTCCTTGTGGTTTTTAATGAAAAGTTTACTTTTCTTGGCCTCTTGTCTTACTTCGATAAGGTCGCCTTGACTCCACTTGCCGAGATCATCTCACCAATATGAGATCTCCTTGATTGCTACTTGCCGAGGTCATCTCACTAATGTGAGATCTACTTGACTGCTACTTGCCGAGGTTGTCTCACCAATGTGAGATCAAATTGATTGCTACATCCCAATGTCATCTCACCAATGTGAGATCTCCTTGATTGCTACATGCCAATGTCATCTCACCAATGTGAGATCTCCTTGATTTCTACATGCCAAGTTCATCTCACCAATGTGAGATCTCTTTGATTGCTACATGCCAAGGTCATTTCACCAATGTGAGATCTCCTTGATTGCTACATGCCAAGGTCATCTCACCAATGTGAGATCTTACTGATTGCTACATGCCAAGGTCATCTCACCAATGTGAGATCTCCTTGATTGCTACATGCCAACGTCATCTCACCAATGTGAGATCTCCTTGATTGCAACATGCCAAGTTCATCTCACCAATGTAAGATCTCCTTGAACGCTACTCGCCAATGACAGCTCACCAACATGAGGTTCCCTTGAATGCTCCAACATGCCTTGGTCGTCTCACCAATGTGAGACCGCCTTGAATACAGTCTACCAAATCAATACGATGACTTATGGAAGCCTCGTCGGTAGCACGGCAGAACCGCTCATATATAGTTATGTATACAACTTTTCTATGCAGGTTACTGGGCTCATCCAGTCTCTCAGACACTTTGGCTGTTCTGGCTTTCTATTAATACGATCCCAAGATCGTCGGATTCTCTCCTTAAAACGATCCCAAGCGATCGTCGAATTTATCTCCCTAATACGGTCTGAAGCGATCGTGGTCTTCCACTAATATGATTCGAAAAGATCACGGATTTCCGGCTTATCGACTTTGCTCTTCTGGATAATACGATCCGGGGTGGTCATGACTCTTCCGTCTCATGAATATAGCAGCTCGCTCTGGATTTCTCTTCTCCTCGCAAAACATACCTTCCTTGGATCAAGCAAGATATGTTTTGAGGGGCAAATGTTGACACACTTTTTTGTCAAAGTTGTCACACTTCAAGTATTTGGTGAGCAAGCGCTCAAGCGTCAAAAAACACAAAGCAGTAGGGTCGAAGTCGTGTCACAAGCACAAAGAGACCTGAAACCTTTATCATATGGCCTCTTACAGGCCCAATGAACTCTTAAGCAAACCTTCATCCGTGCCGAAGGCGAGCCGTGCTCCGAGCCGAAGGTGGGCCATCAAGCGGGTCCGCGCGCAGCGCCGGTGGGGGTCCGGGGCCCCACAGTCCTGGCAGCGATCGACCTAACCGGTTAGGTCGAAACTGCGGGCACCGCTCGATTCATCTGATTTTCTCTATGCTGGAAGCCTAGATTCCTTCATTTCGGACCAGCAAAACCTCGGATTCCTTCACTTCGCATTTGGGAATTTCAACTCCCTCGGCAGCATGATTTCCGCGTCATCTCTATCGATTTCGAAACTCACCAAGGTGTTCAAAATTTCGCAACCCCCGGTGGGATCGAAATTTCGCACCCCACCAGGGTGTTCAAAATTTCATTCCCCCTTGGTGGGGTCGAAATTCCGAACCCCCCTAGTGGGGTCAAAATTCCGAACCCCTCTGGTGGGGTCGAAATTCCGAACCCCCCCAGTGGGGTCGAAATTCCGAACCCCCCTAGTGGGGTCGAAATTTCGAACTCCTCTGTTGAGTTTGAAATTTCGAACCCCACCATTGGGTTCGAAATTTCGAACCCCACCAGTGGGTTCCAAATTTCGAACCCCCAGGGAAGGGGTACGAAATTTCGAACCCCCAGGGAAAGGGTACGAAATTTCGAACCCCGCACCAAGGGGTGCAATTTTTTTGCATATGGCTTGTTTTGGGGTGCGAAATTTGCTCTTGTGGGTCCCATTGCTCACCTACTCCCACCTAACCTTACTCCTATAAATACCGCAAGGCTTGGCCTTCATTAGGGGCCTTCTCCCTTGGAATTTTTGGACCTTGAGAGCTCCAAATACTCATTAATGGCTTCCAACACCTCCACCATGGCCATGGGAGATGACATGGATAATTAAAACATGGCATGCATGTTTTCCTTCAACACTTGAACATTAACAAGGATTGTTATGCTACTTTTGAACTTCATGGACATGAACTCCAAATTCGGATATTGTTGACCAAGTCAACGCTTTTCAACGAAGAAGAAGAAGGGCAATTTATTCAAAGTGTAGAACAAGCATATATTTTGCTATTCCATTGTAACACTTCGAACTTAGCTATTGTCCTAACTTGTACAACCTTGTAATCAACCAAAGATATGATGAATAAGGATTATAAAGTGGATGCAGGCGTTAGTGTCAAACCACTATAAAAGCTGTGTCTCCCCGCATTTGCGTACTTTACTGCTTATTTGGATAATTGTTCACACACACACATTTGAGTGTTGGCGTGCGACAATTTTGCTCGTCAACACATAAACATATGAATTAACATAAGAATTTACTGATTTAAATTGCTAGATTAGATCATATGGTGATTAAAATGAAAATATACTTACCATGATGTAAATCTTGGTGAAAACAACTTAAAATGATGAAAAGAAGATCAAACAACCCATACTTGATTGAACACGTGTGAAGGATGCTTATCACTCACCAATTCTTCGAATTAACTTGAAACCACTAAATTTTCAATCTAGATAGCGAAGAACACACTCCAAACCTCTCAATTTGATGCAATCTTCCTTCAATCGATATAGATCTAGCTTTACTCAATGTAGATCTTCAGTCTTCTCACGTAGATCTAGAATTCAATGGTGGAAATGTGTATTTGGTTGAGTAAGGAGGATCATGAGCTCAACCAAATGAGCGAATGAAGAAACTAAATTATTCTCCATGCCTCTACCTCCCTATTTATAGCCTCCAACAAGCCCACTAATGGGCCACACCAAATCAGCCCATCAATGGCTTGCAAAACCCAAAAAAATTGTATATCATTAAAACTGCGATTTCTCCCAAACCGCTGAACCAAAACTTTAATGTGACCACTATACGGATTTGGAAACATCATTTCCTTTCCAATGAAATAAATCCCAGCACCTGATTCGATCCTAGTCAAACGTTATGCCCTGTACAAAACTAATAGGGGCAAAATGGTCATAATTAATATTGTTAAAAACTATGGACATGTCTTACATCCCCATAGCCAACATATCAAAATATGAGAATGATCAACCCTCAGGGAATTAAATAAAAATATTTTACGATCCTCCGATAAGTAAAATGCGGGTTGTTACATCCCCCCTCCTTCTAGGAATTTCAGCCCCGAAATCCCAAGCAAACACAAGAAACCAAAACAATTCCACATGCCTATCATACATAAACAACCAAAATCAAAACTAGCATCCATCAAGCCATGCATCCATAGCCTTATCCTAGCATGCGAAATTCTAACAACTATAGTACAAGTTACAATGATGTAAGGTGGCACGACATCAATGGGTCATACCAACAAAGAGTTCTGGATGGGTTATCTCCATACTCTCTTCCATCTCCCACGTACAATCGTCATCATCCTCACTCGATTGCACCTTGACTAGCTTAATCGTCTTCCTTCTAAGCTGTTTCATGTCATTCCCCACAACGAGAAGTAGCTTACGAGGTATCGTATATACGGACTCAACTTCTAGGTCTTCGTATCGCTCTGGAGATACCACCACATTTGAATCATGCACACACTTCCATAGAAACGACACATGGAAAATATTATGCACACTCAACGTCTTCTCGGGTAACTCCAACCTATACACGAGCTTTCCAATCCGCTCGACTATCGGAAACGGTCCAACAAACCTTGGAGCTAACTTTCCTTTACTTCCGAACCGAACAACATGCTTTAACGGCGAAATCTTCACGAAACCATATCGCCAATGTTGAATTCAAAATCTTTTCGACATTTAACGGCGTAACTCTTCTGAAGATCTTGGGCTGCCTTCATTCGTTGTCGAACAATTTTTATACAATCTGATGTCTCTCTGATCATCTCAGGCCCCAGTATCAACTTATCTCCAGTTTCTAACCAACAAGCCGAAGAATTACATGGTCTACCATACAATGCCTTATATGGTTCCATCCCAATGCTCGATTGGTAACTGTTATTATATGCAAACTCAACTAAATGTAGATGGTCTTCTCATGATCCCCAAAAATCCAATACACAAGCCCTTAGGAGATCTTATAAAACTCGGTTAACCCTCTCGGTTTAACCATCAGTCTGGGATGATAAGTCATACTCAAACACAACTCGGTTCCAAAGTCTCTTGCAGACTTTTCCAAAATACACTCATGAACAATGGATCTTGATCACTGACTATACTCTTCGGGATACCACGGAGTCGAACTATCCATTTTATATAAAGCTCAGCCAACTTTGATGTTGTCCTAATCAATCTGATAGGAATAAACCTTGCACTTTTGGTCAAACAATCCACGATGACCCAAATTCCTTCGTTTTCTGTCCTGGTTCTAGGTAGTTCATCGATAAAATCCACCGATATTTGCTCTCACTTCCACGAAGGAACTTTCAATGGCTGAAACAATCCACTCAGATTTCTCTGTTCATCTTTCACCAATTGACAGTTCATACATTTAGAAATGAACTTTCCAATATCTCTACTCATCCCTTCCCGGTAGTATGATCGCTTGAAGTCCTGATACATTTTGTTGCCACCGAGATGAATCCCCAACACTAAGTGATGACATTCCCTCAGAATCTCATCTCTATGTCCGCCGATATCAGGAACAACCAGTCGCCCTTTCTTTCGAAGCCAACCCTCTCAATTGACCTCGAACTCTTTATCCCCTGGTTCCAACTTCTGGATAATCTCGACATGCTTTGCATCCCGCTTTTGGCTCTCGCTAATCCTTTCGATGAGAGTAAGTCTTATCAATAAGATCGCCAACATTTCAGGTTCCAACTCACATCGTGGTTTGAAATCAATTCCTGCCAAATACTCGACGTGCTTCCATTCCGAAAACATCACTCCCAAACTTGCATGTCTCTAACTCGACACATCCTCCACTGTTACTGCCGAAGATTCAAATCCTTTTGGAAAGGATACTTCAACGACTTGTGACCCATTAACAACTCGAATCGAACTCATAACAAGTAATGTCTCCACATCTTCATAACAAACACAATCTCTACCAACTACATATCATGAGTTGGATAATTCTTTTCGTGCGGCTTCAGCTATCGACTCACGTAAACCACGACTCTATCCTTCTACAACAGCACTACTCCAAGTCCAGTACCGCATGCATCAGTGTACACCACCATCTCTCCATTCCCGCTTGGAATGATCAAAACAGGAGCACTCGTCAGTCTCTCTTTTAGAATTCCGAAAGCTTGCTCACACTTCGCATCCCATGTGAACACTTGGTTCTTCTTCGTCAATCTTGTTAATGGTGCATCTATCTTGGAGAAATTCTTTATAAAACGACGATAATATCTCGCCAACCCAAGGAAACTCTGAACATCAATTGCATTCTTAGATCTATCACAGTCCTGGATTGCTACCACTTTAGCACGTCAATTGCTATCCAATTTCTAGAAACAACATGGCCTAAGAGCCTCACTTCTCTCTTCTTGAAGTGACACTTTGAAAACTTTGCTCTTAGCTGATGCTTTCGCAAGATTTACAAAACAACTCGCAAGTGCATCTTATGCTCTTACTCATTCCGGGAGAAAACCAGAATATCATCCACGAACACAAGCACAAACTTATGTAACTTATCTCTGAACACCCTATTCATAAGATCCACGAAATACGTTGGCACGTTAGTAAACCCAAATGGCATCACCAACCATTCAAAGAAACCGTATGGTGTCCTATAAGCTGTCTTCGACAAACTATCCTTTGCTACCATCAACTGGTGGAATCCCGTTGCCAAATTCATCTGAGAAAATACCTTGGCCTCGTGAAGCTTATCAAATAAGTAATCAATCCCCGGCAACGGATACTTGTTTGCCTTGGTCACCTTGTTCAGCTCAAGATAGTCTACACACAATCTCAAAGATCCATCAGCCTTGGTTGCAAACACAACTGATGCACCCCATTCGGATACCTTCTTCGAACGAATCCTTTTCCTAAAAGGTCACATACTTACACTTCTAACTCTCGTTGTTCCTCAGGCGCCATCCGCCTAAGAGGCATGACGATAGATCTAACACCTTCGACCAAATCGATTCTGAACTCAATCTCGCGATGCGGCTGCAACCCTTTGGCCTCGTCAAAGACCCCATCAAACTCACTTTCGATCGGCACCCATGACAAGTCTTCCCGTGGAATCATAAGCAAATATAAATAGGTTATGAAGACACCATCTTCGAGCTTACATCGAATCACAACCATTCTCCCTTCCACATTCTCGACTGTCACTTCCGGCTTCTCGCAATCCACCGTTGCCTCATACCTCTTGAGCCAGTCCATACCCAAGATAACCCCAAACACAACAAAGTTCAACACAAAGCAATCACACACAAAGGAGAAACCATGACTCGACAGTACTAGACAAAACAAATCGTACATAAGCTGGACAAACCCCCAACTGGATTAGTCACAAAAAGGTCTATCAAAAATCTCGAGTTTCAAACCCAAGCGGCAAACAAGCTCATAACAAATGAATGAATGCGATGCTCTAATATCAAACAACACACGAACTGAAACATCACCAACAGAAAGAATACCATGAACTATGACATTCTTCCCCTTCTCCTCTACCATAGGAGCCTTTGAAGACGATGGTACAACTTCCAATGTGTACGCCTTCACAATCTGCTTACCCTTGACTAGTTTTAAACAATACTTCTTGTCATGCCCAGACATTTCACACTTAAAGAACTTCTTTTTGGCTTTTGGATTCTTATAGTCCTTGGAATAATGGCCCTTCTACCAGCAGTTAATGCAAGTCACTTTGCCTTTCTGTTTTTTCCGACCATCCTTCCCTTTCTATTGCCGCTGCTTCCTTTTCTTGTTATTACCACCTTATTATGGTTTTGGTTTCTCTTTAGCTGCAATAATAGTCTCTTCCTTGGGAGACAAACTATCAAGCCTCAAGGCCTTCTCAACGACCTTCTCAGAAGAGTCATCTAGATGATCCACCAACTGGTTTCCAAGATATTTGTCTAAGCCCATGACAAACTTCTCATTCTTATGGTAAGGAGTATCAATATTTGAACGAGCATACTTGGACAAAGCTTCAAAGTCAAAAACATACTCAAGCATTGGTCGACCATTCTGCTTAAGCTCAACAAACTTCTTAAATAGAATAGACTTCTGAATGGTATGAATAAACTTCGCCTCAAACTTGACTTGGAATTGCTCCCACGAAATCTCATCTTCCGGAGTCTCTAAAGTAACAGAGTTCCACCAATCCATAGCTTTGCCTTGTAGCTGTCTCGATGCAAGCTTCCTCTTAGTCGCATCGTCAATTCCCAAGTCTCCAAAGATCCTAATACAAGTATCAGGCCACCCTTTTATATCTTCAATCGGTTCCGTCCCCTTATATTGCTTCCCCCTAAAGTAGTGAAATCTTTGCATAGCTTTGCGAAGTCCACGATCCTAGGTGTTGTATCTAACAATTCTATGATTTTTGTTTGATGATAACAAACATATATTTATTATAACAAATGTGTTTGTAATTGTAATGTTATACTACATCACAGACATAAATAAATATTTACATTTCAATAGAATACTAATGCACAAGAATTTAAATATTCAAACAGTATTTTATTAAAATATAATATTTTATTTTAACATTTCAACAATACAAATTCATTACTCCACTTTTTGTACATTTCACTGAAATACAATACATTTCATATTAAATTTAATTTGTATACATTGCTTCTCACTACAGTACACTCATTTACATTTCACTCAAGTTGTACAAATATATTCATATACTCATATATTGTTACATAGTTTTGTCTTCTGTCTTCTGCCTGCTTCATTGTCAATCCAGTCTTCTGCTTACCTGTCACAGGAACACACAGAGTAAACTGGAACAAAAATATTTTTATATTCTAGCAGAGATAATTTTTAATTTTAAAATTTTATTTTCCTTAGAATTTTGGTGTGTTTCTCATCATATTTCATGACTTGATCTGATTTATATGGAGATCCATTTGTGTCTAGACAGCTTGTGACATTCATAGTGATACACTATAAATACAACAAGGTAGACAGTTTTCTAGTGCTGACATACATATATTTTTTGTGCACTGTACGTATATACACATACATCGTATGTATATACACATATTTCTGTGCAGAGGCAATACGGTCAAACATCGTGAATGGACATGAACCAAGAAATCTAGCACATACGCAGACAAAAACACACATATATATATACACACATCTGTGCATGTATATATGAATGTATGTATGTATATACATAGTAGGAACAGTGGTTCAGCATGCTCAAAATATCCGAGTGTGCAACAATGACAAGTCAACATACATCATGGCAGCAGCAAACAAGACAGTGCACATATGTGCAAACCAAAGTGATATCAAATTCAACATGAACGGTTCCAGGCAACAAGGATTGTGCAAATGCCAAATATATTCAAGTTTCCAAACAGCCAAGTTTTCATATGTACATGCCAAGAGATAGCTAATACATTGCATGTGTACATAGGGGTTCAACCATCTAGTTAGAGTGCACAGTCAAACATTTATATATGGACAGTTATCAGTCCTAATGGAAACAATAAGAAAATATGTTCAGGTTTGTAGAAGCGCAACAGTAAAAAAAATGAACAAGTAAGTGGACAAATCAAGACAGAGCAAATATGTGAACAAGTCTTGAATGGCTCAAGCAGGTGATAGAATGGAGCAATACATATGTAAATGCATGCACATATATGGTCAAATGAATCTTTATCTATTCAAAGCCAAAATATGGATGTGCATGCAAGAATGAAGACAGTCAAGACTCAAAAACACAAGCTCGACTGTATATATATATATATATATATATATATATATATATATATATATATATGAAACTTAACAGGGCTGCATGAGTAATGGACATGCCTGTGCAAATATCAACATATCAGTGAAAAAATTATGTAACAAGGCAATTGCATCAATGGTCAATACATGCACAAGTTCATGTATGAAGGGTGTTGCTAGGCAGTTTCAATTTTAGAATCATAATTGGGAAAAAACCAATCAAAGCAGATATTTCATCCTTATATATATATATATATATATATATATATATGTATATGTATATGTATATAGCCAAGGCCACTTATATATATATATGTATGTATGTATGTATGTAAGTATATAAATATGTACATAGAAGCTTCGAATGCATGCATATGCACACAAAATTCAGTGCATCTGGAAATTGAATATTGTTTTATAAATTTGCCAATTAAACATTAGCACAAAGAAGTTTAACAATGCAGGCAAGAAAGATTCTTTCCTGCAAATCTGTTTCATGCATGTCAAAGCTCAAGTATGGCAAGTGTTCAAGTGGAAACTTCTTTTTATCATCTCAGAGATCACGCAAGGACAACGAAAATCATTCAAATACTTTCTAGAGAAAATCGTGGTTCTGTTATTTTTTTTCCAAAGAAATTTTGGCAAACTGTCTTTGGGCAAAAATCATTCAAATAATTTTTAGTAAATTCATGAACAATTCTTATCTTATTCCCCAAATAAGAACATGGAATTTAAGGAAAGCAATCAAGCCATCATTCCCACGTATATTTGTTTTTGGGCAAGTGCTTAAAGGATTGCCTGAATTCAACGTTTTTTAGACATGACAGATACTTGTTATTTGTTTCTAGGAAATCACACAAGTAAACAAATATGTTTCTAGGATTATTCATGTCTTTTTCAAGGCCAGAAAATCAAATACAGGATTCACGACATATATTCAAGGGGCCACAAATCATATGTGATATGTCAAGAATTGCTCAATTTTTCAAAATCGATTCATTCCAAAAAAGGAAATAAAGGGAAAAATTCACACAACAATCAAAACAAGACATATGTGAAATCAGAGTAAATTAAGGATTTTATAATCCTATATATTACACCGACATCATCACAGGCAAAGTTGACCGAAAAACACAATAAGTTCAAGTGCAAAAAGGAATCAAAATAAGAAATACTCACTCATGTTTCGATCGCAAGTCTCCTCCCAAAATCATTCAATAAGAAGCACAATAGTTCGATCCATTGAAGACAGATTTCAATCAGTACAATCGAAGTTGCAAATTGATTTGGGAATGGAGAAACCCTAACTTTTTGGGTTGGCCGACTTTTTAGAAGAGCAAAGCATTTGTAAATGAATAAATAAAAGGGCCAGCCTTCTGTATATAGAAAAGGGGTTTTCTTATTTTGTTTTAATTTATTTGTATTTTCTTTTGTAATCTTCAATTTATGGTTTACAAGTTTTCCTGTAAAAATTAGGGTTTATTGGCTACGGGTTTGAAGCTAGGGGAAAATCTGATTTCGGGCGTAGAAATCAGTGCAGGGTTTTGAGCATAGAATTAGAACAACAACAGGTTTTTGCATGTGTACAAAACTGTATACGAGGTTAACGAGGGGTTCGTGAGTTTATATGTTTTTGTATGTGGGTGTCTATTTAATACATAGTAAAAACCTTGAGGAATGCAGCAGTGGGCAGGGTTTGTCGAAGCTGTGTAAAATTTGTGTTATTTACTTTCTACATTTATATTCTCTGCTGAAATCTGTGTCCTAATATTTTTAATATTCTATAAAAATCCAGTAAACTCTATTCACCCCCTCTAGGGTTAATCTAGATCAAATAAGTGGTATCAGATCTTGGTATTTTTATTAACTCTAAAGTCATGGTGTTCCCTAGTTGTTAACCCAGTGCGAGTCAGTCCAGTCGTTTTCCAACTATTTTTAACGGTACATATTTTTTAAATTGGAAATCAGAAATGGAATCCTATTTAAAATCTATTAATATTAATTGTTGGGATATTGTTGTTAATGGGTATGATACGGTAGATAGAAATGACATTGGATTTGATTCCCGTGCAACTCATATTTTATGTTCTTATATTGATGATGGCCAATATAACCATATCTCTCGTTGTTTGACTGCACATAAATCTGGAATACTCTCGATGCGAAGTATAGAAGAATTTACAACACTAGCTCAAAACCCTAGAAGGTCAACTCATATTCAGATCTAAGCTTGAAAGGAGAAACGAATGAAAAGTCATACAGTTCAAACGACGGAGACTCATCGGCGATGAGATGGGAAATTTATCATATTAAGATTTAGTTTTTATTTGCGCCAATTTAACTAAATCTGTTGATAAACTCCAATGGAAAAACAAATTTCTGAAATCTGAAAATCATGAATTGATTCACAAAAATAATTTGTTGGAATTAAAACATGAAAACACTAATTGCAAAAATTGTTCCAATTTGAAAAATGATTTAGCACATGTGACGAAATGGAATTTCGCTCGGTCCGAACCAGTCGCTAAACCGACCCAGACCGTTCGAAACGCCCTATCGTTTGAGAACATGACAAAATAGAACGCATACAAAAGAACATTTCATTGTATATTACAACAATGCATCAGATTACAAGAATATACAGAGTATGAATAAATATTACACAGAAATATCAGAGATTTAAATTACATTTAAATACATCGCAGCGGAAAATAATACAATACACAACTAGAAAGAGATATACGGATACAAAGCTTTCCGGATATCGTTCCAGCTGTAAACCAGGATCCTGTGAATATAAATCTGCAAAACCAAAACTACTAGCTGCCCGTGTCAAAATAAGGGCACCCAGAGTTTAGGTTAAAACAATAAACTCCAGGTCAGTCATGTGACTGGTGTGAGAACTAAAACAATTATTAATCTTTATTTTTAAAGTTAGGTAAATCAAGGGACCACGCCGTATAACACGGAACGGGTTTCCTCCCAAGAACACCAGTGCATATAAGTAAACAGCGCAATGCTTTTCTAAAAATGAAGCTATTATAAGACCCAAGTCCCATCACACAATGCAACGCAGCCGAGGATAGGGTTTTCCCTTATAATAGCCAAACATGCTTAGTACGTTTAAAACACATCATTTGATACTACTATAAGTGCATAGTGTATAAAACAACTTCAAATCATAAGTATCAATCATAGGCGGCACGAATGCCCCATAACACTATGTCGCCATATATAAGTTTACAATCAAAACCGCAAGACGTCGTATTGGAAGTTGGGTTATCATTTATGGTATGAACCGAGGCTAGGGGCAAGATCCTCACCGATTCGAGACGCTCTAGCCCGTGTCTCAGGCAAGTACTCTGTCAAGTCTTTGGATCGTCAGGGCCGGTCCACCGACGTGGATTAAAATTCCTGAACACTGCGTTTCCCCGCCCTTTGGGGCGTAAGCCTGGCCCGTCAGCCGACCAGAAGCATCGGCCGAAACCGATATCACGAGGCGCCTCACTTTTCAGCAAGTAATAATAAGCAACATCCACATGAGTCAAACTCGTCAGCCAGTTCAAGCACTGACGCCACTCCTAACTAGAAAGAAACGCATGTCCTCCCTGATGTCCGTCTCCCGTTTTTGGTTCATACCGGGTGTGATACTCGCGAATCAACGTTACACAAAGCTACGCCACAAAGGCCGTGCTTCGATCATCAACCACAAGACTTTGCTTTTCAACAGAAGCCTTGATCATTTGCATCTTAGCATGCCACACAGGCAATTCACTCCATGCGATTGATATCCATCAATATATAACCCCTGAGCTCGTATGTCTCAAAGAAGGGCGTTAAGCAAGAGAATAAATTCTCCGCCGCCAAACCGATATATATTTAATAGAGATCAATCACACGGACTAAAATCCAATGTCAGACACACAGTCCATTTACAAGTCCGTTCTGGGGCTGAACGAAACCGGAGGCACCTAGTACCCCGCATATCCATCGATCTCCAAGTACGTCTGGACGATCACCAACTGTTTCCATCTTCTTGGGTGTACAGCCCAATCAAGATCATCAGTAATCACCCAAACGACGTGAAGACTTCCGGTCTTCGACCACCGTCTTCATCTTTGACTTATCGTCGTATCAGTCATTCAGAATGGGATAAACCCGGTCTTTCCGAATAACTCGCGTATATTTTAAATAAGTGTTACACAAACACAACATACGCCTCATTCCAATTCATCAGTCACTAACCGTAAATTAATCAAGAGAATAATTCCCCAAATATTAACCCCGAAGGCCGAAACCAACATCAGATCAATATCCAGAAAACCATTCTGCTTAGCTAACCGACAGTTAGTTTCTAAATTTCACATTCATAGGGAAAGGTTCCCATTAATTTTATCCAAGATAAATTTCTTGAATTTATTCTTTAATCTATTTTTGAATATCAATTCAAACTAGTCGGGATTAGCGAACCTTACCGAAGTAATCATTTGTTTTAATTTCCCAATCCCAACCTATTCATCCCATGAAGTAAAACTGGTTATACTTCATATCTAACACCACGGTGTTATCGGTAAATTCAATTACCATTTCACGTTCAAATCTAATTAAAGATTTAACTATCGCCTGGAGCAAAACTGGTAATACTCCATTCTCGATCATTTCAATCTAATTAAAGATTCATTAAAACTCCACTTAGTTTTAATCGTTAATTGGGTTAAAGAATTAGTGTCATTTAAAACACAGTTCACGATAAACCCAAAGTCACATTCCATTAATTATCGGGTTAAGGAACGAGTATTATTTAAAACACTGTCCACGATAAACCCAAAAATCAATATCAATTCAATTTCAATTAAATATTATTTAATTGGTACACTTCATTAAATCTAAATAAAAAGATTTAATCTTTTCTCAACTGGGTTAAAGAACAGTGTTAGTGAAGACACCATTCATGACCAACCCAAATCACATTTGATATTCAATACAAGGCTCTGAATAGAAAATATATCGGCCTATTTTCAATATCAAATTCTTCGATTAACAAATGTCGTATCGGAAATAACGATATAAATATATATCTTTCAAATTTCCATAACAACATCTGTATAATCACGAATTCCAACATCGAAATATTCCGAAGACAATTTCGATTCAAATCCACTCCAATGCAATCATTGGAAGTTCTGGTTATTTTTAAAACCCTTTTCGAATTCAATTTATTTATTTAGAAACAAATAGAATTTTAATTCTAGTTCAAAACTAGTTCATTTCGATAAAAATCTATTTTTATCTTTTCAAATATGGAGTTTTTCATCCCAATTCTTCACAAATCATTTCTTATGATTTTACACAAATTATTGATATTTTTAATGATTTTATCAAGGTCCGTACAGTCGATTTCCATCAACGGCCATCGAACTGCACTTACAGCAACCTTTTTCAAATTTGATTTGAACATAATTCCAAATCCAACCGTTAGATTTCAAATTTCTAATATTCGTTAGAAAGCTCTTTTCGATACGAACCCAACGGTTCCGGTTTCAGGAGAATCCGACGGTCGGATCTCCCGTAATATTCGTTCGAAGTTAATGTCCGAAATTCGCGAACTGCCGCGGCGCGGCGCGTTCTATTCAGGCCATTATATTATATATATAATATATATAATATATATTTCGTCGATTTCTATTTAAAACGAATTATATAAATAGTTTTAAATTCGTTTCAAAAGCAATTTCAACTTCCTTTTCAATTCAAATCAAAATTGAATTCTTCTTTATAAATTCGTTTTAAAATTCATTTCTATTCAATTCAAATTTCAATTCAATTTGAATTCATTTCAATTCGCTTTCAATTCAAATTGAATTCGTTTTCAATTCAATTCATTTCGAAATCGTTTTCAATTCAATTCATTTCAAAATGAATAAAATCGATATAAATATCGTTCACGTCAAAATGGCGTCAATCTAATCAACACGGCTTCATAAATTTCTATTTTCAAATATTCTATTTCAAATATTTCTTTTTCAAAATAGTTGTTATTATCAAAATATTTCGTTCAACACATGACCAATCTCAATGGATGAGTACTGTCAACACATGAACCTTTATTTTATATTGATAAAGATGTAAATTTTATTACTAAAATATTTCGTTCAACACATGACCAATCTCAATGGATGAGTACTGTCAACACATGAACCTTTATTTTATATTATTAAAGATGTAAATTTTATTACTAAAATATTTCGTTCAACACATGACCAATCTCAATGGATGAGTACTGTCAACACATGAACCTTTATTTTATATTATTCTTTAATTTCTAAATTGAAATGAGGCCCAATCAATCACCATATAATTTTAATTATATGGATTTTCATACATTACACACATATAATAGCATTGAAAATAATCAACCATCAACCAAAGTGCACTACACTGTATAAGCATCAAATATAGATATCTAACGCTTATAACAGCCTGTCAATCAATCGATCGACATATTTAATCAATCAGGATGAGTGAACTTCATATTTCATCCCAACACCCGTGTGGGGTTTCAACAATCAAACACAGATTTTATTTGTGCAGTTGGGCGATGTGTAAAATTTATCGTCCTAATCAATGTCCTTCAAATAGGTGTACATAAACACCGTCCGGTTTGTAAATGAATATTTATTTACATTCACTATATTCTTATTCACGTTAAAAATTAAATATTTTTAATGATAAAACATTTTATTTTAACATATGAATTTCTATTCAGTTCATTCTTTAAATAAAATGATATTTTTATTTTCTAACTTATTTTAGAAAATTTCGGCGGCATGACGGCACGATACTAGAAACGGGACGAGGCCTAGCCTTATCCCCGGTCTAGTGAAGGCCCGCGCCATTCACACATCAATCAAACCATTCATTTCACCAAACAATTCAATTTCAATCAAATAATCTAACTAATTTTTGCAATCAAACAAACAAGTCAATGGTCTGTGGACAATTGTGTCGGGTGCTACTAAACACCGTCTGCATCCTAGTATATATATATAACTAGAAAAAGATATTTTGAGTGAGGAGTTCTCACCGATAGCTATCCAATCATCTTGACTCTTCTTTGATAGAAATCTTCACTGTTCTCGTCTCATATCACTTTCTTCGCCCGTAGCCACTACATATATAAAAATCGAATTTTTACTTCGCTATTCAATATATAAAAATCGAATTTTTACTATGTTGTTCAATATATAAAAATCGAATTTTTATTTTGCTATTCAATATATAAAAATCGAATTTTTATTTTGCTATTCAATATATAAAAATCGAATTTTTATTTTGCTATTCAATATATAAAAATTTCGCCTTTTCAAATATATCATTATAAAAAGATTTGCCTTTCTATAATATAAAAATTATATTTTTCCTCGAAGTAAAAATCATATTTTTACTTCACTACTCATCTCAAAATATCGTCTTTTCAACTATAAAAATTTAATCTTTTGCATTTTAAAAATCTAATCTTTTCACTTTTAAAAATCACGTCTTTATTCTTGTTATGTTCATACAAAAATCACGTTTTTATTTTCTTTCAAAACAAAGTATTTTATTTTAAAACAACGATAATTTTCTATTTTCAAAAATAAGGCTATTTATAATTTCAAACAAAGTATTACATTTTCAAAAGCAACATTTTTTTCAAACAACTATTTTATTTTCAAAACATTACCATTTTTGTTTTCATATACTAAGTTAATTACCTTAATGAATTTAATAACATAATTACTAATTAATTATTTATAAATATAAACTAATTTTTACCTTAATAATGTTTGGAAACAAATCTGGCCATTCGAAATCGTTCCAGCTCCAAAACTGATGCGTTTTCTTCCTCCAGATATCAAGCCGTCGGTTTTTCAGTTTGTTCACAAGTAGGGTTTCGGATTTTCGCTCGAATCGAAACACTGGATGTCGATCAGATGGCTTCTCGTTGTCGGCCTTCGCACAAGCTTCCTGGCGCCACCCACCTTGGCCACTTCGACGGCCTGAGGTGATCCCGAGATCGCCACAAACGGCGGTTCTTCGAGCGTCGATCCAGAGCGATTTACCACACGATATTAAATCCTACCCGTTGGATTTAAAGATCTCGATGTGTTCTTCAATATTAGTATATAAAATTTCTTGAATTAATTCATGTTTTTTTTTGGAGATCGAATAAGGAAAAGTTTCGAGCTTTTTCCGCCTGGTATCGCGATGAAGACAACGACTTTGACCAAGCTGAGAGAAGACGGAGGGTTTTGACTTGGAAATGTTATATTTATATATTTATTTATTAATATTTAATTCCAATATGTTTGTTTATCACCGCTAACTCCAAATAAAACCCAACAACTGTCGCCCCTAGCTAAATACCCCCATTTCGAACACAATGGGATATGTTTCGTAACCCGGTTCGGCTGTTACGATAGGTTTCCATCAAATTTAAGATATAAATCTATATATATTCAATTTGAAACGTACATTCCAATTTACCAGGGACACATACGGACTCTAAAAATTCCAGAAAAATGTTTTCTACCTTCGTATTGATGATACGGTCCTAACAAAACTAATTTCGTCGAATTCTGAGACCGTTGGAAAAATGGCCATTTTCCAGTCGATTAAAATCAACTGAAACTGGTCAAACGCGTTTTCCTTTGCCACGCTCACATATTGATTCGAAAAATTATGAAATTTAAAACCTAGCAATAATTTGACACTGCGGATCCAACAAAAGTGGTTTCGTCGAAATCCGAGGTCGTTTGCAAAATGTCTATTTTTAAGGGCCTGAATTCCATAGCGACTATTCAGAATTTTCAACTGGACATATCTTTTGATTCCCGCTATGAAATTTTGATTTTTCAGATTCTTTGGGAAGATATTCACGAATAGATCCTAATGTTTTTGGTTTCACTAAAAACCGGATTGTTTTGCACCCGGTACATTCAATTGAAGTTTGAAATCGAATTATCGAACTACCGCACCATTTTCAATTCTATTTATAATTATATATAAATATTTATATTCTAACGACGACGTATATAATATATACGCCGAATTCTATTCAAAATAAATTTCTCGTTGATTTTTATTTAAAATAATCTATTTTAAATATTCAAAATTCGCTAAAATTGCCAAAATAAAAATTTTAAACTGGCTCAGAATTTCCGGGTTATTACAATCTCCCCCACTTAAAACTTTTCGTCCCCGAAAAGGAACAAAGTCGAAAGTGGTTTGATTAATCAACCCTAGGTTCGATCTGGCTTCCATTCTCCAACTTTTCAGTTTCTGGGAATTTTCAAAAATTTGGCTAACACCCTAAATTTTCGAAAAATTTCGCCATAACCTCCCCTGCACCGGGAGCATCGGGGAATTTCAAATAGCTTCCCCGGTCCTTCAGATCTCAAAAAGAAAAAGAAAAAGCCAAGCGGCTAGCCAATAGGCTCATAAAATCATCATCACCCAAACAAAATAGTAAATTATGTAGTAAACATGTACCTATTTGTCAGGCAAACAAATTTTATTCTCTGCTCTAGCCTCCTTGCTATGACCTGTTCAATGATATATATGTATATGCAAGCAAATGCGACCAATTTCAATATAATTCAATATTTGATTCAATTGGGCATAATGGTTCAAAATCATCAAACAAATAAACAAACAACACAAACATCAATCAATTAGTGGATTAAAGTTTCAAATTCATAATTTTGATACATATACAGAAAATCATGTTTTGATGCCAAATCACAACAATGTATTCTAGCTATATTAGTTTTGGTTCTCACACCAGTCTAATGGAAATATATAGAAAATCACACCTTCGAAACTCGAACATAAATGTTGATGATGCGATCGCTATCATCAATATCATCTCCGGGCGACTAGAGTGCGATGCTATATCTATCCAATATATTAAAACTTTGAATATACGTTTGCAAGGCGTATATGCAAATTCTTTATATACTGAATTGTCCAAAATCAATATAAATAAATTATTCAAATACGTGTAAAATGATCTAAATTTCAAAACAGAATTGTTTTCATTTGAAAAATATACTCTCCACACTCGTTCTAGGATACTACTGATCCCATCTCTAACGAGTCATTCTCATTGGATATTGCTAATCCAATATCTGATGAATTCATTCGTACGATTCTAATGTGTCTTGTTCTCTGAGCTTTGTAAACCAAAGCTCTGATACCAACTGTGACGAAATGGAATTTCGCTCGGTCCGAACCAGTCGCTAAACCGACTCAGACCGTTCGAAACGCCCTATCGTTTGAGAACATGACAAAATAGAACGCATACAAAAGAACATTTCATTGTATATTACAACAATGCATCAGATTACAAGAATATACAGAGTATGAATAAATATTACACAGAAATATCAGAGATTTAAATTACATTTAAATACATCGCAGCGGAAAATAATACAATACACAACTAGAAAGAGATATACGGATACAAAGCTTTCCGGATATCGTTCCAGCTGTAAACCAGGATCCTGTGAATATAAATCTGCAAAACCAAAACTACTAGCTGCCCGTGTCAAAATAAGGGCACCCAGAGTTTAGGTTAAAACAATAAACTCCAGGTCAGTCATGTGACTGGTGTGAGAACTAAAACAGTTATTAATCTTTATTTTTAAAGTTAGGTAAATCAAGGGACCACGCCGTATAACACGGAACGGGTTTCCTCCCAAGAACACCAGTGCATATAAGTAAACAGCGCAATGCTTTTCTAAAAATGAAGCTATTATAAGACCCAAGTCCCATCACACAATGCAACGCAGCCGAGGATAGGGTTTTCCCTTATAATAGCCAAACATGCTTAGTACGTTTAAAACACATCATTTGATACTACTATAAGTGCATAGTGTATAAAACAACTTCAAATCATAAGTATCAATCATAGGCGGCACGAATGCCCCATAACACTATGTCGCCATATATAAGTTTACAATCAAAACCGCAAGACGTCGTATTGGAAGTTGGGTTATCATTTATGGTATGAACCGAGGCTAGGGGCAAGATCCTCACCGATTCGAGACGCTCTAGCCCGTGTCTCAGGCAAGTACTCTGTCAAGCCTTTGGATCGTCAGGGCCGGTCCACCGATGTGGATTAAAATTCCTGAACACTGCGTTTCCCCGCCCTTTGGGGCGTAAGCCTGGCCCGTCAGCCGACCAGAAGCATCGGCCGAAACCGATATCACGAGGCGCCTCACTTTTCAGCAAGTAATAATAAGCAACATCCACATGAGTCAAACTCGTCAGCCAGTTCAAGCACTGACGCCACTCCTAACTAGAAAGAAACGCATGTCCTCCCTGATGTCCGTCTCCCGTTTTTGGTTCATACCGGGTGTGATACTCGCGAATCAACGTTACACAAAGCTACGCCACAAAGGCCGTGCTTCGATCATCAACCACAAGACTTTGCTTTTCAACAGAAGCCTTGATCATTTGCATCTTAGCATGCCACACAGGCAATTCACTCCATGCGATTGATATCCATCAATATATAACCCTTGAGCTCGTACGTCTCAAAGAAGGGCGTTAAGCAAGAGAATAAATTCTCCGCCGCCAAACCGATATATATTTAATAGAGATCAATCACACGGACTAAAATCCAATGTCAGACACACAGTCCATTTACAAGTCCGTTCTGGGGCTGAACGAAACCGGAGGCACCTAGTACCCCGCATATCCATCGATCTCCAAGTACGTCTGGACGATCACCAACTGTTTCCATCTTCTTGGGTGTACAGCCCAATCAAGATCATCAGTAATCACCCAAACGACGTGAAGACTTCCGGTCTTCGACCACCGTCTTCATCTTTGACTTATCGTCGTATCAGTCATTCAGAATGGGATAAACCCGGTCTTTCCGAATAACTCGCGTATATTTTAAATAAGTGTTACACAAACACAACATACGCCTCATTCCAATTCATCAGTCACTAACCGTAAATTAATCAAGAGAATAATTCCCCAAATATTAACCCCGAAGGCCGAAACCAACATCAGATCAATATCCAGAAAACCATTCTGCTTAGCTAACCGACAGTTAGTTTCTAAATTTCACATTCATAGGGAAAGGTTCCCATTAATTTTATCCAAGATAAATTTCTTGAATTTATTCTTTAATCTATTTTTGAATATCAATTCAAACTAGTCGGGATTAGCGAACCTTACCGAAGTAATCATTTGTTTTAATTTCCCAATCCCAACCTATTCATCCCATGAAGTAAAACTGGTTATACTTCATATCTAACACCACGGTGTTATCGGTAAATTCAATTACCATTTCACGTTCAAATCTAATTAAAGATTTAACTATCGCCTGGAGCAAAACTGGTAATACTCCATTCTCGATCATTTCAATCTAATTAAAGATTCATTAAAACTCCACTTAGTTTTAATCGTTAATTGGGTTAAAGAATCAGTTTCATTTAAAACACAGTTCACGATAAACCCAAAGTCACATTCCATTAATTATCGGGTTAAGGAACGAGTGTTATTTAAAACACTGTCCACGATAAACCCAAAAATCAATATCAATTCAATTTCAATTAAATATTATTTAATTGGTACACTTCATTAAATCTAAATAAAAAGATTTAATCTTTTCTCAACTGGGTTAAAGAACAGTGTTAGTGAAGTCACCATTCACGACCAACCCAAATCACATTTGATATTCAATACAAGGCTCTGAATAGAAAATATATCGGCCTATTTTCAATATCAAATTCTACGATTAACAAATGTCGTATCGGAAATAACGATATAAATATATATCTTTCAAATTTCCATAACAACATCTGTATAATCACGAATTCCAACATCGAAATATTCCGAAGACAATTTCGATTCAAATCCACTCCAATGCAATCATTGGAAGTTCTGGTTATTTTTAAAACCCTTTTCGAATTCAATTTATTTATTTAGAAACAAATAGAATTTTAATTCTAGTTCAAAACTAGTTCATTTCGATAAAAATCTATTTTTATCTTTTCAAATATGGAGTTTTTCATCCCAATTCTTCACAAATCATTTCTTATGATTTTACACAAATTATTGATATTTTTAATGATTTTATCAAGGTCCGTACAGTCGATTTCCATCAACGGCCATCGAACTGCACTTACAGCAACCTTTTTCAAATTTGATTTGAACATAATTCCAAATCCAACCGTTAGATTTCAAATTTCTAATATTCGTTAGAAAGCTCTTTTCGATACGAACCCAACGGTTCCGGTTTCAGGAGAATCCGACGGTCGGATCTCCCGTAATATTCGTTCGAAGTTAATGTCCGAAATTCGCGAACTGCCGCGGCGCGGCGCGTTCTATTCAGGCCATTATATTATATATATAATATATATAATATATATTTCGTCGATTTCTATTTAAAACGAATTATATAAATAGTTTTAAATTCGTTTCAAAAGCAATTTCAACTTCCTTTTCAATTCAAATCAAAATTGAATTCTTCTTTATAAATTCGTTTTAAAATTCATTTCTATTCAATTCAAATTTCAATTCAATTTGAATTCATTTCAATTCGCTTTCAATTCAAATTGAATTCGTTTTCAATTCAATTCATTTCGAAATCGTTTTCAATTCAATTCATTTCAAAATGAATAAAATCGATATAAATATCGTTCACGTCAAAATGGCGTCAATCTAATCAACACGGCTTCATAAATTTCTATTTTCAAATATTCTATTTCAAATATTTCTTTTTCAAAATAGTTGTTATTATCAAAATATTTCGTTCAACACATGACCAATCTCAATGGATGAGTACTGTCAACACATGAACCTTTATTTTATATTGATAAAGATGTAAATTTTATTACTAAAATATTTCGTTCAACACATGACCAATCTCAATGGATGAGTACTGTCAACACATGAACCTTTATTTTATATTATTAAAGATGTAAATTTTATTACTAAAATATTTCGTTCAACACATGACCAATCTCAATGGATGAGTACTGTCAACACATGAACCTTTATTTTATATTATTCTTTATTTTCTAAATTGAAATGAGGCCCAATCAATCACCATATAATGTTAATTATATGGATTTTCATACATTACACACATATAATAGCATTGAAACTAATCAACCATCAACCAAAGTGCACTACACTGTATAAGCATCAAATATAGATATCTAACGCTTATAACAGCCTGTCAATCAATCGATCGACATATTTAATCAATCAGGATGAGTGAACTTCATATTTCATCCCAACACCCGTGTGGGGTTTCAACAATCAAACACAGATTTTATTTGTGCAGTTGGGCGATGTGTAAAATTTATCGTCCCAATCAATGTCCTTCAAATAGGTGTACATAAACAAACCGTCCGGTTTGTAAATGAATATTTATTTACATTCACTATATTCATATTCACGTTAAAAATTATATATTTTTAACGATAAAACATTTTATTTTAACATATGAATTTCTATTCAGTTCATTCTTTAAATAAAATGATATTTTTATTTTCTAACTTATTTTAGAAAATTTCGGCGGCATGACGACACGATACTAGAAACGGGACGAGGCCTAGCCTTATCCCCGGTCTAGTGAAGGCCCGCGCCATTCACACATCAATCAAACCATTCATTTCACCAAACAATTCAATTTCAATCAAATAATCTAACTAATTTTTGCAATCAAACAAACAAGTCCATGGTCTATGGAAAATTGTGTCGGGTGCTACTAAACACCGTATGCATCCTAGTATATATATATATAACTAGAAAAAGATATTTTGAGTGAGGAGTTCTCACCGATAGCTATCCAATCATCTTGACTCTTCTTTGATAGAAATCTTCACTGTTCTCGTCTCATATCACTTTCTTCGCCCGTAGCCACTACATATATAAAAATCGAATTTTTACTTCGCTATTCAATATATAAAAATCGAATTTTTACTATGTTATTCAATATATAAAAATCGAATTTTTATTTTGCTATTCAATATATAAAAATCGAATTTTTATTTTGCTATTCAATATATAAAAATCGAATTTTTATTTTGCTATTCAATATATAAAAATTTCGCCTTTTCAAATATATCATTATAAAAAGATTTTCCTTTCTATAATATAAAAATTATATTTTTCCTCGAAGTAAAAATCATATTTTTACTTCACTACTCATCTCAAAATATCGTCTTTTCAACTATAAAAATTTAATCTTTTGCATTTTAAAAATCTAATCTTTTCACTTTTAAAAATCACGTCTTTATTCTTGTTATGTTCATACAAAAATCACGTTTTTATTTTCTTTCAAAACAAAGTATTTTATTTTAAAACAACGATAATTTTCTATTTTCAAAAATAAGGCTATTTATAATTTCAAACAAAGTATTACATTTTCAAAAGCAACATTTTTTTTCAAACAGCTATTTTATTTTCAAAACATTACCATTTTTGTTTTCATATACTAAGTTAATTACCTTAATGAATTTAATAACATAATTACTAATTAATTATTTATAAATATAAACTAATTTTTACCTTAATAATGTTTGGAAACAAATCTGGCCATTCGAAATCGTTCCAGCTCCAAAACTGATGCGTTTTCTTCCTCCAGATATCAAGCCGTCGGTTTTTCAGTTTGTTCACAAGTAGGGTTTCGGATTTTCGCTCGAATCGAAACACTGGATGTCGATCAGATGGCTTCTCGTTGTCGGCCTTCACACAAGCTTCCTGGCGCCACCCACCTTGGCCACTTCGACGGCCTGAGGTGATCCCGAGATCGCCACAAACGGCGGTTCTTCGAGCGTCGATCCAGAGCGATTTACCACACGATATTAAATCCTACCCGTCGGATTTAAAGATCTCGATGTGTTCTTCAATATTAGTATATAAAATTTCTTGAATTAATTCATGTTTTTTTTGGAGATCGAATAAGGAAAAGTTTCGAGCTTTTTCCGCCTGGTATCGCGATGAAGACAGCGACTTTGACCAAGCTGAGAGAAGACGGAGGGTTTTGACTTGGAAATGTTATATTTATATATTTATTTATTAATATTTAATTCCAATATGTTTGTTTATCACCGCTAACTCCAAATAAAATCCAACGATGTCGCCCCTAGCTAAATACCCCCATTTCGAACACAATGGGATATGTTTCGTAACCCGGTTCGGCTGTTACGATAGGTTTCCATCAAATTTAAGATATAAATCTATATATATTCAATTTGAAACGTACATTCCAATTTACCGGGGACACATACGGACTCTAAAAATTCCAGAAAAATGTTTTCTAGCTTCGTATTGACGATACGGTCCTAACAAAACTAATTTCGTCGAATTCTGAGACCGTTGGAAAAATGGCCATTTTCCAGTCGATTAAAATCAACTGAAACTGGTCAAATGCGTTTTCCTTTGCCACGCTCACATATTGATTCTAAAAATTATGAAATTTTAAACCTAGCAATAATTTGACACTGCGGATCCAACAAAAGTGGTTTCGTCGAAATCCGAGGTCGTTTGCAAAATGTCTATTTTTAAGGGCCTGAATTCCATAGCGACTATTCAGAATTTTCAACTGGACATATCTTTTGATTCCCGCTATGAAATTTTGATTTTTCAGATTCGTTGGGAAGATATTCACGAATAGATCCTAATGTTTTTGGTTTCACTAAAAACTGGATTGTTTTGCACCCGGTACATTCAATTGAAGTTTGAAATCGAATTATCGAACTACCGCGCCATTTTCAATTCTATTTATAATTATATATAAATATTTATATTCTAACGACGACGTATATAATATATACGCCGAATTCTATTCAAAATAAATTTCTCGTTGATTTTTATTTAAAATAATCTATTTTAAATATTCAAAATTCGCTAAAATTGCCAAAATAAAAAATTTAAACTGGCTCAGAATTTCCGGGTTATTACAGCACATCTCAATAAAAATCTTTAGAAACTTGAAAAATAAATTATGGTTGTAAAAAAAATGAGTATGAGCTAATTTATAAAAACAATGCTTTGCAAAAGGAGTTGAATGATCTTAATTCCAAACATAAAATTTTGAAAATCAAAAGTTATAGAAATATGAGTCAATCTTGACAGGGCATGAAAAAAAGATTGAAAAATTCAAGAGCTTTGAAAAAAAACCATTTGAAAAAGAAATACATATTGAATTTGAGATTTTTGAGTCTTAGACCAAAATCAAAAATGCCTGAAGAAGAAAACTTGTTTTTGAAAAAAATGATACTAAAAGGAGAATGATCAGCATTAATCATTATTCTAATCTGATGAAAGAAAATTATGATCTTAAATCCAAAATCAATGATGTTGAATTGGGTTTAAAATGTTTTTCTACCGAAGAAAAATCTTTGAGTATGCTGTTGAAAAATTAGTTTTCTTCTGGTAATAGGAACGGTCTCGGTTTTGGGAAAAATAATGTTTTTGAGAAACAAAATTCAAATGATTTTAAAAATCCTTCAAACTTCCTCGAAAAGAATCGATTTGATAATTTGAAATCTGATAATTTTAAAGGATTTTGAATCATGAACGAGATACGAATTTGTTGTGTAACAATCCATTTCAACAATCCTAGATCCTAAAAGGAAATAAAACAACTTCGTCTAAATTCAAACAGGTTTGGGTTCCTAAGGGTACAAAAGTAAATTCGGATGGATTGATATATAGACAGGTTTGGGTACCAAAATGTAAGAATACAATCGAGAGTGGTTTTACAAATTTTGTTAGACCACTGGATCCTCTAATTTGTTAAGTGCCAAAGAGGCTAAAGAACTGCTTTATGAAAAAGCCGTTGAATTCAAATTGTTTCTTATCATTGTATCATTCAGTGTTCCTTGTCAAAGTTTGTTTTGAGTTGGCGAATCCACAACATCTACTGGAAAATCTGGTATGATCTCTAAACTCATTACTATTAGTATTCTCTGTTTCTTTGTTTATTCCTCCTTCTACCCTTTCTATTTTCTTTTGATTATTTCTGATTTGCAACTGACACTGCCATATTATTATTATTATTATTATTTTGAGTTTCTTAACTTCCAATTGCAGAATTCTTCATTTTCTGGAAATTCGCTTCATTTGTATAATATTTCATGTTTTAATCTTTTCCAGATCTTGAATTTAAACTTGTAAATATCTGCAATTGTTTTGAAGCTTATTTTTTTCTGAATTCCTAATAGTGTTGAAGCATTCTTGTTATATCTTAAACACTGTTAATTGAATTTTAAATTTTTGAACATTTGAAAAAATAATGAAATGTCACACACCTCTGCTATTTTGAGTTTCTTCCAATTCATTTTGGAAAGATTTGAAAATTTATACTCATTACAATACACTGGTATTTTTAAGCTGTGATAATTTCATTTATTTTGGATTGGCTTGATTATTTCTGAATTGTAATTTTTTGACTTGAATCATTGTGGTACATCTTGAAATTCATCTTTATTCATGATCATCTTGGTTGAACATTTGTTTATTTGAAATCATTTGAAATTTTTGATATTTTGAATCTCACACACTTTTTAGAAATTATTACTTTTGTGTGATTGATTCATTGTATCTTAAAATTTACATCTATTCAAGTGATTTCAAATAATTTATTTATTTATTTTGGAGCATGAATTATCTCTCATGTTTGATGTAAATATTCTGAAAATTTCTCTTGAGCTTGTCAGAAATAATTGTGAAAAATTCTTTGAAAATCTAGTTCTGAAATTTTCTGATTGATGCTCTAATAAAAGGTTCAATTTTTTTCTTTTGATTGGCTTAACTACTCTGAATTGAAAATCTTTTGGAATAGATTCTTGTGCTGCATTCTGAAATCCATTCTGTTATTTCATGATCATTTGGCTTGAATATTTGATTGTTTTGAAATCATTTGAAATTATTGAGTTCTTGAATCTCACATACATCTTGGATTTGAAATTTATAATCTGTTGTGATCGACTCATTTAATCTTGATATTTTCATATTCCTTCAAATGATTTCAAATAAACTATATTTTTAATCTTGGATCGTGAATCATCTTTTGTGACTGTCAGAAATATCTACGAAAAATTTTCTTGACAATTCTGATTTGAAATTGATTGCTATGCTGCTAAGATAAAAGGAATCGGTTTGCAAGTGTCTTTAGATAACATCTTGTTTTGGTATCATTTGTTTTTCTGATAAAATGGTCTGAACTGAATCATGATTTGTCCTCTTGGACTTATTGAAAATTGTCTGAGAACTTTCTTGTGAAACTTATTCTGAATATGTCTTGCTGCTCTGATTGATGGTACTGAATTGTTAGATTGAATTGCTTGGGCTTTTTGATTGGATATTTTTGTATGAGATACCCTTATGAGCTACCAGTGTCATATTAAAATCCTCGATAGCAGAGACAACAAGTGGTATCATATTAGAAGTGCTGGAAATTTTTTATTGATCTGATTCTCATCCTGTATATATATTTTTCTCTTGTCTTGTATAAATATTTCAATTCCCCCTTGTAATTGATTTTCAATTTTAAAATCATTTGTTGATTATTTATTCAGAAATTGAAATCAATAACCAAAGTTGAACTGTATTTAGAACTCATCAAAATTATTATCAGATAATTGAGATTGTGATGAGTTGTGACTATAGTATATTTCACAACAAGAGGAAATTTTATTTAAATTTTCATGATGATTGAACAATTTTTATAATATCTTTGAATTGGCGTTTATTTCACAAACATCTTCTTAGTCTATCATCATTCTGCCATCCATCATAATTTCATATTAATGTGGGGAGTTTAATATTTTTAAAATCATTTTAAATAATCAGTGGAAATATTTGTGATGGAATTGTGATAATATTATTTTTCAGAATTAGAGATAATAGAAAATTTTCAAGAATCCCAATACAGTTGAGTATATTTCATAATATGATCAATTTATAAATGTATTTCACTATCATTTCTGTACCTACTTCATTTCTACCATCCATATTGGTTTTATATACCGAGGAGATTTTTTTGAAGGAAAATGATAAAAATATAATATACATAAGTGTTTCTCTAACCTCATTTTAAAATCCAAGCTCTAATCTTGCATGGTTATGAGAATACTTATTTTTAAGCTGCAACTGACCTCATTTAAAATTCCAAGATCTGGTTATGCGTGGTCAGCGTGCTCTTAAATAAAGGGAAAAGAAAAAGGAAATAAATAAAAATTTATATGAAATCCTCCTTGATGTATAAAAATCAGCCTATCAATCCATTTTCTATTTTGTGAAAATGTGTTAATATTTTATGATGTATTATGATTTGTTGATCGATAGTTATTGGGATTTGAGATTATTTGACTGCGTCGCTTAAATTGAATTTATAATTGTAGTCCAAATCCATCACTGTTTTTGTGCTCAATTTTTAATGTTTTATTGGAAAATAATTGGAATCATATGTATTAAAACTCTCTTTATTTTTATAAATTTCATCGTAAATCATCATTCTATAATGTGAAATTTGCCATAAATTCTTAGAATATTATGATTTTTGTTTGATCAATTGAGATTTATAATGAACGTTCTTCCTCTTAAGTTGATGTTATATCGTTAGTCGATTTTTCATCACTGTTTTATTTTTTGTATCCTTTTGATGATAACAAAAGGGGGAGAATGGGTTAAGATTTTGATTAATGAGTGGATATTCTTTGAATATTTTAATATTAAAGTTTCAATTGACTTGTACTTTTCACTCATGCACATATCTAAGGGGAGTTTTGTTGTAGGGGGAGCATACAAATAGGGGGAGAGTTCAGTAATTCACTGTCAAACACATTTATTGTAATATTATATTCAAAATCTTATTTTGTGTTTGTCATCATCAAAATGGGGAGATTGTTGTATCTAACAATTCTATGATTTTTGTTTGATGATAACAAACATATATTTATTGTTATAAAAATGTTTGTAATTGTACTGTTATACTACATCACAAACAGATACAAATATTTACATTTAAATAGAATACTACTACACAAGAATTTAAATATTCAAAATGTTTTTTATTTAAATATAATATTTTATTTCAACATTTAAATAGTACAAATTCATAACTCCGTTATTTGCATTTCGCTGAACTACAATATATTACATTTCATATTAAATTTCATTTGTATACATTGCTCCTCACTACAGTACACTCAATTACATTTCACTTAAGTTGTAAAAATACATTCATAAACTCATATTCTGTTACACAGTTTTGTCTTCTGTCTTTTGCCTGCTTTAACGTCAGTCCAGTCTTCTGCTTACCTATCACAGGAACACACACAGTAAACTGAAACAAAAAATATTTTTATATTCTAACAAATATAATTTTTATTTTAAAAATTTATTTGCTTCAAAATTTTGGTGTGTTTCTCATCATATTTCATGACTTGATCTGATTTATACGGACATCCATTTGTGTCTTGACAGCTTGTGATATTCACAGTGATACAGTGTAAATACAATAAGGTAGACAGTATTTCTAGTGCTCACATTTATATATATTTGTTGTCCACTATATACTTATACACATACATTTTATGTATATACGCATATTTCTGTGCAGAGGCAATACAGTCAAACATCGTGAATGGACATGAACCAAGAAATTCAGTACATATACACACACAAACACATATATATACACATACATCTATGCATATAAATATATGTTTGTATGTATGTATATACATAGTAGGAACAGTGGTTCATCATGCTCAAAATATCTGATTGTACAACAATGATAAGTCATCATACATCATGGCAGCAACAAACAAGGCAGTGCACACATTGCAAACCACAGTGATATCAAATTCAACATAAATAGTTCCAGGCAGCAAGGATTATGCAAATGTCAAATATATTCAAGTGTCCAAATAGCCAAGATTTCATATGTACATGCCAAGAGATAGCCAATACATTGCATGTGTACACAGGGGTACAACCATCTAGTCACAGTGCAAAGTGTCAAACATTTATATATGGACAGTGATCAATCCTAATGGAAACAACATGAAAATATGTTCAAGTTTGAAGAAGCACAAAAGCAAAACAAATGAACAAGAAAGTGGTCAAATCAAGACAGAGCACATATGTGCACAAGTCTTGAATGGCTCAAGCAGGTGATAGAATGGAACAATACATATGTAAGTGCATGCATATATATGGTCAAATGAACCCAGACCTATTCGAAGCCAAAATATGGATGTGCATGCAAGAATGAAGACAGTCAAGACTCAAGAACACAAGCTCGAATATATATATATATATATATATGTGTGTGTATATATATATATGTATATATGTATATGTATATATATATGTATATATATATATGAAACTTAACAGGGGTGCATGAGTAATGGACATGCTTGTGCAAATATCAACATATCAGTGAAACAATTCAAGTAACAAGGCAATTGTATCAGTGGTCAATACATGCACAAGTGCACGTATGAAGGGTGTTGTTAGGCATTTTCAATTTCAAAATCATAATTGGGAAACAAACCAATCAAAACAAAAATTTCATATATATATATATATATATATACATATATATACATATATATATATATATATATATATATATATATATAGCTAAGGCTATTCAGATGTATATATTAATATATATATATAGGTATACATATGAACATAAATATATACATGGCAGCTTTGAATGCATGCATATGCATCAAAATTCAGTGCATCTGGAAATTGAATATTGTTTTATAAATTTTCCAATTACACAGTAGCACAAATAAGTTTAACAATGCAGGCAAGAAAGACTTTTTTTCCAGCTAATCTGCCTCATGCATGTCAAAGCTCAAGTATGGCAAGTTTTCAAATGGAAACTTCTTTTGTCATCTCAAAGATCACGCAAGGACAACGAAAATCATTCAAATACTTTCCAAAGAAAATCGTGGTTCTGTTATTTGTTTTCCAAAGAAATTTTGGCGAACTGTCTTTGGGCAAAAATCATTCAAATAATTTTTAGTAAATCCGTGAACAATTCTTATTTTATTCCCAAAATAACAACATGGAATTTAAGGAACGCAATCAAGCCTTCAGTCTCACGTATAATTGTTTTTGGGCAAGTGTTTAAAGGATTGCCTGAAATCAATGTTTTTTTACACGGCAGAACTGGTTATTTGTTTCTAGGAAATCACGCAAGTAAACAAATATGTTTCCAGAATTATTCAAGTCGTTTTCAAGGCCAGAAAATCAAATACATGCTTCATGACATATATTCAAGGGGATACAAATCATATGGGATATTTCCAGAATTGCTCACTTTTTCAAAACCGATTCATTCCAAAACAAGGCAATAAAGGGAAAAATTGATGGAACAATCAAATCAAGACATATGTGAATCAGAGTGAATTTAGGATCTTATTGTAGCGACCCACATTCTACGTATCGAAGGATCATAAAATATTTATTTTATTTTCATACGAAGTGATATGGTGTAACTTTTGGGAATGACTATTAGGGTCATTTCCCATGTTCACGATTTTTGCCGAATTTTAAATGACCGTTTTGCCCCTAACAAATCTTTTTTTGCCTATTACTTTTGATTGGTAAGGAGTTTTAATGTGAAACCACTTCCATTGGATTCAGATGATGGTTTACATTTCCGTAGAGTGGTCACATTAAGTAAACAGACTTACATTTTGGGAGATATGACTGAAATAAGGTTTGAAGATGGAAAAACAACTTAACCAGGCTTAATTGGGTGATTAGCAGCTAGGCCCATTACCCATTTCGGGATTAGGATTATGGGAGGGCTGAAAGGGTTTGAGAAAACATTTCATTTCAGTTTTCCATCCACCGCTTACATCTCTTGAACCCTAGCAATGGCCTCCATCTTCTAAAACACCCCCAAATCACCTTCTAATCACTAATTAGGCAAAACTACGTCAAACCATGGCGGATTAGTATGAAATCAGTGGTAGAGCTGCTGGAACACATAGGAATTCGATGCAAATCAGTGGAGTTTTCAAATCTATAATTCATTTGTGGCTAAGGTGAGTGATTAGCATGTTTGTACACTAATTACGGCTAATTAGGGGTGACTAGTGATAATTAGCGAAATTATGACTTAAAAAAATATGTAAAAATTCTTAAATATTATTTTATGGCTTTGAAAAAAATTGGGTTAATTTGGATTAAGTTTGCTAATCCTATAGTTAAAACATGGTTTAGGGGATTAAGGGAAAACATGGGTTTTGGGTATGTTTGATCCATATTTACATGATTATTCATTGTTTTGATGTTTGTGGTCGATTCAATATGTTGCTACTACTGTTTGATGTTCTATGATTCATAAAAAAGTTAGAATGGTAGAAAAAGCCATCGAATGGCGTAAATAGCTCGCTGGAAATGGCATAGGAATTCAGATCAGACCGGAGGTTGAGGATCGGATCAAATCGTCCCTGGGGTCGTGGGTACTAACCACGAACCGAGTCGCTTCCTCCAAACCGAACCTCCAGCCTTAAGTCCTCGAGCACCACCACGAGCCTTGCATCACGAACCGGTTGCCCCTCGAACCGCTGCATGTACCCGAACCGAACCGCTGTGTGTGCCACGAACCGACCTGGTGCATTGCTCACAAGCCAAACCATCGTGAGGACTCACGAACCACGATGAGAGCCACGAGCTAATGCCTAGGAGTGAACCACGAATCACTAGTCACAAATTGACCCACTGCTCCGAACCCGAACCAGATGATGTCATGAACCGGTCCCATATGAGGACCACGAACCAGAGCACAACGCGAACAGGATGGAGACGGAACCGAACCAAGATGATGTTCAAAACCCGTTATGCAAAGGAAGTCCATATGGTAGGTTATTACTTAGGATCAAGATGGAAACCAACGTACTAACTTCTAGAGTTGGACTTTGCTGCGGGACATGTGCAAAGGAGTTATCGATATCTATACCTTTGATTCACTATTGATGGGAGAGGCATTGACTATGGACTAGTGCATTAGGGTCAAAGTTGTATGGAGTCGAACTCCGTCAGGACCCCCAAGGGAAAAGTGGTCGTAGTAAGGTTTGGGTGGAGATGAGCTCCGTTATGACCCCAAAAGGTTCTGGTGATCAAAGCGGTGGATATCGTATAATTTACGCACAGAGTGAGTAATGTTAGGATGATTGCTATGTTTGATGTTTGTTATCACCATGACATGCATACCCCTATTTTACACTTTATGTTAGTGTTACCTTAGAGTACTGTACATCTTGTTGTACTAACTCTTTGGTTGTAGGTCCAAGTTCAGGTATGATTATTTATACCTGTTATTGTTTTATTTTGCTGCTATCGCTCATACCAGACTTTTGTCTAACCCAGAGTTTTATGTCTCTTCTTATTACTCTGGGTGCTCCTAAACAAGCAGACTAGAGACAAGTTAGGTGGTTATGCACGAGTAGCTGTCCGGAGACGAGCAGGAGGCTTCCACATACTATTTATATATATTCTTACTGTGTTGTTGCTGGTCACTGCTTTGGGCATTAGTAGTGTAGCTTTTCTATTTTGCTTTAGAGACAGTATTTTGAAGTTGTAATAATGATGGTTCTATGCAGTTTAAGTGCTTAGCGGTTCTATAGCGGCGGAAGTGCAAAAAGGTGCAGTGGGGATAAAGCGGGGATATAGCGAGTCGCAAAAAGGTAATGTAAAACCAAATATTTGAAAATTAATTAACCATCTTTCTCACATTACATATGTACAAGAAACTAATATTAATTAATCTAATATGAGAAAGTCACGGAATATCATAGTTATGCATGCTAAATTTGATGAGCGTAATTGATTGTTACCATATATTAGGCACTTATGCCTTAAATTTATTCATTTACTCTAAGTTTACAGAATTATTATAAAAGATAAATAGTCAAATCAAGCTCTACATAATAATATTGCTAAAGCGGACGATAAAAACCTTGATTTAGTGGATGCAGCGAAAAACAGCGGGGCTAGAAGCAGATCGGCTATTCATCGGCAATAAATTGAAATAGCTTAGCCGTTGAAGAGCGCTATGGGATATAGTGAGGATATTGCGGGGATTTAGCGGGGCTTTAACTACATAGTGATGGTTTGGATCATAAGCTGTATTTTGGATTCCACTGCTATGATGGTTTTGTTTCAGGTTATGCACTGTCTCGCCTGTTTTATGTCAAGTTATGTTACTATTATATTTTATTCCGTGCGCTGTGAGATATACTACAAGTTCTTTGGTGATTCATAGTTTCAAATCCCTTTCATTTGACGACTGTCCCGTGCTGGTTGAGCATTGACACAACGCATTTCTAGGGAAATGTCAGCTAGTGCGGGGCGGCCGTCACACTTGGTATTAGGGCCAGGTTGCTTAGTTAACCTAGGGAAAGACATCAAGGAGAGATAGTATACGTATATGAGAGCACATATTTGTGATATTTTGGTTTTTAAAAACTATGCAGGTTGACGTCAAAAGTTGGTCACTAGTGACAATCAACCCCCAATCATGTGGAGAGCACACGAATAATGATTATAAGATGCAGAAATTATAAAGAAAACGGGGAGCACACACAGTATTTTTATAGTGGTTTGGCAAAGACTGTACCTACATCCACTTTATATGTATTACTTTTACTTTTTGATTACAAGTACAATGCTTTTTCTCTATTGGAAGAAATGTGAGAGATGAGAAGTGTTGGGGGAGAAAGCTTAGAGTGCTTCAGCCTTTGGAGTGCCGAAGAGATTAGAAAGAAAAAGTCCCCTCTCCTTCTTTGAGCTTTGAGGTATTTATAGGTGGAGATGGCGACTTAGGCTGTTGTGACATGGCCCGGCCTTTTTGGGAAAGCTTGGACGCATGGAGTCCGTTCCTTGGTTAGAATAGCGGTTGGAAGACTGATTCCACTATTCATAAATTGTATCATAAAAAGTTGTGGCTTACGTGGCATCCACAGTGAGGTGTATCAAAAGTAGAGCTTTGTCCGGACGTGGTTGATCGCCTTTACTTCCTTGAAAGTCGGGCTAAGCATCGGAATAACTCAATCGATTATTTCCATGTTGGTTCGAGATATTCGGCCGATGCGCTTTGTGTAGGAGCGAGATACTCGATCGATTGGGAGAACGATTCTTCTAGAGTGAGTCATCAGTTAATGAGAATTGGCTTGGGCCAATATGCAACTGTTCCGGGCCGAGGTTCCACTGGGCTTCCTGAAGCATGATTTATCTGATTCGGCTGATTGCGCGTTTGGGCTTCGATCTAGCCCATCGCGGCTTTTACTAAAAAGAGGGTTAACACTTCGCCCCTCTAAATGCATCTTCTTCGGTAGAGGGAGGTGTGTTCTGAAATATGAATCGAAGCACAATCGCTCGAGTAGCTATGGTCGCGCCTGACCATATTAAGGCCAGAAATCCGACGGCCCCGATGTTGTATTAAGGCCAGAAAACCGAAGACCAAACTAGGTGTATTAAGGCCGGAAAACCGACAACTATCGGGAACCGTATTAAGGCCGAGATGATGATCACCGTCTGTACGAGAATTTGTTCCTGCAAAGACAAAATAAGCCACTCTCGATCTGGAGATGGATGATGGGTCAAGCATTTTATTTCACTTGGCTTTAAGGGGTGGCGAGTATCATCCATTCTTGGTTTAGTGGTGAGCATTAACCATACTCGGCTTAGAGAGGTGGCAAGCATTATCCATACTTGGCTTAGTGGCGAGCATTAACAATACTCGGCTTTGAGAGGTGGCGAGCATTATCCATACTCGGCTTGGTGCAAGTGTTTTTTATGCTTGACTCATGTTAAATTAGTATATCCAGCGAGCAGTAAACGCTCGTGGTGCAAATAAAAGGGTGAGTATAATCCATACTCGGTTTAAGATTTCTACCGTACTCGGCTGATGGAGTAGGTTTTTGGAAATAGTGGTGGGCTTTCACACGGACCACATTAAAGAAAGGGGGCGAGCATCATCCATGCTTGGCTTAGAGTTTCCAAACATGATCCATGTTTGCAAAAGAAAATTTATGGCAGCTAAAGAATTATTACAAAGAAAAGAAATTCTAAGAGGACAATGGTTGATTCCAGAGCATGCCTAGGAGCTATGTGAAAACCCGTAACTTCCCCGTAAAGGAAAGCGACGGATAGTTCGAGAACAAGCCACAACAGAACGCATATAAAAGAACATTTCACTGTATATTACAACAATGCACCAGAATACAAGAATATACAGAGTACAAATGAATATTACACAGAAATAGCAGAGATTTAAATTACATTTAAATACATAGCAGCGGAAAAATAATACAATACACAACTAGAAGAGATATACGGATACAAAGCTTTCCGGATATCGTTCCAGCTGTAAACCAGGATCCTGTGAATATAAATCTGCAAAACCAAAACTACTAGCTGCCCGTGTCAAAATAAGGGCACCCAGAGTTTAGGTTAAAACAATAAACTCCAGGTCAGTCATGGGACTGGTGTGAGAACTAAAACAGTTATTAATCTTTATTTTAAAGTTAGGTAAATCAAGGGACCACGCCGTATAACACGGAACGGGTTTCCTCCCAAGAATACCAGTGCATAAAACAAATAGCGCAATGCTAAATAAAGAAAAATGAAGCTGTTATAAGACCCAGGTCCTATCACACAATGCAACGCAAGCCGGGGGATAGGGTTTTCCCTTATAACAGCCAAAGAATGCTTGATACGTTTAAAACAAATCGTTTGATACTATTATAAGTGCATAGTGCATAAAACAACTTCGAATCATAAGTATCAATCATAGGCGGCATGGGTACCATATATCATGTCGCCATATATAGGTTTACAAATAAAACCGCAAATGTCATGTATTTGGAAATTGGATTTCCGTCTATGAACCGAGGCAAAAGATAGTCCTCAACCGATTCGAGACGCTCTAGCCCGTGTCTCAGGGCCCAGACACAGGTGGGCCCTTGGATCCTCAGGGCCGGTCCACCGATGTGGATTAAAATGCCTGAACATGCATCTCCCCACCCTATGGGGTGTAAGTCTGGTCCGTCAGCCGACCAGAAGCATCGGCCGAAACCGATATAACCGAGGCGCCTCGCAACAGCAACAACCACATAAGTCAAACTCGTCAGGGCGTGTAAAACCACTGACGCCACTTCTAACTAGAAAGAAACGCATGCCCTCCCTGACGTCCTCTCCCGTTTTTGGTTCATACCGGGTGTGAAACACGCGAAGTAAACGTTACACAAAGCTACGCCACAAAGGCCGTGCTTTGATCATCACCACAAGACTTTGCTTTTCAACAGAAGCCTTGATCAATTGCCACTTAGGCATGCCACACAGGCAATTCACTCCATGCGTTTGATATCCATCAATATATAACCCCTGAGCTCGTACGTCTCAGAGAAGGGCGTTAAGCAAGAGAATAAATTCTCCGCCGCCAAACAGATATATATTTAATAGAGATCAATCGCACGGACTAAAATCCAATGTCAGACACACAGTCCATTTACAAGTCCGTTCTGGGTCTGAACGAAACCGGAGGCACCTAGTACCCCGCATATCCATCGATCTCCAAGTACGTCTGGACGATCACCAACTGTTTCCATCTTCTTGGGTGTACAGCCCAATCAAGATCATCAGTTATCACCCAAACGACGTGAAGACTTCCGGTCTTCGACCACCGTCTTCATCTTCGACACCACGTCGAATCAGTTATTCAGAATGGGATAAACCCGGTCTTTCTGAATAACTCGCGTGTATATTATAAAAGTGTTACACAAACACAACATACGCCTCATTCCAATTCAGAATATTCTTTTATTCAAATATTCCTATACTTTGGGAAAAGTTCCCATTAATTTTATCCAAGATAAATTCTTTAAATTTATTCTTTAATCTCCTTTGAATATCAATTCAAACTAGTCGGGATTAGCGAACCACACCGAAGTAATCATTTATTTTATATTCCAATCCCAACCTATTCATCCCATGAAGTAAAACTGGTAATACTTCATATCTAACACCACAGTGTTATCGGTAAATTCAATTACCATTTCACGTTCAAATCTAATTAAAGATTTAACTATCGCCTGGAGCAAAACTGGTGATACTCCATTTTCGATCATCTCAATCTATTTAAAGATTCATTAAAACTCCACTTAGTTTTAATCTTTAACTGGGTTAAAGAATCAGTGTCATTTAAAAACACAGTCCACGATAAACCCAAAACCACATTCATTAATTATCGGGTAAAAGAACGAGTGTTGTTTAAAACACTGTTCACGATAAACCCAAAAATCAATATCAATTCAATTCCAATTAAATATTATTTAATTGGTACACTTCATTAAATCTAAATAAAAAGATTTAATCTTTTCTCAACTGGGTTCAAGAACAGTGTTAGTGAAGACACCATTCACGACAAACCCAAATCACATTTGATATTCAATACAAGACTCTGAATAGAAAATATATCGGCTTATATTCAATATCAAATTCTACGACTAACAAATGTCGTATTGGAAATAACGATATAAATATATATCTTTCAAATTCCCATAACAACACCTGTATAATCACGAATTCCAACATCGAAATATTCCGAAGACAATTTCGATTCAAATCCACTCCAATGCAATCATTGGAAATTTTGGTTAATTTCAAAACCCTTTTCAAATTCAATTTATTTATTTAAAAATAAATAGAATTATATTTCTAGTTCAAAACTAGTTCATTTCGATAAAAATCTATTTTTATCTTTTCAAATATGGAGTTTTTCATCCCAATTCTTCACAAATCATTTCTTATGATTTTACACAAATTATTACTATTTTTAATAATTTTATCAAGGCCTGTACAGTCGATTTCCATCAATGGCCATCGAACTGCACTTACAGCGACCTTTTTCAAATTTGATTTGGACATAATTCCAAATCCAACCGTTAGATTTCAAATTTCTAACATTCGCTAGAAAGCTCTTTTCGATACGAACCCATCGGTTCTGGTTTTAGGAGAATCCGACGGTCGGATCTCCCGTAACGTCCATTTGAAATCAATGGTCGAAATTCGCGAACTACCGCGGCGCGGCGCGTTCTATTCAGGCCATTATATTATATATAATATATATAATATATACTTCGTCGATTTCTATTTAAAACGAATTATATAAATAGTTTTAAAATTCGTTTCAAAATCTATTTCAACTTCCATCTCAATTCAAAGCAAAATTGAATTCTTCTCTATAAATTCGTTTTAAAATTCATTTCTATTCAATTCAAATTTCAATTCAATTTGAATTCATTTCAATTTGCTTTCAATTCAATTTGAATTCGTTTTCAATTCAATTCATTTCGAAATCGTTTTCAATTCAATTCATTTCGAAATCGTTTTCAATTCAATTCACTTCGAAATCACTTTCAATTCAATTCATTTCGAAATCACTTTCAATTCAATTCACTTTGAATTCGTTTTCAATTCAATTCATTTCGAAATCACTTTCAATTCAATTCATTTCGAAATCACTTTCAATTCAATTCATTTCGAAATCACTTTCAATTCAATTCACTTTGAATTCGTTTTCAATTCAATTCATTTCGAAATCACTTAAAATTGATATAAATATCGTTCACGTCAAAATGGCGTCAATCTAATCAACACGGCTTCATAGATTTCTATTTTCAAATATTCTATTTCAAATATTTCTATTTCAAATATTTCTATTTCTAAACTGGAATGAGGCCCAATCAATTACCATATAAAATTAATTATATGGATTTTCATACAACACATGTATATAATAGCATTGAAAAATAATCAACCATCAACCAAAGTGCACTACACTGTATAAGCATCCAATAAAGATATCTAACGCTTATAACAGCATGTCAATCAATCGATCGACATATTTAATCAATCAGGATGAGTGAACTTCAAATTTCATCCTAACACCCGTGTGGGGTTTCAAACAATCAAACACAAATTTTATTTGTGCTGTTGGGCGATGTGTAAAATTTATCGTCCCAATCAATATCAGTCAAATCAGTGTACATAAACAAACCGTCTGGTTTGTAAATGAATATTTTTTTTATTCACTTCACGTTAAAAATTATATTTTTAACGGTAAAACATTTTATTTCAACCCATGAATTTCTATTCAATTCATTTATTCAATAAAATGATATTTTTATTTTCTAACATATTTTAGAAAATTTCGGCGGCATAACGGCACGATACTAGAAACGGGACAAGGCCTAACCTTATCCCCGGTCTAGTGAAGGCCCACGCCATTCACACATCAATCATATCAATTTCATTTCACCAAACTATTCAAATCAACCCAAACAATCTAACTAACAACACAGCCAAACAAACAAGTCCATGGTCTGTGGACGATTGTGTCGGGTGCTACTAAGCACCGTCTGCATCCTAGTATATATATATATATAACTAGAAAAATAAATTGAAAGGTGAGAAATTCTCACATATAGCTATCCTAGCTCCACGGCACTTCTATTGTAGAGATCTTCGTCGTTCCCGCCTTTTTGTCACCTTCGTTGTCCGCTTTCACTACATATGTAAAAATCGAATTTTTACTTCGCTATTCAATATATAAAAATCATATTTTTATTTCGAAGTTCATCATATAAAAATCATATTTTTAATTCGAAGTTCAACATATAAAAAACGAATTTTTAATTCGAAGTTCAACATATAAAAATCGAATTTTTAGTTCGAAGTTCAACATATAAAAATCGAATTTTTAGTTCGAAGTTCAACATATAAAAAATCGAATTTTTAGTTCGAAGTTCAACATATAAAAATCGAATTTTTAGTTCGAAGTTCAACATATAAAAATCGAATTTTTAGTTCGAAGTTCAACATATAAAAATCGAATTTTTAGTTCGAAGTTCAACATATAAAAACTATATTTTTCTTTCGAAGTTCAAAATCAGTTTTAACTTCTTTTAAATCTTTTACTTTTTAAAGTTTAAATCTTTTAAAACCTTTTTAGAAATCAGTTTTAAAATCATTTATAAAATCAGTTTTCTAATCTTTATAAAATCAGTTTTCTAATCTTTATAAAATCAGTTTTACATTTTTTTATAAAATCAGTTTTTTTTCTATCGTTTAAAAATCGGTTTTCTGTTTTAAATAAAAATAAAAATAAAGTAAATAAATTAAAAACTTACATCGACTGTTGAAGGGGGGGGGTCTCGCGGTGGATCTGCGGCTAGGGTTCGACAAGGAGTCGCGGTGCTGGAGGGGTCGGAGGGGCTTGCGGCTGCTCCTCGTCGTGGGGGGGGGGGGGGGGGCTAGCGGCTCGGGATTCGCTACTGGTGTGGGGAGAGGGAGGTGGGGCCTGAGGGGGAGGAGCAGACCGAGGCGGCTCCGCCGCTGGGGGGGGGGGGGGGCGAGCGCGATTCCGTCCTTCCTCGTTTTGTTTTTTTTCTTTCAATCTGAATGAATTTCTATCGGGGGGGGGGGGGGGGCTGGAGTATAAAGGGGAGAAGATATTTTTTTTTTATTTAATTATTAAAAAGTTGACTTTTACATACGACCTCGAAACGAGGCCTACCGCCTGTCGTCCATAGCGTTTTACTCCTATTCCGAACACAATGGGATATGTATCGCTAGCTGCTTTGATCGTTTCGATCAGTTTCCGTTGAATTAACATTTAAATCACTATATTGAATTTTAAACGTACATTTCAAATTACCAGGGTCACATACTAACTCTAAAAATTCCAGAAAAATATTTTCTAGCTTCGTATTGACGATACGGTCCTAACAAAACTAGTTTCGTCGAATTCTGAGACCGTTAGAAAAATGGCCATTTTCCAGTCGATTAAAATCAACTGAAACTGGTCAAACACGTTTTCCTTTGCCACGCTCACATATTGATTCGAAAAATTATGAAATTTGAAACCTAGCAATAACTTCACATCCCGGACCCAACAAAACTGGTTTCGTCGAAATCCGAGGTCGTTTGCAAAATGTCCATTTTTAAGGGCCTGAATTCCATAGCGACTATTCAGAATTTTCAACTGGACATATCTTTTGATTCCCGCTATGAAATTTTGATTTGTCGGATTCGCTGGAAAGATATTCACTATTAGATTCCATTATTTTTGGTTTCATTAAAATCCGGATTGTTTTGCACCCGGTACATTCAATTGAAGTTTGAAATCGAATTATCGAACTACCGCGCCATTTTCAATTCTATTTATAATTATATATAAATATTTATATTCTAACGACGACGTATATAATATATACGTTCGAATTATATTCTAAACATTTTTCTCGTCGATATTATTTAAAATAATTTATTTTAAATAATCAAAATTCGCTAAAATTTGCCAAAATAAAAATTTTAAACTGGCCCAGATTTTCGGGTTGTTACAAGCTAAATCCTAACCCCATGCATGTGTACATCTATGTGTCCTTTTTATCAAAAGAAATACATTAAAATAAGGAAAAAAATCTAATTAATGATAGCGCCACGAGTGCCAGTCTCAAGGTCCTTTCCGTTTCTAGGAGCTCGAGGACCGACCTGAGGGGCTTGGGCAGAAGATCGCGGCGGCATGGCCGGGGCGTGCTTCTTAACATATTCGGGAAACTCCCCTCGCCTAACTCGAACCTCGATGAGATCGCTCAGATGCCGGCATTCATTGGTGCTTTGTCCAGCTACGTTGTGGAATACACAATGTTTACCGGAATAGAGTTCCATCTGGGTTGGTTCTCGTCGAGGTGGTCTCGGTGTAGGAAGGGACCCTCGTATGTCAAGGTAGATATCGAGTAGAGAGAAATTGAGCTCGATGTACCGTTCACACTTATTTTCGATTCGAGGTCGTACATGGCGCTCGTTCTTTTTCGGGGCCTTTCCACTTCCTTTATTCTGGTCGCGGTTGTTGCATGGACCTTGTTGTTTGGCGGCTAAGACCTCAAGGCTCTCCATCTCAATGCTGACGTCTTCTTATCGGAGGAATCGCTCGGCCATGGAATAGAAGTCATCTATATCCTTGGGGGGATCTCTGGTTAAAGAGATTGAGAATTCTGATCGATTCTGAACTCCTACAATGGCGGCCATAAGTACCATCGATGGCTCGGGTCGATCGACTAACGCTACTGCCGCATTGAACCTTTCATGGAAGGATCTAAGCGTCTCTCCTGATCGCTGCTTGATGGTGGATAAAAACATAATGCTCTTTGGTCGAGGGATATGTACTCTAAATTGCTCGGTGAAGCGGGTGACCAACGTGTTACAGCTGCTGATCGACTCCGTTGTTAGTTGCCAAAACCACATGCCGGCTATATATGTGAGGAAGAGCGCGAAGCACTTTGCCATGACATTGGTCGATGCACCAAGTACTTCCATGTGTCACATGTATCGCATGAGGTGGATGGTCCGGTCATTGCGACCATTGTATGGTTCGATAGTTGGGAACTTGACGTCTGGAGGGTTTCGAGAGTTTCTGATTTCTCAAGTAAAGGGGCTGCGATTGACATTATCTATGTCTTGTTGTGACGAAGTGCCCCGAGTGAAACATTGGATGATACTTGCAAGCTGGCTTCAATCTTCGAGGAGTCGTTTTCATGAATTCATTTATGCATTTGGGAGAGCTTCGATGTGAGGATCTGGAAAAAGCATGCTCGAAAGGGCGGCCGTTGGCTGGGCTCGGCCTCCGAGAGTTGGGTGAAGGTGATAGTGAGGGTGAGCTCCGGTAGGCGGTTCTGGGAAGAATGGCCCCTCTTGAACCTGATGAGTATTGGGCCAAGCCATACCCATGACAGAGGGTCTAGGCTGATCCGGCATAGAATGTGATGTTCGGAGCTCAGGGTTGTCCCCCGCAGGAATGAGGTTAGGAGGGTCTGTGGTAGCGTTTTCTTCTACCATGGTGAGGACCGGTATGGTAGAGTGGTCTCCCTGGTTCGAAGGGAAGGCTGCACCAGCTCTTCGTTGAAGGGGAAGAGTGGTTAGACTGGTCTACGATAAGATTCCGGGTTGTAATGGGAATGACATTGATTCTGATGGACCCGGTAATAGCCCAACAGGCATGAGAAGTCGAGTTATTTCCCAGAGTGGAGGCAAAGTGTTTGATCGATCTAGATCTTGATCGCGAGCCTCCTGGGGTTCTGCTGCTGCAGCTACGCTGGTAGCTGGAAGCGATACTCCTAGCTGTGATTGGTTGGGAAGTAGAGCCGAGCCACAATGAAATAAAGATGTAGCCTGATCCGTGATCTGATTCCGTGCAGACTGAGGATCAGTTGTTGCCCCAGTCACGGACTGGTGGAGGAATTGATGTTGAAGCGTTCAATTCCGTCTCCATTCAACCGAGAAGGTGATCCACTAACTGTTGATGTCGTTCGAGGAGTTTATCCTGAGATGTCATATGGTCTCTGAATTCGTCCATGATTTTATCCATGTCATCCCAGGTAATAAATCGAGACATATCTTCATGAGGGGAAGCTTTGAGGCTTGCCTTTGTAGCTTTGGTATCGGCTGCGTCGGTGTTCGCAGGATGAGAGGATGTTGTATCATTTTTTTGCTTGTTCGCCATGGACTAAGGCAAACAGATGTCGCTGCGCGTGTGTTCCCCTACCTGGCACGAAAAAGTGTTGACATTAAAAGTTGGTCACTAGTGACAATCAATCCCCAATCGTGTGGAAAGCACAGAATAATGATTATAAGATGCAGAAATAATAAAGAAAACGGGAAGAACTCACAGAATTTTTATAGTGGTTCGACAAAGACTGTGCCTACATCCACTTTATATGTATTACTTTTACTTTTTGATTACAAGTACGATGCTTTTTCTCTGTTTGAAGAAATGTGAGAGATGAGAAGTTTTGGGGGAGAAAGCTTAGAGTGCTTCAGCCTTTTGAGTGCCGAAGAGGTTAGAAAGAAAAATTCCCCTCTCCTTCTTTGAGCTTTGAGGTATTTATAGGTGGAGATGGCGACTTGGGCTGTTGTGACCTGACCCAACCTTTTCGGGAAAGCTTGGACGCATGGAGTCCATTCCTTGGTTAGAATAGTGGCTGGAAGACTGATTCCACTATTCATAAATAGTATCTTTAGAAATTGTGGCTTACGTGGCATCCACAGTGAGGTGTATCAAAAGTAGAGCTTTGTCCAGATGTGCTTGACCGCCTTTACTTCCTTGAAAGTCGGGCTAAGCATCGGAATAGCTCAATTGAATATTTCCATGCTGGTTCGAGATATTCGGCCGATGCGCTTTGTATGGAAGCGAGATACTCGGTCGACTGGGAAAACGATTCTTCTGGAGTGAGTCATCAGTTAATGAGAATTGGCTTGGGCCAATATGCGACTCTTCCGGGCCAAGCTTCCGTCGGGCTTCCTGAAGCATGATTTATCTGATTTGGCTGATTGCGCGTTTCGGCTTCGATCTGGCCTGTCGCAGCTTTTGCCAAAAAGAGGGTTAATAATATATATATACCACTAGTATATCTAAGGATGAAATAGCACTACACAGGCACCACTAAGGAGAAGGTTAATTGTTTTCTATTTACAGATTGAATGATGAGCCGATACACGAGGAGTACGGGTTCATGGGCTAGCAATGGGAATGTCCCTGATATGAGGACGATGTTTACCACCTTCATGAGAGAGATGCTTAGGGATGTCCAGGGAGCAGTTCTTAATGCTGCTAATGGTGGTGGTGCAGTGGTGCAGGCACCCAGGGCCGATTTCGCCAAGCTTAACAAGAATTATACTAGTCTTGGTGGGAAGTCGTTCCATGGAACGAAATCGACTACAGATGTTCAAGATTGGCTTGATAGTTGTGAGCGCATCTTCAAGGATTTAGGAATCGATGATGAAATGAAAAGAAAGTTAGCATCGCATTAACTTCAAGGACGGGCTATGAATTGGTGGAATGTTGTTAAAGCAGCTATTCCCGAGGATCAAGTCACTTGGAATCAGTTTAACACCCGATTCAGTGATAAGTTTATTCCAGCTGCTCAGAAATCAGAATTGTTTAGGAAGTTTTTGGAGCTTAAGCAGAATGGTAGGGCAGTCTCGGAGTATATTGCTGAATTCGATACCTCATCGAAATACGGGTTATTTCTTATCGATACTGCCGAGACGAAAAATGAGAAGTTCATAATGGGCTTAAATGAGTACTTGGGGGAAAGACTTATAAACCATATCGATGAGACATTTGAATCTGTAGTGGGATAGACATTAAGATTAGAGAGCCTTTACCCTAAGTCAAAGGCCGAGGTTGCTATTACATCTGCAAGGGAGCCAAAGCCGCAGGCAAGCGGCGAAGGAAAGAATAATTCGCAGAATAAGAGGAAGCAGAACCAAACAAAGGATGGTCAGAAGAAGAATAAGAAAGATGTTGAGTGTTGTAGTTGTGGCAAGAAGGGCCACTATGACAAAGAATGTCGAGCGAAGCCAGCGGATAGGAAGTGCTTCGATTGCGGCCAAGTAGGACATCACAAGGATAAATGTCCACAACCTCCTAAAGAGAAGCACATTGTTAAATCATATGCTACCAACGTTGTTCCTTCCTCGTTGAATGCCCCAACTGCGGCGGAGAAAGAAAAAAGTGTCATTATTCAAGGTATGCTTTCTGTTTATGATGTTCTAGTTCGAATATTGTTTGATACCGGGGCTTCCCACTCCTTCATATCTAGTGACCTGGTAGATATGTTGGAATTGGAACCCGAGATTGTCGATAGACCTTTAGTTGTGATGAACTCGATCGGTGGTTCGACTAGCCTTATTATGATTTGTCGTCACTTGGACTTATCGAGTCACGGATGCATATTTGTTTATGATTGCTTTGTTTTGGGCTTTACTGGGTTTGGCATTATTTTGGGAGTCAATTGGCTCCAAAGGTATGGGGGTGGTGGTGGACCGTGAGGGGTCTTCGGTGGCCATTAGAGCAGATGATGGGCGGAGGGTACTATTTGGTTGCCTAACTAGTGATGGGGTGATGGCTAGTCTTCCAAATTCCATCGACATCCCGCATGATGAGTTGTCAGATGTGCCTATTGCTGGCGAGTATCCAGACATCTTCGGGGAAGTGACCGGACTTCCACCACACCGGGAGATCGAGTTTCGTATTGATTTAGTGAAAGATGCTAGGCCTATAGTGATGCCACTTCGTCGTATGGTGCCAAGGGAGCAGCGAGAGCTCGGGGTGCAAGTAAGCGATCTTTTGAAGAATGGATTTATTAGAAGAAGTGTGTCTGAGTGGGGAGCACCAGTTTTGCTTGCTTTTATGGCCGATGGTTCCCTTCGCTTATGTGTGGACTACCACGAGTTGAATAAGGTGACGAGGAAGAATAAGTATCCTCTTCCGTGGATAAACGATTTGTTTGATCAGCTGAATGGAGCGAGAGTGTTCTCCCAGTTAGATCTCACAACAGGATTTCATCAGCTCCAAGTAGTAGCTGCGAGTATACCTAAAATGGAATTTCGGACGCAGTCTGGATTCTATGAGTGGTTGGTCATGCCATTCGGGTTGACCAATGCACCAGCATATTTTGTGGATCTTATGAATAGAGTTTTTAGGGATCATTTGAATAAGTTTGTTCTTATGTTCGTGGATGATATCATGGTTTACTCGAGGACGGAGAAAGAACACAAGGAACATTTGAGGATAGTGATGGAGGTGTTGAGGAAACACCAACCGAAAGCGAAATTTTCTAAATGTCACTTCTGGAGGAGAGAAGTGAGGTACTTAGGCCATGTTGTTTCAAAGAATGGTATAGCCATGGACCCTGCGAAAGTGGCTACGGTGCAAGATTGGTCTACGCCCAAGAATACAATGGACATGAGACGTTTCTTGGGGTTGATTGGATATTATCGTAAGTTTATCCAAGACTTCTCCAAGATAGAAGCAATGTTAACTCAGTTGACCAAGAAGAGTCAAGCTTTTTTTGGGACGAAAAGTGTGAAAATGCATTCGAGGGTCTAAAGGAAAAGTTGACGTGTGCACCAGTGTTAGTTATTCCTAAGGCGTACGAAGAGATGGCGGTACACACGGATGCCTGTGGTACCAGACTAGGTGTTGTACTGATGCAAGGAGGTAGGGTTGTAGCCTATGCTAGTCGACAACTGAAACCACATGAGAAAAGGTATCCTACCCATGATTTGGAATTGGCAGCGATTATGTTCGTACCAGACTATGTGGAGACATTGTCTCTTGGGAGAATGATTCGAGCCGTTTACCGATCATAAGTCATTGAATACCTTTTCTCTCAAAAGGATGTAAATCTTCGTCAGCAAAGATGGTTAGAGTTCTTGGCTTCATATGATTTCAATATCGCATACACACCCGGGAAGGGCAATGCCTTGAGTAGGAGACATGCCAATTTAGGGGCTGTGTTTCTGGAATGGAAGCAACTGGAATATATCGCAGGATATGATTTCAGACCTAAGTGTGAATTGGATCTAGAGATGTTAGCAAGTTTGACGATCAGACGACTTTGATTGAGCGGATTGGTTCTAGTCAAAGGAACGATCCTAATCTATTGGAAATCATCTCCAAGGTAGAGATGAGTATCGATGGTGAGGAGATGAATAAGTATGTACTTGATAGAGAAGGATGACTTCAAAAGAATGGGAGACTAGTTGTACCCAATGTTAATGGACTGAGAGATGAAGTGCTTAGAGAGTGTCATCACTCGAACCTCACTACATTACAACAAAATTACCATTTTACAACTGTATTACTACAACATTTTGAAAAATCACAGTTGTAATAAAGATTTTTTACAACTTTTTTCAGAACGTTGTAGTAAGCTTATTTCAACAACTTTTTTATTTTGTCATTTGTAATAGATACATATTATAACTTTCCTTTTCACCAGTTGTAATAGATGCGTATTTTTAACAATTCTTTTTTAGTAACTAATATTTAATTAATATTTATATTTTTTCGTTGACTGGTAATTAATATTTAATACCTAATATTTAATAAATAATTTATATTTAATAAGAAATTTACATTTAATAATTAATAAGTAGTTAAATATATAATATTTGATAATCAATATTAGAAATTACAATTAATTAATAATTGATATTTAGTTAATAAATTAATATTAAATACTTAATTTATAATTTATAAATAATTCACTATTAAATACTGTAATTAATCATTAAAAATAAAATTTTATAGTAAACAATAATTAAGTTATACTAATTAAAGTTAAAATTTGATATTGCATAATAACAATAATAAATCTAAACAAACAAATAAAAACTTTCTAGCCATTATAAATCAACTGAAGTACTAAAAATATAAAAATAATAAATATGCTAAGAAAAAAAATTCAAGCATTAATCTTTTATACATACCAGTATATTTTACTATGGTAAATGACAACCTTTTTTATATGCTAAAAAGCACCAAAAACTAACGATGCTTTTGTTTAAAGTGGATGAATAATTATCGGATGTGGGTTTGTATTCATTTTCGTTTTTTGAATGTGGATAAATTTTTATTTTTTGAATATGAATGCAGATAGACTTTGACGTTTCAAATGATAATTATATAATGTAATGTAATATGGTAAGACATTCAATTTCCTTTTGGCCCCAAATCTGAACGTTGTTCGGCTAAACCAAATTTCCTTTTGGCTCCAAATCTAGACTTTCGTTACGCTCCAAAATCAAAATTTTAGGCTCCAAACCACGTTTTCACGTGTATTCTCCCAATCCCTCTCTATCTCCCTCTTCCCTGGTAACTTCAGTACTAATCTCTAAACGTTCCTCATCCAAAACCCAAACCCGATAAAAAACCAAATCCAAACTCTTAATCAAATCACATCTGCGTGACAAATCTGTGGTACATGATGGCGAATGCTTGGAGGTGGCGACCTAATTGTCAACGACAAATAGAATTCCGAGGAAATGATTCAGATCCAACAAGGCAGCAACTCAAATCTGAGGCGACTTCTCTATTTTTTTCAAACTTCAGGTAATTTTGAGTATATTGCTATAACTTTCAATTTACTTTTTATAATTTGAATTTGGTGAATAGAAAGAGATTCTAACTGTCCATACCAATTTGTGCATTGGAAATAGACTAGTTGCTTAACTATAAATGATAAGATATTTTTTTTAAGTTGGAGAGCGATTCTATTTATGATATGGAGGCCATTTTCCATAAGAAGAAGATTAAGAAAATAAGGAATATACGGTCCTGATTTGAAACTGTATTCAGGTAAAAAAAATTTACTGGGTGAAATTTTCTTTATTTACTCAATATTAACACCATAATATTACATTTTTCTTAAGGTATTATCGTACAAAAATTGAGTGCATTCCAGACTTAACTCGCTAAGCAATTGATCAGTCCATGAGTTGAAGTTAATGTGCTCCTTACGAAATAGGGGTTGAGGTGAAACATCCTACACGTGTGAGCAATAAGTGTGACAATTATCTTGTCCTTGATTGGATTTTTAATTGTTTCATGCTTCCATACATCTCTGACTTTGACTAAGGTCTTAGGAGGAATACCAATGTCTTCCCGTTTGGCTATGGTAGGTGTTGGTTCTAGATTCTTACCACGGTTAAGTAGCACTACAGCCACTCAATATCTAGAAAGAGAGGTCCTGCCCATATTCCTGATCTCCATACATTTGAACTTTTTTGGCTTGAATTCCAAGGGAATCTTGGTGAACAGCAACAACCTCCCTATTGGTTAGTATCTCCGTTGTTTCCTTTTTCATGTTATGTACATCACCTCCAATGAGAAGAGGAGCTTTAGATATTGCCCGCATGAAACTATATTCAGGTAAATCTACCTTAGACCAGGAGCATGAAAATGCATGCAAGTGCAAGAGAGTTGGAGTAATTTGTCATGATTTCATACCAAGGATTCTTCCACATTACCTCAAGTGGATGTCTCAGTATGTTATGCGGGATTCTTACTTTTGTTTCATTGCATTAAAGATTTCTGAAAGGAAGATATTAATATCTAAGTGCCTCCACTAGGGACAAACAACTAAGATATTCCGCCTAGGTAGGCAAATTTGTACTTGCTATTATAAATAATTTATGCCCCCTGATGTTGAATAGAGGCAATATGAACACTAAATTATTATCAAGCAGTAAATGCGAAAGTAGTAGGTGCTAGATGCCTCTGCTCACAATTTCATAATAGAAAAAGGATAAATTAAGGCAGATATAACACAACTTTTGTGTGTGTGTGTGTGTATATATATATGTGTGTGTATATATATATGTGACGTAATTTGTTACAAATGAATGTGATTCATAGTTAAGCTTCCTATCATGCATTGATCTGTTGGTGCAATTTGCCAACATTCAGGGGAAAGTCTGTTGTATCCTACTTCAACTATTTTGTACATATATCCATGTATTGTGTCACAGTCGTCTGAGTTATTATCTGAATGGTTTTGCGAACCTTTTCAAAAAAAGAGGCGATACTTGAGGATAGAAGGAACTTTTGCTTCTCATTGGAGTTAGTGAAACAAGTCTTGATTCCATATTAGTTACTTATCCATCTTTGTTAGGATGTTTCTTATAAGACTTAACAATCAAATGCTATCAAAACCTTTTATGTTGAGTTCATTTCAGTTGTGAAATTGTTGAAAACTAATTTTTGTCTGGTAAATACATCAACCCATAACATACATCCAAATAGATTTTGGTATGTTTTATGGCACTATTTTTGTTTGATCACCGCGCTTTCTCTCTACTGTTTGTTAATGGCTAGGATATGAATATGTATCATAGTTTGATTATCCCATTCTTTGTATATATTCTTGATCAACCTTGTCCACCTGACACAGAGAGGTACACTCATTAGCTTAAGTTATTCAAAAATAATTGACTGACCAGGGAGGAGTAGTTGGTATTATCAGTTACTATTGCAAAAATGCATCAGTTGTTCCAAACATTTCTAGAGCAAAAAATTAATTGTTGGATTTATGCAATAAGTCAGTGACTGGTACTAATTATATTCAGTTAATTGTTGATGCAATTTACATTTAACAATGTAGCACTATTATCAATCTTTGAAAAAGATGTGATTTTCTTGGTAGAGGAGCTGAAGCAATGCTATTGCACTAGAGATAGTCACCAACCCAACTTAAATTCAGTATATTTTCTGCTCGTTTATTTCTTGCAACTAAATTGATATATTGTTTCACTTCCATTGTTTATCTTATCTCATATAACTAGTACTGGAAATGATCGTTGGCATTGGTAACATAACGAACCACTTTGAATTTGCTTTATTTTCTCGCCCCTTTTTTTCTCGTGAAATTGAATTTGATACGTAGTTTCACTTCCATGATTTATTTGTTTCCATCCACTCTTTCTGACCTATGATATCCACGTGAAGAATAATATTATAAAGCTAATCTAATTATATTAGTGATGTAATTATAGGAGTTTACATGTGTCATTTTGTTTCTTTAGCACCGTCGTTTTGTTTCTCGTGCTCGAGGCTTCTTACCCTTTGCTGCATTGGGAGTTCGCAACTCAAGCTGTTGTTTTTATTGTTGCCTAAAACTATGAGATAAGTAGCTCTCCTACAGGAACAACAGATAACTCTCCTTCGTCTACTTCCAATGTTAAGGTATATCATTTTTCATTTTTTTACACAATATTTCATTGTTTGTTGTTTGCTCATTATATCATAATTGTGAATTTAAGTAAAAACATGCATTTTGATATGAACATCAGGTGAATTTAACTAATGTATTTGGTATGTTTAAATTCTCAGAGTATCGAGACTTTGAATTGTATATCGACTGAGAAGAAACAGTACTTCAGTTGTTGAAGTAATCATTTGAATTGTTTAACTATTGTTTTTGGTAACGATTTAGTTGGTGATGTGAATTGCTACATTAGATTGTTTTTGTAATCATCATTTGTAATGAAGAATTGATGTATATCACTGTGACGATGTATGATTCACTAGTTTTGTATTTTGAATATAAAGTTGTAACATTTTTTGTATGAATGGATCCGAAGTTTTGAATTTATATCAGTTTGTTATATGTTTATCCAGCTTTTGTTGCACTTGTAAAATGTACTTAATTATAGTTGTAATAAAGTGTATTACAATCGATAGAACTAGTTGTAAAAATTACGAATTCGCAACGGTGTATAACAGTTGTAGTAGGTACTATTACAATGGTGCATAAAAGTTGTAATAAATTTTATTACAACAGTGAAAAACAGTTGTAAAATACACGAAATCATAACGGTGGAAAAAAGTTGTAAAAGATTTTAGTCTATTACAACTTCTTAATATACGACGGTGGTTCCACCGTTGTAAAAAGTAATTTACAACAGTTTTCCACAGTTGCAACATTGTTAATTTGTTGTAGTGATGCATCGCGGTGGTAACAAAATGTATCGAGACATGAAACAGACCTACTACTGGGAAGGGATGAAGAGAGACGTTGGGAAGTTTATATCCAAGTGCATGAACTGCCAGTTGGTTAAAGCCGAGCAAAGGAAGCCTAGTGGTTTGTTACAACCGTTGGAAATTCCGAAATGGAAATGGGAACAAGTCTCAATGGATTTCATCGATGGTTTACCAAGGACTAGATCGGGCTATGATAGTATTTGGGTGATTGTGGATTGATTGACCAAAAGTGCAAGGTTTATACCTGTCAAGTCGAATAGAACGGCAGCTAAGTTAGCGGAACCGTGTATGAAGCGGGTAGTGAGATTTCATGGAGTGCCCAAAGGTATTGTGAGTGACCGAGATCCGTTATTTACTTGTGGGTTTTGGAAGAGTTTACAAGAGGCTTTATGGTCAAAATTACATCTTAGTACCGCCTACCATCCCCAAACCGACGGTCAAATAGAGAGGGTGAATCGTGTATTAGAGGATCTCTTGAGAGCTTGTGTATTGGATTTTGGAGGTTCATGGGATGGCCATTTGCATTTGGATGAGTTCGCATATAATAATAGTTATCAGTCCAGTATTGATATGGCTCCATTTGAAGCTTTGTATGGAAGACCGTGCAACTCATGTCATGTTGGTTGGAAACCTGTGAGAAATTTGTTCTTGGGCCAGATGTAATAAGAGAAACTTCAGATAAGATCAAGGTTATTCAACAACGAATGAAGGATGCCCAAGATAGGCAGAAGAGTTATGCTGGTAAAAGAAGAAGAGAGTTGAAATTCTCCGTTGGCGACTAGTATTCGTCAAAATTTCTCCGTTAAAGAGTGTGATTCGATTTGGTAGGAGAGGTAAATTAGCATCAAGGTTTGTTGTTCCATTTCCATTTCTCGAATAAGTAGGGAGTGCTGCATATAAATTTGGATTACATGATAAGACGGCCGGAGTTCACAACGTATTTCATGTTTTCCAGTTAAGAAAGTGCGTGCGTGATTCTAATATGACTATTTCACCATATCAGTTGGATGATATCGAAGTAGAATCCGAGGCAATTGGAAGCTACAGGATAAATCTTATTATCGGACACGATACAAAACAACTTCGAAGGAAGACGGTGGAACTAGTCAAGGTCCAGTGGGGCGATAATGAGAATGACTGTACTTGGGAAACAGAGGAGAACATAAGGAAGTCGTATCCTGAACTCTTTGCTTGGTAAGGTTTTAATAGCGATATAGTTATTCACTTGCTAGTAAACTACATGCTAGGATTGGCTTTTTGTGTTATTATGTATGTTTGATTGTTTGTAAATGGTTGATAGGCATGCGAGATACCATTATATGTTTTAGTTAAGGAATATCGGGGGCAAAAATTTTTAAAAGGGGGGAGGGGCAGGGGAGACTGTAACGACCCGCATTCTACATATCGGAGGATCATAGAATATTTATTTTATTTTCATACGAAGTGATATGATCGTTTAACTTTGGGGAATGGCTATTGGGGTCATTTCCCATGTTCACGATTTTTGCCGAATTTTAAATGACCGCTTTGCCCCTGGAGAATTTTATTTTGCCTACAACTTTTGATTGGTAAGGAGTTTTGTCCTGAAATCACTTACATTGGATTCGGATGATGGTTTATCTTTCCGTAGAGTGGTCACATTAATCAAACGGACTTATCGTTTGGGAGATATGGCTGAAATAAGGTTTGAAGATGGAAAAACAGCTTAACCGGGCTTAATTGGGTGATTAGCAACTAGGCCCATAACCCATTTCAGGATTAGGGTTATCGAAGGGATAAAAGGGTTTGGAAAAACATTTCGTTTCAGTTTTCAAGACGCCATTTACATCTCTTGAATCCTAGCAATGGCCTCCATCATCTAAAACACCCCCAAATCATCTTCTAATCACTAATTAAGCAAAATTACGTCAAATCAAGGAGGATTAGCACCAAATTAGAGGTAGAGCTGCTGGAACTCATAGGAATTCGACCCAAATCAGTGGAGTTTTCAGATCTATAATTCTTTTATGGCTATGGTGAGTGATTAGCATGTTTGTACACTAATTATGGCTAATTAGGGGTGATTAGTGATAATTAGCGAAATTATGACCCAGAAAAATATGGAAAAATTCTTAAATATTATTTTATGGCTCTAATAATAATTTGGGGTAATTTGGATTAGTTTTGCTAGTCCTATAGTTAAAACATGGTTAAGGAGATTAAGGGGAAAACATGGGTTTTGGGTATGTTTAATCCATATTTACATGATTATTCATTGTTTTAATGTTTATGGTTGATTCAATATGTTGTTACCACTGTTTGGTATGTTCTATGATTGCATAGGAAAGTTAGAATGGTCAAAAACACCGTCGAATGACGTAAATAGCTCGTTGGAAATGGCTTAGGAATTCGGATCGGATCGTAGGTTGATGGTCGGATCGGATTGTCCCTGGGGTCGTGGGTACTAACCACGAACCGAGTCGCTTCCCCCGTACTGAACCGCCTGCCTGAAGTCCTCAAGCACCACCACGAGCCCTACATCATGAACCAGTTTCCCATCGAACTGCTGCATGTACCCAAACCAAACCGTTGTGTGTGCCACGAACCGATTTGGTGCATTGCTCACGAGCCGAGCCACCATGAGGACTCAAGAACCACGATGAGAGCCACGAGCTGATGCTAGGGAGTGAACCACGAATCGCTGATCATGAACCGACCCACTGCTCCGAACTCAAACCGGATGATGTCACGAACCGATCCCATATGAGGACCACGAACTAGAGCACCATGCAAATGGGATGGAGACCGAACCGAACCGAGATGATGATCAAAACCCGAGATGCAAAGGAAGCCCATATGGGAGGTTATTATATTAACTTTTAGAGTTGGACTTTGCTACGAGACGTGTGCAAAGGAGTTATCGATCAATAGCTTTGATTCACTATTGATGGGAGGGGCATTGACTATGGACCAGTGCGGTGGGGTCAAAGTTGTATGGAGTCGAACTCCGTCAGGACCCCCAAGGGAAAAGTGGTCGTAGTAAGGTTTGGATGGATCCGAGCTCCGTCATAGCCCCAAATGGTTCTGGTGATCAAAGCGGTGGATATCGTATACTTTATGCACTGGGTGAGTGATGTGAGGATGATTGATATGTTTGATGTTTGTTATCACCATGACATGCACACTCCTATTTTACACTTTATGTTAGTGTTACCTTAGAGTACTGTACATCTTGTTGTGCTAAATCTTTGGTTGCAGGTCCAGGTATGATTATTTATACCTGTTATTATTTTATTTTACTACTATCGCTCATACCAGACTTTTGTCTGACCCAGAGTTTTATGTCTCTTCTTATTACTATGGGTGCTCCTAAACGAGCAGACTAGAGACATGTTAGGTGATTATGCACGATTAGCTGTCCGGAGACGAGCATGAGGCTTCCACGTACTATATACATATATTCTCCCTGTGTTGTTGCTGGTCACTACTTTGGGCATTAGTGTACCTTTTCTATTTCTCTTTAGAGTCAATATTTTGAAGTTGTAATGATGATGGTTTGGATCATAAGCTATATTTTGGATTCCGCTGTTATGATGGTTTAGTTTTGGCTTATGCACTGTCTCGCCTGTTTTATGTCAAGTTATGTTACTATTATATTTTATTCCATGCGCTGTGAGTTATACTACAGGTTCTTTGGTGATTCATAGTTTCACATCCCTTTCATTTCATGACCGTCCCGTGCTAGTCGGGCATTGACACAGCGCATTTCTAGGAAATGCCAGCTGGAGCGGGGAGACTGTCACATTTATAATCCTATATATTACACCTACACCATCACAGACAAAGTTGATCAAAAAACACAACAAGTTCAATTGCAAAAGGAAATCAAAATCAGAAATACTCACTCGTGTTTCAATTGCAACTCTCCTCCCAAAATCATTCAATAAGAAGCACAATCGTTCGATCCATCGAAGACAGATTTCAATCAGTACAACTAAAGTCTGAAATTTATTTGGGGATGGAGAAACCCTAGCTTGTTGGGTCGGCCGACTTTTTAGAAGAGCAAAACATTTGCAGAAGAATAAATGAGGGGGCCGACCTTCTATGTATATATATATTAGAAAAGGGGTTTCTTTTTTTGTTTTAATTTGTAAGGATTTGCAGAAGCTGAGTAAAATCTGTGTTATTTACTTTCTGCATTTATATTCTATGCTGAAATACATGTCCTGATATTTTTAATAATCTGTAAAAATCCAATAAACCCTATTCATCCCTCCTCTAGGTAGATCGAACACTTGGCACCCGCACTTGAACTCCTACATCTACCATGGTTGTCTCCTAAGCGGGTACCCTCCTCATGATCGCTGCCATCTTGGCCTCGAACATATCTGGGTAGTCTGGTATACCAACATTACCCCCTACAGGAACAGTCTCCTCCATAGCAGTGTGTCTCGATGGTCGATGACTCATTCTATATCTGTAATATAGAATGATTAGTCCATGTACGAGAAAAACTGCAAATGGAGTTCAAACGCTATTATACTATACACTAAATATAGTATACAACCATCGGAAATCTATAAATACGTCTCTCATACATCATTACGTCTTTGAACTTTGGCTAAAATCGATAACCAGAGCTCTAATACGAAATGTGACGACCACCCACAACTCCTGCACTCAATAAGGGAAATAATGCATTGAAATACATGCCAGGTAGCTGTGGACGATCATCAGAGAGGGATAACATAAGCGAAACCTATCGTATAACTCGCAGCGCAAGGATAAAGTATAATAGATTATATACGATAGGCAATAATAATGAAGTAGAATTGAGCATAATCTTAAACTCTTTCATATCATCATGAAATATCCATACAACCTTGGACTACACCATGAGATTCTGTACAATAAGCCTCACTACAAGCACTCATAGAATACATCAAACAATGGGAAATAACAAATACTAGATAGTAGAAAATTATATGCCAACGTCCTGCTCATCATCGCTCAACAGCATCGTTCTCATCAAGATCTATCACCTATCACCTGCTACTTAGTCTGCCCACCCATAACCGGATGAACATCCCAAGGTAATAAGAGGGAAACTTAAAACTTTGAGTCAGACAACAATCTTAGTGAGTGATAAAAAAATTGTCTAACATCATTAATAAAGTATATGAGAATAGACAGATTAATCAACTAATCTACCAACATCAGTGGAGAAGAACTCACACCTATGCTCCCCACATCCGACAGTGATAGTCTTTACAAACCCTCAAGTAGAAATAATAGTACATTCGTAGCAATCAGTTATTGAGCGTAGACCATTCTAATCTACATTAACCTCTCCCAAGTACAAGCCCCAAAGGCCCAAATCAACATCAGACAAGCACCTAAAAGATATCTCCTTCGATGTCGAACAATCTACACGAGATGATAAAGCAAACAATCATTCATCCATGACTCTGGCTATCACCGCCAATCCTGCTTCGAAACCATCATTAATCATATGACCGGCTAAACACCTTGTCATCCATCAAGGGCTAATGGTAAACCCCTGTTCTAGCAAACATCCATACGCCATACAACGAAACGTACCTAGACCAGTCGAGATGCCTAGGGTACTCAACCAGTCACTTCTAGTCTTTTAGGCATCCCTATTATTCCCCTGCTTTAAGTCTGCTAGAAACTACGACAATGATAATTCCTCGGCCTTCGATATCTCTAGTCGTCCAACCCCATGACTATTCATAAGCTCAAGCCCCTTCTCGAGTAATCAATATCCACGAACTCGCCACCTTGAGTCATCTTCACATTTGTTGCATTAGGACGATCAACGAACACACCACATCAAACATTCCCCTTGAATACACTTCAAAGTTACATTTATTCCCAAACCAAAATAGAAATACTTGGTCCACCATTCACCATGCCGTTCTTCCCAGGTCCCGACTGACCTATAACCAACGACCTAACCCTATAGGTCCTCCACGACCTACCACACCAGGTCCTGCAACAACCTAACGATCTGATTCATCTACCCCGACCCGACTTCCCTTGGGTGTCCATCTCCAAGCCAACGACTTAACTTGGACGACCCACTCTCTAACAAATGAACGACCCAAAGCTTTCAGGGCTCCAGCTTCCCATCAAGCTCCAAGCAGACTGGCCTATGGGAGCCAACGACCTAAACTATGCGACCTGCCTCTATCTTGGAGAAGAAGTCACAGGACCCGTGATGCTTGGATCCAAACAACCTGACCCACGACCTGACTTTGTTAAGCATCCATCGATCTGCCAAAACCATTTTCTGCCACATTACCAATGACCAGGCTTCCCACCAATGACCCATGACCTAGGCAACTCCAAATCTGACCAATCTAGCTCCAAACTTGACCAAATCGTTACCAAACGACCACATTGATGCAAACAACTCATCCAAATCATCCAATTCAATAATCAACACTTTATGAAAACATCAACTATACCAAAATGACAATTATCATCAACAATCATATAGAATGCACCAAAATCATGATAAATCAATGAATAAACAAAATAATGTATCTAAACTTATATAAACATATGAATTAACACAAGAATTTATCGATTTAAGTTGCTAGATTAGATCTTATGGTTACTCAAATGAAAATATTTTTATCATGATGTAGATCTAGGTGAAAACAACTTAAAATGATGAAATTAAGATCAAACAACCCATATACTCGATTGAATCCATGCGAGAGATGCTTATCACTCGCCAATTCTTTGAATTAACTTGAAAGCACTAAATTTTCAAACCGGACAGCGAAGAACACACACCAAACCTCTCAATTTAAAGCGATCTTCCTTCGCTCGTTGTAGATCTAACTTTACTCAATGTAGATCTTCAATCTTCTAACGTAGATCTAGAATTTAATGGTGGAAATGTGTATTTGAATGAGCAAGGAGGATCATGAGCTTAACCAAATGAGAGAATGAAGAAAGTAAACTATTCTCCATGCCTCTACCCCCTATTTATGGCCTCCAACTAGCCCATTAATGGCCCACACCAAATCAACCCATCAATGGCTTGCAAAACCTGAATAGAAATTATGTAGCATTAAAACAATGATTCCTCTTAAAACGCTGAACCAAAATTTTAATGTGACCACTCTACAGAGTTGGAAACATCATTTCCTTTCCGATGAAATCGATCCCATCACTGATTTGATCCCATCAAAAGTTATCTCATGTACAAAACTGACACGTGCAAAAAATGTTCACAACTAAAGTTGGTAAAAAATTATGAACATATCTCACATCCCCATAGCCAACATATCAAAATATGAGAATGATCCAACCCTCGGGGAATTAAAGAAAAATATTTTACGATCCTCCGGTACATAAAATGTTGGTTGTTACATTATTACCAGATGGAGTCGTAAAAGAATTGTCATCCCGGATCATCAAAACTGCTCTCAAATGGCTAAATGTTTGGTACCAGTATTTACCATCCTTTGGGATCAGTACATATCCCTAAACACCAAGACTTCTCAGCAAATTTGTTCAAGTTATGAGGGATCAGTGTGTCTTCTCCAACCTCAAGAACCATCAAGAAAAATACAAGTCTTTCCAGATCGGTATTTACAGACGTATTTGCTCAAACTTCAAGGATCGGTGTTTAGCCCAAAACCAGCTGAATCAGTGTAAACATGTTCATTTCATGGGATACAAAATTAGTTAAGGGTTTGGTTCCAGCGCTTCGAAGAGGTGTGAAACACAGCTAAGTACTCTGGGATTGGTAGCGATCTGAAAAGACAAATTTTGTGGGCACGTGCCTACATGCCTCTCCTCTTACTTGCTCTACGAGTTTAAGGTTGGGTTTTTGCTCTCTTGGCTCCATAGGAAGAATACATTGCATCTTGGACTCTCAACCTCACTCCATCACTTCAAGAAGAAGAAGTTTACCTCCATCCTTTGATACTTGAACTTTTGGGCTGCCTTGGTATTTCGGGAAGAAGGAAAGAAGCCCTTTCTTGGACTCTCGTAGACTTTCTTTCCACCATAGCCATTGTAGTTACCTGAAACTATTGTTCCCATGATTATACTTTTGACTAAGAAGTGAATAAAAGAGCAAAACCTTCAAAGTGGATGTTGATTCTCAAGATCCAAACTACTATAAACTTCGCGTGATGTACTTTCTTTTATTAAAATCCTTACTGGATGTTTAATTTCATTGTCTTGTGTTGACGCGTAAAATTGGTGCGATACCCAAAGATTTTCGAGTAAATAGAAAATAAAGTTTCGCATAAGAAAATTGTACGGAAAGTAACGAACACGACGTTTATAGTGGTTCGGTTTGGCTTGAATCTACGTCCACTTTGAAGGCTTTACTAATGTTATTCACTATTGAAGAAGTACAATGGCGGACATCATCGTTACAATTATTTACTAAGGAACTGGTAGTCTCTAAGTTCTAAATAGTCCTTGTTTCCAAAGTTTATTCGCTGTTTGGAAGTTCAAAGTCTTGAAGAAAATGGTACCTCTTTTTCCCTAAAGATCCAAGGTGATTTAATGTTGTCCAAGGTCAAGAAATCCTTCATAATATGTCAAATTAGCAAAATTCCAGCCTAGAATGTAACGACCCACATTTTTCAGCGATATAATTAAATTATTTAATTATTTAAATAATGGTTTGGTTATTTAAAATGACCAGAATTGAATAATATTGAATATTTAATTAAAATAAATAATATAACAATGTATTTTATTTCTGAAATAGTCAGAAATGGTGGAATTCACAAAATGGTGTGAATTGGCTCATCTGTGATATTTAATTTTGTTTAAAATTGAATTAGAATAACGAATATATTATTCGAATGACATTTGAACATATAATTATAATATAATTATAATCGAGCTCGAAATGGCGCTGCAGTTCGCCATTTGGCGATTTGAACTTCAACTGAATGTACAGGGTCCATTTTAAATCGAATTTCTGTGAAACAATAAACGCTATAAGCTGGTGAAGTATATTTTTCTGATGGAAGAGAAAAATCAAGATTTCGTCGTGTAGATTTATAGTTATGTCCAAATCAAATTTTAGAAAAGTCTCTATGGAATTCCTTTATAATTTATATCGATTTATTTAATATTTTAAAATGGATTTTTAAATGTAAATCGAATATCGATGTAACACTAGATTTGAAATATCGAGTTGTAAATCCAAGTGCAGCAGTATGGTATTCTAGTGTGAATATCTACGATAATATTTATTTTTAAATATTAAATTTAAATGTTTTTAAATATATTTACATATTTAAAAGGGTTATTTAGAGCTTTAAAAATAGCCAGTTTTGCAAACGACCTCAGAATTCGACGAAACTAATTTTGTTGGATCCACAACATCAAATTATTGCTAGATTTCAGTTTTCGTGATTTTTGAAGCCAGTATATGGTTGTACGGGATTTTAATGTGAGAAACAATCGATATTTTGACAGTTAAAAATAAGCTGTGTGAGCATACGGAGTCGGAATTCGACAAACCAGTTTCGTTGGGACCGTAATGTCAAACAGTAGCTACATGTCCATTTTCGTGATTTTTGGGTGTCATGTGTGATCACAGGAATTTTAGAGGACTCAGAAAAATAGCGTTTTCTTAAAATAAAATAGAATAAGCGAATAAAAAAATACTAAAAATCACCTATATATATATATTCCTAAACTTCTCTAACCCTATATCACTTCTCCCTGGTCGACCACAAATTTGCGCCGCCACCATTCTTACTTTACAGTAAAATTTTCCATCCTAGAAAATCAAAATAAAATTGATCAAAATTCTATAAATCCAAACCCATGTGTATTCAAACTCCTGTCCTCTTTCTCTTCATCCCAGTGTAGTTTTCGGTGGGTACGACGCTGTATTTGGGTGCTCGAATTTGTGAGCAGCGAACTTGGGTTCACGATCGTGGCGGTTTGGGACATTGATTCGAGAAATGGTTATTGTATTTGAGGTCAGGGAGTAAATCCGCACTTTGGTGCATTGTTTGATTAGGTTCGACGCTCGTTTGTGTCGCTGCCTGTCGGTGAAAACCTGGAAATCGCGACTCAGGGATGGAGTGCGAGTTGAGAAAAAATGGCATGGGTTTGTAAAGTTTTGGAAGGAGATTGCTTTGGAGGAATTTTCTTGATTTATTATGATATATAGTGGGAGAACGGACGCTGGGAAGTCTGTTAATGGCTTGAAGAAGGAGCGGAAATCGTTCGGGGAGAAGAAGTACTAGCGGTTTTGGATTAAAGATGGAAATGGGCCGAAGATAATGGGTTTGGGCCCAATACAAATGAAATGATTTAAAATAGTTTACTTTAAATAGTATTAGAACTTGTAAATTCAATATCTTTGTCATCCTTGATCAGAATTTCGAACCGTCAGTCACGTTGGGATCGTATGGACGGTGGCTATACCATGGAACTGACCGAGAGTGAATTGAAGCTCGTTTGGATTTATGGTGAAATTTAACGCCTGAATTGAATCAATGACCAATTATCGTTATTTAATGATAACCGTCCAATGTGAGTAAAACTCACTAACTCTTCTCAATTTTATTTTTATAACGTATTTTTATAACTGATAAATGATGGTTGTTTGCTGTGTGTTGGCTGTTTGGTTGAACTGCTAGTCAGTTGATTGAAAATATAGATAACAATATAAATATAAATCGTTAATCAAATATTGATTCTGTTTAGCAGAATATTTCATAGTGAAATGAAATTGATGTTAATTTTATTGTTTAACATCTGTGGGTGCCGGGAAACAGGTTGGAGGGATCCAACTGCGTTCCTCAACATTTATTTTACTGTTTTTCATATATTGTGTTATGTGATGTGATATGAAATTTGTTGTTGATTCTGTATGGTTGAATGATGCCGATCATTGTTGTATGGTATGTTAAATATCATATGGGAATACTGGAATGTTAAAAAGGGAAATTTTCAGATGTTGAATTGAAAAAGAAATATTTATAAAATCAAATGATTTTATAAAAAGAAAAATATTTATTTATAAAATGGACAGAATTGAAAAAGAAATGTTTGTAAACTATTTGCAAATAGACTTGAAAAGGGATATTTATCTGAAATTAAATAGAATAGGAAGAAGAAATATTTGTAAAATGAATAGAAAGGTGATAGTACGATTATCAAAGGAATTACTTATAAAATCAATAGATTTTATAAATAGGAAATATTTTATAGAATAAATAGAATTATCGAAAAGGGAATTTATTTTGTAAATAAATAGATTTTAAAAGGAATATTTGAAAGGTGACTAGAATTGTGTATTACATTTGAAAGATTTAAACCCGTGCTTCGCACACGGGTATAACATGATATGAATTTAAAGTAAAATTTTAAATAGAATCCATTTTAACAGATAAAGTAAGAAGATAAATTTATAAATAATATTTTATAAATTAAATAAGATGTTTATCATTGGATAAATAGAATATATAAGTCAGGACTCATATAGAGAGGTAAGAATCGATTTCAACATCGATATTTGAAACTGAATAAACGTAGAGTTAATCAAAGGAGTTAATCAGTTAGAGTAAATCAATTAAAGTTAGAATTAATCGAATTAGAGTTAACTAAACATAGTTAATAGAACTAGAACTAATTGAATATTAGTTGTTCAATTGGAGTTAATCGAATATAGTTATTTGAGATGGAGTTAGTCAAATATAGTTATTAAGGTTGAGTCGCCATTTCGTATGACTGCTAGCGTAATTCGCAGGGCTGCGGATAGCCTACGGCGGTCGGATGTTTCCTGAGGGAATCGGGCGTAACCATTGTGATCGCTGCGATCTAGAGTCAAGCGAATGGGGTTAAATCGAATATTAGCCATTCGAAATAAAGTTTAAACAGACATAGTTATTCGAATATAAATTAATCGAATATTAGTTATTAGATAGGAGTTAAATAAGTTGAGTTAAATAAGTTGAGTTAATCAAGTAAGTTAGTCAAAATGAGTTAATCCAAAGGAGTTAATCGAAATAGTTTATTCGAATAGAGTTAAAGGAGTGAATCGAATATAGTTTATTCGAAAGGAGATTAATCGAATGTAAAACATTCGAAGAAAGTTAATCGAATGTAAATCATTCAAAGAGAGATTATCGAATATAGTTATTCGAAGAAAGAGTTATCGAATATAGTGTATTCGAAAAGGAGCTATCGAATAGGGATTATTCGAAAAGAGAATTATACATTGAATTCGATTATATCGAAATTCAGGAAAGAAATATTTACTTTCCTGTTAAATCAAGATTTACTTATTAATAGATGAGTGGTTTAGTTATTGAGTTAAATCAAGGATAAAAATTACATTTTGAAGTTGGATATTTAAGAAGAAGGGATTATAATGTTATAGTTATAACCAATGTCTTAAAACAAAGAAGTGGATTCATAAATAGAATCCGAGAGTTTCGTAAGGAAGTTTGTTAACGAATTGTAAGGTGAGCTTTGTCTATTTCGAGGTTAGAAATGTTGTTCAGTTAAGGTCTGAGAGGTAATTATACCCCAACTTGATTGACTTCGTTTTTAACTAAGGGGTGGGTAAGGTTCGATAGTGAAGATTGATATAGTGAAATTAGTTAATGAGTGTAATGGTTTAAATTGGCTTAGCGATGTTTTATTTAAACATCTATTGAATAAATTTTGGAAACATTTTCCAAATATAATCAGAGATATTTTCTAATCATAGAAAATGAAATGTTGATGAGAAGGAATACTAGAATGATAGTGATACGTGAAACAGAGATGGAAATGTTTTCCATGATTTATGATGTATATTTTCTAAATTTAGAAAATAAGAATGTACGAATATATAGAAAGGGAAATGGATAAATTAACGATAGTTTAATTAAAAGAAATAAACCTTTGGATGATGATTGGTTGATAGAATTTTCATCTGGAAATAATATCGTTGGTTGCACACCTGTTTTTCTTTGATAGTTAAATCACTGACTATCGAAGTTTTGACCATTTTTCTGTCGTCAATATAGTGGGACCGGGATCAGACGCATTATCTGAAAACCAATCTGTATGGACGTTAGCGTTGCGATCAAATATTGAAGACAGAGTTATGCAAGGGCTATTCTGTTTACAGAATAGTGCCTTCGATTTGTCCAGTCCCAGGACAAACGTGAATGGACGAATGTCTGACAAAGTATATCGCGTAAGTTGATCTCTTCAAACGTACTTACGTTTTGTGGTGGAGGAATTCATTTTTCTTAGCTTTATACCCGTGGTATTTTTGAAGAAATCAATTTGTGATCTGACGGGTATGACGATGTGTCATTCTAAGTGAATGGTAGCCAAGTGTTTCAAAAGATACGTAATGACCTCAAGCCTCATCAACCAGGAAATGATAGAAATCGGGCAGGCAGCATGGCTAAATGGGTCGCTCCCATTAGGGTGTACATCACATATCTAGAGAAAATCCATTTCATTCTTTTAACTATTATCGATGCTGTCCCTTTTCGGGAAGACGGTGGGTAGCTCCCAACCGTTGGTGATAAACATTCGATACACTCAAGTGAAATGAGTGGTCGGTCATGTGAGGGCCAGGTTGCAAGATGTTCTTCTTGAACCCAGTGTATTTGCCTCTAGAGATACACTATCGGTAGGTGGTCCCATACCTTGTCATAGTGAGAATCCAATTTCCAATAAGCGCTTGCGATTTTGATTGTATACTATATATGTGGAACGTGAGATGTAAGCGTTCTGCTAGATTCTAATTACTTGTGATTAGACATTATTATAATATCAAGAGAAGTATTGATTTCGAAAGTGTTTTGGGTTATCCTAAGGTAAAAACCATTCGTGTTTATGTGTGGAATGGTCTTACGATTATCTTTTCTTTTGAAAAGGATTTTGAAAAGTTAAACCAATGATTTGAGTTTACTCACACCAGTCCCATGACTGACCCAGAGTTTATTTTGTTTGTTTTCCCTAAACTCTTGGGTGCCCAAATTTGTACGGGCAGTCAAGTAGTTCTGGCCTTTACAGATTTGCTTGGAGGAGCTTGAAGCAGGAGGCTTCAGGATTATATAGCTATTGTTATTTCCGCTGTGTGTAAGTGTTGTACTCTCAATGTTATTATACTGTTATATTGCAAAGTTATGTTATATATTATATTTTATTCGTTCCGCTGTGAGATTCGTATTACTCTGATTCTGTTCTGTGGTGATCTTCTTCTTCCTCTAATCTAATTTTCTATTTTATCTATTCTCACCCTCTAACTTCTTTCTATTAATGATCTGGTATTTCCGATGTCTGAATAGTCAACATGGTAGTTTTGTGTTGATTTTCGGAGTCGAAAATCCCAGTTCATTACAGTGGTATCGGAGCTGAAGGTTAAGCGAATTACCTTGGCTCTGTGGCGTGACTCAGTAGAGATGGGGTTAGTAATGCCCTAGATTGAGTTGAGTGTATATATACGAGTGAACATATTTGTAGATTTTTATAAAGTTGTTTTATATTGTGGAGATTTATTGGTTGAGTAGTTTGTGAATTCTAGTCGATCAGTTTGATCCACCGTATCGATAAGGATTTCTAAACACTCGAATACGATAAACCGACACAGTATGTTTTGAAAGAGGGTTTACGCAAAGTATATTTCGATATAAAGAAAATATTTATATTCAAATTATTATAGTATGTTGGATGTGTTAGTTGATGGTAATTGAAATGGTTATATAAATAACCAATTTGAGTTCGTAAAATATGAAAGCAGATTAATTGAATGAATTAAATCGGAATTGGAATTAAAATTCTAGAAAACTAGAAAAAAATGTTTGTAAGTGGATTTGTGTTAAGTATAAGAAAATTTTAAGATCCTGGGAGATTTTTAATTGTTTATAAGTATCGTGAATGATATTTTGAAAAAGATTTCAAAATGGAAGTGTTTAGATATGGTTTTGAAAGTAATATAGTATTGAACTCACTTTGATAGCTGGGAAATAACTCTGATGATGCTGGCCACATCATCAGTGTTCATTTTCGAGTTGTAAGTGACGGATTACTACCAAAGAAATTGTTTTTGAAATTGTTTTGAGGAAGGAAGTTGTTTTGAATCCCGAAAGGGAATAACTTATTTTAGAAAAACTAAACTGTTTAAAATCCCCAGGAAGATAGTATGAATTAAAAACAAATTTAAACAGGAATCTGTGAAAGCGAATATGAATTGAATTGAACCAATTAACTGGGAATTAAATTAGGATATAATATATCAAGTGGAATCAGATTTTGAATTGTGAGATAGGAATCTGAAATGATATTGGATTGATGAGTTAGGAGTTGGAATCAGGGATGGAAATTTGGTTTGAAATGGTAATTGGCTTGTTTAAGCGAATAGCTATGTGGAGGATAAATTGATCAGAGGTTGATTGGGATGACTTTGGTAAATGCTGAATTGGCAGCAGAATGTAAGGATATAATGATATGCCCGACAAAAAGGTACACGTTTATTTTTATGGATTTGGTGATTTATGGGCCGATTTGGCAAGCTGCTTGGCTGTTTGATTTTCTTTTGGATTGGAAAAGGCCTAGAGAGGCGAGTTGGGGTTTGAACTATTGACCGGTACAAAGGAGGTGCTGGCAAATTTTTTTGAAAATTTCGGATGTTAATTTTTTTTCAGGTTTTTTGAAAATTTTCGTTAGTAAGAATAAATTAATAATTTAATTGAAAGAAATTGGTTTAGATGAAATTGAAAGTTAAAGAAGTAAATGAATAATTTTTAAACCAGTTAATAAGGTTTGTTTTCTACCTTAGCAATTTCGAGGACGAAATTATTTTAAGGGGGGAAGAATGTAACGACCCGCATTTTTCAATGATATAATTAATTTATTTAATTATTTAAATAATGGTTTGGTTATTTAAAATGACCAGAATTGAATAATATTGAATATTTAATTAAAATAAATAATATAATAATGTATTTTATTTCTGGAATAGTCAGAAATGGTGGAATTCACAAAATGGTGTGAATTGGCTCATCTGTGATATTTAATTCAGTTTAAAATTGAATTAGAATAATGAATATATTATTCGAATGACAGTCGAACGTATAATTATAATATAATTATAATCGAGCTCGAAATGGCGCTGCAATTCGCTATTTGGCGATTTGAACTTCAACTGAATGTACAGGGCCCATTTTAAATCGGATTTCTGTGAAATAAGAAACACTAGGAGCTGGTGAAGTATATTTTTCTGATGGAAGAGAAAAATCAAGATTTCGTCGTGTAGATTTATAGTTATGTCCAAATCAAATTTTAGAAAAGTCGCTATGGAATTCCTTTATAATTTATATCGATTTATTTATATTTTAAAATGGATTTTTTAATATAAATCGAATATCGATGTAACACTGGATTTGAAATATCGACTTATAAATCCCAGTGTAGCAGTATGGTATTCTAGTGTAAATATCTACGATAATATTTATTTCTAAATATTAAATTTAAATGTTTTTAAATATATTTACATATTTAAAAGGGTTATTTAGAGCTTTAAAAATAGCCAGTTTTGCAAACGACCTCAGAAATCGACGAAACTAATTTTGTTTGATCTGCAACATCAAATTATTGCTAGATTTCAGTTTTCGTGATTTTTGAAGCTAGTATGTGGTCGTACAGGATTTTAATGTGAGAAACAGTCGATATTTTGACAGTTAAAAATACGCTGTGTGAGCATACGGAGTCGGAATTCGACGAAACCAGTTTCGTTGGGACCGTAATGTCAAACAGTAGCTACATGTCCATTTTCGTGATTTTTGAGGGTCATGTGATCACAGGAATTTGAGAGGACTCAGAAGAATAGCGTTTGCTTAATATAAAATAGAATAAGCAAATAAAATATATATTGAAAATCATCTATATATATTCCAAAACTTTTCTAACCATAAATCACTTCTCCCTGGTCGAACACAAATTTGCGCCGCCACCATTCTTACTTTACAATAAAATTTTCCATCCTTGAAAATCAAAATAAAATCGATCATAATTCTATAAATCCAAACTCATGTGTATTCGAACTCCTGTCCTCTTTCTCTTCATCCCAGTGTTGTTTTCGGTGGGTACGACGCTGTATTTGGGTGCTCGAATTTGTGAGCAGTGAACTAGGGTTCACGATCGTGGTGGTCTGGGACATTGATTCGAGAAATGGTTATTGTATTTGGGGTCAGGGAGTAAATCCGCACTTTGGTGCATTGTTTGAGGAGGTTCGACGCTCGTTTGTGTCGCTGCCGGTGGGTGAAAACCTGGAAATCGCGACTCAGGGATGGAGTGCGAGTTGAGCAAAAATGGCATGGGTTTGTAGAGTTTTGGAAGGAGATGGCTTTGGAGGAATTTGCTTGATTTATTATGATGTGTGGTTGGAGAACGGACGCTGGGAAATCTGTTAATGGCTTGAAGAAGGAGCGGAAATCGTTCGGGAAGAAAAAGTACTCACGGTTTGGGATTAAAGAGGGAAATGGGTCGCAGATAATGGGTATGGGCCCAATGTAAATGAAATGATTAAAAATAGTTTACTTTAAATAGTATTAGAACTTGTAAATTCAATATCTTTGTCATCCGTGATCAGAATTTCGAACCGTCAATCACGTTGGGATCGTATGGACAGTGGTTACACCATGGAACTGACCGGGAGTGAATTGAAGCTCGTTTGGATTTATGGTGAAATTTAACGCCTGAATTGAATCAACGACCAATTATCATTATTTAACGATAACCGTCCAATGTGAGTAAAACTCACTAACTCTTCTCAATTTTATTTTTATAACTAATAAATGATGGTTGTTTGTTGTGTGTTGGCTGTTTGATTGAACAGCTAGTCCGTCGATTGAAAATATAGATAACGATATAAATATAAATCGTTAATCAAATATTGATTCTGTTTAGCAGAATATTTCATAGAGAAATGAAATTGATGTTAATTTTATTGTTTAACATCTGTAGGTCCCGGGAAACAAGTTGGAGGGACCCAACTGGATTCCTCAACATTTATTTTACTGTTTTTCATATATTGTGTTATATGATGTGATATGAAATCTGTTGTTGATTTTGTATGGTTGAATGATGCCGATCATTGTTGTATGGTATGTTAAATACCATAGGGAATACTGGAATGTTAAAAAGGGAAATTTTCAAATGTTGAATTGAAAAAGAAATATTTATAAAATCAAAATATTTTATAAAAAGAAAAATATTTATTTAGAAAATAGATAGAATTGAAAAAGAAATTTTTGTAAACTATTTACAAATAGACTTGAAAAGGGATATTTATCTGAATTAAATAGAACAGGAAGAAGAGAAAATAAATAAAAAGGGAATAGTTCGATTATCAAAGGAATTACTTATAAAATCAATAGATATTATAAATAAAAAATATTTTATAGAATAAATAGAATTATCGGAAAGGGAATTTATTTTGTAAATAAATAGATTTTAAAAGGAATATTTGAAAGTTGACTAGAATTGTGTAAAAGAAGAATTTTACATTTGAAAGATTTAAACCCGTGCTTCGCACACGGGTATAACATGATATGAATTTAAAGCAAAGATTTTAAATAGAATCTGTTTTAACAGATAAAGTAAGAAGATAAATTATAAATAATATTTTATAAATTAAATAAGATGTTTATCATTGGATAAATAGAATATATAAGTCAGGACTTATATAGAGAGGTAAGAATCGATTTCAACATCGATATTTGAAACTGAATAAACGTAGAGTTAATCAAAGGAGTTAATCAGTTAGAGTAGATAAATTAGAGTTAGAATTAATCGAATTAGAGTTAACTAAACATAGTTAATCGAACTAGAATTAATTGAATATTAGTTGTTCAATTAGAGTTGATCGAATATAGTTATTTGAGATAGAGTTAGTCAAATATAGCTATTAAGGATGAGTCGCTGTTTCGTACGACTGCTGGCATAATTCACAGGGCTGCGGATAGCCTACGGCGGTCGGATGTTTCCTGAGCGAATCAGGCATAACCATTGTGATTGCTGCGATCTAGAGTCAAGCGAATGGGGTTAAATCGAATATTAGCCATTCTAAATAAAGTTTAAACAGATATAGTTATTCGAATATAAATTAATCGAATATTAGTTATTAGATAGGATTTAAATAAGTTGAGTTAATCAAGTAAGTTAATCAAAATGAGTTAATCCAAAGGTGTTATTCGAAATAGTTTATTCGAATAGAGTTAAAGGAGTGAATCGAATATAGTTTATTCGAAAGGAGATTAATCAAATGTAAAACATTCGAAGAAAGTTAATCGAATGTAAATCATTCAAAGAGAGATTATCGAATATAGTTATTCGAAGAAAGAGTTATCGAATATAGTGTATTCAAAAAGGAGCTATCGAATAGGGATTATTCGAAAAGAGAACTATACATTGAATTCGATTATATCGAAATTCAGGAAAGAAATATTTACTTTCCGGTTAAATCAAGATTTACTTATTAATAGATGAGTGGTTTAGTTATTGAGTTAAATCAAGGATAAAAATTACATTTTCAAGTCGGATATTTAAGAAGAAGGGATTATAATGTTATAGTTATAAACAATGTCTTAAAATAAAGAAGTGGATTCACAAATAGAATCCGAGAGTTTCATAAGGAAGTTTGTTAATGAATTGTAAGGTGAGCTTTGTCTATTTCGAGGTTAGAAATGTTGTTCAGTTAAGGTCTGAGAGGTAATTATACCATAACTTGATTGACTTCATTTTTAACTAAGGGGTTGGTAAGGTTCGATAGTGAAGATTGATTTAGTGAAATTAGTTAATGAGTGTAATGGTTTAAATTGGCTTAGTGATGTTTTATTTAAACATCTATTGAATAAATTTTGGAAACATTTTCCAAACTTAATCAAAGATATTTTCTAATCATAGAAAATGGAATATTGATGAGAAGGAATACTGGAATGACAGTGATACGTGAAACAGAGATGGAAATGTTTTCCATGATTTATGATGTATATTTTCTAAATTTAGAAAATAAGAATGTATGAATATATAGAAAGGGAAATGGATAAATTAACGATAGTTTAATTAAAAGAAATAAACCTTTTGGATGATGATTGGTTGATAGAATTTCCATCTGGAAATAATATCGTTGGTTGCACACTTGTTTTTCTTTGATAGTTAAATCACCGACTATTGAAGTTTTGACCATTTTTCTGTCGTCAATATGGAGGGACCGGGATCAGATGCATTATCTGAAAACCACTCTAAATGGACGTTTGCGTTGCGATCAAATATTGATGACGGAGTTATGCAAGGGCTATCCTGTTTACAGAATAGTGCCTTCGGTTTGTCCAGTCTCCGGACAAACGTGCATGGACGAATGTCTGACAAAGTATATCTAACCGATCGCGTAAGTTGATCTCTTCAAACGTACTTACGTTTGGTGGTGGAGGAATTCGTTTCTCTTAGCTTTATACCCATGGTATTTTTGAAGAAATCAATTTGTGATTTGACGGGTATGACGATGTGGCATTCTATGTGAATGGTGGTCAAGTGTTTCAAAAGATACGTAATGACCTCAAGCCTCATCAACCTGGAAATGATAGAAATCGGGCAGGCAGCATGACTAAGTGGGTCGCTCCCATTAGGGTGTATATCACCTATCTCGAGAAAATCCATTTCATTCTTTTAACTATTATCGATGCTGTCCCTTTTCGGGAAGACGGTGGGTAGCTCCCAACCGTTGGTGATATAAATTCGATACACTCAAGCGAAATGAGTGGTCGGTCATGTGAGGGCCTGGTTGCAAGATGTTCTTGTTGAACCCAGTGTATTTGCCTCTGGAGATGCACTATCGGTAGGTGGTCCCATACCTTGTCATAGTGAGAATCCAATTTCCAATAAGCGCCTGCGATTTTGATTGTATACTATATATGTGGAACGTGAGATGAAAGCGTTCTGCTAGATTCTAATTACTTGTGATTAGACATTATTATAATATCAAGAGAAGTATTGATTTCGAAAGTGTTTTGGGTTATCGTAAGGTCAAAACCATCCGTGTTTATGTGTGGAATGGTCTTACGATTATTTTTTCTTTTGAAAAGGATTTTGAAAAGTTAAACCGATGATTTGAGTTTACTCACACCAGTCCCATGACTGACCCAGAGTTTATTTTGTTTTTTTCCCCTAAACTCTTGGATGCCCAAATTTGTATGGGCAGTCAAGTAGTTCAAACCTTTACAGATATGCTTGGAGGAACTTGAAGCAGGAGGCTTCAGGATTATATAGCTATTGTTATTTCCGTTGTGTGTAAGTGTTGTACTCTGAATGTTATTATACTGTTATATTGCAAAGTTATGTTATATATTATATTTTATTCGTTCCGTTGTGAGATTCGTATTACTATGATTCTGCACTGTGGTGATCTTCTTCTTCCTCTATTCTAATTTTCTATCTTATCTATTCTCACCCTCTAACTTCTTTCTATTAATGATCAGGTATTTCCGATGTCTGAATAGTCAACATGTTAGTTTTGTGTTGATTTTCGGAGTCGAAAATCCCAGTTCGTTACATAGAAAATGTTGTAGGCTAGGGGGTATTTATAAGTAGTGGTGTAGGTTGGAGCAGGTGAGTTTGTGTGGCCCATACCCAATAATTTTATCCTAGGACCGGTACCGATCCGGGCACTAGTTCTTTTTCTTGGATCTTACTTCGATGCTTGGTTACTTTAAATCTTTGCCCTTGCCATCTTCGTACCTTGGAATTCGTATCCCATAATACTGATCTAGGTAGTCAGGAGTTCGTGGAGTTTGTTGGTACATTTCGTATTCCGAGCGTACCGAGTTCGAGTATACCGAGTCTGAGAGTTGGTGGTTTCTAGGAGTGTCCCACCTTGAAAGAGGCTTCTCCGCCACTTTCCCCTCTGGAAGCCCCTCGTCGAAAACCCAAATCTCCACTCCCTGAATTCAAATCAATCTTTGAAACAGTCAATTTTTTAAGAGCAGAGAAGCATTGTTTGAATTGTGCATGCAAAGGACACATGGCAAAGAATTGTAGGGACCTGGAAATTTGCTTCAAATGCGACTCTCTTGGTCATTATGTTCCACGTTGTCCAATAAAAATGGACCGTTCGAGTGCTTTTGCTTCTGAGCTTGCAACCGGCAGAAGGAATTACGACTCTTAAGCTCTATGGGTCCCAAAAAAATCTTTTTATCCTGAAAAATCATCCCACCAAGTGTCACCTAGAAACACCACACATCGACATATTTTCTAGGATAAACCAAATAATTATCCTAATTCTTCATATGTTTACCATTCTCCACCACCTTTTTCTCCAACGTTTCAAGATTCGAAACAATTTGCAATGGTGGATTCATCGAAATTGTAGCAATCATCTTAGCTGGTAAATGGAATATGTCCTTAATGTGAATTTACAGTGTGATGAATGGCCAATTTGGGTAATCACAAACAATTCCTTCCTTTTCTCATGTCCAACATGTTGTAAACGTGATCATGCTCTTCTTTTAAAGGTCTTGACTGAGGCAGGCGGCGCCATCTGCCTTGAACCTTGGGATGACAGTGAGAGGGAACCCCAGGCGCCTTTGGAAACAGAGTCATGGGCAAAGAATGAAGGCTTTCCTGAAATTTTGAAGAGTAGCACCATGGAAGTTATGGAAATCCTAAAACCTATGGGGCATGTTCTTGCTATTGATGGCTGCGATTGGTCACACATTGATCACAAAGAATTCTATGTCAAAATGTAATTTTATCAAGGTATCGGCTCTACGAACACTTTTGCAGCTCGGTTCAATAAAGAAATACACATCATCAAGGTGCAACGATGCATGCTTTCTCACTCTGTATAAGACCTAAAAGAATATTTTTAGGTAACTTTGAATAGCAAGTTGTTCCTTGTATGTGTATGCATGATGTTGGTCAAGACATGAGTTCAGATGAAAGGTTTGATATGATGATTGAGGGAGCTATTTTATTGCCCCTACTGCCACCCATTTTTAATGATTCTAATCAAAACATGAACGTTGATCCCCCATCACCTGATATTCAAGAATTCAACCAACCCATCCACGTTGTAAATCAGTAAATGCACAACTGGAATGCACCTTTCAATGAACTTATACCCGTAACACATGGTGTTTAACCTTCCACACTTGACTTTGTAATGATCCCTATCCAGTCTATTCCACCTGAGCTTCTACTGCCGGAATCTCCTCCTCTTCAATCTGCTCCACCTTAACATGCACCAGACTTGGGATCAGGATTGGCAATAGTACCTTTCACCCATCTTTGTTCGTTTAAGTGGGAGGCACAACAATCCTGATGTTGCTAGTAGTTTTTTTAACTCCTGTAGTTTTTTCTTCATCTAGTAAGCATTTAAATAAACGAATTTCTAAATGCATGGGCGTGAGTTTGCATGATTCTCAATATAGTGCCATGCATGCATTAGAATTGGAGCATATTAAATATCATCAATGAAAGTTATCACGTGGAACGTACATGGCTTGGGCGATTTATCAAAATGCCATGCCATAAATCTTGTTCTTTCCCTGCTAAATTTAGATGCCTTAATGTTGCAAAAAACCAAATTACATGACCCATCCTGCTATCACTTTAGACTTATTGGAGGTACTTTTTTAACTGTTTGGGTTCATGTTCATGTCACTGGTTCAAGAGGTGGTCATATCACTACATGGAATGAATCATCCTGGTCCCTTCCACAAACTTTTTCTAATCAATCCGCATTGCATGTTGCTCTCAACCATCTTGCCTCTAATACTGTCTATTTCTTTTCCAATATTTATGGTCCTTAAGACGCTCACGAAAGAATTAACCTTTGGTCACACTTCACACAACTTGCTAATTAGTTTTTTGGTCCATGGGTTATTGGTGGTGATTTCAATACTATGAGAAATGTTCATGAAAGAAATTCAGGCAATATCTCAGTGGACTCCGATGCTTTTAAATCTTTTATTTTTGATTTCGGTCTCCTGGATCCTCCAATAAACAATCGTTCTTTCACTGGTCTAGTCACAAATCGGAACCGTCCCTTGCTAAACTAGATCGCTTTCTGTTCAATGCTGCATGGGAATATTTACACCCCTTATCTACTGTTGTTAGCCTTGCTTCCATTATCTCTGACCATTGCCCTATCCTTCTTGATTCTGGTTCTCTCCATAACCGCAAACGTCCTTTCAAATTTGAACGCTTTTGTCTATTTGAACCCTCATTTGATGAATTTGTCAAAACTACGTGGTCGCAATCCGTTCAGGCTGAGTCTGCATCTTACCATATTGTCTTGAAACTTCATTCTCTAAGAAAATTAATTTAACCATGGGATAAATCCATTTGGGTGTGTATTCACACTCGTATATCTTCTATTCAGGATGCCATACTTGACTTTAATATTCTGGAGGAATCTTGTTCCCTGAGTGATGATGAAAGTAATAATCTAAAGGAACTTGAAACTGAATTGGATAGACTCTTTAAACAAGAGGAAATTGGATGGAAACAAAGATCAAAAGCAAAATGGATTGAAGAAAGAGATAAAAATACATCCTACTTTCATCGATTTGCTAATGGTAGATGTAGAGAATCTATCATTCCTGAAATCATCCACAATGATCAATCTTTTACGGATCAAGAGGATATTCTTCATTTGTTTACTAGTTACTACCGTTCTATTTTTGGTACTTCCCCTCCTTCTTTACATGATATTGATTGGTTTCCTTGTATCCTAACCCTTCTCTGATTTTTATTGACCAACCTTTCACTGAAAATAAGATATGGGCTGCTATTAATGGGATGGACGATGATAAAGCTCCTGGGCTTGATGGTTTTGGACCTTGTTTTTTCAAACACTTTTAGGCCATTGTTAAAAATGATATTATTGACCTTTGCATAGAATTTTATGAAAACCCATCTCTCATTTCTCTCCTTAACTACACTAATATTTTTCTTCTTCCCAAACTTGCTGGTGCTAACACTCTTTCCTCCTTCCTCCCTATTAGCTTGCTTAATACCCCTTTCAAAATCATTACTAAAATCTTCTCTAATCGTCTTCAAGCTGTCATTTCTCCTCTTGTAGTCCTGAACAATCAGCTTTCATCCTTGGCCGAAACATACCTGACCGTGTGGCTGCTACGCAAGAAATTATACCATACTGTCATAATACGTCTTCATCGGGAGTTCTTCTTAAACTTGATTTTTCTAAGGCATTTGATTCCGTAAATTGGGATTTTATTTTACAGTTGAAGAAGCATAAAGGCTTTCCTATTCGATAGTGCAAATGGATCGAATGCATCATGCAAACCAATTTCTCATCCATTTCCATCAATGGTTCCTCTGGAGGTTTAATTAAATCGTCTAGAGGTCTTAGGCAAGGAGATCCACTTTCGCCTCTTATTTTTTTCCTAATTACTGATGTGTTCAATCATATGGTGAAGAGAGCTACAATTTATAATTTTTTGATGGCATTCACCTCCCTAATTCGTGTTTATTTGCCTCTAACCTTCAGTTTGCAGATGATACTATTATTTTTTCATCTCCTGGTCTTAAGCACATTCATAGCCTGAAAGTTATTCTTTATGTCTTTGAGCTTATCTCTGACCTTTCTATCGATTTTGCTAAAAGTTCCATCATTATTTTGGGAAAATCTACTCAGCTAGATCCTATTGTTTCCTCTATTCTTAACTGCTTCATTGATCATTTTCTGATTGTATATCTTGGTGTCCCTCTCAGACCAACCAAGCTCTTGAAAAATGACTGGCTTCCACTCATCAACAAGATTGAATCTAGATTAGCATCATGGAAAGCAAATGCTTTATCTTCTGCTGGTCGTTTTGTACTTGTAAAATATGCGATGTCTGTTATCCCCACTTACTGGATATCCTTTCATAAGTTACCTATTTGGTTCATTAAGAAGATTGACTCAATTAGAAGTTCTTTTCTTTGGAATGGTAGTAATATTAAGAGGTTGGTTAACTGGCAGACAACATGTTTGAATCCTAATCAAGGTGGTTTTGGGATAGTAAATTTGCTGTCATTCAACATTGCATTGCTCTGAAAATGGCTTTGGCGTATTATTTCTCCAGGTAACTTCACTTGGAAAGATTGGATTCTAACTTTGCATTATGTTAAGAACCCTTACTTTGTTTTACACTTTCAACCTTTTGCAAAACCATCTCTATTTTGGTCGGGTGTTACATCTGCTATCCCAAGGGTAAATAATTTGTTTCATGTCAATATTGGTAATGGTAATTCATGTCTTTTCTGGCTTGATATTTGGCATGAACAATTGCCACTTTTTCATTGCTTTCCTTCTCTTTTCTCTTTGTCTTCTCCCTTGCACACTTCTGTTTGCACTGCATTGTCTTAGGGTCCTTATTGCCTTACCCCCTCTTCTATCTTTGATATTCCTGTGTTTTAAGACATCCTTGCTATCTCTAATCTTCTTCTCCATTTTAGCCTTTCTACCAGCCCTGATAGCTATTCTTGGGCATTAGCTTCAAACCGTGGTTTCTCTGTCGCATCCTTGTATCACTTCCTTAACTATTCTAGTCGCTCTTTCTCTTTTGCTAGAGTTTGGAAACTTTGTTTGCCACCCAGGGTCCTCTTTTTTTCACTGGTGTCTCATTCATGGTAAAATCAATACTAGAGTCAGACTGTATCACCGTAACTTGATCTCTAGTCCTAACTGTGCATTATGCTCCATTCATGAAGAATCAATCTTCCACTTATTCTTTAACTGTGATGTTTCTTACCCTATATAGGTAGCTATTTGTTCTCACCATCTTGGTTTTATTCTGGTCATCTCATCTGTGTTTGATCAATGAAAATATGGCTTCGTTAACTTTTCAGTGGATGTGCTTTTATGTATTTATTGTTGGTGCATTTGGAAAGAAAGGAATGCAGTTGTTTTTGATAAACCTTTAAAACGTTTTGACGGGTTATACAGAACTATCTCTCATTATTTTCATACATGGTCATGTTCCTCTTCTGCAGCTCGTTTCAGATTGTGTCTTCCTCATCGCAGCAACTCTGATGAGTTAGTTGGTAGCTCAAGTCTAGAATTGCACTAATATGCTTCTCTTCTTTTTTATATGCTATGGTACTTTGTGTAGGCTCGTATCTTATGCTTGAATACTAATGTATGTTAAGTATCTCTAGCACTTTTATTTTGGCTGTTATGTAAACCTATGGTGGTTGCTACCAGTTGGGCTTGTCAACTGGGTTAAGTAATTTATATTATATATACATATATATTAATTGGCTATGTAGCTCCACGCTACACAACCGTTTCTCTCAAAAAAAAATAGTAAAATATAATTGTGTGGAATTTTAAACTTCCATATCATTAAGGAATATCCATAACATCGTTGGATTACATCATCAAACTTTGTACAAAGGCCTCACTACAACACTAAGAGAATACATCAAACAGCGGAAAACATCATAATATGCATAGTAGAAAACTAGTACGTAAGCCTCCAACTCGTCATGGATTTGCAGCATCATCCACTAAGATCTACTAACTGTTACCTGCTACTCAGTCTGCCCATCCACACAATGGGTGAACAGCCCAAGGTAATAAGAGGGAGACATAAAACCTTGAGTCAGACAATCGGATTAGTGAGTGATAAAACACCTATCTAACATTGTCAATAAATTATATGAGAATAGGAAGATTAATCAACCGATCTACCAGATCGCCAGGGAAGAACCCAAATCCATCTTCCCCACATTCAACAGTGACAACCTTAATAACAAACAATTTGAAACCACTTTACCTTCATGACAATCGATTATCAAGCGTAGACCATCCAAATCGATATCGACATCTCCAAAGCACAAGCCCCGAAGGCCTAAACGAACACAAGACAAGAAGCCAAGAGATATGTCCTTTGATATCGAATAATCTGCACAAGATGATACAAAAAAACAATCATTCATCCATGACTCTGGCTATCACTGCCAATCTTGCTTCGAAACCATTTTTAATCGTATGACCGGCTAAACACTTTGTCATCGAATGTTAAGGTCTAATGGTAAACCTCGGTTCTAGCAAAACTCCATACGCCATATGACGAAAGATATCCAGGCCCATTGAGCTGCCTAAGGTACTCGGCCAGTCACTTCTAGTCTTTTAGGTGTCCCTATTATACCCCTTCCTTTCAGTCCGTTAGAAACTATGACAATGATAATCCCTCAGCCTTCAATATCTCAAGTCATCCAAGCCGATGACTGTTCATAAGCTCAAGCCCCTTCTTGAGCAACCATTATCTACGAGCTCACCACCTTGATTCATCTTCATCTCGTTGCATTACGATGATCAATGAACACTTCACAACACTTGAACATTCCTACTTGAATTCACTTCGAAGCCACAACCACCATCGAGCCAAAAACATACATCATTTGGTCAATATTCAATTCATAATGTTTCAGTCCGACTCATTAGGTCGCCAACGACCCGACTCTATGGATCACCAACGACCCGAACCCCTAGGTCACCAACAACCCGACTCTATGTATCACCAATGACCCAACTCCCTTGGTCACCAACGATGTAGATCTTTGATTCTCTTATGTAGATCTAGAATTTTAATGGTGCAAAGGTGTACTTGATTGAGAAAAGAGGATCATGAGCTCAACCAAATGAGAGGATGAAGAAAGTAAACTATTCTCCATGTCTCTAATCCTTTAGTTATAATCTCCCACCATCCCACTAATGGGACTCCTTAAATTAGCCAATCAAAGGCTCTAAAAAACTGAACAGAAATTGTGAAACACAGAACAACGATTCCTTCCAAACCGCTGAACCAAATCTTTAATGTGACCACTCTACAGAATTGGCAACACCATTTCCTTTCCAATGAAACCGACCTCAACACCTGATTTGATCTTAGTCAAATGTTATTCCATGTACAAGACTGACGGGGCCAAATGGTCACAAATAAATTTGGTAAAAATTATGAACATGTCTCACATCCCCATAATAAACATATCAAAATATGAGAATACTCAAACCCTTAGGTAATTTAATAAAAGTAGTTTACGATCCTTCGATATGTAAAATGCAAGCTATTACATTCTCTCCCCTCCCCCCTCTAGGAATTTCGCCCCTGAAATCCCAAACAAACACAAGTAACCAAAACAATTATGCATGCCTATCATCCATGCGCAACCAATTTACCATCTAAACTAGCATGCATCAAGCCATGCATCTATAGCCTTAACCTAGCACGTGGAATCATAACAACGATAGTACAAGCTACAAGAATGTAAGGTGACACGACATTAATGGGTCATACCGACGAAGAGTTCTACATGGGTCGTCTTCATACTCTCTTCTGTCTTCCACGTACAATCGTCATCATCCTCTCTCAATTGCACCTTGACTAACTTGACCGTCTTCATCCTAAGCTGTTTCGTGTCGTTCCCCACTGTGTGAAGCTGCTTATGGGGTTTAGTAACTATGGTCTTAACTTCTAGGCCTTCATACTATTCTGGCTATACCACCACATTCGAATCATCCACACACTTCTTTAAAAATGAAACATGGTAAACATTGTGCACACCCGACTCCCCCCTTATGAGCCTCTCTACCAACTCAACCAACTGTGGGTCGTCCCGCCGTGCCTCGCCAATCCGTCCCAAAAGAGTAGGTCTGACCTCTAAGGATGCCAGCAAACCGGGTACAAAGTCAACGGAAGGTCTGAAGTCAAACATCGAGATAAATTCCAAGCTTCGTCGTTCCACGAACAATGGACTCAAGGACAACCTTTTTCTGCTCAAGGCGTCCGCCACCACGTTACCCTTGCCAAGGGTATACGCTATCTCGAAATCATAGGACGCTAAGAACTCCATCCACCTTTGCTGTCTCAAGTTCAAATCCTTCTGAGAAAACAAGTACTTCAATGATTTGTGGTCAGTGAACAATTCGAATCTCTCGCCAAGAAGATAATGGCGCCAAGTCTTAAGCGCAAAAACAATAGCGGCCAACTCTAGATCATGGGTAGGGTAATTTTTCTCATGCTTTCTCATCTGCCTTCCCCCATAGGCTATTACCGACATTTTCTCAGGTAAATAAAATCTATATGCGAGCTTTCCAATCCACTTGACTATCAGAAATGGTCCAACAAACCTTAAGGCCAACTTTCCTTTACTTCCAAATCGAACAACATGCTTTAATAGCAAAATCTTTAAGAAAACCATAGAATCGAACTATCCATTTTATATAAAGCTCATCCAACTTCGATGCTATCCTAGTCGAATTGATAGGAATAAACCTTACACTTTTGGTCAAGTGATCCACGATGATCCAAATTCCTTCGTTTCCTGCCTTGGTTCTAGGTAGACCGTCGATAAAATCTATCAATATCTGTTTCCACTTCCATGTAGGAACTTCCAATGGCTGAAGCAATCCACTTGGCTTGTTCTTTTCAGCTTTCACCAATTGACAGTTCATACACTTGAAAATGAACTTTCCAACATCCCTTTTCATTCCTTCCTATTAGTAGGCTCACTTCATGTCCTGATACATCTTATTACCACCGGGATGAATCATCAACTTCTAGTGATGACATTCCCTCAAAACCTCATCTCTTAATCTGTCTATATTAGGAATAATCAGTTTTCCTTGCTTTCGAAGCTAACATTCTCGATCGACCTCAAATTCTTTATCCTCTGGTTCTAACTTCTGGATAATCTCGACATGTTTTGCATCACGGTTTTGGTCCTCATTAATCCTTTCGATGAGAGTAGGTCTAATCGATAAGTTTGCCAACATTTTAGGTTCCAACTCACATCGTGGTCTGAAATCAAATCCTACCAAGTACTCGAGGTGTTTCCATTCCGAAAACATCGCTCCCAAACTTGCGTGTCTTCGACTCAATGCATCTGCCACTGCGTTACCTTTACCAAGAGTATAGGCTATACCAAAATCATACGACGCCAGAAACTCTAACCATAGCTACCATCGAAGATTCAAATCCTTTTGGGAGGAAAGATACTTCAACGACTTATGATCCATAAACAACTCGAATCAAACTCCCAATAGGTAATGTCCCCATATCTTTAGAGCAAACACGATCGTTGCCAACTCCAAATCATGAGTCGGATACTTCCATTTGGGGGCTTCAGCCGTCGACTCACGTAGGCCACAACCTTATCCTTCTGCATCAGCACTGCTCCAAGTCCAGTACCACATGCATCAGTGTATACCACCATTTCCTCGTTCCCACTTGGAACCGCTAAAACATGGGCACTCGTCAGTCTCTCTTTTATGATTCCGAAAGCTTTCTCACACTTTTCATCCTATGTGAACACCTAGTTCTTCTTCGTCAATCATGTTAATGTCACATATATCTTAGAGAAATCCTTTATAAAACGGTGATAATATCCCTAGAACCCAAGGAAAATCCGAACATCCGTCGCATTCTTAGTTCTATCCCAATCCTGGAATGATTTCACTTTAGCGAGGTCAACTGCTATTCCATTTCTAGAAACAACATGACCTAAGAACCTCACTTCACTCTTCCAGAAGCGACACTTCAAAAACTTAGCTCTCATCTGATGCTTTCGCAAGATTTCCAAAATTACTCTCAAGTGCTTCTTATGCTCTTGCTCATTCCGGGGGAAAACCAGAATATCATCCACGAACACAAGCACGAACTTGTTCAACTGTTCTATGAAAACCTATTCATAAGATGCACAAAATGCACTTGGAAGTTGGTCAACCCAAATGGCATCACCAACCATTCGAATAAACCAGATAGTGTCCTAAAACCAGTCTTCGACACACTATCCGTTGCCACCCTCAATTGTGGAATCCTGTTGCCAAATCCATCTGAGAAAATATCTTGGCCTCATGAAGCTGATCGAATAAGTTGTCTATTCTCGGCAACAGACACTTTTTCTATTTGGTCACCTTGTTTAGCTCACGATAGTCCACACACAATCTCAAAGATCCATTAGCCTTGGTTGCAAACACAGCTGGTGCACCTTATTCGGATACAGTTCTCCGAATGAATCCTTTTCCCAAAAGGTCACATATTTGCACCTCTAACTCTCGCTATTTCTTAGGCTCCATTTGTCTAAGAGTAATGGAGATAGGCCTAGCACCTTCGACCAAATCGATTCTGAACTCAATCTCGCGATGCGGTAGCAAACCTTTGACCTCGTCAAAACATCTTTAAACTCACTTGTGATCGACACCGATGACAAGTCTTCCCACGGTGTCACAAGCGAATATAAATAGCTCATGAAGACACCATCTTGGTGAAACAATAATCTCTTCCTTGGGAAACATTCGACCATCTTGGTTCTTCCTTAACTGCAACAATGATCTCTTCCTTGGGAAACAAACTTTCATGCCTTAAAGCCTTCTCGACTACCTTCTCATAAGTTTCATCGAGATGATCAACTAGCTAATTCCCAAGATGTTTTTCTAAACCTATGACAAATGTCTTGTTTTTCTGATAAGGAGTCTCGACGTATAAACGAGCATACTTGGACAAAGACTCGAAGTCAGAAACATACTCCAGCACTGGTTGACCGTTCTACTTAAGCTCGACAAACCTCTTAAATAGAAAGACTTCTGGACGGTAGAGATAAACTTCATCTCAAACTTGACATGGAATTGCTCCCAGGTATTCTCATCTTTGGGAGTCTCTAAAGTGACAGAGTTCCACCAGTCCATAGCTCTATCCTGTAGCTGTCTCGATCCAAGTTTCCTCTTCGTTGCATCGTCAATTACTAATCTCTAAAGATCCGAATACAAGTATCAAGCCACCCTTGAATTTCCTCAATCGGACCCGTCCCGTTAAACAGCTTCCCTCCTAAAGTGGTGAAGTCTTTGCACAACTTCGCGAAGTCCACGACTCCAGGAACCTGCACTTGAACACCTACATCTACTGCGTCTGTCTCCTGAGTTGGTACACTCCTCATGATCGCTGCCATCATGGCCTCAAACATAGCTGGGTAGTCTAGTATACCGCCATTACCCCCTCTAGGAATAGTTCCCTCCCTAGCAGCGTGTATCGATGGTCGACAACTCATTAGAAATCTGCAGTATAGAATGATTAGCCCATGTACGAGAAAACTGAAAATGGAGTTCAAACGCTATTGTGCTATACACTAATATATAGTATTCATCCATCATAAATCTACAAATACGTCTGTCATACGTAACGTCCTTGAACTTTGGCTAAAATCGATAACCAGAGCTCTAAAACCAAATGTGATGACCGCCCATAACTTCTGCACTTAACAAGGGAAATAATGCGCTAAAAGGTATGTCAGGCAGCCATGGACGATCATCAAGGTAAGATAACGCAAGCGGAACCTGTCATATAACTCACATCGCAAGGATAAATTATAACTGAACGTATACAACAGGCAATAATGGTAAAGCATAATTACACAGAATTTTAAACTTCCATATCATCAAGAAATATCCATAACATTGTTGGATTATATCATCAAACTCTGTACAAAAGGCCTCACTACAACACTCAGAGAATACATCAAACAACGAAAAATATCATAATATGCATAGTAGAAAACTAGTACGCAAGCCTCTAGCTCGTCATCGATCTGCAGCATTGTCCACTATGATCTACTATCTATTACCTGCTACTCAGTATGCCCATCCACATAATGGATGAATAACCCAAGGTAATAAGAGGGAAACATAAAACCTTGAGTTAGACAATAGTCTTAGTGAGCGATAAAACAACTATCTAACATCATCAATAAAGTATATGAGAATAGGAAGATTAATCAACCAATCTACCAGCTTACCATAGAAGAACCCAAACCCATCTTCCCCACATCTGACAATGATAGCCTTTACAACAAACAATTTGAAACCACGGTACATTCATAGCAATCAATTATCAAGCGTAGACTATCCTAATCGATATCGATATCGATATCTCCTTAGCACATGTCCAGAAGGCCTAAACGAACATCAGACAAGCACATAAGAGATATCTCATTCGACATCGAATAATCTACATAAGACGATACAAGAAAACAATCATTCATCCATGACTCTGGCTATCACTACCAATCCTACTTCGAAACCATCGTTAATCATATGATTGGCTAAACACCTTACCATCGATTGTCAAGGCATAATGGTAAACCCCGGTTCTAGCAAAACTCTATATGCGATACGACAAAACGTATCAAGGCCCGTCGAGCTGCCCAGTGTATTCGACGATTCACTTCTAGTCTTTTAGGCACCCCTATTATACCCCTGCATTGAGTCCGCTAAAACTTACGACAACGATAATCCCTCAGCCTTCGATATCTCTAGCCATCCAACCTGATGACTATTCATAAGCTCAAGCCCCTTCTCGAGCAACCATTATCTACGAGCACACCACCTTGAGTCGTCTTCACTTTGTTTCATTACGACGATTAACAAACACTTTACAACACTTTGAACGTTCCTACTTGAATTCACTTCGAAGCCATAACCAACATCGAGCTAAAAACATACATCATTTGGTCAATACTCGATCATAATGTTTCATCCCGACGCATCAGGTCACAAATGACCCAACTATATGGGTCACCAAAGACTTAGCTCCATGGGTCACCGACGACCCGACTCTATGGATCAACAATGACCCAACTCCTTGGGTAACCAATGACCCGACTCCATGGATCACCAACTACCCAACTCCCTAAGTCACCAACGACCGGACTCCGTGGGCCACCAACAACCCGACTCCGTGGGTCACCAACGACCCGACTTCGTGGGTCACCAACGACCCGACTCAATGGATCACCAACGACCCGATTCCCTGAATATCAATGACCCGACTCCCTGGGTCAGCAACGACCCGACTCCCAGGGTCACCAACGACCCGACTCTATAGATCACCTACAACCCGACTCCTTGGCTCACCAACGACCTAAATCTATGTATCACCAGCGACCCAACTCTTTGGGTTACCAAAGACTTGACTTTCATTTCTTGGAGCACAAGCCAACGACCTATCCAGAAACGACCCGATTCCAGATCTGACCAGTTTAGCTCCAATCTCGACCAACTTATCACCAAATGACCACATCGATGCAACCAACTCATCCAAATCATCCAATTCAACCATCAATACTTTACGAAATCAATAACAACACTAAAATGACAACTATCCATCAATAACCATATAGAATTCACCAAATCATGATAAATCAATAAATAAACAAAACAATGGATCTAAACTCGCACAAACATATAAATTAACATAATAACTACCGATTTAAGTTGCCAAGTTAGATCCTAGGATGATTCAAATGAAATATACTTACCATGATGTAGATCTTGGTGAAAACAACTTAAAATGATGAAAATAAGATCAAACAACCTATATACTTGATCGAATCCATGTGAGAGATGCTTATCGCTACCCAATTCTTCAAATTAACTTGAAATCGATAAATTCTCAATCGGGACAACGAAGAATATGCTTAAACTTCTTGATTTGATGCAATCTTTCTTCACTAGACGTAGATCTAGCTTTAAACGATGTAGATCATCTATCCTCTTATGTAGATCTAGAATTTTAATGGTGGAAAGGTGTATTCGATTGAGTAAGGAGGATAACAAGCTCAACCAAATAAGAGAATGAAGAAAGTAAACTATTCTCCATGCCACTAACCCACTATTTATAGCCTCCCACTAGCCCACTTATGAACCTCCTGAAATCAGCCCATCAATGGCTCTAAAATCTTGAACAGAAACTGTGAAACACAAAAATAACGATTCCTCCCAAACCGCTAAACCAAATCTTTAATGTGATGTAACACCCCACCTCCGCCAGGGTGGCTCTTGCAAGCAACTCTGACTTTGGTGGTGCGTTTTAAAATAAGGTAAACATGCATAATGATATAGCAAGGCAGGACATGACATATATATATATATGTAAATAAACAGAGTAAGTAGATAAAACAGCGGAAGATTTTTAAACCATTTCAAAACACAAGTCTGGTACATCAAAATGTCAATTTCCCAAAATTACAAGTCTAGATAAATACATCATCTGATAAACTGAAATACATAAGTACTATCCCCAAATAAGAGTGATAAACCATAGCGGCTCAAGTCCAAAGCATACTTGAGCTATCCAAGGAAGCAGCTAAAATCCAAGCTAGGCTCCAGTATTCCCTCCCTGAGAACCTGGGGGGGGCAAAACGGAAGAAAAGAGGCGAAAGGAAACAGGTCAGTCAAAAAGACTGAGTAAGCCCTGCTACGATCAGTCTATAAACTAATAAAGTTAACAGTATGATGGAAACTGAGATGATCATAGATAACAACATACTGGCATGATAAATTAACTACAAGATAGATAGAGGTGTCATCGCATAAAACAAGGTTAAGTTTTGCACCACGGTGTACTAGCAAACCAACATAACAGGTATTGATCCCTTGGCCCAAGCTTTTAACCCAATAACATGAAGTGACCTTAATATAAGGTCCAGCCCAACGGTCTAGTCGATCGGCTCCCTATAAACCTAACACGTCAAGTGTTGGTGTCCATATGGCCCACATATGGTTGTAGTTAGACTGTGCTGGGTCCACCTTTGGGTGTATCAAGCCCTCGGGTGTCAACCCCAGACACTTAAGCAATAATGCACAGCCTTAACCTACTGGTACCCGTGCCTCGAGTTTGTCCAACACCGGACTACGTGCACGTCCGTAGCCCGCCTGGACCCGCACCGCTGTACCACTCAGCCATCGCCTTTTGGTCGCTTACATCCGTCCAGTAATCGTGCCCCGCCCTAGCCTAGCTTCTAGGGTTGTGAATGATACCAAACTGGGATTACTGCTAGAACAGACCACGTTGCTAGTGTTTTCTAAGAGGGTTAAGTGTGATTTAACCCTTCACTAATCATGGATTAATTGGTTAAGCGTAACCGACAGTTCACAACTTAACCCCATTTCAATCCCTCGAATCCCCAAATTGGTTAAGTATTAGTGGACCCTGACTTAACCCTAATCATGAGGCATTAATTATCTTAATGCACCTTAACCTCTCACATTAGACCTTGTTGTGGTTACTAGTTAGGCCGGGCGGGTCCGGGTAGGTTTACACCACAACTTAGTCTAACCTCGGGTTTTGGCACCATATGACTAACTTCTCACATTGGGTCCTATTGTTTGTAGCCACTAGTTAAGCCGGTAGGTTCCGGGTAGAATTACGCTACAAACTCATCCCAACCTCGAGTTGGCCACACTTATGTTTTCTAAGTGTCATGTCCACTTTATTTCAAAACATAATTACAAGTCAACAAATGCTTGGGTAAACCTAACTTAATAGGTAAATTCCCAAGGGGTAGACCTAACTTAATAGGTAAATTCCCAATCTTATATTTTCATGTATTTTAAGTTTACCCAAACCCCCCAACGTCATTCTATCGCTTACATATTCGTAATAACGCATAAAGGATAGGAAGAGGAATCTTGGCATAACATACATGATGAACTTGCATATCACAACAAACATGCATAACACGTTAGACTTGCATAACTTAGCATAGTGAACTTGCATATTACCATAAACATGCATAACATATTAAACTTGCCTAACATGGCATAGGGAACATGCATAAACATGCATAACTTGTCAAACATGCACAACTTGTCATTTTAAACTTGCATAAGCATGCATAACTTATTAAACATGCATAACATGGCATAGTGAACTTGCATACACATGCATAACTCAATAAACTTGCAAACCATGGCATAGTGAACATGCATAACTCAATGAACTTGCAAATCATGGCATAGTGAACTTGCATAAACATGCATAACTTGTTAAACTTGCAAATCATGGCATAGTGAACTTGCATAAACATGCATAACTTGTTAAACTTGCAAATCATGGCATAGTGAACTTGCATAAACATGCATAACTTATCAAACATGCACAACATGGCATAGTGAACTCGCATAAGCATGCATAACTTGTTAAACTTGCAAATCATGGCATAGTGAACTTGCATAAACATGCATAACTTATCAAACATGCATAACATGGCATAGTGAACTCGCATAAGCATGCATAACTTGTTAAACTTGCAAATCGTGGCATAGTGAACTTGCATAAACATGCATAACTTATCAAACATGCACAACATGGCATAGTGAACTCGCATAAGCATGCATAACTTATTAAACATGCACAAATCCCAACTTTCATCACATATTAACTTTAGAGTTTCTAAAATGAAGGTAAGAGGGCTTACAATGCTTATGCGGACTCAAATGAGTATAGCAAATGTAAGAAACCCCTTATGCAACAAATTAAAACCCCAAAAATGCAAGCAAACTTGATCAAGACTCCTCCTTTATGATGCCAATAGAGAAACAAGCCTTTAATGCAAGCTAAGGAGGATCATACAAGCCTAAATACACTTGTATGCATGGAGAATCACTTAGGAATTAATTTAGGAATTGTATGAAGAGAGTGGAGGCCATGAGAGTTTTGATTTTGCCATAGTTTTGTTGCTAGAATGAATAATGAATGATTTAGGGTAGGTTAGGGTCTTATTTATAGATTAGGCTAGTGATTTAGACCATAGGATTCACCCTAGATTCAAATAGGTCCATCAGATTTCGGAATTCTCTAGAACCAAGCCACAAGACCAAGCCCAAATCAGAAATGGTGCACCAGGCCAAACAGCCCGGCCACCCCCTGTCGACAGGGCTGTCGACACCATAGGGACCCTGTCGACATGCCTGTCGACATGCGGGTCCTGGCGGGAATTTTCCCGCCTGCGCCAGTTTGCCCTAACCCTTGCTTTTTAATTTAAAATTTAAATCTGTTTTTACTTAGGAATTTTCTGAAAACTTCAATGGGCCTTAACTGGGTCATACGGACTCCGATTTTCGAAAACTCGGACTCTATTTCGCGTATTTTTCCGAGACGAACGCAATGGCATAGCCCGTTTCCCTTGATTCAGATTTTTGAATTAAATTCTGCCTCCATTTATGTTATAACAGGTTATTAAAAATACGGGTTGTTACATTCTCCCCTCCTTAAAGGATTTCGTCCCCGAAATCTTCAAGTTAGGAAGAACGTATCCTACCATCCAATCATCCATCTACTCAAAACATCACCCACGAGCAACCATTGTCCTTACAAGATTCTAAATGCTGGATGAACATATGCAGAGGTGTGTGTATATGTACTTATCTAATGCAAATATCATCAATGCGAATTATGTTAGTGAAATGAATCCATATGTATGCAATTCCTAACATAATGTATATCATCTATATGTGTGCACATAACATACACCCATATGCAACATCCATGTGATAACACACAATTTTCATCCATGAATAAGCATAAACACTCATGCATATGCAATATGAGGAGTGTGCGAGCCGATCTAGTGCCTAATCGTGTATAATGCATCCACGAGCAACCACTTGCAACCATCAAGCATAACATGTTTCAAACACATGTTTCAACCAAAGGGTTTCTACCTAAGGTTCTCATGACAAGACAAACACGATAAACTAGATAAACATGGACAGAGAAATATGCTAAAAAGAGATCTTAGCAAGATAAACTCCTTTTTGGATTACAAGAAATCCATTCAAACTCTGACATATAGTACTAACCGATGAGTCATAACCCCCTTATGGAGTTTACAACAGAAATAAGATCGAGAATGGGACCGAGACGATATATACAAAAGATAACTTGCAAGCAAGCTTCACAGGAAAACAAGGATCAAGGATGCACTCTTAAAAAGAGATATGATGCGCGTATCTAGTCTTCACTCTTCTTAGTCACGTTTCCTTGAGTTTAATTCCACTGTGCTTTGACCGTCTTTTACTTCATAATTTCTTGGTTTCCTAACTCCTATTTCCCAAATTCGAGTTGGAACTTATTTCATTATCGCCTCTCGTCTTCCTTTTCCACTTATTCTTCTTTCTGTATACTTGGCTTAAACATAACTGTAACCTCATGATTTCATGCAAGCTCTCCAAAATTCACTAGTGAATCCTGGATCTCGTCTATTTACTATAAAGTATTCCACGCAGCAGAATTTTTCTTGAAAATACCAATCCACGTTGCCAATTGCCCTTATAAACGTGATTTTCTATAACTCATGCTTAATCGAAATGAACCATCCGCCTATGAGTGATAGGCCATACCTAGATTCAGTTGCCTACCCCTGGCTTCCTGTAGGCTATTTCAAAACTGGCCAACTTTTGAGGGTAAACCGTTGCTAACCATGACGCAGTCCTCTTGCTCTTCACCGGACTGAAATGAGCACTCTTTGTGAGTCTACCTATTATGACCCACATACCCGTATTCCCTTTCTTTGATCTAGGTAGTCCATCCACATAATCTATCGAGATGTTTTCACACTTCCCTTGCGGAACCCCCAATAGAGGTAATGGCCCACTGGGCTTCTATGACTTGGCCTTAACCTGGTGGCACAACATGCATCCTGAGACCAACTCGGCCACCTCCTCGAGTGATGCGCATTTTCAAGAACCTTCTTTACCAGGTCTTTTACTTGAGGAACCCATAATCTCTCATCGCGCCTTAGTCATCCCTTGTTATCTATAATATATCTAGCGAGGTGACTTAACATCTCGCCTCGAATCATCTGGTCCATGTTCTTGACTAACTGCGGGTCTTCTTCCTGTGAAACCCCCTTCTTGATCCAGAGGAGTAAGTCTAAGCTCAGGAAATGCTAACTAACTAGCCAAACGGAGGAAGCTTCTTACTTCAATTGCCCTCCTCAGAGTTTTCCGGTCTTAAACCGCAACCACTTTAGCGGAATCCACCGCTAAGCCTTACTTAGGAACTATGTGCCCAAGAAATCCAACTTCCTTCCTCCAAAGTGACATTTGGAGAACTTGACCTTCAACTGGTGGCTCTAAGCGTATCCATCACCTCCTTGAGATGTCTAGCATGCTCTTCCTCGCTCTTTTGAGGAGATCAAAATATCGTCTACGACGACCACGACAAACTTGTTCAAGGACTCCCTAAACACCCTACCCATCAAGTTCACGTAATATGCGGGTGCATTAGTCAAACCAAATAGCATGACTAGCCATTCTAAAAATCCATCTAGAGTCCTAAACGCAGTCTTGTCAATTCCATCCTCAGCCATCCTAAGCTGATGGAATCCGGTAGCTAGATCAAAAGAAAACAGATGCTCCTACAAGATGATCGAACAGATCATCGATCCTTGATAACGGTTGTCTATTCTTCTCACGATAATCAACACATAAGCGAAGCAAACTGTCCACATTAGTAACGAATACTACTGGAGCACCCTACTCGAAAATGCTTCGTCTCAGGAAGTTCTTCTCAAGCAACTCCTTGACTTGCTTTCTTAACTCTCATCTCGTGAGGTCACGTGCCTAACCGGCCACGAAACTGGCTTGGTATTACCAACCAGATAATGCGGAAATCTATCCCTCGTCTAAGGGTAACCCCTTCACTTCACCCAAGATATCAGGATATTCTCGGACCACCCCCACAGATTGCAAACTATCGATAGACGAGTCGAGGGATTTCAAGATAACATAACATGACGGGACCCATAAGGTTACTAGAAATTTCTAGGGTATTACCGAGGCGAGTCATGAGCCTCACAACCCTATACACAAAAACCCAGAATGGCTCCAAAACAGGACAACCATTCCATGCCCAAAACCAACCCATATCCCCTGAAACCGAGAATATAAACATTCCACGAGAATTCTATTCTCAAGATAGAAATTTTCAAATCCACTCAGACCATAGACAAACGGGCAGAACCCCCAATTGGATTTGAAACATATACGGGATCATCAACCAGACTAGTACTTAGGTGCAAACTTTCAACTAGATCAGATGAAATAAAACTATGCGATGTGCCAGAATCAAACAAAGTATGAACAGGAAAAATCAGAAAATGTAAACAAGATTTTCAACAGAAATACCGCCTCTATGAGCTGGAAGAACGGTGTTGAGGGGATGAACTCGCCCTCCAGATAGTCCTGCACACTGAGTCTGACCTTGCCCTTGTTTCCTCGGGCAATCCTTGTTGAGATGTCCAAACTCACCACAATGAAAGCATTCGCCCCGCTTTCTCTTCTTCTTCCTACATTCCCTGGCTATATGTCCAACTTCACCACAGAAGTTGCATTTCCTATTCCCTCTTGGCTTGACCTTGCGGTTGTTGTTATTCTTGCCCCGTTTCCCGGAATTTACTCTCTTGCCTTGAGACTCATTCGCCTTGACCTCTTTCTTGTCATTGTTATCTTCTTCTTGAAGTAGGGCCATATTCACCAAATTCTCGAAAGTCGCCCCCAAGGGTATATGAGACATGGCCAAACCATGTAATGGCTCGTTTAATCCTAGAGCAAAGTGTAGGGCCTTCTTCTGAGCTGTATTAACCAAGTCTAAATCGACCCGAGCCAGTTGATTAAACTTATCTATGTATTCCCTAATAGTCATGTCCCCTTGCTTCAGTGATACGAACCTCAGTCCAAACCTTCCTCTAAAATCATCCCAAGTCTCAATTGGCCTAGTAGCGGTGGTGACTACCCACCAACGTGCAGCTTCTTCCTTTAGCAACCATACTGCTAATAAAACCTTCCTGCGGTCACCTATATCAAAGGTGGCTAAAATATCTTCGGTCTCTTTCAACCAATTCCTTGCCTCTACAGAAGTCTCTGTTCCACTAAAATTCTTGCCACCCATCATCTTAAAGGTATTACAAGTTTCCGCAAAATCCGCTTGTGGAGGCTGAGGGAGGAGAGAAACATCAGCTACGGAAGGGGGAGGAGGAACAGCGGCCTTGACTGGAAAGACAACATTAGAGACACCCGGGACCGGTGCCGTGACTTCCAAGTACTGACGAAACCAATCGGGTATTGTTACTCCTTCGGGTAAGATGAGATTATCAGACATGCTGGAAACGAAAAGAAAAGAGTTTTCAAACGAGGAGTCAAAGGATAGTGCTAATGGCTTTTGGGGAATAGCCTTTTAAAAATAACTAGACTTTTCTTTGGAAAATACTTGGTTTTGAAAATATTTTTTTTTCAAAAGTTTTAAAAACCTTTTTATCCCTTCTCGTAAACCATATGCTCTGATACCAAATGTAACACCCCACCTCCGCCAGGGTGGCTCTTGCAAGCAACTCTGACTTTGGTGGGGCGTTTTAAAACAAGGTAAACATGCATAATGATATAGCAAGGCAGGACATGACATATATATATATGTAAATAAACAGAGTAAGTAGATAAAACAGCGGAAGATTTTTAAACCATTTCAAAACACAAGTCTGGTACATCAAAATGTCAATTTCCCAAAATTACAAGTCTTGATAAATACATCATCTGATAAACTGAAATACATAAGTACTATCCCCAAATAAGAGTGATAAACCATAGCGGCTCAAGTCCAAAGCATACTTGAGCTATCCAAGGAAGCAGCTAAAATCCAAGCTAGGCTCCAGTATTCCCTCCCTGAGAACCTTGGGGGGGGGGAAACGGAAGAAAAGAGGCGAAAGGAAACAGGTCAGTCAAAAAGACTGAGTAAGCCCTGCTACGATCAGTCTATAAACTAATAAAGTTAACAGTATGATGGAAACTGAGATGATCATAGATAACAACATACTGGCATGATAAATTAACTACAAGATAGATAGAGGTGTCATCGCATAAAACAAGGTTAAGTTTTGCACCACGGTGTACTAGCAAACCAACATAACAGGTATTGATCCCTTGGCCCAAGCTTTTAACCCAATAACATGAAGTGACCTTAATATAAGGTCCAGCCCAACGGTCTAGTCGATCGGCTCCCTATAAACCTAACACGTCAAGTGTTGGTGTCCATATGGCCCACATATGGTTGTAGTTAGACTGTGTTGGGTCCACCTTTGGGTGTATCAAGCCCTCGGGTGTCAACCCCAGACACTTAAGCAATAATGCACAGCCCTAACCTACTGGTACCCGTGCCTCGAGTTTGTCCAACACCGGACTACGTGCACGTCCGTAGCCCGCCTGGACCCGCACCGCTGTACCACTCAGCCATCGCCTTTTGGTCGCTTACATCCGTCCAGTAATCGTGCCCCGCCCTAGCCTAGCTTCTAGGGTTGTGAATGATACCAAACTGGGATTACTGCTAGAACAGACCACGTTGCTAGGGTTTTCTAAGAGGGTTAAGTGTGATTTAACCCTTCACTAATCATGGATTAATTGGTTAAGCGTAACCGACAGTTCACAACTTAACCCCATTTCAATCCCTCGAATCCCCAAATTGGTTAAGTATTAGTGGACCCTGACTTAACCCTAATCATGAGGCATTAATTATCTTAATGCACCTTAACCTCTCACATTAGACCTTGTTGTGGTTACTAGTTAGGCCGGGCGGGTCCGGGTAGGTTTACACCACAACTTAGTCTAACCTCGGGTTTTGGCACCATATGACCAACTTCTCACATTGGGTCCTATTGTTTGTAGCCACTAGTTAAGCCGGTAGGTTCCGGGTAGAATTACGCTACAAACTCATCCCAACCTCGAGTTGGCCACACTTATGTTTTCTAAGTGTCATGTCCACTTTATTTCAAAACATAATTACAAGTCAACAAATGCTTGGGTAGACCTAACTTAATAGGTAAATTCCCAATCTTATATTTTCATGTATTTTAAGTTTACCCAAACCCCCCAACGTCATTCTATCGCTTACATATTCGTAATAACGCATAAAGGATAGGAAGAGGAATCTTGGCATAACATACATGATGAACTTGCATATCACAACAAACATGCATAACACGTTAGACTTGCATAACTTAGCATAGTGAACTTGCATATTACCATAAACATGCATAACATATTAAACTTGCCTAACATGGCATAGGGAACTTGCATAAACATGCATAACTTGTCAAACATGCACAACTTGTCATTTTAAACTTGCATAAGCATGCATAACTTATTAAACATGCATAACATGGCATAGTGAACTTGCATACACATGCATAACTCAATAAACTTGCAAACCATGGCATAGTGAACATGCATAACTCAATGAACTTGCAAATCATGGCATAGTGAACTTGCATAAACATGCATAATTTGTTAAACTTGCAAATCATGGCATAGTGAACTTGCATAAACATGCATAACTTGTTAAACTTGCAAATCATGGCATAGTGAACTTGCATAAACATGCATAACTTATCAAACATGCACAACATGGCATAGTGAACTCGCATAAGCATGCATAACTTGTTAAACTTGCAAATCATGGCATAGTGAACTTGCATAAACATGCATAACTTATCAAACATGCACAACATGGCATAGTGAACTCGCATAAGCATGCATAACTTGTTAAACTTGCAAATCGTGGCATAGTGAACTTGCATAAACATGCATAACTTATCAAACATGCACAACATGGCATAGTGAACTCGCATAAGCATGCATAACTTATTAAACATGCACAAATCCCAACTTTCATCACATATTAACTTTAGAGTTTCTAAAATGAAGGTAAGAGGGCTTACAATGCTTATGCGGACTCAAATGAGTATAGCAAATGTAAGAAACCCCTTATGCAACAAATTAAAACCCCAACAATGCAAGCAAACTTGATCAAGACTCCTCCTTTATGATGCCAATAGAGAAACAAGCCTTTAATGCAAGCTAAGGAGGATCATACAAGCCTAAATACACTTGTATGCATGGAGAATCACTTAGGAATTAATTTAGGAATTGTATGAAGAGAGTGGAGGCCATGAGAGTTTTGATTTTGCCATAGTTTTGTTGCTAGAATGAATAATGAATGATTTAGGGTAGGTTAGGGTCTTATTTATAGATTAGGCTAGTGATTTAGACCATAGGATTAACCCTAGATTCAATTAGGTCCATCAGATTTCGGAATTCTCTAGAACCAAGCCACAAGACCAAGCCCAAATCAGAAATGGTGCACCAGGCCAAACAGCCCGGCCACCCCCTGTCGACAGGGCTGTCGACACCATAGGGACCCTGTCGACATGCCTGTCGACATGCGGGTCCTGGCGGGAATTTTCCCGCCTGCGCCAGTTTGCCGTAACCCTTGCTTTTTAATTTAAAATTTAAATCTGTTTTTACTTAGGAATTTTCTGAAAACTTCAATGGGCCTTAACTGGGTCATACGGACTCCGATTTTCGAAAACTCGGACTCTATTTCGCGTATTTTTCCGAGACGAACGCAATGGCATAGCCCGTTTCCCTTGATTCAGATTTTTGAATTAAATTCTGCCTCCATTTATGTTATAACAGGTTATTAAAAATACGGGTTGTTACATGTGACCACTCTGTGCAATTGGCAACGCCATTTCCATTCCAATGAAACCGACCTTAGCACCTGATTCAATCCCAGTCAATAGTTATGCCTTGTACAAGAGTGATAGAGGATAAATGGTCGTAAATAAAATTGGTAAAAATTATGGATATGTCCCACATCCCCATAACGAACATATCAAAATATGAGAATGCTACAACCCTCAGCGAAATAAATAAAAATATTTTACGATCCTCCGATACATAAAATGCGGGCTGTTACATTTTGTCTTTAGGCTTTCATATCCCACTTTACCGATCCTGGTATATCTATCCTGAGAGTATTGAGTTTGGGAGTCAGTGATTTCCTGGAGACGGCTTGCGTTGTGGTACGAAATGTGAGGGTAGGCCAGGATATGAATTTAGGTGGTGAATCCCGTGCCGATCCCAAGAGTTATGCCGATTATTGAGCAGCTTCGACAAGTCATGACGGCCATACTTGTTTGACTTCCCACGGGCTAGGTTCTTGATTTTCTTGTCGGCACAACGTCACGTATGAACTCACGCTCTTACTTATGGTTTTATGCGATACGATCAAAGTATATAATGAAATATAATTTGTTTGTTAAGTTTCGGACATACGATCGTGCGAGATAGTTTACGAAAACATAGTCGAATTGGGAGCTCGATCGCTTGGCATGTTCTCTTGAATTACTTGAAATTGTGAGCACATGATCGGTTAGTGAGTCGGGTCAGTTTCGACAGTTGAATTATTAAAAACTTGCGTGTGTGGCATAATCGCATTTGGAGTTGAAGAGATTCACTGAGTTTGAAGTCACAGATGGTTGGGCTTCTCCCTCCGTCGTCTCTCCCCTTTTTTTATCGGGATCAGTACTGATCCGGAGATCGATACTAGTCCCCGTACTTAGAAATTTTCGTCAAAGTTTTTGGATTCACAATTCCTCCTTATATAAGCCTAGACAGGAAAAGCGGGACTTCTCATGTTTGCCATTTTCCTAGACCTAAAAATTTTGAGACTCTGAAATTTCCCAGTCAAATCCGTGTTCTCCCTAATCTTAATCCAACTCAACATAGGTGGGTGAAAATGAACCGAATCAAACATTTATTAATTGACTTTATCGATTTTATCTTTGAGTTGAGATGTTGTGAGATTTGATGGTCATGGAGTTCCATGGCCATAGCCAGGATGTGCCTGGAGCCAGTATGGGAGGTGATGGGGCCCCGTCGCCATAGCGATGGAGGCACGATCAACTGAGAAAGGTAGTGTCGCAAAATCTTACAAGGAGATAGAGGAAGTGCAACGATACGAGTCGGGCTTCATGTCCCATGGGTTCTTTGCCATTTTTCATATCTAAAGGGAGAGAGAAGGAAATTTCGTATCCACGAAGGATCGACTGAAATTTTCTAGGTCTCGGGTTGCGAAATAAGTTTTACATATGCAGGGACTGGGGAAAATCATGTCCATCGCATAGGATACGAGAATGGAGGGAGAGGTGATATGAATTATCGGGATCGGTGAGAATTATTCGAGTCCTGGTATATGAAATTTAATTTTTGTATCCCGGGATGCTACACCATATAAGTAGTTTTGCAACCCCCAAGTGGGGAAAATTCGCAACGGCTTAGAGTCGTTGCTAAATAGCAACGGTTAAATTCCATTGTAAACTCGCATAAGACGGTCAACGCCCGTTGTGAATATTAAAACGTCTTACATCAGTTCCAAGATCAAATACACTCATCAATACAACTTGTTTCCATCAGATGACTCAATTCACTCCCATTTTCTAAATCATGCAGAAAAAAGGGACACCTGCCCTAGATCTAGAAACTCGATCTCTCAGGTCACCTCCCCCCATTCGACCGTAATCATAGGTATTCATAGTCGGCCTGCAATCAACCATCATCTCAAACTTATCGGGATCAAGTAGCCCTCGACCTTGCAGTCTTCCGTTGTTTCGTGGAGGAGGAGTCGGATCGGTTGATAAAGTCGCAACGTTTCCTTGATTATGCATTTGAGGTGCGACAATTTGTCGAGGTCAGAGTCTTACTCTTTTGTGGTCCAATCCTCCAGGCCCACCACCGAGGTCAGCACTTACTGGAGCTTTTTGAGTATATTGGTATGAATGACTTCCCAGATTGTTCTCTAGGATATTAGTCGAAATAATGCAATCAAAATATAAACAATATATTTTGGTTTTTTGTCTTATCACCCAAATTGAGAGATACAATTTTGATCTGTAAGGTAATACCATATTCATAAATAGCATCCTTGTTTGAAAAACTTTATATTTGAAAGTTAAATTTTAAAAACAATTAAAAACACTAAACTTTACAGTTGTTATTTTTTGTGGTATATGTTGATGAATTTTGTCGCATTATTGTTTAGCCTGATTTGACGATATGATTAGAGTACAAAATAATATTGGTGGCTGAAGTGCTTATCCAACAATGGTTAGTTGTTTTAATCTTCCTTTCAATGGTTGTTGTTCTATTAGCATGTTGTTGCCTACATTTTTTACCCTTATGCTCAAATTTTGATTGTTGTATGGGCAATTTAATGGGTAAGTTTGAATATGTGGTTTTTGCAATAAAAGCAGTTTATTAAGGTTGATGGATCCACATATGTAATGATCGCCCATAACTCCTGCACTTAACAAGAGGAATATTGTGCTGAAAGACGTGCCAGGCAACTATGGACGATCATCAGCATAACTCACGGCGAAAAGATAATATATAATAGAACATATACAATAGGCTGTAATAGCAAAGAAAAATTGAATAGAATCTTAAAACTTTCATATCACTCGAAAGTATATCCATACAACATTGGATTTTACAGTAGGAGTCTGTACAATATGCCTCACTGTAGTCTCTCATAGAATACATCAAACAGTGGAAAACAACAAATAGTAAATAGTAGAAAACTAATACGAAAACCTCCTGCTCGTCGTCACTCAACAACATCGTCCTCATCAAGATTTATCACCTACTACCTGCTACTCAGTCTGCCCATCCAAAACCAGATGAACAACCTAAGGTAATAAGAGGAAACATAAAACCTTGAGTCATACAACAGTCTCAATGAGCGGTAAAACATATATCTAACATCATCAATAAAGTATATGAGAATAAGCAGATTAATCGTCTAATCTACTAACATCAATAGGGAAGAAACCCAAAGCCGTTTCCTCCACTTCTGACAGTGATAGCCTTACATGCATAGCAATTAGTTATCCTACGTTGACCATCCTAATCGAACTTAACGTCCCCCAAGCACAAACCCCGAAGTCCAAAACCAACATCAGACAAGCACCCAAGATATACCTCCTTCAACGTCGAACAATCTACACAAGACGATACAAGCAAAACAATCAGCATCCATGACTCTGGATATCATTGCCAATCATGCTTTGAAACCATTGTTAATCATATGACCGGCTCAACATCATGCCATCCATCAAGGGCTAATGGTAAACCTTGGTTCTAGCAAAACTCCATATGCCATCGTGACTCGTATCTCTAGGCCCATCATGACTGCCCAGTGTACTCGAACAATCATCGAGTCTTTTAGGCGTCCCGATTATACCCCTGCATTGAGTCCGCTAAAACCTATGACAATGATAATTCCTCGACCTTCAATATCTCTAGTCATCATCATTGCCGACCATTCATAAGCTCAAATCACCTTGAGCGCCCATTATCCATGAGCTCTAATCATCTTGAGTTGTCTTCACATATGTTGCATTTCATCGATCAACAAACACCTTACAACACTTGAACATTCCTCCTTGAATTCACTTCGAAGCCACAACCATCATCGAGCCGAAAACATACATCATTTGATCAATATTCGATTCATAGCATTTCAGCCCAACTCATCAGGTCATAAACGAACAGACTCATCAGGTCACAAATGACCCGACTCATCAAGTCACAAACGACCCGACTCATCGGTCATCAACGACCCGACTCATCAGTTCATCAATGACCAGACTCATCCTATCATCAACGAACCGACTAATCAGGTCATCAATGAGCCGACCTATTGATGCTCCAACGACTCGACTCTTCGAAGCTCCAACGGCCTAACTTTAATGCTCCAACGACCTGACTGCTAACGACCTGATCCATACTCCCTCATTTCATCAAGTTTCCATGACCCGGAGCCTTTCAAAGCCCAACGACCTAAAGCCTTACACGACCTGATGTCCCACGACCTGAAGCCAAAGAGCGACCTCATTTTTTGAGCAATAAGCCAAGCGACCCATCCAAAAATGACTCGATCCATATTTGACCAGTCCAGCTCCAATCTCAACCAACCCATCACCAAACAACAACGTCAATACAAACAACTCACCCAAACCATCCAATTCAACCATCAACAACACTTAAACAACAATTATTCATCATACGACCATATTAAACTCACCAAATCATGATAAATCAATGAACAAATGAAATAATGGATCTAAACTTGTATATACATATGAATTAACATAAGAATTACCATTTTAAGTCACTAAATTAGATACTATAGTGATTCGAATGAAAATATACTTAACATGATGTAGATCTAGGTGAAAACAACTTGTAAATGATGAAAATAAGATCAAACAACCCATATTCTTGATTTAATCTGTGTGAGAGATGCTTATCACTCACCAATTCTTCAAAAAAGCTTGAAAATACTAAATTCCCAATCCGGATAGCGAAGAATGATCTTCAAGCTCTCAATTTGATGTGATCTTCCTTCACTTGATGTAGATCTTTAATCTTCTTGTGTAGTTCTACAATTTTAATGGAGGAAAGGTGCATTTGATTAAGCAAGGAGAATCATGAACTCAACCAAATGAGAGAATGAAGAAAGTAAATTATTCTCCATGCCTCTACCCCCTACTTATAGCCAACAACCCAAGCCTTAGTGGGCCCTACAAATTAGCCCACTAATTAGCAATTAGCTTAGATAGAAATTGTGTAGCACTAAAAAATGATTTCTCCCAAATCGCTGAACCAGATCTTTATGTGACCACTCTAGGGAATTGGAAACATCATTTCCTGTACAATGAAATCGATCCCAGCACTTGATTCGATCCCAGTCAAAAGTTATTCCCTGTACAAGACTGGCAGAAGCAAAATGGTCACAAATTAAATTGGTAAAAATTATGGGCATGTTTCACATCCTAATAACCAACATATCAAAATATGAGAATGATTCAACCCTCAGGAATTAGATAAAAATATTTTACGATCCTCCGATAGGTAAAATGAGGATTGTTACATTCACCCCTCCTTAGGAATTTTGTTCCCGAAATTCCAAGAAAATACAAACAAGAAAAACAATTCTACATGCCTATCATCCACAAGTAGCCAATTTACCATCCGAACTAGCGTCCATCAAGCCATGCATCCATAGCCTTATCCGAGCACGCGGAATTCTAATCAACAATAGTACAAGTTACAACAATTTAAAGTAACATGACATTAATGGGTCATACCGGGGAAGAGTTCTGGATGGATCATCTTTATACTCTCTTCCATCTCCCATGTACAATCGTCATCATCCTCCCTCCATTGTACGTTGACTAGTTTAAATGTCTTCTTCCTTAGCTGTTTCGTGTCATACCCCATAACACGAAGCGGCTTACGAGGTTTCGTAACTACAATCTCGACTTCTAGGTCTTTACGTTGTTCTAGAGATACCACCACATTCGGATCATGCACACACTTCCATGGAAACGACACATGAAAGAATTATGCACACTCGACATCTTCTCGGGTAACTCCAATCTATACGTGAACCTTCCAATCCGTTCGACTATTGGAAAAAGTCCAAGGAATTTTGGAGCTAATTTTCCTTTACTTCCGAACCGAACAACGTGCTTCAACGACGAAATCTTTACGAAACCATGTCACCAACGTCGAACTCCAAATCCTTTTGACAATTATCGGCATTACTCTTCTGGCAATCTTGGGCTGCCTTTATTCATTGCCGAACGATCTCGATACAATCCAAGGTCTCTGTGATCATCTCTAGCCCTAGCATCAATTTATCTTCAATTTCTAACCAACATGTCGGAGAGTTACATGGTCTACCATACAACGCCTTATATGGTGCCATTCCAATGCTCGACTGGTAGTTATTGTTATACGCAAAATCAACTAGATGTAGAGGGTCTTCCCACGATCCCCCAAAGTTCAATACAAAGGCTCTAAGGAGATTTTCCAATACTCGGTTAACCCTATCGGTTTGACCATCTATTTGGGGATGATAAGCCGTACTCAAATACAACCCGGTTCCCGAAGTCTGCTGCAAACTCTTCTGAAATCCACTCGTATACATTGGATCTCGATCAATCACTATGCTCTTCGGGATATCATGGAATCGAACTATCCATTTAATATAAGCTCAACCAGTTTCGATGCTGTCCTAGTCGAATTAACAGGAATACATCTTGCTCATTTAGTAAGGCGATCTACTGTAACCCAAATTCCTATGTTTCCTGCCCTGGTTCTAGGTAGTCCATCGATATCTGCTTCCACTTCCACGTACAAACTTCTAATGGATGAAGCAATCCACTCAGCTTCTTCTATTCAGTTTTCACTAACTGACAGTTCATACACTTGGAAATGAATCGAACATCCCTTTTCATTCCTTCCCAGTAGTAGGCTTGCTTCATGTCCTGATGCATCTTATTACCACCAGGATGAATCGTCATCTTTGAGTGATGACATTCCCTTAAAACCACATGTCTCAGTCCATCAATATCAGGAACAACCAGTCGTCCTTGTTTTCGAAGCCATCCTTCTCGATCAACCTCGAACGCCTTATCCTCTGGTTCTAACTATTGGATAATCTTGACAAGTTTTGCATCATGCTTTTGGCTTTCGCCAATCCTTTCGATAAGAGTAGGTCTTATCGACAAGCTTGCCAACATTTTAGGTTGTGACTCACAACTAGGCCTGAAATCAAATCCTGCCAAGTAATCGAAGTGCTTCCATTTCGAAGACATCGCTCCCAAACTTGCATGTCTCCGGCTCAATGCATCTGCCACCCCGTTACGTTTACCAGGAGTATAGGCTATACCAAAATCATACGATGCTAGAACTCTAACCACCGTTAGTGCCAAAGATTCAAATCCTTTTAGGAGAAAAGATACTTTAATGACTTGTGATCTGTAAATAACTCAAATCGAACTCCCAATAGGTAATATCTCCACATCTTCAGAGCAAACACGATCGCTATTAACTCCAAATCATGAGTTTGATAATTACTTTCGTGTGGCTTCGGCTATCGACTCGCGTAGGCCACAACCCTATCCTTCTGCATCAATAGTTCTCCAAGTCCATTACCGCATGCATCAAAGTATACCACCATCTCTTCATTCCCACTTGGAATTGTCGAAACAAGAGCACTCGTCAGTCTCTCTTTCAGGATTCCAAAAGCTTGCTCATACTTCGCATCCCATGTGAACACTTGGTTCTTCTTCGTCAATCTTGCTAATGGTGCAGCTATATTGGAGAAATCCTTGATAAAATGACGATAATATCCCGCCAACCCAAGGAAGCTCTGAACAAGTGTTGCACTCTTAGGCCTATCCCAGTCCTGGATTACTGCCATCTTAGCGGGGTCTCCCGCTTTTCCATTTCCAGAAATAACATGCCCTAAGAACCTCACTTCGCTCTTGCAGAAGTGACACTTTGAAAACTTAGCTAGCAGCTGATGTTTTCGCAAGATTTTCAAAACCACTCAAAAGTGCGTCCCATGCTCTTCCTCATTCCGGGAGTAAACCAGAATACCATCCACGAACACAAGCACGAACTTGTTCAACTGATCCTTGAAATTCTATTCATAAGATCCACCAAATATGTTGGTCCGTTAGTCCACCCAAAAGGCATTACCAACCGTTCGAAGAAACCAGATGGTGTCCTAAAAGAAGTCTTCGACACACTATACTTTGCCACCCTCAACTAGTGAAATCCCATTGCCAAATCCATTTGAGAAAACACCTTAACATCATGAAGCTAATCAAACAAGTCGTCTGTCCTTGGCATAGTATAGTTGTTCTTCTTAGTTACCTTGCCCAGCTCACGATAATCCACACACAATATCAAAGATCCATCAGCCTTAGTTACAAACACAACAGGTGCACCCCTTTTGGACGTACTCCTCCTAATGAATCCTTTTCCCAAAAGGTCACGAACTTGCACCTCTAACTCTCGCTGTTCCGTAGGCGCCATCCGCCTAAGAGGCAAAATGATAAGTCTAACACCTTTGGTCAAATCGGTACCAAACTCAACCTCGCGATGTAGCAATAACCCTTTAACCTCATCATACTCATTAGCAATCGGCACTGATGACTAGTCTTCCCGTGGAATCATAAGCGAATATAAATTGCTCACGAAGACATCATGTTCGGGCTTATATCGAATCACAACCATTCTCCCTTCCACATTCCCAATTGTCACCTCCAGCTTCTCGCAATCCACTTTTGCCACACACCTCTTGAGCCAGTCCATACCCAAAATAATCCCAAACCCAGCAAAGTTCAAAACAAAGCAATCACACACAATGGAGCAACCATGACTCGATAACACTAGACCACGACAAATCATGCATAAATTGGACGAACCCCTAACTGGATTAGTCACAACAAAAGTTCTATCACAAATCTCGGGTTCTAAACCCAAGCAGCACACAAGCTCATTGCAAACAAAAGAATGCGATGCTCCAATATCAAACAACACACAAACTGAAACATCTCTAATGGAAAGATTACCTTGAACGACAACATTCTCCCCCTTCTCCCCTACCTAGGAGCCCTTGAAGACGATGGAACAACTTCCAAAGCATAAACCTTCACAGTCTGCTTAACCTTCAGTGGTTCTGGAGAATCCTTCTTGTCATGCCCAGGCTTGCCACAGTTGTAGCACATCCTCTCAGCCTTTTGATTCTTACAATCCTAAAAAAAATGGCACTTTTGCTAGTAGTTATATCAAATCACTTTGCCTTTTTGCTTCTTCTGGCCATCTTTTCCTTTCTGGTATTGTTGCTTTCTCCTTTTGTTATTACCACCCTGCTGTGGTTTCGGTTCCTCTTTAGCTGAAACAACAGTGCCTACCTTAGGAAACAAACTCTCATGCCTCAGAGATTTTTGCATAATCTTTTCATAAGTTTCATCCAAGTGATCAACCAGCTAATTCCCAAGATATTTGTCCAAGCCTATAACAAGTTTCTCGTTCTTCTGATAAGGAGTCTCGACATACGAACGAGCATACTTTGACAAAGCTTTGAAGTTAGAAACATATTCCAGAACTGGTCAACCATTCTGCTTAAGCTCGACAAACCTCTTAAATAGAATAGACTTCTGAACGGTAGAAATAAACTTCGTCTCAAACTTGACTTGGAACTGGCCCCATGAAATATCATGTTTGGAGTCTCTAGAGTGACAGAGTTCCATCAGTCCATAGCTCTGCCTTGTAGCTGTCTCGATGCAAGCTTCCTCTTTGTTGCATCATCAATTCCCAAGTATCCAAAGATCCGAATGCAAGCATCAAGTCACCCTTGAATCTCTTCAATCGGTTATGTAACGACCCGCATTCTACGCATCATAGGATCGTAGAATATTTATTTCTGTCACATACGAAGTCGTATGGTCATGTAACTTTGGAAGACGACTATTGGGGTCAATTCCCATGTTCAAGATTTTTCCCGATTTTTAAATGACCATTTTACCCCTAGTTGGCACTGTTTTGGCCATAACTTTTGACTGGAAAGGAATTTTGACTTGAAACCTCTTCCATTGGCTCCAGATGATGGTTTCTCTTTCCGTAGAGTGGTCACATTAGTCAAACGGACTCACCGTTTGGGGGATATGGCTGAAACAAGTTTCTGATGGTGAAAAACAGCTTAATTGGGCTTAACCGGGTGATTAGCAGCTAGGCCCAAGGGGAATTTCGGGTTTAGGGGTATGTAGGGGCTGATTAGGGTTAGGAAACATTTCTTTAGACATTTTCCAGCCGCCACTTTCATTCCTCTTAACCTATCCATGGCCTCCACTCTCTAAATCTCTCTAAAACACCCAGAAATCACCTTCTAATTGAAGATTAGGCTTAGCAAACATTAAATTAAGAAGAAAAAGCACCAAAGCAAGGTTGGAGCTGCTGTATAAGATTGGGAACAACGCCAAATCAGAGAATATTTCAGTTTTGGGGTTCTAGTTGTGGCAAAGGTGAGTGATAGCACCATTTTGACACTAATTACAGTTAATTAAGGGTAATTAGTGGAAATTAGCGAATTTATACACTAATAAATTCTGGAAAAATGTTTAGAAATTCTTAAATAAGGCTTTATGCCTCTGGTTGAAATTTGGTTCGATTTGATTAAGTTTTGCTAACCTTATGATCAGTTTTACTTAAACATGCTTAAGGGAAAATAAGGAGCTTTGGCCACTTTTGATCTATTTTTGATTCATTTGAGTGATTGTTTGCTGTTGTGGTTGCTATTACATGTTGCTATGACTCTATGGTGTACTTTGTGATTGCTTAGAAATGTTAGTTTGGTCAAAAACGCCGTCGAATGGCGAGAAACTGTCGCTGGAACGAAGCGCAGGAATTTATCCGGATCGGATCGCCCCCCATGCCCACGAACCGACCCGCCTGCTCGAACCGCGCCACGTGCCAGAGCTCGGAGTCACGAAGGGGAGACCACGATCCGACTTGGAGAGGAAGTGCCACGAACTGATAAGACCGAACCGACCCGACAAGGCGCCACGAGCTGACGAGGTGCGATCCGATGGCGCGACCCGATCCGCTGATGGTTGAAGACCCCGATCCGATCCGTCTCTCGTGAGCATGAGCTACTCCGACCCGAACCGATCCACTTCAGAAGCTACTCCGATCCGAACCGATGTGCCTCCACGACTGAAGGAAGGTTTCCACGATCCGACCCGAGCGTGAAGGATGATCCGAACCGATCCGAGGTTGATGGCTACGAGCTGGTGACTACGAACCGAACCAGGAAGTTACGAACAGAATGAAGACCGATCCGGAGGGTGATGACTGAGAACCCGAGATGCAAAGGTAGTCCAATGAGAAGTTAGAGCTCAAGATTCAGATGGGAATCGACGAGTTCACTTCATGGTTGGGTTTTGCTGCGGGACGTGTGCCAAGGGGTTATCGACGTCTATAGCTTTGGACCACTATGGTAGGAGGTACGAAGGCGGATTCAGGGCCATTATGGCATCGGTAGAACCAAGGGCTACGACCAATGAAGTGGGTCATTGAAATGTTTGGTCATGACTCCAAGTGTTTGGCTTGGTCACAGCAGGGTTTCTACAAGTCGGGATTCGTCGTTACCTCAGTTTGTCTAGTGTTCCAATGTGGTAGATATCGTATGCTTTACGCACTGAGTGAGAGATGTGAGGATGGTTGCTATGGATGATCTGTTTGCTATCATTTTGACATGCACACCCCACCCCCGTATTCTTACACTACTTATTATGGCACCTTGGAGTATTGTACGGTATGTGGTACTAACTCTTTGGTTGCAGGTCCAGGTTCAGGTATGGTTTAGTATACCTGTTATTGTTCTGTTTAGATGCTTATCGCTCATACCAGGCTTTATGTCTGACCCAGAGTTTTATGTCTCCTCTTATTACTCTGGGTGCTCACACGAGCAGACTAGAGACAGGTTAGCTGGTGATGCACGGGTAGATGATCCGGAGACGAGCAGGAGGCTTCCACGTAAAATATATACATAATATTCTCCCTGTGTTGTTGAAGATCACTGCTTGGGCATTGGTGGTGCATCTTCTACTTTAGCTTTCTTTTGTTTGGAGACAGTAAATTTGGAAAAGTTGTAATAAGCTGTATTTGAATTTCCGCTGCTCTGATGTTGATTTTAGTTATCAGCTTATGCACTGTCTCACCTGTTTTATGTCAAGTATGTTATTATTATATTTTTATCCCATGCGCTGTGAGACATTCTACAGGTTCCTTGATTAGTTCATTCTCTTCTTTCCTTTCTTTGACGTCCGTTCCGTGTTAGCTGGGCATGTGTACAGCGCACTTTCGGAGGAAATGCAGGCTGGTGCGGGACGGGCCGTCACACTTGGTATCAGAGCTCTAGGTTGCGTAGTTAACCTAGGGAAGTCATCAGGGAGAGATAATATACGTATACGAGAGAGCGTATTTGTGATTACTTTGGTTTTTAAAAGCTATATATATATACTATTAGTAGTATAAGGATGAAGTCGTACTGCACTAGCACCACTATGGAGTCGTTAATCGTTTCCTTTTTTCAGATTGACGATGAGCCGATATACTGGAGGTGCTGGTAGAGGAGCCAGTAATGGGAATGCTGCTGACATGAGGACGATGTTTACTGACCTCATGAGAGAGATGCTTAGAGATGTACAGAGAGCAGCTCCCAATGGTGGAAATGGTGGTGGTCCAATGGTGCAGGCGCCAAGAGTCGACTTCGCCAAGCTGAATAAGGATTACACTAGCCTTGGTGGGAAGCCGTTCCATGGAACGGAGTCGGCTACGGATGTTCAGGATTGGGTGGATAGTTGCGAACGTATCTTCGAGGATTTGGGTATCGAGGATGCGATGAAGAGAAAGTTAGCGTCCCGTCAGCTGCAAGGGCGGGCAATGAATTGGTGGAATGCTATAAAGGCAGCTACTCCCGAAGATCAGATTACTTGGGAGCAGTTTAAAGCTCGCTTTAGTGAGAAGTTCATCCCAGCTGCTCAGAAGTCAATGTTGTTTAAGAAATTCTTGGAGCTCAAGCAGAATGGCAGGGCTGTCTCGGAGTATATTGCTGAATTTGACACTTTGTCAAAATATGGGTTATCTCTTATAGATACTGCCGAGAAAAAGAATGAGAAATTCATAACTGGATTGGATCAGTACTTGGGGGAAAAACTTATTAACCACATCGATGAGACGTTTGAATCGATTGTGGGGAAAGCGTTAAGGTCAGAAAGTCTCTACCCTAAGCCAAAGACTGAGGTTGCATCCGCAGATGATCCAAAGCCACAAGCTAGTGGTGGAGGCAAAGGTGGTTCCCAGAATAAGAGAAAGCAGAATCAGGCTAAGGATGGCCAGAAGAAAAAGAATAAGCAAGATGTGGAGTGCTTCAGCTGTGGTAAGAAGGGCCATTATGCTAGTAATTGTCGGGCCAAGCCAGCAGATAGGAAGTGCTTCAACTGTGGCCAAATGGGACATCACAAGGACAAGTGTCCCCAGCCCCCTAAGGAAAAGCAAATGGTGAAAGCCTACGCTCTTAATGCTATTCCTTCTTCGTCGAATGCCCCAACTGCGGCGGAGAAGGGAAAGAATGTCGTCATTCAAGGTATGCTTTCTGTTTATGATGTTCCTGTTAGAGTTTTGTTTGATACCGGAGCTTCCAGTTCTTTCATATCTAGTGACCTGGTAGATAGGTTGGGATTGGAGCCCGAGATTGTCGATAGACCTTTAGTAGTGACGAACCCGATTGGTGGTTCAACTAGCCTTAGCATGATTTGTCGTAATGTGGTCTTATCGAGTCATGGATGCATGTTTGTTTGTGATTGCTTTGTTTTGGGCTTTACTTGGTTTGGCATTATTTTGGGGGTAGATTGGCTCCAAAGATACGGGGTGGTGGTAGACTGTGAGGGCTTGTTGGTGACAGCTAGAGCGGATGATGGGCAGAGGATAGTGTTTGGTGGTCTACCCAGTAAGGGGGTATTGGCTAGTTTTCTAAACTCCCTCGACATTCCGCATAGTGAGTTGTCAGGTTTGCCCGTGGTTGGCCAGTATCCGGATGTTTTCGAAGAAGTGACCGGACTTCCACCACACCGAGAGATTGAGTTTTGCATTGATTTGGTAAAAGATGCCAGGCCTATAGTGATGCCACTTCGTAGTATGGCACCAAGAGAGCAGCGAGAGCTCGAGGTGCAAGTCAGCGATCTTTTGAAGAAGGGATTTATCAGAAGGAGTGTTTCTGAATGGGGAGCACCAGTTGTGTTTGCTACCAAGGCGGATGGTTCCCTTCGTTTGTGTGTAGACTACCGCGAGTTGAATAAAGTGACGAGGAAGAACAAGTATCCTCTACCGCGGATAGATGATTTGTTCGATCAGTTGAGTGGCGCGAGAGTATTTTCTCAGTTGGATCTCGCGATAGGTTTTCATCAGCTTAGAGTGGAAGCTGAGAGTATAGCTAAAACGGCATTTCGGACGCCGTCTGGATTTTATGAGTGGTTGGTCATGCCATTCGGGCTGACCAATGCCCCAGCATATTTTGTGGATCTTATGAATAGGGTATTCAGAGATCAGTTGAATAAGTCTGTCCTTGTGTTCGTTGATGATATTTTGGTCTATTCGAGGACAGAGGAAGAACACAAGGAACATTTAAGAGTAGCGATGGAGGTGTTAAGAAAACACCAATTGAAAGCAAAGTTTTCTAAGTGTCACTTCTGGAAGAGGGAAGTGAGGTTCTTGGGCCATGTTGTATCAGAGAGTGGTATTGCCGTGGACCCAGCAAAGGTGGCTACGGTACAAGATTGGCCTACGCCCAAGAATACAACAGATGTAAGAAGTTTCTTGGGATTAGCTGGATATTATCGTAAGTTTATCCAAGGTTTCTCCAAGATAGCAGCACCATTGACCCAGTTGACCAAGAAGAATCAAGCTTTTGTTTGGGATGAAAGGTGCGAGAATGCATTTAAAAGTCTAAAGGACAAGTTGACAAGCGCACCAGTGTTAGTCATTCCTAAGGGGGATGAAGAGATGACGGTATACACGGATGCCTGTGGTACCGGACTGGGTGCTGTATTGATGCAAGGCGGTAGGGTTGTAGCTTACGCAAGTCGGCAATTGAAGCCGCACGAGAGAAGATACCCTACCCATGATTTAGAATTGGCAGCGATTGTGTTCGCGTTAAAGATGTGGAGACACTATCTCTTGGGAGAAAGATTTGAGCTTTTTACAGATCATAAGTCGTTAAAGTACCTCTTCTCTCAGAAAGATCTGAATCTCCGTCAGCAGAGATGGTTAGAGTTCTTAGCTTTCTATGATTTTGACATCGCATACACACCAGGAAAGGGCAATGCGGTGGCTGATGCATTGAGTAGAAGACATGCCAGCTTAGGGGCTATGTTCCTTGAATGGAAGCAACTGGAGTTTATCGCGGGGTTTGATTTCAGACCAAAGTGCGAATTGGATCCAGAAATGTTAGCAAGTTTGACGATCAGACCCACTTTAATTGAGCGGATCGGCTCTAGTATGACGGACGATCCTAACCTATTGGAAATCATCTCCAAGTTAGAGATGGGTATCGATGAGGAGATGAACAAGTATGGGCTTGATCGAGATAGATGGCTTAGAAAGAATGGAAAGCTTGTTGTACCCAATGTCAATGGATTGAGAAATGAAGTGCTTAGAGAATGTCATCACTCAAAGCTGACTATACACCCCGGTGATAATAAGATGTATCGAGATATGAAGCAGACTTACTACTGGGAAGGAATGAAAAGAGATGTTGGGAAGTTTATATCCAAGTGCATGAATTGCCAGCTAGTTAAGGCCGAGCAAAAGAAGCCTAGTGGGTTGTTACAGCCCTTAGAAATTCCCAAATGGAAATGGGAGCAAGTCTCGATGGATTTCATCGATGGTTTACCAAGGACTAGATCGGGACATGATAGCATTTGGGTGATTGTGGACCGATTGACCAAAAGTGCAAAATTTATACCAGTCAGATCGACCAGAACGGCAGCTAAGTTAGCAGAATTGTATATGAAGTGGGTAGTGAGATTTCATGGAGTACCTAAAAGCATTGTGAGTGACCGAGACCCGTTGTTCACTAGTGGGTTTTGGAAGAGCTTGCAAGAGGCGCTAGGGTCAGAGTTACATCTCAGTACCGCATATCATCCTCAGACCGACGGTCAGACGGAGAGGGTGAACCGTATTTTGGAAGATCTCTTGAGAGCATGTATATTGGATTTTGGTGGATCATGGGATGACCATTTGTATCTAGTAGAGTTTGCATATAATAATAATTACCAATCCAGTATCGGTATGGCTCCGTTTGAAGCTTTGTACGGAAGACCGTGTAACTCACCATCATGTTGGATAGAAACTGGCGAGAAGTTTATGCTTGGACCGGATGTGGTGAGGGAAACTTCAGATAAAATCAAGGTCATTCAACAACGAATGAAGGCAGCCCAAGATAGGCAGAAGAGTTATGCCGATAAAAGGAGAAGAGACTTAAAATTCTCCGTTGGCGACTTGGTGTTTGTCAAGATTTCTCCGTTGAAGAACGTAATACGATTTGGCAGGAGAGGCAAGTTGGCACCAAGGTTTGTTGGTCCATTCCCTGTTCTTGAACCAGTCGGGAATTTGGCATATAGAATTGACTTACCAGAGAAGATGGCGGGAGTTCACAATGTATTTCATGTTTCCCAACTAAGGAAGTTCGTTCACGACTCAGATATGACTATTTCACTTGATCAGTTGGAGGACTTCGAAGTAGAACCCGAGGCGGTTGGGAACCGCAAGCCGGCCCGTATTATCGAGCACGACATGAAGCAACTTCGAAGGAAGGCGGTGAAGTTAGTCAAGGTTCAGTGGGGCGAGGACGAGAATGATTATACTTGGGAGACAGAGGAGAACATTAGGAAGACTTATCCGGAACTCTTTGCCTGGTAAGATTTTGACTTCGATTTAGTTTTCCGCATGCTAGGATAGGCTTGCTTGCTTGTTTTGCATGTTTTATTGTTGTATGTGGTTGGTAGGCATGCGGGATCCTTTGTATGTTTTGGGTTAAGGAATTTCGGGGGCGAAATTTCTTAAGGGGGGGAGAGTGTAACGACCCGCATTCTACGCATCATAGGATCGTAGAATATTTATTTCTGTCACATACGAAGTCGTATGGTCATGTAACTTTGGGAGACGACTATTGGGGTCATTTCCCATGTTCATGATTTTTCCCGATTTTTAAATGACCATTTTACCCCTAGTTGGCACTGTTTTGGCCATAACTTTTGACTGGAAAGGAATTTTGACTTGAAACCTCTTCCATTGGCTCCAGATGATGGTTTCTCTTTCCGTAGAGTGGTCACATTAGTCAAACGGACTCACCGTTTGGGGGATATGGCTGAAACAAGTTTCTGATGGTGAAAAACAGCTTAATTGGGCTTAACCGGGTGATTAGCAGCTAGGCCCAAGGGGAATTTCGGGTTTAGGGGTATGTAGGGGCTGATTAGGGTTAGGAAACATTTCTTTAGACATTTTCCAGCCGCCACTTTCATTCCTCTTAACCTAGCCATGGCCTCCACTCTCTAAATCTCTCTAAAACACCCAGAAATCACCTTCTAATTGAAGATTAGGCTTAGCAAACATTAAATTAAGAAGAAAAAGCACCAAAGCAAGGTTGGAGCTGCTGTATAAGATTGGGAACAACGCCAAATCAGAGAATATTTCAGTTTTGGGGTTCTAGTTGTGGCAAAGGTGAGTGATAGCACCATTTTGACACTAATTACAGTTAATTAAGGGTAATTAGTGGAAATTAGCGAATTTATACACTAATAAATTCTGGAAAAATGTTTAGAAATTCTTAAATAAGGCTTTATGCCTCTGGTTGAAATTTGGTTCGATTTGATTAAGTTTTGCTAACCTTATGATCAGTTTTACTTAAACATGCTTAAGGGAAAATAAGGAGCTTTGGCCACTTTTGATCTATTTTTGATTCATTTGAGTGATTGTTTGCTGTTGTGGTTGCTATTACATGTTGCTATGACTCTATGGTGTACTTTGTGATTGCTTAGAAATGTTAGTTTGGTCAAAAACGCCGTCGAATGGCGAGAAACTGTCGCTGGAACGAAGCGCAGGAATTTATCCGGATCGGATCGCCCCCCATGCCCACGAACCGACCCGCCTGCTCGAACCGCGCCACGTGCCAGAGCTCGGAGTCACGAAGGGGAGACCACGATCCGACTTGGAGAGGAAGTGCCACGAACTGATAAGACCGAACCGACCCGACAAGGCGCCACGAGCTGACGAGGTGCGATCCGATGGCGCGACCCGATCCGCTGATGGTTGAAGACCCCGATCCGATCCGTCTCTCGTGAGCATGAGCTACTCCGACCCGAACCGATCCACTTCAGAAGCTACTCCGATCCGAACCGATGTGCCTCCACGACTGAAGGAAGGTTTCCACGATCCGACCCGAGCGTGAAGGATGATCCGAACCGATCCGAGGTTGATGGCTACGAGCTGGTGACTACGAACCGAACCAGGAAGTTACGAACAGAATGAAGACCGATCCGGAGGGTGATGACTGAGAACCCGAGATGCAAAGGTAGTCCAATGAGAAGTTAGAGCTCAAGATTCAGATGGGAATCGACGAGTTCACTTCATGGTTGGGTTTTGCTGCGGGACGTGTGCCAAGGGGTTATCGACGTCTATAGCTTTGGACCACTATGGTAGGAGGTACGAAGGCGGATTCAGGGCCATTATGGCATCGGTAGAACCAAGGGCTACGACCAATGAAGTGGGTCATTGAAATGTTTGGTCATGACTCCAAGTGTTTGGCTTGGTCACAGCAGGGTTTCTACAAGTCGGGATTCGTCGTTACCTCAGTTTGTCTAGTGTTCCAATGTGGTAGATATCGTATGCTTTACGCACTGAGTGAGAGATGTGAGGATGGTTGCTATGGATGATCTGTTTGCTATCATTTTGACATGCACACCCCACCCCCGTATTCTTACACTACTTATTATGGCACCTTGGAGTATTGTATGGTATGTGGTACTAACTCTTTGGTTGTAGGTCCAGGTTCAGGTATGGTTTAGTATACCTGTTATTGTTCTGTTTAGATGATTATCGCTCATACCAGGCTTTATGTCTGACCCAGAGTTTTATGTCTCCTCTTATTACTCTGGGTGCTCACACGAGCAGACTAGAGACAGGTTAGCTGGTAATGCACGGGTAGATGATCCGGAGACGAGCAGGAGGCTTCCACGTAAAATATATACATAATATTCTCCCTGTGTTGTTGAAGATCACTGCTTGGGCATTGGTGGTGCATCTTCTACTTTAGCTTTCTTTTGTTTGGAGACAGTAAATTTGGAAAAGTTGTAATAAGCTGTATTTGAATTTCCGCTGCTCTGATGTTGATTTTAGTTATCAGCTTATGCACTGTCTCACCTGTTTTATGTCAAGTATGTTATTATTATATTTTTATCCCATGCGCTGTGAGACATTCTACAGGTTCCTTGATTAGTTCATTCTCTTCTTTCCTTTCTTTGACGACCGTTCCGTGTTAGCTGGGCATGTGTACAGCGCACTTTCGGAGGAAATGCAGGCTGGTGCGGGACGGGCCGTCACAGGTTATGTCCCCTTGAACTACTTCCCTCCTAGATTAGTGAAATCTTTGCACAGATTTGCGAAGTCCATGGCCGTAGGCACTTGCACTTGAACTCCTACATCTACAGCTGTTGTCTTCTGAGTCGGTACCCTCCCCATTGTCACTGCCATTATGGCCTCGAATATAGCTGGGTAGTCTAGTATACTGCCATTACCCCTTACAGGAACAGTCTCCTCCCTAGCAGTGTGTCTCAATGTTCGACAACGAATTCTGAATCTGAAATATAGAATGGTTAGTCCACGCATGAGAAAAACTACAAATGGAGTTCAAACACTATTATACTATAAACTAATATATATTATACATCAATCAGAAATCTACTAATCCATTAGAGGAACACTGCGCTGAAAGATGTGTCAGGCAACTTTGGACGATCATCAGGGTAGAATAATATACGCAAAACCTATCGCATAACTCATAGCACAAAGATAAAATATAATAGAACATATATAACAGGCAGTAATAGTGAAGCAAAATTGAGCAGAATCTTAACACTTTCATATAAACTCGAAAGTATATCCATACAACATTGGATTACATAATTAGAATCTATACAATACTCCTCACTATAGTATCTTAGGGAATACATCAAATAGCGGAAACCAACAAATAATAAATAGTAGAAAACTAATACGAAAGCCTCCTCCTCCTCGTCACTCAGCAGCATCGTCCTCATCGGTATCTATCACATGTTACCTGCTACTCAGTCTACCCATCCAGAACCAAATGAACCGCCTAAGGTAATAAGAGGAAACATAAACCATGAGTCAGACAACAACCTTAATGAGCGAAAAAAACAACTATCTAAATTATCAATAAAGTATATGAGAATAGGCAGATACGATACGAGCAAAATAATCAACATCCATGACTCTAGCTATAACCACCAATCCTGCTTTGAAACCATCATTAATCGTATAACCAGCTCAACATCATGTTGTCCATCAAGGGCTAATGGTAAACCCAGGTTATAGCAAAACACCATACGACATCGTGACTCGTATTTTGGGCCCATCATGACAGCCCAGGGTACTCGACCAATCATCTAGTCTTTTAGGCGTCCCTATTATACCCCTGCATAACAACGATAATTCCTTGACCTTCTCTCTAGTCGTCGTCATCGGCAACCATTCATAAGCTCAAATCAACTTGTGTAGCCATTATCCACGAGCTCTAATCAACTTGAGTCGTCTTCGCATTTGTTGCATTTCATTTATCAATGAACACTTTACAACACTCGAACATTCCTCCTTGAGTTCACTTCAAAGCCACAACCATCATCGAGCCGAAAACATACGTCATTTGGTCTATAATTCGATTCAAAGCATTTTAGCCCGATACATCAGGTCACAAACGACCCGACTCATCAGGTCACAAACGACCCGACCCATCAGGTCACAATTGACTTGACTCATCAAGTCACAAACGACCTGACTCGTTAGGTTATGAACACTCTGAGTCATCAGGTCATCAATGACCCGAGTCATCTGGTAATCAATGACTCGATTGATCAATCATCAACGACCCAACCTATTGATGCACCAACGACCCGACTCTTCGAAGCACCAACGACCCGACTTCAAAGCTCCAATAACCTAATCCATACTCCTTTTTCATCAAGTTCCAATGACCTGAAGCCTTTCAATGCCCCAATGACCGGAAGCCTTCCACGACTTGATGCCCCACGACCTGAAGCCAATGACTCGACCTTATTTCTTGAGCAACAAGCCGTGCGACCCATCCGAAAATGATCCAACTCCAGATCTGACCAATATATCTTCAATCTCGATCAATTCATCACCAAATGACAACATCGATGCAAACAACTCACCCAAACCATCAAATTCAACCATCAACACTTTATGAAACTATCAGGAACACTTAACGACAATTATTCATCATACAACCACATGAAACTCATCAAATCATGATAAATCAATGAATAAATGAAATAGTGATCTAAACTTGCATGTGCATATGAATTAACATAAGAATTATTGTTTTAAGTCGCTAAATTACATCCTATGGTGATTCGAATGAAAATATACTTACCATGATGTAGATCTAGGTGAAAACAACTTGTAAATGATGAAAATAAGATCAAACAACCCATATACTTAATTGAATTTGTGTGAGAGATGCTTATCACTCACCAATTCTTCAAAATAGCTTGAAAACACTAAATTCCCAATCCGGACAGCAAGGAATGATCTTCAAGCCTCTCATTTTGATGCGATCTTCCTTCACTTGATGTAGATCTAGCTTTTCTTGACATAGAACTTCAATCTTCTTGCGTAGTTCTAGAATTTTAATGGAGGAAAGGTGTACTTGATTGAACAAGGAGAATCACGAGCTCAACCAAATGAGAGAATGAGGAAAATAAACTATTTTGCATGCCTCTACCCCCTTATTTATAGCCAACATCCTAAGCCTTAGCAGGCCCCAGAAATCAGCCAACTAATTACCAATTAGCATGGACAAAAATTGTTTAGCACTAAAACAATGATTTCTCCCAAACCGCTAAATCAAATCTTTAATGTGACCACTCTAGGGAATTGGAAACATCATTTCTTTTCCAATGAAATCGATCTCAGCACCTGATTCGATCCTAGTCAAAAAAAATTCCCCGTACAAGACTGATAGGTGCAAAATGGTCACAAATTAAATTGGTAAAAATTATGGACATGTCTCACATCCCCATAACCAACTTTTCAAAATATGAGAATGATCCAACCCACGGAGAATTAAATAAAACTATTTTTCGTTCCTCCGATACATAAAATGCGGACTGTTATGACTTAGGTGGAAGCTATGGATTGTTTGGGAAGGTGATTGTTGGTTTCAATGAATTTATTTTTATAGTTAAGTTCCAGTTTTCGAATGGAAGAGGGGAGAAAGGGAGAGGTTGAGATAATGTAAGGTGGAAGGGGTCAAGTGTGAGTCGCGCGGAGGTATTTTATTTTCAACATATTTTCCTCTCGTTTCTGAAAATACACAATGCTTGGTTACAAAATTATATATAAATTGTTGTTGTTATTTTGTTTGTGTACAACTTGGTTAGTTAATATGATATTTTTGCAAAAACTGCTGTAGAGTTTTTTATGGCAGTCGTTTGTGGTATGCGTGTGTGTGTATATTAGTGTGTATAGAGTTCATATATGTTGTTTTCCATGATGTTAGTGCATGTATGTATATAGATGCAGACATGAGTAATTTTTATGTTCAAGTAGACTTTACCAAATATGTGCATGCGTGTTTGTGTCGTACAGTTAAAAGAAAAATTTGAGAAACATGTATATCTCTCTAGTTTACAGGACATTTCGATTTTGGCTAAGAACCATTAGAAATGAAGTCTAATAACGTGCAAAACAAAGAACTAAAGTTTGAAAAATAGCATGTTTTATTGGGTTTAGATGATGTTTGTGGGCTATCGGACATACCACATATGCTCCATATGTTCTTTCTGTAAGCGTGAATTGTTTTGTTGACAGTTGACATACCGATGGGTACCTGCAAATGCATTCATCAAATATTATTGATATCATTTTATCCCTCCTTCCCTCCTCTCTTTTTACTGGGGGGACCCTACGTGATGCTAATTTGGATTTCTTTTTTCTATAATTATATCCATGGATAAATTTGAGGATGCAAAAAAACCTTTACCAACGTAAAGTTCTCTTTAATGGTGGAGATGTAATACCGTTGTGAATTTGAGAACCTTGTGTATATTAACTAAGAGGATGGAAATTAAATCAGTCTGAGTTGAAATATTAACACTATTTCATGCTACCATATATTTATGTGTGCATACATGTGTATGCCTAAAATAAAACACACTTCAACTAACCTATCTTGTTGATTTGGGTTCGTCATGATTGTTGCATATGCCAAGATCTAATTCGGAGTCCTTTGACCCCTTGATAATACATATCGAAATAAAACTTCACCATCTTTAGAGCAAAGCTAAGCTGGGAAAATTTGCTTTGAAGTACATACTTGTAAGCAGCAACCAAATGGTTCCCTAGTAGTGGAGACATGCATATTAATTATTAACTGTGTTATACCCAGCGATCTATAAGTTTTTTTTGCTTATAAGCTTTATGAAAATTGGCTTTTATTTTTATTTTATTTTTGGTTGAACTCTAAGGCTTGCTAACTTTTACTCCATAGCTTACATGCTGCAAGGTTATGGTTGGTTATGTTTCTCATTTACTTGGTACTTACTGTACATACAATTTTTGGTTTTTTTTCCTTTTTAACTTATATTGCAAACATAAACCACAGTGCTTACTCTATACGAATCATTTATGCATAAGACATTGAAAATGTTACAAATTCTAGCAAGGTCTTGACACAATGTATCCTGTACGAGAAATCGATGGTCATTTCAAGCTGGTGAGTTTACTAATTTATGTTATTATTACTATTTTCCAAATCTTAAAATGATCTAATCATGGATAAAAGATTGATATGAAGTTCAAATTTTACTATATTAGTTACAATTTTCATTATCAAAATTATTTGAGCCGCTGACCCGGTCTTCTAGGACAATTATTATTTCAAGTGAAAGTTGGTTCGCATTTACCTATTTCAAACTATAGGAGGTAAAGATTAAGATATAGTTGTAATATCATGCGATGACATGATTTTTCGGAACAACGTATATAAATGCAAACGAAAAATTCACATCATAAATTAATTTCATACTAAGAAATGACTACTTTCTTCTGCTATTACTACTCAAATCAAGACAGTGGCTTAGCTGTCGCATTTTTATGGATAATTTATCAAAAAATAATCCAAATTTATCAGTTTAGAGAAACACACTTTAATCTTTTTCCATCATTGTGTTAGCTTTTCGAGAGGTGTGTTACAGACTACCCCTTAAAGAGCCCAACGTCCTCGTTGGCTCATATCACTCACCACCTAGGCGTTGTGCATGTAACCCGCATCAGTACCACACCGACTGACATCCGTAGCATTACACACACAATTCCGACTAGGTATAGGCTCTGATACCAAATGTGACAATCACGGTATTCGTACCCCCGACCTCCGAAAAGCAACACCACGCACTAACCACTGTGCTAAAAGATCTTTGTGTTAGCTTTTCGAGAGGATTGTTATAGTAACATGTTACATCTTTTTTGAAACAAGTAATTTTTCCAAGTGGTTATGGTGAACAAGCTTTCCTATTTAGTAAGTAATTTCTTACCTGTACTACAGTGAGATCACATATTCATTTTTCCATGCTATTTGCATTTCTACATTCTACGTAAGCTTTTTCCTCTTCAATTTGTATTTTGAATTTGTACTTGTATATATGCAGATGCCAAAACTGTGGTTCTATATCTGGAGACAGGGCAATCCGATAGAAATCTTTTCAAAGTAACAAGCATTATAGATTCAAAACCTTCACTTTCTAAGCAAGTACATCCAGTAAAGAGTCTTCATAAAGTTTTGAAATTTAAGCTTGCCGCCGAAGATACAAATAAAAATATAAATTGTGTAACCTTTGCATCTATTTTGTAATTTTGTTTCGGGCCATCGTTGGATCATATACCCTGATTTATATTTTAAAATTTATATTTCTGACATTTAATTTTCATGCTACAAAAAGCAAGAATTAATTGGTTCTGTGAATGCTTCAGCTATGATCTGCTCATTAAATGTTTGTTTGGTAACTTTAACCGCTGGAAAAGATCCATAAATCGGTATTTTTTTTATTTTTGTTTTCCAATTAGCAAAGGACTTTAACCGTTGTGAAACTAATATTTGCAATGGACTTTAGCCATTGCAAAATAATGTTTCGCAATGGCTACAGTCAATGTTTGCAATGTCTCATGTCCGTTGGGAAATTTTTGCAACCCCTGGAAGTTCTCAATCGATGAATTCTTGAACCTCTTGAAGTTCTCGATCGATGAATTCGAACTATCTTGTAACATTATGCTTTTGGGTGGAAGTCAAAATTGAACATGTTAGCAAACAATGTTTCATCACTTGATTTGTGAAACCTTTTAGGCTGATGACTTACACATACACATAAGATTAGAGCATAAACTCGGACTATGGACATATGACTGAATCACCACCCTCATGAGTTGATTTTTGACCCGGTCGCAATGCAATCGTGACATGATACGAATCCAACAGTCTTGGTCCGCGACGAGATGGTTTAGGTTTATCAAATCGAAAACTGTCGTCATGTCCTAACACGATTTTTCGTAATTGCATTAGCACGTGTGACACTGCAAGTTCCATGTTAGTTTACAATAATAAAGGGGCACAAATTTCAGTGTGCTTATTAACGCAACTATCTTGAGCGTATAGTTTGAAATGGAATCAAGAGGATCAAGGTGAATGCAAAGGCATGGAAGCCGAACCCGCGGAATTACCACCCATATCCAGTGGATCATCCCACGACTCTAGTCCAACATGCAGCAAGCTTGAGACTTTCAGATATTCCTCCCCTTCTCAGCAAGTTGGCTCAACCATCATCCATGATCAAGAGGAAGAGCTGGAAAGATCTCATCATTCGACCGAACACGTGGACGAACCAAAGATCCAGGAAGGAGGAGAAGTAGAAAAGGGTGGTATACAAGAGGAATGACGGACAAGGGACATTCCTGAGGCAACTGATATGATGGTGAATGTTGTCATTCTCAAGGACATGCTAGATTCGGTTGTCTCACGAATCGATGAAGCTGAGTTGAGATGCATCTACAAGAAGTAAAACATATTACATGATATGTGCTCGTCCCTATAAGGGAGGATAGAGTGCACGCACCTCCGGAAGGCTACAATACCTAGAATAGGCATATGCACTACCAGATGCGTGCCTCTATCTTGCCCATTCATCGAGATATGTTGTGCTTCTTTCGGTTGGCGCCAATGCAGCTTCATCCAAATGCACATGCCTTCTTTCTTGTCACATACAACCTATTCATTGAGAACCTAGGTGTGGAACCAACTAGAGAAGACATTTGGTTGCATTTCCCCATGAAGAAAAGAGCTACTGTAGCACCTTCACTCGTTTACTGGAGGTCCAAGCCAATGCTTACTTCATCCTGAGGGTGTGGAATAAGTTAAGTTACTTTAAGCATGACTTGTTCTACGTTCCATGCCCCCTAGGATTTGCGAGAAGATGGCTTGTTGGACGTGAGTATTCCATATTTGAATTGTGGTTTAATTTAATCGAGTCGTAAGATCTATACTAACTTAAGGCTTTGATGTAACATGTATCCCCTTAATCCTGAGAGATGACATATACTTTGAGCGCCTAGAGGCGCTCTAGGATACTGTGCAGTTAAAGCGTTTAGCGGTTCCATAGTGGTAGAGGTGTAAAAAGTTGTAGCGGGGATAAAGCGGGAAAATAGCGGGGATATAACAGATGTGCAAAATGTTAACTAGATGTAAAACTATATAATTGAAATTGATTAATTATCATTGTCGCATAATTTATGTAAAATAAATGAATATTAATTTATATTATATAATAAAATCAAAGAATATCATGGTTATGCACACTAGATTCGAGGATGACTATAGATTTCCATCTTATATAAGGTACTTATGACTTAAAAATAGCTCATCACATTAACCTTTTTGATTTATTTTAAAAGAGAATTGGTCAAATCATCCTTTGTATATTAACATTGTTAAAGCGGGTGCTAAATAGTGTTGATTTAGCGGATGAAGCGGAAAATAGCGGAGCTTTAAGCAGTGCTATTGTTCATCAATGCTAAATTGAAATAGCGTAGTGGCCAGAGAGCGCTACGGGCTATAGCGGGGCTTTAGTCGGGATTTAGCAGGGCTTTAACTGCATAGCTTGGAAATTCCAGCTGGGACTGGCGACGCCCAGTCTCAGCTAACAGATCACCTCCTTTATTTGCCTGGTTTGCTTCCAGAGGGTGGTTAATTGGTCATTCGAATGGTGACGAGGAAGAGGATGAAGAGGAAGCTGAAGGAGGAATTTCTTCTCTAGTCCGCAGGAAGAAATGTCCCCTATCATGCCTCCTGTAGCATCCTTGTTGAAGGAGATGTTGCGGGAGATCAGGGGGATTCTAACATTCATTATGGCAGTGATGAGGAGACACGCACTGGAGGAGATTGTTTGGTGGTCACTCCCATTCCGTCTCTGATAGAGGGAACGAGCTTGGGAGGGTCACCTGAACCAATTTCTCCAGTCATGACCACTGAGACCACTGCATCGTCGGAGGCAGAAGGCCAGTTCAAAGGTTTCAATAAGGTTCTGATTGAGCTTATACACTCCTGGCCGAGCAACACTAATGTTGGGAGACATATGCTGAGTGTTGGGAAATCACCCCATCATCCAGCTGAAACCTGATCTATGGAGGGCACACTTAGGACACACACTCAAAAATACTACATGGCACAGTGTTCGTTTATGTGCCTGGAAGTTTGGTTCTGACTCAAAATCTGCTCCGTGCAGGTGCAATGGATGGAGACAATGATAAAGACCAAGATCGAGGGTCTAGGAGTCATTGACCGCTAAAAAATGGGGCTGTAAGCAACTTCAAGAGGAGTGCAGATTTGTATTTGCAGCCCCCTCGTTCTTTCGACCACGACAGTTGCTGGTGTCATAGTGATAAACCCTGACACCTAAAATTTTCGCTAGCTTCTGTTCAGCTGGCGGGAACGGATAAAAGGACAAAAACTATGAGTACAAGGCAACTGGTGTCTACAGTGCCCCCTTATGTCCCCCAACAGCGCCAACGGCCCAAGATACATGCAAGGAGAAGGCAGTCGGAGGATCTAGACTCAAAAAAATGTTGTAGCCAGATAGGGTCTGGAGATGCGGGACTTGTCGACAATTGCACAGCCCAACAACAAAGAAAAGAAAGAGATACTAAAGAAGTTGTTCCCTGGCTCCTAATTTTATGAGTTGATATAGTTTTCGAACATACATCAGATCCTGATGGACGTGGACGACAATGTACATAGCAAAAATTCGATGTCTATTATCAGTACAAGGAGTTGTACACGTACGCGAGGAGGCTCTCAGAGTTGATTTTTAAAAAAATCGGGGAGAACCAGGGCTTACAGCTTGAAGTCCAGTTCGTTAAGGACAACCTCAAGGACTAGGAGGCTGAATTAAGTAAGATAGCATTTCAATTTGTATTTGTTTCCATGTATTCGAGTAACACATTTATGTGTTAACTATTTGTTGTCAAAAAAGCGGAGAGGGAAAGGGAGCTTGTAAAGATCAAGGGTGAGACGATTCAGGCCTGGGAGACATTCAAAGACACATTAGGCTATGTTTCAGCCCAAAATACAGTGCTTGAACAAGACAATAGAGATGTGTCCGAGGAGAAGAAACAACTGGTAAAATAAAGCGAGGAAGTGCATCAGCTCCAAGAAAGCAAATGCAACTGGTCTATGAGAATGAAAGGCTGTAGGAAGAAAATGAACAAGCATAGCAACTGATTAAAGAAAATAATGAGCTTAGAAAACTTATAGATTCCAACCATTCTGAGCTCGAGAAGTTGATGAGGCCTTGAATAAGGAGGTGTTAGCTTAGGTAGATAGTGTGAAGGTTGAGCACCAGGTTGAATTGGAGAAGCTTAGGGATGAAGTGGAGGATGCCAAGAGGAGAGAGCAGAGGTGGAGTTGGAGCCATCAATATGGGGCTTGTACATCAAGACACTTTGATTTTGTGGAATATCATGGGTGAAGATTATCCCAGCACTCTAGCTCAGGCCTGGGACAAGCTGAACTAGTTCGAGGCCAAGCAGCAGCAGGTGGACTCGGTCGATGAGATAGCAATGATGTTTGAAAACTTGACTAAGGAAGAGAGCCGTGTATTGGCCGAAGAAAAGGCATTGTTCAGATAGGAAGCTGAGGCTGATAGGCTGGCACAACCTATTGCGAAAGGAAAGAAGTTTCTACTAAGAGCATAATAGTTGCTCACATATTTGAAGGTGGAAGCTCTCAATAGTAGCAAGTTGCCCCACTCGTATCAATAGGCGGTCCATCAGTCCCAACCCCCCTCATTACCGAGTATGATCTCAATTATCTAGGGCTGGAACTCGGAGGCTCTCTTCAACCAACAACCGAAAGCACTATGCCCATCGAGACCATACAGAATGTGTTGGAAGGTTAAAACCACTTTCTCAAGAGTTCCTAGAAGGACGATAACATGAAGTCGAAGTAGACTAACTTGTCTTCTCCTTCATCATGTAGGTTCCTCCAAAGCAGAGGTAACAACGTGATTCATGCTAACAATGCATGTCACGCTCGGGGTTGGTATGGAAACTCAGGGGAAGAGGCTAAGAGAGGGATTCAATCACTTGGACACATTTTCGAATCTAGAAATTGAGGAGTTCAAGATGGACGATCTCTTCCCAAAATTAAAAGGAAAGCCTGAGGAGGGTGTTTAGATGGCTAGACCGATGGAAATAGACAGGGAAAGCATGTATGAGATGATCGAAGAGCAGAAAGCCCAACTATTGTTGAAACCGGAGGAGCAAGAGAAAAAGAAAGGCTGGTGAAGAAGCTCACCACATGGGTCAGAAGAAATTGAGGAAAAAAGCTGAGGAGGAGTCTCAGGCCAAGGTTCAAAAGGCGGCCTGGAAGAAGGCCGAAGATGAGACCGCACATAAGAGGGTGGAGGCTGAGCTTAAGAGGCTAAAGGCCAAAAAGGAGGGAAAAAAAGGCCATGTGCAATGATCAGAAGAAAGCAGCGAGGGAGGCCAAGAAAAAGGCCGATATGGATGAGAGGAAAGCCAAAGAGGTTGGGAAAGTTAGAGACACGACCGCAGTGCTGGCATTATCCACCCTATTCTCGCCTAAAGCCTTAAAAGCGATTGACGATCTTGGTACGGAGACCACCAAAATTTCAAGTGGTGATGAGGAGGAGTTCTTGATGAAGCCTCAGAAGAAGCATACTCCAACAAAGGGGAAGAAGGGTAGTAGAGAAAGTGGCTCTAGGAAAAGGAAGACGAAGGATGATGATGAGCGGTCCACAGTCGAAACCATGAAGAAGAAGAAGGGCAGATCGTTGAAGTGATTGTTATAGACATCTTTTTGGTCATGTAGGCTAATAGGATACACGAGTACGGTCCCCGCTTTTGGAAGCGTGATGTGGTTTTCATGTACATTACGTCGCTAGAAAGATCAGATAGTTGCATTTTGTTTTTTGAATAAAAGTTAGTTAAATTTGCTCGTATCACATATTATTCCAAGTGTTCGAACATTGATCTAGGCTTTCCACTTTCTTTACTCACGTGAATGTACTCCTCATTACACTCAAACCAATGTTGTTTATGGCTTCTCTCTTGATATACTCAAGTCGCGCGAAGTTTTAGTGCGTTGACTAAATTTTCGAGGCCCTCTTTTAGTCATCGATCTCGAGTCGCTTGGAGTTTAAGTATGTGATCTACGCTCTCAAGGACTCCTTTTGGACGTTGGTCTAGAGTCATGTAGGGTTTAAGTTTTGCGACTCCCTCACCCCCTAGAACTCCGATATGGTCGTTGGTTCCGAGTTGCTTAGATTCATAAGCGGACGTCATTGTTTTGTCCTTTATACTCTCCTGTATTTAGTTCGAGTTAGATGTAAAGGTGTTGTTTATTCACCATTTTTAGCAAGTAGTCGATATCATACTTAGTTGGTTGGTGGGTTTCCCCCAACTCCGGAGACTAAGGGACTGAGTTGGACACTCAAGTTAATGAGTGCCGGGAGTTATTTATAGTGAAAATAAGGGACACAACCCTAAAAACTTTGCAAGTACAAACAACATCCTCCCCATGTTTATAATTCAAAGCGAGTCCCTGTTTTCATAGTTACGTGTTTTCTTGAAAAACATGCGTTTCTATATTCAAAAAAATTCAAAAGAATGCAAATATTCCAAGAAGATTTCAAAAAAAGTAGCATACTTTTATGCAATTAAACTCAGTAGTTGCATACATGTATGCAACAATTAATGAAGCAGTTTACACTGAAAATCTGCATGAATTCTTGCATACATGTATGCGACTATTGAGTTTAATTGCATACATGTATGCAAATAAAGATGAACTGACATGCATGCCTATAGATTGTTGCATATATGTATGCATTTATTCTCAATACTTGCATACATGTATGCAAATAAATATGAACTGATATGCATGGCCACAAATATATGCATACATATATGCATTTATTCTATTAGATGCATACATGTATGCATAAAAGTTAACACAGATGCATAACTGAACTAGTTGCATACATGTATCCTATAATTTCAAATATATGCATCCTTTGATGTAGATTACTAAAGTTATATTGTTTTTTGTTCTTTTTTTGTTTTTGATGCATTTTTAGTTGTTTTTTCATCTGAATTTTATTATGTTTATATGCTTAATTTAAACATGAATTTATGTAATTTTTTAATTACTTTTTTATGAATTTTCGAAAAATTGGGATGTAGTTTATAGTAAGTTTAGGACCGGATGCGACGTGAGTTTTGAAACTTATTAGGGTCCTGTGCCAAACACACCCTTATTTATGCTTGGTCTCGTCAGTGGTTCGGGACTCGAGTTGACTTGTGAAGGATGAACCGCATCACAAGGTTTGAGTCCTTATAAATACTCGAGTTGATGAATCAATGTTAAGCCTTGGGGTGTCAATCAGGTGTTGTGCGCTCGTCTATGCAACACGGTAGTTATCACAACTAAAACACACTACGTAGAAAGTAAGCACACCAAGAACATGATCATTTGAAATTCCATTACTAATTAACTTTTGGCGGTAATGACCACTTCTTTACAATGCCTTGAAATTTGAAAACAAGTGGAAAGCAATAAATCTACACAACGAACTACGTAAAGTAGCGACAAAGGTGATCGTTGTTTCATGCCCTTGGTAGTTTGTTGCCATCAACTGTCGTTATCTTGAAGGTATCTTCTCCAAACCTCCATTGTATGGCATACAGACCTTCCCAACGAAGTCCGAAACTGGTCTGTATGGGAAAGATCTGCTTTAGGACGAAGTCGCCGATGTCAAAGTGCTTTGGGTGGACTTTAGAGTCAAAGCACCGAGCGACCTATTGATGGTGCGCAGCTGCTCTTAGTTCTGATTCGTCAATTTTCTCTTCGAGTAAGTTAAGCGATTCCAGAGAAGATCTTCATTGGTCTTCAGATCATAGTAGGTGACTTGATGAGATTGGAATTCAAGATGAATGAGAATGACGTTGTCAGATACATATGAGAGAGCGAATGGAGTGCGATCGGTCGCCAGCTTATGGGTAGCTCGGTAAGCCCAAAGGGCTAGAGGGAGTTTATCTACCCATTTGCCTTCAACTGTCTCCAAACGCTACTTGATAATGGATTGATGAATTTGTTAATAGCCTCAACTTGTCCATTGGCTTGAGGGTAAGCTACTACCGAGAACCTTTTCTCAATGTGGTATCGGTGGCTGAAGGTCTTGAACTCTGAACTCTCGAATTGTGCTACGTTTTCTGAAATGATAATCTTGGGAACTCCAAATGACAGATGATGCTGTTCAAGACGAAGTTGATCACTTTTTTGGTAGTAATTGTAGTAAGGGGATCGGTTTTGGCCCATTAGTTAAAGTAGTTAACCGAAACAATGGAATATCGAGTGTCGCCTTAAGCCATCGAAAGAGTTCAGATGACATCGATTCATCACATCTCAAACGGCCATGGACTGACCATTTGTGCAGGTTCAGTAGTGTAACACCCCGTAATTTTAAGACATTAAAATTAGCAAATTTAAGAACACTTAATTTTTAGAAGAAGAATTAGGTGAAACGGGTTACGACATTGCATTCATCTCGGAATTCTGCTTGAGATAGAGTCCAAGTTTGTGTGAAACGGATTCCATATGAAGAAGTTATGGAGGTTAGAAGATTTCAAGTGTAAGTTGAAATTAAATTAAAATAATAATTAAATAATCAAAACAGATTCAAAATTCAAAATTCTGGAAAGCAGCTGAGCGGGAAATCTTCCGCTCAGGGGTGTCGACCCCCCAGGTGGTGTCGACATAGGAGTCGACCGCTCTATAGGGGTGTCGACATAGATGTCGACCCCCTGTAGGGGTCGACCCCTGCTGACTGTTCTGGACAGTGACGATATTCTGAGTCATAGGGCTACGTGGCGACTTCTGATTGGCCTGATGACGCATTTTCTTGGACTGGATGGTTTGGATGTATCATAGGTTGATCTAAGGGGTCATATTAATTCTATACTTCTATATAATCACAAGTGCACACCCGTGCTTCGCACACGGATGGTGCAAAATATATGTAGTTTTGTTGTATTTGCATATGCAATTGTAAGGAATATCTTGAATATAATGCAAAAGTCTTCGTGTTACAGCAAAAAAGCCAATGAGATTATGCAATCTACTGGACACTTGTTAAAGAATTATGCAGTGGAATTTGCAGACATGATATACCATGATGGTGAATATAAATTTATAAACATTACAATCATATATTTTGAATGTATACATGGCATTTACCAAGTAAATGAAAAATGAAAATAATGGGTGATCGTGGTGGCTAAATATGCAAACTAAATCGAAGTTGATCTTCTTTAACATTGTGCGAAAGATATCATTGATGTTAGGTAATCCACATCACTACTGCTCACTCTTTCTCCAGCTACATTTCCATACTATTCATTCATTTTCTATCCTCTTCTTGGTCTTGCAAGAGGTAGTTGAAGAATTGGCAAAGTGTACATGTCACTAATTTGAACAATACTACTATCGGAATATGTTTAGAGATGTTCATTGCAGGTTATATGAAGTACAAATAAAACCAAAAATAGTAATACAAATAGTTTCTTTTGAATTTTCTTTCAAGTTATATGGAATGTTCCGTGCGGAAATTTAACAGTATAATGTGGTTTCTTAAACAATAAATAAATAATGTGGTTCTGTTAATGTATATATCGCTTTTGGGAGTTCGTCCTTAAACTATTATATATTGTTGGATATATTTAGACTCCCTTTGTCTATTTTCTTAAATTTTAACATTATAGTAGCTGACATAGAATCTACACATGTATATAAATGTGTATAATATATTAACAGAACCACAAAAGCATATCTGCCTTCTCTCTTTTTTATTGTGTCTAGGTTACACAAACTGTAGACTGTTTCTTTCACACTTTAGCAGCATAAAAAACCGTTCATAATCATGATAATATAATTTGGAAAAAATTTGAAACCATTAAACCTCCATTCAACATTACTTCAATTTTGGAACCCAAAAGCTAAAATCAAACCAAATAACTATATTCTTCCCATATATACATATGATAACTTTCTGTCATGAACGAAATTCGATGTTAATCCAATATACTGGTAAGAAGTAAAGCAACGAAACTGAATATAATCAAAATATATTCTTGTATTATCACAATAGGTCAGCAATACAATCCCTATAAAATGCCACAATGTTTTATACAACTAACATCTCAGGTCAATTTAGCAGATAGACACAGTTTTATATTTTAGTCAAAATTATTTAGAACTAAGTGTTGGTACAGATAAACATGAGATTTGGCTCACCCTTAATGCTGTTTTAAAAAATACATGCACATCTTTTTATTACAAATGAAATATGGCTTATCATCAAATTCACATTCATAATAAGTATACAAATGTTTGTGCTATCTCAGCCAAATTAAGGGTAAAACCTTCGATTCCTTCAAGCACGCAGGTTGTAGCATGAGACGTCTAATAACAATCAATTTACTAATTGTTGATTGAAAGTAGACCTGAAACATAGGAACACAAAAGATCTGAGTCGGATACAATAATCTTCTCTAGTTGTTCTCCAACAAAAAGTTCGAAAGGGATAATCTCCTTATATAAGTGTAGAGAGAAACAATCATGAGCACTAAAATAGTTGCTTTGAAGAAGATTATGTATAGGTGATTGCTAATGCAGTTTATTATCTTGCATTGCCCAGCAAGGGAGTCCATGTTCCCTATTCTTTATCTATTAAATTGGTCGCTTGTTTAGTTATTCAATTTGATAACTACCAATAGTGCTTCAATTGTAAATGATAAAAAATGATAAAAGAAAAAAAAACCATTAATGTTAATCATATTGAAACTGTTTCAATAACACTCACGATATTTGGGAAAAAAATATTGATGTAGATGCCTCTTATTCAATTTCATGTAAATATATGAATGGGAAAAAACGAAAACCATGCATTTATGACATTTATGACTACTTATAAAAATATTAATGTATTTAATAATTTTAGAATACCTTGATTGCAATTATTTAATTTCTAGAGCACTGCATATGTGCAAATATAAGGAAAATAGAAGAAGATGAAAGCTTTTGCTTGGCAGGTCACTTATAATTGAACTCTTAACTTCGAGTTTTCAAAGCTATGTCATGCAGCTTTCTGTCTATGTAAATACAATGAATGATAAAATTATGGTAAATTTTGAGATTGAAATGTATCTTATTAACATATTTAACTTAATTTCAAATTCCTAGCTAATGCATACCATTCCGACGTTTAATCATTTACTATATAATAGAATCTACTATTTTCTCCTACCAATAAAATGAATAATGACATTAATTACCTTCCAACCTTATATTCATTAATGTACTATATTCAGACCGTGGGGTAAAAATTTGGATGATTTTCTGAATTTATAAAAAAAATGTTTCGTTGTTAGAATCTAATTTTAAGGGATAAACTTAATTAAGATATCACTGATTGAGTTATCTCAATTAAAGGATATGATTGACCGAACCAAGTAATAGAACATAAGATTTTAAATCTTAATTAAACTATAAATAAATTTGCATATACTGAGGTGTAATTTAAATTTAAATATATTTTGGAAAAATTGCGTTTACATCAAAAAATTGTCAAACCAACGGTGTTACAACTATAATTAAAGGCGTGGACGTGCATTGTGTCAAATAATCGTTCCTGTTATGAGCATAGAAAAACTTAAATTGCATCTTATCTCTATCGTAAATTTGAAATAATAAACGTCTTGAACTGTAGATGAAGGTATGATGCAAAGGCATGTATTAAAAAAATTGATATGCAATACCTTAAATCATAATGCAAAAGATAAAATTTAAAAGCCTTTTAGCTTTTCTCGAATGCTTTTAAAAGAATATTTGAAATGACAAATATAAATTTGAAATGGATAACTTACACAAATTGATAACCATACATTTCTCCTCCATTGATGAAAAACAATGCACTAATGTACTTAATCATATGGTAGTGATATCCAACACATATTATCTTAAAATAATCATCCATTTTGAGAAGATGGATATGGCCTAGAACTATGACCTAGCTAGTATTTTCATTCCTCACATACTGTTTTCAAATGACTTGCATATTTGTTATGCACAACGGACAATGAACTACCAACCCCCATTATTTTAATACACTTTGTAGTAATATACCGCTAACCCAAACACAACTTGCTCCTAATAACAAAAAATCTGGATTAAAAATAATAATGTGTCTGGATATAGATAGCCACATGTCGAGGGTGATGCCTATAATACTCATAAACTTTACATGCAACAAATTTATTGTAGATTCCATTGCAAAGAAACACATAATATTCATTATGCCAGTCTATGAAATTATAAAAGAGAGTACAATGTTCATTTCAAAATTGAAGGTATACGTGGGATTGCTATAATGTTATTGAAAAGGCAGTTGAGAAAACATTAGATACAACAAAACTATTAATAAAATGGAGATCCTTATCAAGAGGCATTGGTTAAGGAAATTATACATGATAGTTTTTAAGTTAGCAATGCACATTAAATTTATTTAGGTAGTTATGTAAACTAAATATTAAGCCATGTAAATAAGGCTAGCTATTATAAATATATGAATCCCAAATATTGATACATGGAATAGAACATTAAATTTTACATGACATTGTGTTTGCATATAAGGTTGAAACTAAGTGGATCCAATGATCAAGATATACTGTATTAGATTTTGTGTTTTAATTTGTATCTTGATAGGCATTAATATATATATATATATATATATATATATATATATATATATTAACGTTGGTCACAAAAACATATAAATATGGTCCTAATGTGTTATACATTATATTTCCTTTTCTTTTTGCTTAGGATCACAATTCTTAAGGCATCTGACTATTGAGATGTTTTAATTCCCTGATCTATATTTACTGCTTTAATAGCCTAATAGATTAGAGAAGAGAAAAGTATCAATATGTCTTCCTATCAGCATGTCCTTCTTTAGGTGGCTCATGCTAATGATTATATATTTGTTTGTTGTCCTTTTGTATTATTCAAATTTTATTGTCAAATATGCTACTTGCTTAGGATGTCAGAAGCATGTGAAACCAAAAAAGAAAATCGAATGAAAGGAGCTTAGTTTAGTCAAAATTATATAGAATGAATGTAAGTAAAGGAAGCAAATTGTACGGACTTAAAGGAAATAACAAAAATTACGTCAGCAAAAAGATGAAAGAAATAATGTAGGATCGTCAGTAATAAGAAAGTAGGAAATAAATGAGAAAACAACAATCAATGCATAATATTAGGTTCTATGTAAATAAAATTACAAAAAGAATTTAACTTTTACTGTACGCTTGAAAGGATGGTTGTCAGCTATGCTGAACACAGAATTTGTTCAATAATCCCCGGTCCAGACGATCCGTGTCCCAATAAAGAGTATCCAGCATAGAGTAGAAAAGACACTGAAGAATCATTGCAGATTAAAGTGTATTAAAATGAAATTATTGGCAACTTAATATACATCCAACGTATAAGATAATGCCATGTAGGAATAAAGAGCCAACAATCCTGATTTGTTTCAGACAGTTGAAATATGATGACGATACAAATGTAAAATTATTAAACTGATAGATGTGTATACAAAGATAAGAAAATGCCTTTGTATTGTTTTTTAAATCGGCTGAATCTCATATTAAATTTGACAAAAAATTCGTACGATTGATAAGACATGCATATAGGCTATAAATGACTCCACAAGATTTGGCAATATTCATTTTGCATTATTGCAATGGCAGGAAATTTATAGTGTATTTTATATAATAAAGTGGAAATCCTAGACTGATATGTTAACAAAAAATCAGAGCCCAGTGCTCTATTTGCAAATCCTACATATTAGTTGATTTAAAATTTCTTAATTGCAATAAAATTTCCAGCAATGTTCAAATGATTGATAGAACCATGTAGAATTGCTATAAATGATTCAATCAACTCTGGCAATATATATTGAACGTTATTAAAATCAGGTGATTCATAGTGTTTGTACATATTTTAAAGGTAAGCATGTCATGCTATAATCCTTATTTGAAGTTAATGACACCTGCACTCATGTTTTAGATGGAATCGATGCTGGAAGTTGAAAATTTTCACTTATACACCTCATAATCAAACCTATAGAAAATAGTTTCACTTATTAAAACATTTGATTGATGAATATAGTCCAACTAATTTTACGATAGGGTAATACTTTGTGTTGTTTCTTAAACATTTATTGATGCCTGCCAACAAAAGTTGTGTGTGTGTGTGTATGTATGTGCGTGTGTGTGTGTCAACAAACTGGGATGTATATGAATTTTCTTTGTTTGTTAGTAGTCTACCAAAACAATCTTGAACCAAACAGATAATTGCAATGACCGAAGACAATACATATGTGCTTATATGGATACCTCGGCATGCGTACCCTATTCTAAGTCCTACCTCAAGTAGAAAGCCCAGCTGCAAAAAAAATTAATTTGCATATCAATTAAAAATATCTAATGATTACCTTATGTTGGCAAAATACATTGCAAAGGAGTCCTAAATGGAAACAACTCCAAATAGTAGTAGAGGGCTATTGAAAGGAAATATTTTTTTTCCAATGCTAACATAGCGTTGATGCAGCTTACTATTTGGTAAATGTAGTTATCAAACATGTCATTCAAGCCTTTTCCCCTTTAATGATGTAGTTCAAATGCACATTAGAAGATAGACAAATAATTTCAAAATGATTAAATAAAGTGAAAAGATTTTCAAGCATTAAAAAACAATACTTATCATCCATGTTTCGTGATAAGATGCCATATATTCAAACATGCCCTTTTTTCTAATTATAAAATCAATTTTCATCATTTGAAATGGATAAATGATCAATATATAAATGAATCTGATTATATTTAGTACTGAAATGTTAAAACGAAGTCTTCTACTCTATGAAAGTCCAGATTTAGCTGGTTGATGGTTAAAATTTGAGCAAAATACATTTATTTTTGTGCACATTGCAAGTATATAAAGCAATACGTAAAATTAAAAGGTAAAATAAAAAATAAAAAATGTTTCGGAATGAGGAGTTGAAAGCAATGAGTTCCAGTCAAATTCAATTTCCAAACTCTAGCTGGTAAGGCACATGAATTTTGCTGCAAACAATGATGATACCATTACATATTCAGATCTCCATTTTGACAACTATATAAGATGAAATACCAAACTTATCTAAATGCAACACTAAACTGTGGTAGTCTGATAAATGCAGGTGCATATAGGTAGATAAAATGAAAGCACGTGTTTATAAGCACGTGTTTAATGGCTAACCAATGTCCAAGAATGGAATATTTTTACACATTTCTTTCCCATTTTATTTCTTCTAAGGTAATTGGATGGATGAAAAATCAAACATAATTAGCAATTAATGGGCGCAGTAAGGAAAAATCCTTTATTTGCTGCATATTTATTTCCATTCTTTTGTTGCTGCATATTCGTTTCCCTATCCTTATCTCTTTAGTGTTTTACATGGATAACTTCTAAACTAAAGACATAAACAAATCAATAATCTATATTAATATTTTTGTTTTCAGTTTTATGACAAATACTTTTACTTTCCTCTGATGCGTGAAAAGTAAGCAAGCTAGGGGAACAAATAACATTCCTTCTATATGAATATTTGCATCAAGCAAACAATGACAACATTTATCCTGATTGAAACATCCACTGCAAAAATTCAATACTAATGATTTAAGGCTTCTATTTGGATAAATGTATAATATTAAAAGGTGACCTACAACAAGTTAGAATTAAACATGAATATGATTAACTCAGTTGTTGTACAAACATTTAAGTATAAGTTAAAAGGCATAGCCAATCTTTTCACATACACACATGTACAGACGAAAGACCATGATCCTCATCCTTTATTTGTCTCGACTACCTCCTCTTAGCTTTATTGTATGACATATTTTAGTGGTAGATAAAATAATTTATTTTGTAGTTTTGAGTCATAGAAGGTAGCGTTACAATTTTTACAATTGTTTGACTTCTAGTTTTTTCATTAACACATCTAAATGAGAATTGTTGGAAATAGTAATTCAATGACGTAAATTTTAGTTTCTAGCCAGTTGAACCTTTGAAATAGTAAAAATAGTAAATATTATAATCATGATAAATGCAGGTGCATATGGGCTGTTAAATGAAAGCACTTACTTGGTGACTAAGCTATGTCAAAGAATGGAGTATTTTTACGTATCTCTTTCCCATTTTATTCCACCTGAAGCTAATGGATGGATGAAAAAGCAAACATAATTGGCAATCAATGGATGCAGGAGGAGAAATTATTTATCTTCTGCATATTTATTTCTATTATTTTCCTGTTGCACATTCATTTTCCTATCCTTGTCTCATTCCTGTTTTTCATTGATAACTTCTGAATTCAAAACATAACCAAATCCACAATCTAATATTAAATATTAATATCTTTGTCTTTGGTTTTACGACAAATACTTTTACTTCTCCATGATGCGTGAAAAGCATGGAAGCTAGAGGAACAAATAATATACCTTCTATATGAATATTTCCATCAAACGGACAATGACAACACCATTTATCATGGTGGAAACATCGACCACAAAAACTGAAGTACTAATGATTTCAGACTTCTAATTGGACAAAGGTATAATATGAAAAGGTTAACCTATAGCGAGTTATAATTAAACTTGAATCTGGTAAACTCAATTGGTGTATAGACAATTATGTAAAATTAAAAAGAATAGCCAATCATTTCACATACACACATATGCAGATGGAAGACCATGATCCCCATCCTTTATTTGTCTCGATCGCCTCCTCTTAACTGTATTGTACGACAAAGCTTTGGATAAAATAATTTATTTCGTAGTTTCGACTCACAGACCATAGCTTTACAATTTTTTCAATTGTTTGACTTTTAGTTGTTCATTAACACATCACAATGTGAAATATTGGAAAATATTCGTTCAATCATTGACTTAAAATTTAGTTTCAAGCCAGTTGAACCTATTTCAAAGTAAAATTTGTATGATAAGAGAATGATATATGAAGTAAAGTAATATATTCAATCGGTTATCAGATATAGACTAACGACATTTTTTGGCGCCAAGGGAAATTAAAAAATAAGCATACCGTAACATCTGATTAACTTTCTGATATTGCTGAAATAGTGTTCGGGATCTTCCGTTCTACAGTTAACTGGAAGAAGGTAAACCAAATTGTAATTTTACCGTATAGATGGAGCATAGTCATCTTGGAGCTTCTTTAATCCACGCTGCTATCATGCCTTAGACATCCCCAAGGTTGGAAGATTATGATTCCCACCGAACCAGAGCAATTAAGTCGTAAACTGAAGCTTGCCCTTTGATCTTTCCAATATCTATTATATATCTCAAGTAATTATATATCTCAAGTAATAATAATAATAGCCACATGTGAATTATGTCCAATGTGACCCTTTTTATTCCTATCTAAAGTATTACTTCTCAAATACAGCTAGTGCTAATACGTGCAGGAATTTTTTATGGGCTCATAAGTCATGGAATTTCATCTATATAACTTGAAGGAAGTTACTGAACGTGCAATTACATTACTATTATATACTATTATTTTGACCATGCATAAATGTCCATAAATGAAATGAAATATTATCATATATGTCAAGCCAAATATCTTTAATAGCTAGAACTTACAACAGTAGATAAATTAGTCAACAAATACATCCAGAATAGCTCTATTATCAATAGTCATAGCTAAAATTTGTGAATAGTTGTATATAGCTAGTTCATGTGATCAATGAATATGTATAAGCGAAAACCAACATCAAAACAAACACAACCACATATAGTTGGTTTTGTATGCATGATTTCTGCTACTAAATTAATCTTAATTTAGCGTATAGTACAGCTAGTGGAATATAAATGAGTACGTAAAACTCATTGTTATACAAAGTCCTTAGGAAAAGAAACTTAGTAAATGCAAGTTGAAAAAATAAATTAATGAGAAACTAAAATAGAAAACCAACGAACAATATTTATACAATTATTATTGCTCACCTAGAAATTTACATGAAATTAAGGCAATTATTATGGGAAATAATTAATTTAAATTCTGATCTTAAATTCTGCTGAACAAAACATGTAATTAATATCATAACTTAACACATCGTTCTTCACCAATTTCTCCAAGGAATTAAACCATACACCCACCTAATATTTCATTTAATGGATTTTAAAGCCTATGTCACAATGCTAAAGATGTCCAAAATAACATCCTTTGATACCTCACCTGATTGTGGACAATTTTTTGTCACTTTCTGTTGTAATTTTGGATTAAACACCGTTATGAACAACCAAACTCGAACAATCATCATGTATGAGCTGCATTTATATTTTAACAACAATTATTCTATTAACCCAAAATTTCCTTTCAAAAATTGCATATTATGTACAATTTGTTTAGGACGTTTATAGCCTACATGGCTAGCTAACATAAATTTTATGTGATTCTTCCTCTTACTCAACATTAAAAATAAATTATACTTCATACTAAAGGCATTTTATAGATACCATTTTGTTCTCTAGCATGTGATGAAGTATAATAATCTTTGAGGTTAGCTAATGACATGCTAAAAAGTCATCCATAATTTGCTATATTTTTAGTATAAGAATATATTGCTGATTTCAATGGTTTATAGGATATGTACTGTGAAGCCATGTAAAAAAATAGCACATGAATATTGTTCACGAATATCAAGGAAACCCAAACACAGATAGGGAGACATATATGCGTGTATGTTTGGGCGTGCGCACTTCAGAATTCATTGCTTTTTATGATCCAAGGAATTTGAAAAAAAATCTCATAGGAATGTAATAAATTGTCGGTTTCTGGCAATAATATCGAGTTATAAAGAAAATGCTTAATTTCAACTACTTTACATTTTTCTGGAGCTTGCTATGATTCTCTTCTCTAGAATATAGTAACATTGATTAAATTATTACGAAGTGAATTATAAATAAGCTTAATATCTATATTGTCATACAATCAATTCAACGTTTGGATGTGACAAAGATTTAAACCAAAAAAAAAATTGTCTAGTAAACGAAATTGTAAATTATAAAGAGAGCATGCATTGATGCCAGATGTGTGAAGCATGTGTAATAAGCAGACATGACTTAAATCATTTCATTTTTATTAAAAAATTGTGGATGACCAAGATGTCTGGTATGAAAATTGTATGTAAAATGTAAAAAATGGGTCATGTTAACAACAGTACAATAACATTAAACCATACATTTTCCAAGTTCAAAATTATGAGAGAAGATTTTAAAAAATACATACCGCCTCATAAGCACCTTCTATTTAAAAAGTAAACAATTTATTTTGGGCTCGTACCAAGTGTCAGCATCACTTGAAATAAGGTTCAAATTCACAGCAATGTTTTGTTGATTAAACAAACTCATGTATCAATTTTGACTCTTCTTGGGCCAACCCTCCTAATTGCTTCTTACATCAATGACACAATATATTATGCTGTTAGAGTTAAAGTCACACTTATTCAAAGAACTACAAAGTTTAAACCAGTTAAGACACTACATGCTGATAAACTTTGACATATTTATGGGATTACAACCTTAGACCTTGTAAGAAAGTTACAAAAAATTTCATTATATCCCGCCAGTATTAAATAAATATTCAAACATATGTTGTGTGTGTAATAAACCATAAACAACGAAGCCACTAAAAAGTTCAGCTACGAAAAACGTAAAAATTAAACCATCGTTAAAAATCAATCCTCCAATTTATATGCATCCAAAAAGGGTAATGCTTGCATTAGCTAAAACCTGGTGAATTATTTAAAGTGCAAACAATAAGTGTTTGCCTTAAAACAGTTCATTTTCATCTATAATTGGATGACTCAGATTATTTTCCAATATCCAAAGTTTATGTGAACAAAGTTTATCAGATGTGTATTATCGCTTTCTGGATATACTATTTTATTCATACCCAGTAACTTTAACACCAACAACATCAGACTTGGGAGCTTCAACATTCATAATAGTACGATTTTAGTATTTTGATTAAGTAAATTGCTGTAGTAGCAATTTACACTGTCAAAATTTGGCGACATCCAAGCTATATATAAAACCAACTCAAAACTAATGAGCCAAACTGAAAATTTTAACCACATTGGATGTGATAATAGAAATTGACATAAAACATTGAATAATATGTGAAAATTCCTACTCTAACCAGTTTAGTTAGGCTAAGGGACCCAAAAATCAAATCAAAATGTATAGAATTGTTTTTTCGAAACATAAATCATATTAAACAAAGATAAATTCTTACTTGGTTGTGTTGTCTTCTATTCATGCTTTCAAACTATTATGTATGAATATATGAGACTTTCCTAGCTTTGAAAGTCAAAGCATCCACGGATATAAATATCTAAATAGGTTGAATGCATGTTAATAACTTAATTGGAAGAAAATGTTGTAAGCAATGTTTTTTTGACAAATTCCCACTTTTAATCTGTAAGACTATTATGCTTCCATTCAATAGCTCATATATTCATAAGACCACAACTAAAAAAGCACCTTATCAGACATAATATAGAAAACCAAAATTTTAGTCAAACATTGAACAGAAGTAAGAGACCCCACAAAAATATGTGCACTCTCCAATCTTACCCTTACGATCATTTGTGGCTCTAACTTTTCCAAAATATTTCTCTGCAACTCAAGAGAACATATTAAGCTTCCTTCTATCGTAATTAAAAAAAAATTGAGAATGATCGGGACTAAATGTTCAAATATAAAATCAAAATTACCAAATATATGTAATGAATAATAATTGTCATAATCTGCATGCACATCATGTTATAACATGGACACAACAATGGAAAAAAAAACTCATGTTATTCGTCCAAATGAAACAAATAAAAAAAAATCAAGTTTACATTGTTTTGTGACGAAATCCTTGGAAATCTTTATGTGTTTGCAACTGTAAAAAAAATGTGGCATGTAGGAAAATTCTATTACTATGACGATAAAATTCAGCTTTTCTAACAGATTTTAAACGGAGGGCACAGTGTGAAAGCAGGATGAACAATGTCAGGTACCTATTTTCTCTCAAAGTATAAAATTATTACAAAATAAAAGCGGACCTGTAGTTTTGTAGAGCGTGAGAAAAAGACAGCGACTGAAAAAGATCCGAACATATTGCTCCAGAACGAACAATTATCTGCAGTAGATGAGTGAGAATTTTCAACTATGGTAAGGGAAAAATTATTAATGGAATTGGAGGCATACTGTCGAAGAATGGAGCAGGAGCAGAAAAAGAGGAAATCAGCCGAGGAGTGGAGATCGGAAACTTTATTAAGCAAATAGATTCATGTACAAATTGATAATAGCATAAATTACTAACCTATACAATGAAACAAAGACTGATGGTGCAGTTTCAACTGTAGGTGACGGAAGTAAATCAGGCGAGAGCGATTCAATGGGGGAATTGAAATTAGGGTTAGCGTTGTAAGATCGGAAGCTGGAGTTCCGGATTCAAGGGTTCGTGAAGGGAGAAACGAATACTCAGGGTATGGAAGAGTAATGAAAAAGCGCATTAGAAGAGGGGCGAGAAAAGATAGTATCGACGCTTGAACTCCAGAAATGACGTGGCATGCCTAAGAGTTAGAGAAAGCAAACCCAGTAATTATAATATAGTATAGATATCAAACCTAAACTCTAAACCTTATAACCCTATTCTATGAAGTCGTCATGCTTTCCATCACTAAACTAACCTAGCCTCCACCTTAACTAATCAAATTCAAGTTAAAAGAGAAAGATCAAAGCCTACATCAATGGATTAGCTTATCAACTTCAGAAATCAGATTCCAGATCTTCTCTTCTTTCTTAATCTCTGTGAGTTCATGTAGATTTCACAATACAATTAAAATAAAGTAATTATGATAAGTTGTAAATTGTGATCATATGATTACGCCTATCTTATCAAATTTGCAAGTTGTCATCTTTTTTGATTTATAGCCTATGCTTTTCTGATCAGTTCTATCAGTTCATGCCTGTTCGTGCTCGTAGATTTATGCCTATTTTGATACCATGATTCTCTTCCTTTTTCCTTTTCCTTTTTATGAGTTAGGCTAACTTCAAGCCTAACATATTATGTGAAATTCGCACATGTATAACGCTTGAATAATGAGGAAAAAGTTTGGGAAATGTTGAATAACATGTGATTTGTAAAAAGGCATAAATTGATGATCGCTATGGTTTAGGATATATAATAAGCAAACATGAGACTTGACGTAAATGGGTTTGGGTGTAAACTTGTGATAATTTGGTAAGTTCAGTTATTTCTCAGATTTGGAACATGTAATAGGAATCATGACTTGTAATGAATCGAATCTAGAACTATGCCTAATTGTAAGATAATCAATTCTGATTCATGCTTATCCTTTTGTCAAATATGAATTACCTATGCCTATGAGACTGTTGTGATTATGGTACCTATCATGTTGTACACCAAATTGGTGATTCTTTTATGTTCAGTTCTATCGAATCTTTTTGCATATGATGTAATTTGCTCAGTTTAGCCATACTTATTGTTAATGTACAACATGTCTATTGGAAACATGATTCTTGAGTTGGGTACACCTTTACATGCCTATTTTGTTCCTTATGTCAATTCTTGTGTTTCTCCTCAATCCCTCTCCGTTTTATTTTTGGACCTTGTTGTACGTGCGATTGAAACACGGGGAATTCGGTATAACTTAATTAAGTAATTTTGGGCATAACAAGTAATTGTGGCATAGCTTGAACTGACCACACTTATGGATAATTTACATATAAATCTAAATTTGGACAGTAATATGTAAATTGGATAAAAAGATGAATGCCTAAGATACGAGGTTAGACTTGGTTTGCGGTATAAGACTGCTCGGAACCACCCGACATATCCAGCAACCGCAAATGGCAGTCTAATGTGAGAGGTCAAAGGCATAAATTAGATGCTTAGATTTGAGGTTAAGTCTGGCTTGTGGTGGAAGTCTGCTCGAAACCGCCCGGCATATCCAGCGGCCACAAGTGATCGACTTAATGTGAGAGGTATGTGCATTAATAACTAATTAATGCTGAATATGATACCTAAACGAGTTAGGTAGGTAGGGTTAAGTTAACATGGGTAAGAAGAAAACTTACCCAAAATCACATGAACAAAGTGGATAGGGTTAAGTCAAGCTTAACCAATAATACATATGGACTTGATAAGTGAAAGGGTTAAGTAAATCTTAGGTAGGTGGGTAATATTAGTATATAGTCCCACAAACTTAACCGTTAAATAAACATGCGTGAATCAGTGGGAAGGTTAAGTGACATATGGATAGGCGACACTTAACCAATACAACATGTTAATTAAAACAGATGGATGGGGTTAGGTTATATTGAGAACACTTAACCATTATAACAAGTTGATTAGGAAACCCTAGTAATGGGGACCCATTTCAGCATTAACTCACATAGATGTATCACGGTACCCTGAACTAGGCAGGGCGGGGCACGATTACTAGGCTGATTATAAGTGGTCAAAATAGCGGCAGGTGGTGCGTTAGTGTAGGTTACGACGGTGTACGAGCGTGCACATACTCCGGAGTGGAAAAAGCAGGCACTGGGCATCAGTAGTCATGGACTGTGCGTCTTGAATTATGTCGGGTTGCCATCATAGGGATTGATACACCCCATGGTGGGACTAGCACAGGTATCTACAAACAAGCGGGGCCGAATGACACAAGTAATAAATACATGCGAGTTAGGGAGTAGACCGATTAGGGGTAGTATGGGGACATCTAGTATCTATTGTGGGCAAGCAGGCTGTCAAGGATTGTATGGGGTAAATACCTCTTACTAGATGTTACGCCTGAGGGCTACCAATTGCGGAGTCGGGATCAACTTTCAGTATGGAACTAGTAACGGTGCGATAAATTTAGCATTGGTGCAGTGTAGTAGTTACCCTATAGTGATTAGAAGCGCATTCAATGTTTATCTTATTCATCTTGCCTACCTTGTCAAGCATGCTTATGTACAGTCATTTCTTACTTTCCAGTTTATGTTCTTATCCTATTACTTTAATGAATATATTGTTAAAGTTACTGGACTCGCCAGACTAATGTCTGACCTAGTTTGTTTCGCCTCTTTTCTTCCGTTCCCCCCCCCCAAGGTTCTCAGGGAGGAAATACTCAAGCTTAGTTCAGATGTCTCTTTCTTCCAGCTTGAAGTTGAAAGATGTATTACTTGGCTTTGATTCTGTTTATGGCATTTTCTGTTGGGGATTATGGCTTTAAAATTTGTACTCTGAAGGCTTTTGTACAAGCTGATATTATGTATTTGGTTTTGTTGTTTTGAAGGTGTAACCAAACCTATTTCTGTTTCCGCTGCAATAAAGTCATAAATTTTTCAAGTACTACTTTATCTATCTTGTGATATTCCGTTCTGTTTACTTATAACCCTCCACGAAACTTAATGCATTCCCTTTGTGAGTGACATTAACGGATGTGGGGTGTTACAAGTAGGTAGGGATCTTGCCATTTTAGAGGATCTCTATCGTTTTTCGCACTTGCGGGTGTAGTCTACTGCATCCCACTCGAGAGTTGGCCAAAATATGTATCGGAGAATATTTTTTGCTAGAGTCTTCCCTTAGTGTGGTCACCGCACTTGCCTTCATGCACGTCCAGTAGTACACAATCGACATCCTTATGGGCTACACACCGGAGTAACGGAACAGAGAATCCTCTTTGGTAGAGCACTCCATCTTGAATGATGTAGTGTGATGGTTTGAGGGTTAGTGCTCATTTTTCATTTCTATTATCTGGGAGGATCCCATGTTGCAAGTAGCTCTTAGTCGAAGTCATCCAAGATTCGGGTTTAGGCTCGTCTTCGTCATTAATGTCTAATCAGTTTACATCTGATCGATACTTGAGGACTCGAGTACCTCGACTGGGACGAGCCCAAGAGTTGCGCATTCTCAGAACTTTCTAGTTTAGCCAATGAATCTAAAAATACGAATAGAATCGAGTAGTATGGAAATACGTGTATATGCGGAAGTTTGTTAATGTGATATATTAAAGTTGATATAGTAATGCAAGTAAATATTTAATGAGATAAATGCTAAGATATCACTGATAAGCAATATGTAAGTGTAGTAAATAACACTAGATATTTTTATACCTGTTCGGATCTCACTCCTTCTGGAAATTCAGTAAATAAAACACCCTCACTTCACTCAGAGGAACAGGTTTACAAATTCCCGACTAGCAGAACGGGGATCTAAGCAGCATAATAGGATTTCGCCTCAGCAGCCAAAGAGAACTTCTTGCCCGAGCAACGGAATAGGACTTCACAAATACAAAATAGATTTGACTATATAAGTGTTCTAAATAACACAGATAAGTCACACTTTGAGTACACCCTTCCTATAATCTTATCCTCAAATATATATAAAGTGTATATTAAGATTTAGAGGAAGTATATCGTCGTTGAATCCAAAAGTATGTGTATGGAATCAAAGACTCAAGCGATGAAGATGGTTTTAGAACTTTTGAATGCACATAATATAAAGAGATTAGATTTAGAAATTAGATCAAGATTTTGTAATTTGGTAAGTGATTTGGAAGTGTTTAAATAGTGTACAAAGAGTTATAATAATATGCAAAGAGATACAATCAAGAGAGGCGACCATTTTCCTTGGATTTAGATTGAATCTCTTCGTGAAAGAAAGTGATTCTTCGCTGAAATAAGACAGTTGGTTCGGATCGGTCAACTACTAAGAAATGACCAGCCAACTGATTATTTTGAAGATCGTGTACACATATGTTCATAAGTGCATAAAATGTGCTCATTTGCAGGTACTAGTCGGCTGGTCCTATTCATAAGTGCATAGTTTGCACTTGTGCTTAATCTATGTGATATGCAATCTTCTGTGAATTTACGTAGATTTATTTGAGGATAGATTTTAACAAAGTACAACAAGTTTAAGACTCAACTTAAGAAACAATCATACATATTGTGAGCTTCCATATCACTTCTTCTTTGTAGGTGCTTGACCTTCTCTTTTTGTCAATCGTTTATTAGCTTATTGTCATGAATCAAAAACTCGTAATTGAACATCTCCTCCTTTTTGATTGATGACAACCTTTTTTGTATAACATTAACTAGTAACTGCAAATGTATATGTATTTATCCCCCTAAATATGTGGCCACAATTTTTCCCTGCATAAAACTTGTTGGTATATCAATCTCTCTCCCCCTTGTCATCGAAAATAATAATAATAACAAGATAGAAGAATTATAAATATGTCTGATCACATAAGTACATAGAGCATGTTTTTAAAGCTAATAAAAAAAAGTTTAAAACCATAGGAGACTATTTACTACAAGTCTCATAGAAGTTCAAGAGATACTAAAATAAACTTACTATCAAAATACCATTAATCCTACTCGGATTTTGTTTCTTCTTCTTGAAGTATTGGTTCTTTTCTTCGATTAGACTGTTGAGATTGTTTGCTTTTACATCCATTTCAATTTGTTTTAGAACTTGTATTCTTTTCGGAGGTAGACCATGTGAAACTCGGTGCCAGCCTCTTGCCTGAATTTTGAATTGAGGTCGAAGTTGAGGAAGAACATGAGACGGCTTCCCATAGCTCCCAAAGAATGATTTAATTTTATCAAATTTTTGTCAACTTTCTTATCTAATGTCTTAAGACGGGCCTCAAGGAGAAGTTGATCAAGAGCAATTTGATCCGTGGACTCTCGTATGGATTGAGATGGTGTGGTGAGTCTGACATCTTCGGGACAAAGCGTAATTACTCACATCGCCTTCGCCGATGATATATCCTTTGGAATTATCTCCAAAAGTGACAGTTCCCCCTTTTGAGTAGATAATGTTTTGTTAGCAACTCTTTGTATCTTGTAACATGTTTTTAGCAAACACTGTCGAGTATCCATTTTCCTCTCTTCTTTAGAAGGTCCTGCAAAAAATATGTAATGACGTTGGTACCCACTTCCTCCGTTAGTGTCCTAAAAGTTAGGTTTTAGGAAACCAAGCCCAAGAGGGTTCAGTGTCCCTTTTTTAAATGAAATTTTTATATTTATGAACAGTTTCTAAAAAAGAATTTATATATTTATTAGTAATCAAAAAGTTATTTGATTTAGGAACCCATATATTAATAGTTTTAGAAACCTTTTTCTTTGTTGAAGGTGCTACTAGCTTGCTAGGTTTAGACTTCTTTTTGATAGATTTCTTTGAAATACCAGTTTTCGGTTTTGTATCCTAGTCCTTTCTTGCTAAATGCAAGTTGAGAATTTTCTATAATTTTAGATAATTCTCCCTTCCTTTATGAAAATTAGTCATTTTTAGTGATATCATCTAACTTTATTTTAAGAGTAAAATTATCTAATTCTACTATTTTGATCCTAGTTTTCAACTCATTATTTTCATAAATAAGCACGTTATTCTTTTCTTTTTGAGTTTCAATTTCTTGACCCAATAAAGAAAGTTGAGAATTTGTATCAGAAAGAGATTCTTGAAGTTTTATAATTTCATCTTTTAATATCTCTTTTTCATCATTCAGCTTATCTCTTTCAAATTCTGCCTTTTTCTGATCATTAGCTTGTTTATATTTTCTTTCAAAATTATTTTTAGATTCTAATAATTCTGAATTTATTTCTATCATATCTTCAAAAGTAAAATCACTATCCTCGTTATTTTTGGCCATGAAACACACGTTAACATGTTTAGTATCACTTTCACTATTGCTTTCAGAAGGTGAAGAATCAGAGTCATTCCAAGTTACTGTAAATGTTCTTCTTTTAGATTTATCTCTTTTATGTTTATTTTGAGGCTCCTTCTTCTATTCTAGACAACCTTTTTGTAAATGGCCTTTCTTGTGACATCTAAAGCATCCAATTCCTAATGAAGATGACTTGTTGTTATTAAAGTTCTTCCTTTCGTTGTTTCTATTTCCTTTCTTATATTTCAAAAACTTTCTAAAGTTTTTGGCTATAAAAGCTAGGTCTTCTTCATCTGAATCTGATTCTTCTTTTTCTGCATGGAAGGCTAGATTCTTTTTATCCTTTGCATGAACTCTTTTTTCCTACAAATTTACTTCATATGACATTATATTTTCTATTAACTTTTCTAGTTTCATGGTTGAAAGATCACCAGCTTCTTCGATTGCCAAGACCTTCCTTTCCCAATATTTCATTAAGGAGTTTAGGATTTTTGATACAATATCTAAGTCAGAATATTTCTCTCCTAATCCTATTAATAAATGATAAATGTCCTGAAATCTAGAGTACATATCATTAATAGATTCAATTTCATTCATCCTAAAATTTTGAAATTGGCTCTTAAGCATGGATATCCTTCTTTGTTTAACCTTGTTAGTTCCTTCGTGAGTTATTTTGAGTGTTCGCCATATTTCATATGCAGTATTGCACATACATATATAGTTAAATTCATTTCTATCCGAGGCACAATGCAACATATTCGTTGCTTTTGCATTTGAAGTAGCATAAGTTTTTTCTAGTATTTGACCCTTTAAAATAATTAGCAGCATGGGGTGTATATTATTTTTGTGTAATATTCCATGTGTCAAAGCCATTTGCTTGCATATAATTTTTTATTCATGTAGCCTCAAAATTATAATTTATGTTGTTAAATAGTGGAGGTCATGCAGTAGATTGACCTTCTGTGAAAATAGTATCAGTGCAGGTGTTAGTGTGGTTTTCCATATTATCGAGATTTCAAATAATTATTTAATTGTTATAATATAAGTTGTTTTGATACCAAATGAAAATACGAGTAGGATCGAGTAATATGGAAATACATGTATATGTGAAAGTTTGTTAATATGATATATTAAACTTGATATATTTAAAGCAAGTAAATATTTGATGAGATAAATACTAAGATATCATAGGTAAGGAATATGTAAATGCAGTAAATAAAGTAAATAACACTAGGGATTTTTATACTAGTTCGGAGCACTATCCTACATCCACTCCCAGACTCCTTCTAGAATTTCACTAAACAAAACACCCTCACTTTACCCGGAGGAACAGGTTTACAAACTCCTAAGTAGAATAAGTCACACTTTGAGTACACCCTTCCCATAATCTTATCCTCAAATATATAAGGTGTATGTGAAGATTTTGAGGAAGTGTATCGCTTTTAAACCAAAAGGTATGTGTATGGAATCAAAGATTCAAGCGATATAGACAGTTTTAGAACTTTTGAATGCACAAAATATAAGAGATCAAATTTAGAAATTAGATCAAGATTTTGTGATTTGGTAATGATATGGTAGTATTTGTGTATGGAGAGTTATAATAATACGCAAAGAGATTCAATCAAGAGAGGTGACAATTTTCCTTGGATTTGGATTGAATCTCTTTGTGAAAGAAAGTATCTCTTCGCTGAAATATAGCAATTGGTTTGGATCAGTCAATTGGTAAAAAAATAACCAACCAATTGATTATTTTGAAGATCGCGTCCACATATATTCACAATGAATAAACTGCACACATTTGCAGTACTAGTCGAATGGTAAAAAAAGACGAGTCGACTGGTCCTATCCACAGGTGCACAGTTTGCACTTGTGCTTAATCTATGTTATATGAGATCTTCTATGAATTTTTGTAGACTTATTTGAGGATGGATTTTAACAAAGTACAATGAGTCTAAGACTCAACTTAAGAAACAATCATACATATTGTGAGCTTTCATATCATTTCTTCTTTGTAGATGCTTGACCTTCTCTTTTTGTCATTAGTAGCTTATTGTCATGAATCAAAAAATTGTGATTCAACAGAATCGGCCTTCTCATTTTATTCTTGAGGAATGTGAGTGATGATAGTGGTAGAAGTAGGTAGGCAATTCACAAACCCGAGCAAGGTAGGAAGCGATCTATTCCCCCTTGGCTTGATATTTTCCCTGCATTTGGCGTTTGATGAGTTGCGAATCAGAATATATTTGGATGGCCTTGATGTCGAGTTTGATAGCAATCTTGAGACAAGCGATCCAGGCTTCGTATTCTGCATCGTTGTTGGTGGCAGAGATGTCGAGCTTTAGTGCTAAACAAATCGAGCCATTCGCAGAAGTAACAAGTACAATTGTGGTGCTGGAACACTGATAGTTAGATGAGTAATTCATGAATAGTTTCCATTGAATGTTGGGAGGCTCACTATCTTCTGGAGGGTCCTTGGTAATAGTGAACTCCAGGATGGAATTTTCCAGTGCTTGTTCGAGGATGGCCCGTCAAGGAATAAAATTATGCTCGAATTGATACAGCTCAATATTCCTCTTCAAAAGTCGCCTAGATGCCTTAGGTCGGCATAAGACCCATCGTAGCGGTTGGTAGGTATAGACTTTGATTTGATGATACTGAACGTATGGCCGAAGCTTCTGAGAAGAGATTAATAGGAAGTAAGCAAGTTTCTCAAGCTTTGGTATTTCTATTCGAAGCCTGTCATTCTCTTGTAAATGTAATAAACGGATGGTTGTACACTGTCTTCTTCGCACACTAGTGCCGAGCTAATTGCCTTCATAGAATAGCCGAATCGATGAATAAGTCTTCATGGTCCACGGGTTTTTAGAGAATAGGTTGTTGCTCTATATGGTTTAGAAGGTCCTGGCTTGCGATAATGCACTCTGGTGTCCATGAAAAGTTGTGCTTCCCTTTTCTGAGCAAGTCGAAGAAAAGAATGGATTTATCAGTTGCTTTTGATATGAATTGATTTTAGGTGGCCAATTACCCGCTTTGAACATATTTGTTGCTCTGAGGCCCTCAATATCTCAGATAGCTTAGATTTTTTCTGGATTTGCCTCAATTCCATGTGAACTGAAAATGAATCCCAGAAATTTTCCACACACAACGACGAAAGAGCATTTCAAAGGATTGGGTTTTATGCCACATTTATGGAGAATGTCGAACATTTTTTGAGGTCGTTAATATGGTCATTCGATACCCTCGTTTTCACGAGCATATCGTCCACGTAGACCTCCATGGATCTTGATTTGATCCTTGAAGATTCAGTTGACCAGTAATTAATAGGTGGCTCCAACATCCTTGAGACTGAAGGGAATAACAACATAGCAATAGATCCTGAGGTCGGTGATGAATGAAATGTGCTCCTGATATAGAAGGTACATTAGAATTTGGTTGTGGCCTGGGTTTGCATCCATAAAGGAGAGAAGCTGGTAACCTTCAGTTGAATCAACGAGTTGGTCGATCTTTGGAAGGGGTAAGTTGTCTTTCGGGCAAGCTTTATTTAAGTTATATCAGTTGACATACGTTTGCCGCTTCCCATTTGATTTTATGACCAAGACCGTGTTAGAGACCCATTCTGGATAGAGGGAATCGCAGATAAAGCCTTTTCAAGAAGCCTATCCACCTCATCTTTAAGTGTCACCGATCTTTCCATTCCTAAGCTTCGGTGCTTTTGTTTGACTGGAAGATGCTTCAGATCAATATTAAGTATGTGGCAAGTGATTCTTGGGTCTATTCCACACGTATCAAAATGTGTCCAAGCGAATACATCTAGGTTGTCCGTAAGAAATCCACAAGTTCTTCCTTTATTATAGGGTGGAGCTATGGTCCAATCTTCAAGATTGGAGTCGGGTCACCGGGGTTGATTGAAACATTGATGCTTGGCTCCACAGAGGTAGCCCTTTAGGGATCGAGCTCTTCATCTTCCTATGGATCAAGATCTTGGAAGGGATAACAGTTGCGTCTGAGCTAGGCCTTGGACTCCAGTGGCTGATATTCACGTGTGGTTTTGGAATAGTGGATTGGTGCAACGTTTTTTTTCCTTTCTCCTTGTTGATGGAATCTTTCCATTCGGTGAGATAGCATGCTCTTGTGGTGGCTTGGTTTCCCTTGATGGTTCTGATCCCATTTTCTATTCGAAATTTCATAAGAACGGACCACGGTGTCATGCAGACTCGGAATTCTGCAAGGAAAAGACATCATAAGCAAACATTGTAGGGAGAAGGGTGACTAGCAACTGCGAAGATGAGGATACGGACTCTGTTGCGATCCCCATCTCCGAACTCGACCGCCAGTTCTACCAAACCAACTGGATGGTTGGAGGAGCCATTGAAACTGTGGACAATACCGTGGCAAGGCTTTAAGTCTTTGGCCTCAGTTTCATTCGGCCGTAGGCCGACTTAAAGATGAATTTGTTGGCGCTCTCCAAGTCAACAAGGATCCTTTGGACATAGTAAGGGCCTATCTGTGTAGAAATGATGAGAGGATCTATGGTTGGATTCTCGATACCAATAGCATCTATATTGCGAAAAAACATGTCATCATGTATAGTCTTCTAGAGATTTACCATGACAAACTCGTCCTGAGTAAAGCGTACTTCCAAGTCAGCATGCTTAATTGAGTTAGTGTATTCCTCCATACGCCCAAATCTTTCATTTGCTGGGTGAGGCCTGACACAAATGGTGTGAATAACGATACCCCTGCGAGGTCTCGGACTAGACGGCCCTGGGACCGCTTGAGCTAGAGGAAGTGCGGGCGTTGAAGGGGCCGTTGCTGCTTCTTGGGGATCAGAGTTCTGAATGTACTTCTTAATACGTTTCTCTTGGATGAGCATCACAATGGCATCCTTGTAGTGACGACAGTCATTCGTGTTGTGGCCAAACATGTCGTGGAATCTACAATATTTACTGGAATTCTTCTTCCGGTTGGTAGACTCTCTGGTGCTCGGCTTCATGTACTGAATTATGTTACAGGTCTCTAATATATTATCCCTAACTTAGAGTTATGCAAAGTGTAAACCTTGTAAGTTGATTATCGCATTCCCTTGGAGTTTTAGGTTACCGGTTCTTGCGGCCGCTTGGCTTACAATTGTTAGGCTTGGCTTTGAGTAGGGCTATCCCTTTACCCTTGTCGGAAGATTCTCCGACTTATTTTCCCTTGTCGTTGTCTTGAATAGTGATCGAGTGTGGTTTTTTAAGATGGCTAGTCTGAGCTGCTATGTTTCTATGCACCTCTACTTGGCACAAAAACCAACTAGCCTTTTTGTAGAAAGCCACCAAGGTCTTCCGCTTCTTTTTGTCGATCCAAGCTCTGTAACAACCCGCCTGGAATGGGCCTAAATTTCGACCCAAAAAGGCAATCAAAACTTAGAGCCATTCTAAACAAATGTTCGATTCCTACAAGGAAATAGTATAACATATAATTAGAGCATGCTATAACGAAATCAGAATCTCACACAACGGAAGGGATAAAATGTAATAACTTAAAATAGATGTACATTTAGTTTAAAACCATCATAAATATTAATTGCAATGAGTCTCTTGTAATAATAGGTACATCAATATCATTTATCCCAATATAATATTACTGCCATAATGCTTAATAACTATTATCATTGGGCTTCATCACTGTTCCGTCCATCGAGTGTCTATCCCCACCTAATAACCTGTTGGATATGTTAAGGAGAGGGTTCAGAACATAAAGTTCTGGTGATTGAAAATAATATTTTCTTAAAGAACGTAACCTAGACTTGTAGGTTATGTATAAAGGTATGTCTACGAAACACACAAGCACACACATAAATAAGAAGTATATAACCAATGAGGCGGATATCAGAGTCAATAAATTAAAACCCCCATTAGTACATTTAGGGTGAAGACCAACAAGGTGGGCATTCTCGGTCACCTAAGGCCCATTCTGACTTATTTATTAAGGGTGGATTCTTATGATCACTTATAACCCTAAGGTGGACCCTAGCCCTTTAAGACCCATCCTAATACGTCAAAGTTCTTAAGTCTATATTCTCACAAGTAATATGAGAAGTAGTATTTCACACATTACTACTTAACTGACGTTATAGTAGAACACTTATGCCTCTTAAGACTTCCTTTAGACAGTTGGTGAGCATGTTATGGCCACATATCCTATATAAACCTATCATGTCCCTAGGTTAGCCCTCCCAAGCTCCTAAGGAGGTGGACATCCCTATGAACCACCCTACTCCGTTACTGCTATGCCTAACCACTTTCAGAGAAGGAGGACTCGTAGAGTTACTTCGAATCTAATAAGGTTGGGTCGATACCGATCCAAGGAATAAACCATCAGAAAGGATCCTAGTTCTAACCACTTAAGACCCAAACTAGACAAGAAGATATTCAACCACTTAAGATCTTCCCTAGGCGTAGTAAACTAACCTATCTCCACATATAATATGTGTGTGTATATACATACACTAAACCTCTCACACTAAACTGTTTATCTGTAGATGCTGGATATGCCAAGCGGTTCTGGGCAGACTTTTACTACAGGTGGGCTTAACCTCATGTCATAGTATACAAAACTTGAATGGCTCATGGCACCCAAACCTCTCACATTTTCCGAACCCACTTGTGGTTGCTGGATTTGTCGGTTGGTTCCAGACAGACTTCTACCACAAATGATGACTAACCTAGTGTACGTGTGTCATTATTTAATATATAAACAGGCCATTCTATACACACATAAACAACAATTTATATAGGGACATTTCAAGTTATAAATTTATTCTAACGTATTTATTACGTCATTATTACGTTGAATTATGTTGATTATGCTATATAAATAGAATATTTAATATGTATAATAAATGCTAATTTTTGTATGAACGAAGAAACGTTTTAACGGTGTAAATTGTCAATTTAGTCTATATTCAAGACATACAAATTTAATTTCCACATCAAAGCACTAAACACATGGCGTAATGGCATAATTAATGATAGCAATAATGGGAAAAATACAACATAACAATCAAAACTTGCATCCTAGGCTTGTTAGAATAATTTAATTAATGAATCAAGAACAATGTGTAAATCTCTTATTTAATCTAGTTTACCCTTTCTTAGGTTGTACATAAAAACGTTGACATTTGATTTGTTTCAAATCTGAATACATTCAATTTATCCATTTCTAATGGATATTCAAACCTATTCAAATAATAAAACTAAATCAAATCCGAACCTTTTTACATCACAAACTCTTTTTAGATTAAAAGGATAAATCAAATCAAACGAAAGTAAATCAACAAGATGTTCTTATCCATAAATTAAAAAAATTCACAAACCCAATCATTTATTGACAATTCTTGTGAAGCATATAAAAATAGGAGATTTGGTGGTTGTATAATATGATGTTTTCGTGAACCCGAATCTCTCTAGGTATACTAATCAATATAAAAACTACAAAATGTAGAATATGCCAAACAATTATTATTTCCATTCACAGTGATTTGATTGTATGGAAATGTCGTAGATATGAAGATGTTTTCTTACCAGATCTGAAAATCATCAAGAATTAACACAAATGCGAACTCCAATCCCTTAGAAATATATATACAAGAATTAAACAATCAGAATTCTTATATATATATATATATATATCATATGATTCCAGATTTAGATCCTATTAAACAACTTATATTTGATACCAATTCCCGAAATCAACAAGTACTATAAGTGGAATTACGATATAACTTTCTTCCAAATTCCCCAAATAGTGCAAGTCTAAACAACGGAAATCCATACCGAATATCCAAAGATTTATTTCCATCCAAATCCAATTAATTAAAATTGGGAAACCTTTTCCCTAATCAAAAGATTTATCAAAACATACCTTTAAACAATATTTAGATTTGATAAACCAAATAACTTAAACTTGCTGGGATAAGGATGATGTTATTAAAGACATCGTCCACAACAAACCAAAAACCAATTTCAAAAAATAGCTAGTTTTCACAAAGTAGTTTTATATCATTAAAAAGCTTGATATATTAAATCCAAACCAACTTTTAAATAATTTATTATGATCTATCATGATTTTCCCTATTTTTTAATAATTTAAAATAGCTCATTTCATGAAAATCCAATTTCGGGTCAATACCGGCACTAGCGCAGTTTTTATTCAAATTTGGTTTGGATTTATTTTAAAATCTAGCTATTGGATTTCAAAACTTTACATATTATTTGAAAGTTCTTTTCATTTTGAACCAAACAATTTCGTTTCAGGAAAATCCGATGGTCGGATCTCCCGGTACGTCAATTTAAAGTTAATGGTCGAAATTCACGAACTACTGCTACACGACTAGTCCTACTCAGATCAAATTTCGATTTATAATCAAAATTTAATCGAGTTACTTAAAAATAGTTTATTAATTATATAAAACATATATAGTTACTTTTGGAAACTATATTTCAATGATTTAAATCTAAAATTAAATATTCCACTATTTAATTATTTTGATATTACTTAAACCATTAAAATAATATTATTCTTCAGAACTCGTTATTTGAAATTCAAATTTTCCTAAAGTCCATTATAAAAATAAATAAGATAGCTTGGATAATAAAATCTTGTTAAAACATTTACTGGATAACCAAACCAAACTTCACTTTTTAAAGTTACTATTCATTTTCAATTCAAATTTGAAAATATGCCTTTATGAATTTAAAACTAGTTCAAATCAAATTCTTATTCTTACGAAAACTATTCGTAATTACTTAAACTATCTTTCCAAATTATTTCAAATTTAAAATTCAAATTTTTATTTTTCATTTAATATTTTATTAATAAAATATTCAATTAAATTTCAAGTAAGATCTTAAATTCAAATTATTTCTAAATTTGAATGAATTTCAAATTAAATTCAAATTTAAATTATTTTTAAATTAAAATAAATTTCCAATTTAAATTTCAAATTAACCATCCCGTCCGATGGATCAGTTAGAGATAGCCAGGGAGAGCAGGAAACTATATTTTCCAAACCCAAGCCTAGTCACTATCACCTTCATCATCCTAGAATGTTGCTGTATTTTTCGAAAGAGACTTCATCAATATATATGTATTCATACATATGTGTCATTCACTTAAGTGTTTATAATGTTAACACTTTAATTTCTAAATAGGTATCGTTTAACATAAGTGTTAATACACTTGACACTCAAGTCAACAACCCAATAGCCAACCCATTTACTTTTCATCATAGCATCAATAACATCATACAACATCCAATAGCATCATAGGGTGTCATTTACACAAGGGTACATACTATATTCGCCTAAAAGTGACATTTTTATCACTGAAAATCGGATATCCGCATGATTAACACATACGGCAACATCTTTAACACTTTAAAACTAAGTGTTTACATAGTTAACACCTAAAGGAGACCTTTTGAACACTTTAAACTAAGTGTTTACATTTTTTTAGCACTCGTTAACATCCGAACCAACTCAAGTCACATTCGTAACAAACATAACCGTCATTAGTTACCACAAACATCATTAGCAAGTTATTAACATCGTAAACAACTTATGAAGCATCATTAACCAACATAAGTAACTTATTTTCTAGCTAATCATCCAAATGTGAGTGTAGAGTTCTCACCGAGGGATCACTTCACCGTTCTTTAACGTAGGACTATCTATGACTTTAACTTCGCTTTAATAACCAAGATAGCAACTTTACATTTAAATCTCACCATAAATCAAAGTATATAGGCAGATATACTTTTGTTTGCACTTAGTAAGAAGAGAGGTGGAACTTTTAACATAAAGGTGGGGTTTTTATGGGTTTAAAGTGACAAAGGTTGGATTTTTATGTTGTAAATCCTAGATCTATGAAGCAGAGAAGTGTATAAGTGGTTTGGAGGAAGAAAGGTTGTGTTTATAGCCTTTGTAGGGTTCGGTCATAGGGAAATAAGGCACGACCTTGAGGAAAGAGGGCAGGGGTTGTAGATGTAGGCTAGTAGGGAGGAAAGGAGGAGATTTAAGGTGTTTTTAGTGGAGAGGGGGAAAATGAATTTGTGCCATTAATTCTAGGGGGAAGAAGCCATTAATGGAAGAAGGAAGGTGAAAGGAAGAGAACGAGGAAAAAAAATGAAGCGAGGGAGAAGAAAAATAATGGAAATGGAAGTAAAGGAAAGTGTAAATCAAATGGAATGAAAACAAAGAATCTCTCTCTTATCACATGCTTAGGTACCATGGAAAAGTGAGCAATTGGAAGAAATTGACAAGTGTAAAGGGAGGACATGAATTGTCTAATTATGGAGGGTTTAGGGAACTTAGTTGTTAAGGCTCTTTTTATTAATGTGTTAATTAACTTAAGGCTTATATAAGGGAGGTTTTAACTCTCTCGAATTATCTAAACTCTATGAAATCATTAGTGCATGCTAATAGGTTATTAAGGTTGTAATTAACCATTTAAAATAAGATTAAAAGGCTACCAAATAGCCTTTTATAAATATAAATATCTAAATGATTTAAATTTCCGATTGAAAACCAGTGTAAATAAACTAATGATTTTTATGGATAAAATTTTATTAGAAAAATTATAAACAAGTTCATTATCATCTATATTTATCTTTAAACCATTTAAAATCTATTTTATCAATATTTACAATTTTCAATATTACCTAAAACGGCTTATTTTCAATCGAATTTTCATAAGACGATTCCTACACATTTCTAACTCGTATGATCAAACCGTAAGTCCAATCAACACAATATTTCAAATCCTACTATATTTCATTAATACGAATCCAATGAAACTAGACTCTTCTAATTCTGATACTATCCCAAAAATGATCTATTTTCAAGATATCAAAATAATATTAAAACATTGAATTTCAATATATTTACTTTTAAATTAATGTTAAAAGTTCAGTAACGTTATTTTATCTTTAGTAAAATATATAAAAAAGTTAAAATTTAATTTTAATAATTTTTCAAGTCTAGGTTCAATATTTGACCATGTAAAAGCCACTAAAATCAACTAAAAATTCAATTTACTAAAAATACGTGTCGTTACAATATGAAAAGTCAAAAATGCATTTGTTAATTTCTTGGACCAATCTTTTTAGTTTTTATTTCCAGTTTTCTCCAAAATTTATCTATCGATTATGAACTTCAATTTGACCGCAGGTTTGAGGATGACAAAGATTGGATAATTGTGGTTATCAGGTATTTCTTCTTTTAAGTTTCAAAATCATTCACAATGTGTTCCATTCTCACTTATTATTGTGCGTGTCAAACTTCACAAAGATGTTTTTAAAAAATAAATTTCACAATAATTATATGGTCATTTGTTTTACATGGAACAACTTCGACCTATCTAGAAATGTAACCAACGACAAAAAGAATGTAATATTTTGAAAGAGTTTAGGTATCATAAAATCTACCACCTAAACGTCGAAGATTTCGATTGTATGAAATAAAGGTCAAAGGAAACATATTTCATAATGAGATTTTACCAATCATTTTGAAATGGTCGCACGTCTTACAAAACTTGAATGCGTCTTTGACAAGAATATAATAGTAAATTAACATTGAAGTGCCTTTTTCGTAGTTTCCATTGGACCAAAATTCTACCACGTTTTGGATATGAAAAAAAAATGAAAGAATACTCATAATTTCACTATCTTGAATGTAGTGATAAATGATTTTGTTAGGAAAATACTCAAATAATTATGGACCGACCAAATAGAATTATTTCACTTAGGACAAAAATTTATACTTATCCTATTTAGGCCCAAATAGATATGCTTGTTTAGTGACTAAATAGATCACTAATCGGCGAATCGTGGATCGATTAAAACAAAAAGGATTTTTTTTATCTAGAAATTTTTATTGATTGACAAAGAAGATGGTGCATTCAGAAGTCGAGATGAGTAATCTTGCAATAAAACTGTCAGATCCCTTTTTATTTTTGATTGTAAGGATAAATTCTTGGAGTAAAAGGATCCAACAAATCAAGCATGGTTTAGCATTCCTTTTAGCAAAAACTTACATTAATACTAAATGGTCGATGTAAATGTGATGTGTGAGCTTATCAAATATGTTCAAAACATTTCGAGAGCAAAAACTACAATTAGAGGCTCTTTTCAGTGGTTTCATAATTGAGTGTGAATCGTTCAAAGTCATACTAGTACAATAAATGACATAAACAAATTTGTTGATGTATTGTCCTAAGATAGCACCAACCGCAAAGTTCCAAACTTCAGACATTATTTCAAATGAAAGGTCCCAATTAGGTATGCAAATAATGGAAAATGAAATGAGTTCATGTTCAAGACATTCAAAAGAAGAGACACATTTGGAGTTGGAACTGAAGATAATGTCATGACCCAAAAGAGTAGTCAGAGGTCGGGCAATTTCGCTATTTTTTTTACAAAGCTTCGATATAAGCCAGCATGTCCTAAGAATAAGTGAATGTACTTAACAGATTTGGGGATAGGTAGATCCTAAATGACCTCAATTTTTGTTCTATCTACATCAATGCATTTATTCGAAATGACATGTCTAAGGACTATGTCTTGTTCGACCATAAAATGGAATTTCTTTTTCCAATTCAAAGTTAGGTATTTTCTTTACATGGCATTAAAACAAGCTTAATATGGTGTAATATATTGGAAAAGGGGCCGCCAAAGATTGAAAAATCATTCATAAAAACTTATAGAAAACATTCAATCATGCCAGTAAAAATACTAACTGTAAACAACTGAAAATTACAATGGGCATTGCAAAACCTGGATGGCATGCGTAAATAATCAAAGGTTTTAGAAGGACATGTGAAAGTCATTTTCTTCTAATCCTCAGAAGCGACTGAAATTTATATATTGCTGGAATAACCACCAACAAAGCAACAAAATTCTTTATCAGCTAAATATTCAAGAATCTAGTCAATGAAAGGAAGAAAGAAATGGTATTTACGTGTTGCAGCTTTCAATTATCGATAATCAATGCAAAAGGCCAACCCATTTGAGTACGAGTTCGAATAAACTATTTTGGCTTTTTGTGACAACGAACAATCCAGATTTTTTTTACCATGGCATGAATGGGAGCAACCCATAGGTAATACAAATCTCAAGTAGTTGAAGAATTTCCTTATGCACCACATCTTTCATTTTGGGGTTAAGCCTTCGTTGTGCATCATGAGCGAGTTTAGCTCCATCGGTTAAATGGATGCAGTGTTAGGTAATCATAGGACTAATTCTCTTAATACCCAAAATGGACCAATTAACTGCTCCTCTATTTTTTGAAAGGATTGAAAGAAGTAGTGCCTCTTGAACAAGAGAAAACCCGGTTGAAACAATTGCAGGACAAGTTTAGTTATAACCGACATATTTTAGGTGAGATTTAAGTGGCTTGAGATCTAACCTTAGGGGTTGTTCAATCAAAAGACTTGGATGAAATTGAAAAAATTTCTCACACTCAACTTCTTGCTCTTCGTTAAAGTCAAATATTTTATCATCAAAGTTTTTCGAAATTGCACTAACTTCTAACTTTTGGTTGATCGGTTCATTTGATTGATCTTCTAAGTTAAAAACGTTAAGGTCCAAGGTCTTGTTACCAAAGGAAATTTTCATCAAACCATTTCGATGATTGATTAAGGCATTTGAGTTGGCTAAGAATGGTCATCCTAAAATTAGTAGAATTTGTCTTGTAGGATTATTCACGAGTTGTGTTATAGTGATGATGAAATAAACTAAGAATATGAATTACCCTACTCTAATCAGCATGTCCTCGATTTCTCCTATAGGTTTTTTAATTAAACGATTGGCAAATTGAAACGTGAATTTTGTTGGATTGAGCTCACCAAAACCTAGTCGTTCATACGCATATTATGAGATCAAGTGTGACGACCTCCCTATACCAGCCGACACCAAATGAGTTGTGTTGTGTTGGTGCTCGATTAATACAAGACGATCATCAAGTTGAAACAAGACTAACCCAATTAACATGTCATATATCTCACAGCACATGAAATAAAATATAATAGTAATATAAGACATGATATAAAATAGGCAAGATAATATAAACTAAATGAATCCCAACTTTAGAACAACAGATTCATTTCACAGCATAAGTACTAAAGTAAACAAATACAGGTACATCTCCAAAATAATGTCTCTAAAACAAAATACACTACTAATGCCCAAAGTAGTGATCAACAAAGATAAACAGGGTTAAGAGTATATATGTAATACATGCGAGCCTCATGGTCGTCTCCGGTCAGCTGCTCGGCGCACCAACCTGTCTCTAGTCTGCTCATTTAAGTTCACCTAGAGTAATAAGAAGCAAAGCATAAAACTCCAAGTCAGACAAAGTCTATTGTGAGCGATGGTAATCTTAGTTACTAAGAAGGATAACATAATCATGTACTATACTCTGTGGTAATCACAATACTGAGTATAAGTGGAAATGTGCATGACACAATGGTAACAAATATCTAAACATAACAGACATCCTCACATCCACTCAATCTATGTGTCAAATAGGCGACACTCGGTACTAAGGTCACCTTCCCCGATGAGGCATACATAGACTCTACATCGACGAGCTTTATTCGATTTCCACTATGCCCTACATCGATGGACCATAGTATGAGGCCCTACCCAGTCCAAACATCGACAAGATTTGAATCAAGGAAAATTAGGTTTTACATGGACAAACTCTAATTTATCACTATGTCGCCCCTAAGAAGGTGGATCCCACTCCTAAACGTCGTCTATCCCGTTGCACACGCACTCGCAGCGTTGTCCAACATAGAAGTTAACCCATGATTCCCATCTGGATCTTTGGTGATAACCTCCCATTTAGACTTTTCTTCGCGTCTCGGGTATAGCTAGTCGTGTTGGAGTTCACCTTCAAAAAAACTCATTCTTCGTCGCGAGGTAACACTATGTCGTATGCCATCATGAAGAAGCCACATCCCCTATCTCTCACTCGGATCGACCTTCTCTAGCTCGACATAGTCGAGCCGGACACATAGTTTTATGCCTGAATCAGCTATGCCGATCCAGGCCTGAACACCATATCTGGATCGACTATACTGATCCAGAATTGGTTAATATCTATGGGTCGGTAATACCGATCCGGATCCATTTGATCCGACTCAGATTGAAAATGTCGATCCGATCCTGAGAACTCACTCGAGTCTCTTCCTCCTCCACTCCATCTGCCTCTTTCTACTTTGCCCCTAGCCGATTCAATTTGGCCGAACCGACATAGCCTACTCGAACTTCAACGCTTTATAGGTGGATCTCCAGGACTCCAAACGACTTGAAATTTGGCCTATAGTCTCCTCGGACCTTCCTTGTCGTCCCTACCAATTTTCATTCAATTCCGATGACTTTTCCCCGTATCGACTTGGCCGACCCGACCTAGCCGACCCAAGACCTATAGCACTTCCAAAATATCTTTTAGCATCCTATTTCGCCAATCGACGACGTTTGCATTCATCCAATCATTCCTAGACAATGTCTTAACATACTCAACAAATGAAATGACATACAAATCAATCAAACAACATCAAAACATGTAAATAAACATGGTTTTCCCTTAATCCCTCAAATTCTAGGATTCATGAATTAAGCCTAAATCAACCCAAACTTGCATATGTGTCATTATAGGGTTAATAACCAATTACAAGCATTCTTCCATATTATTAAGAGGTGTTCACATGTTAATATGGCCAACATTATCAGTCACCTTAATCACTCCAAAGAAGGTAGATCCAAAGAAAATAAATTTTGACTTGGTTCCCTAGGTTTTATAGTAGCCTTTATCCCCTTTTGATGTTGATTTGACTTGATGCTAGTTAGGAAGTTAGTTAACTAAAGAAAGAATCAATGAAGATTTGGAGAAGTGGAAGCTATTAATAGGTTATTAGACCTATTTTGGGAGTTGGGAAAGTGAATAGGATATGATTCTCCTATCCTTTCAGCCCCCCACAAGTAATTTAACCCGAAATGGGTATTGGGCCCCTCCCCAATAACACATTTAAGCCTAATTGTGTTGTCTAATCCTCTCTAGAACTTGTTTCAGCCATTGCTCCCTAACAGTAAGTCCGCTTTATTAGTGTGACTACTATATAGAATGGGAAAGCATCATATGAATTCAACGGATGTGGTTTCAGGTCTAAATCCCTCACCACTCAAAAGTTATGGGCAAAACAAGATTCAACAGGGGTAAAACAGTAACATTAAAATTCAACAAAAATGGTGAAAGTAAGAAATGACCCTAATAGTCATTTTCCAATGTTATACAACAATATGACCCCATATGAAAGTAAAATTAATATTCTACGATCCTCGGATATGTAGAATACGGGTTGTTCCTTCAAGTTTACACTTGCACCTAAGTCTATCAAGCATTTATTAATCTTCTTGTCTTTTATTGTACATAAAGTTGTGGGATATCCCGAGTCTTTGTATAAGATAGGAATTGATTGAAACAAGATTGTGCTTAAACTGACCGCTAACATGACTTTTTTCGACACATGAGTGTCATTTTGAGTGCAAAAATCTTTTAGAAATTTAGCATAAGTAGGGAATTGATGAATGACATTTAAGAGTGGAATGTTCACTTTCACTTACTTAAAAAACTTGACAACGTTATCCATTTGTTCTGGATATTTTTACCGTGGAATTTATAGAGGAATGAAGCTCGCAACTCAATAGGTCAGTTTACCTGAGTTGTTAAAGGGTAAAATTCAGAATTTAACCCAATTTTTGACTCAATTTCTGGATAGGAATCATCAGTGGTTTGGTTTTCGATGTGTGGCGAGGAATTATAGTCCTGAAAGATGTTTCTAATAATTATTTAGGATTGGTAACTTGATCTTGATTTTCATACCGAATCTCGAAGTGCTTAATGCGTTCATTCAATTCAAGTTGACATTTCGAACAACATGAGTTCGTTCGGCGTTAGAGTTTTGATTTCTTGAATTTGGAATTGGTTGACTTGGGAATGTGCCTCTTTCTCATGCACTTACAAAGGTGGCTAATTGACTCTTTTTCAATTCATGTTCGCAATTGAATTACTCTTGTTTCGCATATATGAGGTTAACAAGTTTTGCAAATTATTGTTCGACCAAAAATTTTGAGTTGTATCCTTAACCAATGTTTTCAAACTTTTTGCAAGAGAAGTAATTCTTTTATGATCTTGAGGAACAAAGGATTGCTACGCTTGATTTTGAGATAGAGGTGCAAAATTTTATTGGAATTAACTTGGTTGAAGCAGAGGATTCAAATAATTATTTAGGAATCCTCAATAAGAAGGTCGAACCAAATCCACATTTGAATTGTTTTGGTTCTAAGTGATGCTGGGATGATTTATTTTACCGTAATTTTATGTTTAGAGAATGGGTCATTCCTAACTTAGTTAAAAGCATTTTTATTTGTTCTAACGAAAGCGGGCACTGGACGAAGATATGATTTGGATCATTACATTTGTAACATAAGGGTAGAGAACTTGGTTTATTTGTTTTGTTGAAAGAACATTATCAAATTTGTTTATCATCGCAACAATTTTAGCTTATAAAGCTAGAGATGATCATTTTGAACAGGCTCTTAATCGTAAATAACTCGATTTCTCGTTAAATCGTTTTCCCATTGTCCATTTTTCAGGCAAATTTTCAAGAATCTGCCAAGCAATATTGTGATGCTATGTAAGGAAATTATCTTAGCACATAGATTCAAGCATCGTTCGTGAGCTATTTCGAGTCTATCGATAGAGTTTGGAGAAGAGTCCACTTTTCAAAATTGGGATGTATGCACTGAATTAAAAGTTCCTTAATCCGTTTGAAATATTTTCCAAAAGATTTACGCTCGAGTTAATGCAAGTTTATAATTTCATTTGAATTTTAGTTATTTTTCAAGTGAGTAAAATTTCTTTAAGTAAACTTTTACAAATTCTTCCCAAGTTCTAATCGAATTTGTAGGCAAGCTATACAACCGTTTTTCGATGTAATCAATAATTTGCAAATGAGTTAACCTAATTTTAATACTATCATGATATAATTGTTGAAGTTTAATGATTACACAATTTTTTTTTGAATTTCGATAGAACATGTAAGGATCATCGGTTTCAAAATTACCAAATTTCAAAAGTGTATTGGTGTTGTTTGAATGAATTTCAAAATGATTTTTTGTTGGAGCGGACAAAGTGATACAAGAAATCATAGAAACTCGAATGGAAAATGGTTCTATTCATGAGAGTTCGAGATGGTTTACGTTAGCCATTTGAGAAAGAAGACCATTTCTGTACTTGTTTTTCATTTAAATTACTTGTAGTATACTAAGGTAATAATTGCAGATATATCCGCACTTATTCACAATAAGTGTATACATTTCTGTAATTTTTGTTGTCGGTAATTTCCCATTAATGTTTACAATTTTTTATCTTTTTTTAAGTGACGACGCAAAAAAAACACTGATATAATTTGCTATAGTAAAATAAGGATTCTTTTTACATTAAAAGTAAGGAATCCGCTTTGAATTAAGTTTGATTTTTGAGATGTGTCCCAAACATTCACAAAAATTAAAGACTTTACAAAAAGCATACTAGTTAAACATGCCAAAAGAAAAATTAAAAGCACAAAATAAAATGTTGGCAAGCTTGGCCCAAAATCCCAATGCAAACGTAAAATTTTCCCCTCTTGTCATGAAGAGAAAACACGCTCCTCTCCTAAAACGAAAAATGGTGATCGTTATGAAACAGGCAAACACAATATATATATATAATATAAAAAAATTGACTTTTGATTTCAAAGTGATTCATGGTCGCGGATTTTTGTTTGGGGAACAGAGGCAATTGTGAATCAGTGATTTCGAGAGGAGGGCGCGTGTTTCAGGTGTTTTATAGTCCTGGCGAATCAGCGAAGAATTGGCTTCTGGGAGATGGATTTGATGCTTCTGTTGTAGGTTTCTCAAGGAAGCGAGTTCAGGTAGTGGCTTGATCAAATGGCGAGGGTGTTGATCAGAAGTGTAGTGGTTGTTGATGGAAACCTAATGGAAGTGTAATTTGTAAGGCAGTGTGATTTAACTGTGGATGACAGTCAATGATCGGAGGTGATAGCTGATAGGAAGGAAATGGAGATGCTGTAAGGGGGAAGCTTAGAGCTACAGTTGATTGGGTTAGAAACAGGAAAGGTTTTTGTTTGAGAAAGTAATAGAAATGAATTGAAATGTGCATAAGAAATAAAAACAAGACTAATGCAATGTGAAAAGCAGAAAACTACCTATAAAATGTAAAACTGACTTTGACGTGAAAATTGAAATGAGATGGTTTTTCTTAGTCCAAAGTTTTGAAGTGTTGTTAATGAAAAGTAGAACAACAGTAACACACAAGTGAAATGAAAAACTAAAATTAAAAGGAAAATAAAAATAAAACAGATAGTGAAAAAATCAAACTGAAAACTGTTAGTACTTTTGTAATTACACAATCGTATTACAAACAGACAACAACAATAATCAACGTTAATCAATTATGTCACAATTGTCACGTCAAAGTGTGTTTACAATAATCACAGAAAGCGTAACCGATTTGTGCACAAGACTGAAGACAAACAAAAGTATTCTGTTTCAGTAATGTCCGAGTCCAGAAGTTTTCTGTTTCCTTGAAACAATATTGTCGTCGTATGCACCAATTGACGTTATTGCAATTTGTTTCCTAGGATAAAGCGGTCCAACTCCATTGCGTAGTGCCAGCAAACGGAGCTATGATGAACTAAAGTTGATTATAAAAACTAGATCAGAGGATTACTTTGAAGAAGAAGAAGTAATGCAAGCAGAAAAGTTCATTCTGTCTTGTTTTGGACAGTGTATATATAGGCAAGGGGGAGTGCCTATTCGCATGCATTAGTAACTGTCAGAATAGGAAAGGTTGCGACCCTTTAACCGGCCGGTTATTAATATGCGTCCGTTGAGAATTCAAATGGTTGTACTTATTCAGCTAATAGACATTCCTTTCAAATTCTATACTGAACGAATACACCTTTAGAATTCTGAGAAAAAATATTCTCATGTTAGTGCACTAGCCCAATCAGCAACCGTCAGCCATATCCAATCAAGACACCCCAATAGCCCCAAGTCCCAAGGCCCTTATCTTTGGCATTTTAATGTATTATTATGTCATGGCCAAGCCCACATCCTCATATCGTCCCTCTCCTTTCTATTTTACATAAGCCTATTTTTCTTCTAATATATTAAGGGAGTTTGTGCTAATATTTCTATGATGTGGGACTTTAAATGTTGCTATCCCTTCTTCTTCCTTATCTCTTCTTCTTCCTACTTTCCCCTTTCTTTGCTCATTCATTTTCAACAATCCCCTACATGAATGAGCAGTCAATCTTAGTTTCACGAACCATTTCTCACATCGGTTAAAGTCGCACATGGGCCTTGAACTTTCCTAGTGATTACATATTTGAATCACAGGCGAATCAGTAGACATCGACTGTCCATGAACTGTAAGCCTTTTGTGTAATTCCAAAGTGGATAATACACGATAAATGTTTCTTATAACCCTTCGTTCTTTGTATGTGTTCGTTTTTGCCCTGAACACTTGCCTGGTCTCATAAGTGCTTAGAGAATTTGGCCTCATAATTCTCTTTGAAACGATGCCTTCGCACTTACGTAGGTGATTCTGTAAAGGGTATTCTCTGATTCCTCAAACATAGACATCATTAAAAGTACTCATACTTATCCTTATTCAACATATAATGCACTGACTTATCATAGGAATGGTTTGTCTGTAACAGTGACATCAAGTTTCTCTTAAACTTCGTTGTCCCTTTGAACCTAGATCTTGGGATCTCCAGTCAACTAGGTGGGGTTTCCATTTTAGAAAAACCTTTAGTCTGTACGCCTTAGCCCCATTCCCTTAGATAAGGTTTGAACTTTCTCTCTTAGCAGGCCTTTTGTAAGTGGATCCGCTAAGTTATCTTTAGATCGAATGAAATCTATTGTGATAACCCCATTAGAGAGAAGTTGTCTTATCGTTTTATGTCTACAACGAATAGGCCTAGATTTACCATTGTATAATGTACTATTAGCTCTTCCAATAGCTGATTGACTATCACAATGTATACATATTGGAGGCATAGGTTTGCTCCTATTAGGAATGTCTTCCAAGAAGCTTCGAATCCATTCTGCTTCTTCTGCAGTCTTATCTAGTGCAATAAACTCTTATTCCATCGTAGATCTATCGATACAAGTCTGTTTGGATGACTTCCATGAAATTGCTCCATTTCCTAATGTGAACACTTATCCACTTGCAGACTTTGTATCATTTGATCTAGTGATCCAATTTGCATCACTGCATCCTTCCACTATTGAAGGATAGTTTTTATAGTATAGACCATAACTCTGTGTATACTTTAGATATCCTAGAACTATGATTATCTCTTTCCAATGATGTTTACCAGGATCGCTGGTAAATCTACTTAGTTTGCTTACAACATATGCGATATCAGGCCTAGTACAGTTCATAACATACATGATACTTCCTAGTATACGAAAATACTATCACAAGTGTTCTTTACTCAATTTTGGTTCATATTTACTGGTGATTTTGCAATAGTTACATTATATTGCTTGAATTTCTCAAGCATTTCGATGATGTAATGCGATTGGGATAATGCACATCCCTGTGGTGTTCTCAGAATTTATACACCCAATATCACATCAGCCAGTCCTAGGTCTTTCATATCAAATCTAGAGGATAACATATCCTTTGTAGATGTTATTATGGCCTTGTTATTGCCTAGGATCAATAGGTCATCAACATAAAGACAAACAATGACATATCCATTATGTGTATGTTTTATGTACACACATTTATCGTGAATCCATTTGATAACATAGTATTATCAAACTTCTCATGCCAATGCTTTGGAGCTTGCTTAAGGCCATAAAGTGATTTTACCAGTTTGCAAACTTTATGCTCATTTTCTAAGCTTAGAAATCCTTCAGGTTGTTTCATATAGATTTCCTCCTCTAGTTCACCATTCAAGAATGCAGTTTTAACATCCATTTGATGTATTTCCAAGTCATGTATGGATGCAATTGCAATGAGCATTCTAATTGACGTTATCCTCATTATAGGTGAATATTTATCGAAATAGTCCAGGCCTTCCTTTTGTCTGAATCCTTGGACTACCAAACGAGCTTTATACTTGTCTATTGAACCGTCAGGTTTCAATTTCCTTTTAAATATCCATTTATTGCCTAAGGTATTACATCCTTGAGGTAAATCAACCAATTCCCATGTATGATTGGACATAATGGATTCAATCTCATTGTTAATTGCCTCCTTCCAATAAGAGGCATCGCTGGAAGACATAGGTTTTTAATATGTCAATGGATCATCTTCTAACATAAATGTATAGAAGTCCGGTCCAAAGTTTTTTAAAGTCCTTGACCTTTTACTTTTTCTTGGTTCCTCCATTTGCTGCTCAACACTACTTTGTTGAGTGTTATTTTGTTCAGCATCCTCAATAGAACAAGGAACTTCATCTTCCCTTGGTCTCTTAGGTGCTTGATTTTCAGTACCATGTTTCAAGGGAAATACAAGTTCGAAAAATGTAGCATTTCTCGACTCAATGATGGTATTTTCATGAATATCATCAATTTCAGATTTATGTACCAACAATCGATATGCAGCACTTTTTTCTGCATATCCAATGAATACACAATCAATAGCTTTTGGTCCAATTTTGACCTTCTTTGGTTTTGGTACCTCTACTTTGGCAAGACACCCCCACACTTTTAGGTATTTGTAGGATGGTGGACTGTTTTTCCAAAGTTCATGAGGAGTTTTAGATGTTTTCTTTCGGGGTATTTTATTCAAAATATGATTTTCCGAAAGAATAGATTCTCCCCAAAATATATCTGGCAAGCCAGAGCTAATCAGTAAGGCATTCATCATTCCTTTAAGAGTTTTATTTTTTCGTTCGGCTATACCGTTGGATTAAGGTGAATACGGAGCTGTAGTTTGATGTATAATTCCATGCTCAGCACATAATTCCTCAAATGGAGACTCGTATTCTTCTCCTCTATCACTTCTTAAAGATTTGATTTATTTGTTGAGTTGATTCTCAACTTCTACCTTATACTGTTTAAACATTTCAAATGCTTCGTCCTTACTTCTAAGGAGATATACATGACAGTATCTAGTACAATCATCAATGAATGTAATAAAGTATCTTTTTCTACCTCTAGTTTGACACATTTTCAAATCACATACATCGGTATGTATTAAGTCTAGAGGTTCGGTATATCGTTCAACATGACGAAACGAGGTTCTTCTCAATTTTGCTTCTGCACAAACTTGACATTTATAGTTTGAATCTATATTGCATTTTGGTATAAATTCTAGATTAATCAATTTTCGCAATGTACCAAAATTTACATGCCCTAATCTAGAATGCCATATGTTAGAAGATTCAACAATATAAGCAGAAGATTAACTTTCATTCATTTCAGTGCATGGTACAATAGTGGTTACATTTGCTTTAAACAAACCATCACACACATATCCTCTTCCAACATACACTCCATTCTTGGAAAGCACACATTTATCAGCTTCAAAGGTCAATTTGAAGCCATGCTTGCTTAGTACTGATCCTGAAATCAGGTTCTTGCGAATTTTTAGAACATGGAGAACATCATTTAAAGTTAGTTCCTTTCCAGAAGTCAGTTTCAACACAACTTTTCCTTTGCCTTCGACCTTTGAAGTAGAAAAATTGCCCGTAAAAAGTTGTTTAGCATCAGTTGTAGTTTTATAGGTTGTAAACATCCACTTGTTAGCACATATGTGTCGAGTGGCTCCAGTGTCTACAAACCATTCCTTTGAGTTACCAACAAGGTTGCATTCTGATATTACTGCACATAAATCAAGATCAAAAATGCCTTTCGAAACATCAGTCGTATTTGCTTCTAACTTCTTCTTTTTAGGTGCACGACATTCGGCTGCTTTGTGCCCCTTCTTCCCACAGTTGTGACAAGAACCCAGAAATTTCTTTGACTTCTTAGCAGCATTCTATTTTTTTTCTTTTGTTATTCTTGTCTGACTCAACAACATTTGCTTTAGCAGCAAAATTATGAGAAATCTTTTTCTCAGAATTTCTGTTATCTTCCTCAATGCGTAGCCGAACTATGAGATCATCCATTGTCATTTCCTTACGCTTATGCTTAAGGTATTTTTTGAAATCCTTCCAAGAAGGAGACAATTTCTCAATAATTGCAGCAACTTGAAAAGTCTCGCTAAGAGTCATTTTTCATCTTCTAATTGACGGATGATAAGTTGCAGTTCTTGAGCTTGACTTATCATCGTCTTTGAGTCAACCATTTTGAAGTCTAGAAATTTTCCAGCATTGAATTTCTTCATGCCTCCATCTTCAGTTTTGTACTTTTTCTCCAGAGCCAACCAGAGTTGTTTGGACGTTGCAAAGGTACAGTAGACATTGTAGAGGCTATCATCCAGACCATTCAGAATATAGTTTTTGCACATGAAATTTGAGTTTGTCCAGATATTGAGTGCCTCTATTTTAGTAGCATCTGGCTCGAATTCGTCTACCACAGGAGCCTCTTCAGTCAGAAACTTGGCAAGGCTTAATGTTGTTAAATAAAATAACATTTTCTGTTGCTGGCACTTGAAATTGATTCCATTGAAATTCTCTGGCCTTTCGCCATGAGACAGAGCCATTGTTAGTAGTACAAAAGCTGGCTGAGCAGTTTTCACCGTCTGAATCGATGTAAAACCAGTGTTGCTGTTTTTCGCCATCTGCAACAAAAATATTGTTTCAAGATTGTTAGTACTTTTGTAATTACATAATTGTATTACAAACAGACAGCAACAACAATCAACGTTAAGCAATTATGCCACAACTGTCGCGTCAAACTATGTTTACAATAATCATAGAAAGCGTAACCGATTTGTGCACAAAACTGAAGATAAACAGAAAGTATTCTGTTTCAGTAATGTCCAAGTCCGGAAGTTTTCTGTTTCCTTGAAACAATATTACCGTCGTATGCACCAATCGACATTGTTGCAATTTGTTTCCCAGGATAAAACGGACCAACTCCGTTGCATAGTGCCAGCAAACGGAGCTCTGACGAACTGAAGTTGATTATAGAAACTAGATCAGAGGATTACTTTGAAGAAGAAGAAGTAATGCAAGCAGAAAAAGTTAATTCTGTCTTCTTTTGGGCAGTGATATATAGGCAAGGAGGAGTGCCTGTTCGCATGCATTAGTAACCATCAGAATAGGAAAGGTTGCGACCCTTTAACCTCCCGGTTATTAATATGCGTCCGTTGAGAATTCAAATGGTTGTACTTATTCAGCTAACAGACATTCCTTTCGAATTCTGGACTGAACGAATACACCTTTAAAATTCTGAGAAAAAATATTCTCATGTTATTGCACTAGCCCAATCAGCAACAGTCGACCATATCCAATCAAGAGACCCCAAGAGCCCCAAGGCCCAAGGTCCTTGTCTTTGACATTTTAATGTATTATTATGTTATAGCCAAGCCCACATCCTCATATCATCCCTCTCCTTTCCATTTTACATAAGCCTATTTGGCTTCTAATATATTAGGAGAGATTGTGCTAATATTTCTATGATGTGGGACTTTAAATGTTGCTATCTCTTCTTCTTCCTACTTTCCCCTTTCTTTGCTCATTCATTTCCAACAATCCTCCACATGAATGAGCAGTCGATCTTAGTTTCACGAATCATTTATCGCATCGGTTAAGTAGCACATGGGCCTTTAAATTTCCTAGTGATTACCAATTTGAATCACAGGCGAATCGGTAGACATGGACTGTCCTTGAACTGTAAGCCTTTTGTGTAATTCCAAAGTAGACAATACACGATAAATGTTTCTTATAACCCTTCGTTCTCTGTATGTGTTCGTTTTTTCCTTGAACACCTGCCTCGTCTCATAAGTGCTTAGGGAATTTGGCCTCATAATTCTCTTTGAAGTGGCGCCTTCGCATTACGTAAGTGATTCTGTAAAGGGTATTCTCAAATTCTTCAAAAACAGACATCATTGAAAGTACTCATACTTATCCTTATTCAAAATATAATGTACGGACTTATCATAGGAATGGTTTGTGTGTAACTGTGCCATCAAGTTTCTCTTAAACTTCGTTGTCCCTTTGAACCTAGATCTTGGGATCTCCAGTCAACTAGGTGGGGTTTCCAGTTTAGAGAAACCTTTAATTTTAGGCCTTAGCCCCATTCCCTTCTATAATGTTTGAACTTTCTCTCTTGGCAAGCCTTTTGTAAGTGGGTCCGCTAAGTTATCTTTAGATCGAATGTAATCTATTGTGATGACCCCATTAAAGAGAAGTTGTCTTATCGTTTTATGTCTATGACGAATAGGCCTAGATTTACCATCGTATAATGTACTATTAGCTCTTCCAATAGCTGATTGACTATCACAATGTATACATATTGGAGGCATAGGTTTGCTCCTATTAGGAATGTCTTCCAAGAAGCTTCGAATCCATTCTGCTTCTTCTGCAGTCTTATCTAGTGCAATAAACTCTGATTCCATCGTAGATCTAACGATACAAGTCTGTTTGGATGACTTCCATGAAATTTCCCCATTTCCAAATGTGAACACGTATCCACTTGTAGACTTTGTATCATTTGATCTAGTGATCCAATTTGCATCACTGCATCCTTCCACTATTGAAGGATAGTTTTTATAGTATAGACCATAACTCTGTGTATACTTTAGATATCCTAGAACCATGATTATCGCTTTCCAATGATGTTTACCAGGATCGCTGGTAAATCTACTTAGTTTGCTTACAACATATGCGATATCAGGCCTAGTACAGTTCATAACATACATGATACTTCCTAGTATACGAAAATACCATCACCAGTGTTCTTTACTCAATTTTGGTTTATGTTTACTGGTGATTTTGCAATAGTTACATTATATTGCTTGAATTTCTCAAGTATTTCGATGATGTAATGCGATTGGGATAATGCATATCCCTGTGGTGTTCTCAGAATTTTTACACCTAATATCACATCAGCCAGTCCTAGGTCTTTCATATCAAATCTAGAGGATAACATATCCTTTGTAGATGTTATTATGGCCTTGTTATTGCCTTTGATCAATAGGTCATCAACATAAAGACAAACAATGACATATCCAATATGTGTATGTTTTATGTACACACATTTATCTGATTCAATTATCGTGAATCCATTTGATAACATAATATTATCAAACTTCTCATGCCACTGTTTCGGAGCTTGCTTAAGGCCATAAAGTGATTTTACCAGTTTGCAAACTTTATGCTCATTTCCTGTGCTTAGAAATCCTTCAGGTTGTTTCGTATAGATTTCCTCCTCTAGTTCACCATTCAACAATGCAGTTTTAACATCCATTTGATGTATTTCCAAGTCATGTATGGATGCAATTGCAATGAGCATTCTAATTGACGTTATCCTCGTTACAGGTGAATATGTATCGAAATAGACCAGGTCTTCCTTTTGTCTAATCCTTGGACTACCAGACGAGCTTTGTACTTGTCTATTGAACCATCACGTTTCAATTCCCTTTTAAATATCCATTTATTACCTAAGGCCTTACATCCTTGAGGTAAATCAACCAATTTCCATGTATGATTAGACATAATGGATTCAATCTCATTGTTAATTGCCTCCTTCCAATAAGGGGCATCGCTGGAAGACATAGCTTGTTTATATGTCAATGGATCATCTTCTAACATAAATGTATATAAGTCCGGTCCAAAGTTTTTTAAAGTCCTTGACCTTTTACTTTTTCTTGGTTTCTACACTTGCTGCTCAACACTACTTTGCTGAGTGTTATTTTGTTCAGCATTCTCAATAGAATAAGGAACTTCATCTTCCCTTGGTCTCTTAGATGCATGATTTTTAGTACCATGTTTCAAGGGAAATACATGCTCGAAAAATTTAGCATTTCTCGACTCAATGATGGTATTTTCATAAGTATCATCAATTTCAGATTTGTGTATCAAAAATCGATATGCAGCACTGTTTGTGCATATCCAATGAATACACAATCAATAGTTTTTGGTCCAATTTTGACCTTCTTTGGTTTTAGTACTTCTACTTTGGCAAGACACGCCCACAATTTTAGGTATTTGTAGGATGGTGGTCTGTTTTTTCAAAGTTCATGAGGAGTTTTAGATGTTTGCTTTCGGGGTATTTTATTTAAAATATGATTTGCCGAAAGAATAGCTTCTCCCCAAAAATTATCTAGCAAGCCAGAGCTAATCAGTAAGGCATTCATCATTTCTTTAAGGGTTCTATTTTTTTGTTCGGCTATACCGTTGGATTGAGGTGAATACGGAGCTATAGTTTGATGTATACTTCCATGCTCAGCACAGAATTCCTCAAATGGAGACTCGTATTCTCCTCCTCTATCACTTCTTAAAGATTTGATTTTCTTGTTGAGTTGATTCTCAACTTCTGCCTTATACTGTTTAAACATTTCAAATGCTTCGTCCTTACTTCTAAGGAGATATATATGACAGTTTCTGGTACAATCATCAATGAATGTAATAAAGTACCTTTTTCCACCTCTAGTTTGACACATTTTCAAATCACATATATCAGTATGTATTAAGTCTAAAGGTTCGGTATCTCGTTCAACATGATGAAACGAGGTTCTTGTCAATTTTTCTTCTGCACAAACTTGACATTTATAGTTTGAATCTATATTGCATTTTGGTATAAATTCTAGATTAATCAATTTTCACAATGTATCAAAATTTATATGCCCTAATCTAGAATGCCATATGTTAGAAGATTCAACAATATAAGCAGAAGAATCACTTTCATTCATTTCAGTGCATAGGAAAATAGTGGTTACATTTGCTTTTAACAAACAATCACACACGTATCCTTTTCCAACATACACTCCATTCTTGGAAAGCACAAATTTATGAGCTTCAAAGGTCAATTTGAAGCCACGCTTGCTCAGTAATGATCCTGAAATAAGGTTCTTGCGAATTTCTGGAACATGGAGAATATCATTTAAAGTTAGTTCATTTCCAGAAGTCAGTTTCAACACAAATTTTCCTTTTCCTTCGACCTTTGAAGTAGGAAAATTGCCTATAAAAAGTTGTTCAACATCAGTTGCAGTTTTATAGGTTGTAAACATCCATTTGTTAGCACATATGTGTCGAGTGGCTCCAGTGTCTACAAACCATTCCTTTGAGTTACCATCAAGGTTGCATTCTGATATTACTGCACATAAATCAAGATCAGAAATGCCTTTCGAAACATCAGCCGTATTTGCTTCTAACTTCTTCTTTTTAGGTGCGCGACATTCGGCTACTTTGTGCCCCTTCTTTCCATAGTTGTGACAAGAACCCAGAAATTTCTTTGACTTCTTAGGAGCATTCTCCCTTTTTCTTTTGTTAGTCTTGTCTGACTCAACAACACTTGCTTTGACAGCAATATTCTGAAAAATCTTTTTCTCAGAATTTATGTTATCTTCCTCAATGCGTAGCCGAACTAAGAGATCATCCATTGTCATTTCCCTACGCTTATACTTAAGGTAATTTTTGAAGTCCTTCCAAGAAGAAGGCAATTTCTTAATAGTTGCAGCAACTTGAAAAGTCTCGCTAAGAGTCATCTTTTCATCTTCTAATTGATGGATGATAAGTAGCAGTTCTTGAGCTTGACTTATCACCGTCTTTGAGTCAACCTTTTTGAAGTCTAGAAATTTTCCAGCAATGAATTTCTTTATACCTACATCTTCAGTTTTGTACTTTTTCTCCAGAGCCAACCAGAGTTGTTTGGACGTTGCAAAAGTACAGTAGACATTGTAGAGGTTATCATCCAGACCATTCAGAATATTGTTTTTGCACATGAAATCTGAGTTTGTCCAGATATTGAGTGCCTCTACTTTAGTAGCGTTAGGTTCGAGTTCGTCTACCATAGGAGCCTCTTCAGTCAGAAACTTGGCAAGGCTTAATGTTGTTAAATAAACCAATATTTTCTATTGCTAGCGCTTGAAATTGATTTCATTGAACTTCTCTGGCCTTTCGCCATGAGACAGAGCCATTGTTGGTAGCACAAACGCTGGCTGAGCAGTTTTCACTGTCTGAATCGGTGCAGAATCAGTGCTGCTGTTTTTCGTCATCTGCAACAAAAATATTGTTTCAAGATTGTTAGTACTTTTGTAATTACACAATCGTATTACAAACAGACAACAACAACAATCAACGTTAATCAATTATGTCATAATGGTCACGTCAAACTGTGTTTACAATAATCACAGAAAGCATAACCGATTTGTGCACAAGACTGAAGATAAACAGAAAGTATTCTGTTTCAGTAATGTCCGAGTCCAGAAGTTTTCTATTTCCTTGAAACAATATTGCCGTCGTATGCATCAATCGACGTTGTTGCAATTTGTTTCCCAGGATAAAACGGACCAACTCCGTTGCGTAGTACTAGCAAACGGAGCTCTGACGAACTAAAGTTGATTATAGAAACTAGATCAAAGAATTACTTTGAAGAAGAAGAAGTAATGCAAACAGAAAAAGTTAATTCTGTCTTGTTTTGGGCAGTGTATATATAGGCAAGGAGGAGTGCCTGTTCGCATGCATTAGTAACCGTTAGAATAGGAAATGTTGCGACCCTTTAACCGCCCGGTTATTAATATGCGTCCTTTGAGAATTCAAATGGTTGTACTTATTCAGCTAACAGACATTCCTTTCGAATTCTGGACTAAACGGACACACCTTTAAAATTCTGAGAAAAAATATTCTTATGTTAGTGCACTAGCCCAATCAGCAACCGTCAGCCATATCCAATCAAGAAACTCCAAGAACCTTATCTTTGACATTTTAATATATTATTATGTCATGGCCAAGCCCACATCCTCATATCATCCATCTCCTTTCTATTTTACATAAGCCTATTTGGCTTCTAATATATTAGGAGAGATTGTGCTAATATTTCTATGATGTGGGACTTTAAATGTTCCTATCTCTTCTTCTTCTTACTTTCCCCTTTCTTTGCTCATTCATTTCCAACATAAACACATCAAAGATGTATAGATCTGAAATCTAATAAGAAGAATACGTGATAAAAAAAATTCTTCTAAATATGAAAGCTAACCCACCAAAAAAAAAAAAAAGACTAAAATGGACTCAAAAGAACAATATAACAATGCACAAATCAAACTTTTCCTTTTTCTAACACAAACCGAACATAAAAATTAATCCGAAATGTACAAAAAAAAAAAAAAAAATAGAATTAAAATGCTCTACCCTGCAATAGCATCAAAAACTTGATTTGCAGGAAAAACTTTTAACCTTTAAAATTAATCAGTTAAATCATATACCAAGGTTTTGAAGATGTTAAAACAAATGATAAAAATAAAAAAAGATTGTTGAAAGTAAACTATGAGATTTTAGAGCTAGTAATTTAGAGCTGAAATCATTCTCATGATCACAAGAATAAATATAAAATGATTTTATGATCTTTTTTAATCTTTTATGCAATCAATGGATGTGTATTTAACATAAATATGACATAAGTCACATAACTGTGTTATTAAGTGAAGACATGAACGCAAAGAACATTAAAGTAAATGACAAGACTTAGGAAGCCATTAAAGAAAGAACTAATTTTATTTTTCAATTTTGCATGTTTATAGTTTGCATAAAAGAAGAGCGTATTTACATGAATATAAGAGGATTACTTGTACATGTCTAAAATTCTAATTTATTTTTAGCATGGTACCCATAATGCCTTTGAGATGATGTAGTTTTCAAGTCGTTATTAACCTTTACCTAATCATCTACTAACTTGTGCTTTCACTTTTGATTTGTTTAATCTTAAGTAGCTGACAGGTGAGCTCCTCCGCATTGTATGAATTAATTAATTTCTTCATGCTTTTGATCTTAAACATTTGTGTATGTATATACCTTAGTTATGTAGCATTTTCTATTTGCACTCCTTTGTCTACAATACAAAATAAGAATGTACAAGTAAATTTTCTTTAAATTAATTCATACAAAATGACCATATCAGTCCTGTGTAAATGAGTGAATAATGACTTTTACACTACCAAAATTATAAATATTACAGGCAAACACATATGCCTCTACCACTTCAATTAGAGACAAATAAATATGATGTTCTGCCCCAAATAACATGAGAGGCAATTGAGTGTTTGCCCTTATAAATGCCGTCCTTAATAATTAATGGAGGCAAAATGGACAATAAAAGTGTCTCCAATATTCAACATGCCATGTATGGCAAATAAGTGGAAAAAGTAAATAAGGCATTAATAAACGCCTCTACTGGCAGTATAATTATTAAAAAAAAAATATACAAATTAAAGGCAGTATTATATGATTGGCAATATAATACAACGGCACCTTAAATAAAAACATAAATAGAATAAAATCTAACTTTATCTGAGCATAAATTTATTACATTCATTAGCATTACAGATCATGGTACATTAACTAGAATTCACTACAAGGACATGCTGCTAAATACCTTGCAACACTTTACTGTATCATCAAGGCAACATCAAGAGAAGTACTACTTCATTAAATTTGCTTAAAAGCTACAACATCTTAATCCAAAACACAACATGCAATAGGTTGATCTGGCTGCAAACTTCAAGGCAACCACTTCTGTTATCACAATGGAGAAAAAGGAATGAAAAAACATACAAAGTTAATTCTCATAGAAGGAAAAAATAATTTAAACGTGTTCTACAAGGTTAACAGAGATTCAATTTGATAAACATCTTCTTTTTTCCGACAAATAGGCAAAATACCATTATCTGTTATTCTAATCACATTTTAAATGAGAACAAATTATTAATTCGTAGTGTTGAGGGTGCAATGTGTCCAATGTTACCACTCATGTGGCGAGCCAACTTATCAAATTTTTGCTTTAGCAGGAAAGGGCTGAGCAGTTTCCACAGTTACCAAATGTAGTAGTAGGCAGTTTGAGCCCGTACATGCATTATTATCTTTCATGGATCAAAACTTATCTAAATGATCAATGCGAACAAAAATATTCAGATTTTCATTTTGATGGCTGAAAGGAAAGTAAAATAATATGTATACTAACAAGTCTAGTACTAAATAACTTCATGAAACAAATATTGAGACGTTAAATATAATATTCGGTGACTTAATAAAAATGAACAAAATATCAAGAAAACAAGTCAAATGCCCAATCTAAACAAGGGTTAGGTAGTAAATATTTTTACGTACAGGTTGAGTTTGGGATAACAAACATCAATGGCAGAATCTAAATTGCACTGTTACTACTGATGAATAAACAATACATTTGTGTATTACATTTTGACTAGCTAGCAAATTGAAGCGCAAATGGACTGAAGTATGAGGAAAAATGTCAAGCACCATGGTCCAAGTGGTTAAACACTCCGATTTCGGTCCAAGAAGTCACGGATTCAAAACTTGTAGCGTGATCTAAACCATTGTATATATATATATATATATATATATATATATATATATATATATATATATATATATATATAGAGAGAGAGAGAGAGAGAGAGAGAGAGAGAGATGTGTAGCACATCATTTATCATGCAAATGGACAAACAAACACGTGTGCAGGACACTAGGAAAAGTATCAAAGAAAATATTTACCTTGTTGCTCTTCAGCCATTTGGAAATGCAGACAGAGTGGTACTAGTGTTGACACGGCAAATCAATCAGTTTGTACCGATGTTCGTAAGCAGCTAGGCAAATCACACAGTCATCATATTTGTTTGGAAAATAATCCAATTTTATATGTAGTTGTCGGTAAGTACGATATAACCTCATTGGATAAACCTTTGCTTTCAGAACCTACAGCCTCTGCTAGTGTTTGCAGCTCCTCATAAGTCATATTATCTGGATCAACATCATCATCCTGTGCAGCCGGAGCAATTTGATAAATATCATTCCCATGTAGAAAAGCTGAGGCAAGAAGCTGGAATCAAGGGCAAGGAATAAAAGAGTAGTCCACAAAAACAAACTTGATCGTTTTCAACATGCAGACATCATATTATTAGCAAAGCAACGGTTCTTATTGCATACATGTGAATGTTCTATTATTCCTCTTGTAAAATTTTTAAAAAAGAAGCGAGACTTGAAAGACAAGTCTTAGCAGCCATGGTCAGATAGATTATATAACTATGTGTCACTTTATGCTACTATTACGTTAGAAACTGTCTTGCGTAAAAAGCTCTTCTTGTTATTAATACTATGCATTACTTTAGTTCAAAAAAAAAAAAAAAAAAAACTATGCATTACTCTCCTATCAAGAATAGACGACGATGGCTTCTAACACATGTAGGTTTCCTATCTTTCTGCCTGTGTATAACTTTTATCAGGAAAAATATATATGACTAATTGTAATTTACAGGCCGCCGAATCAAAGCGGGCAAAATTTGTTGAAGACATAATTGTGTCACCAAGGATGGTTGATGTAATTGTCGATGGCGAGGTAAAGTTCGAAGGTCCCCAACACCATATGTTTTCTGAGTGCATCACGAAAATTGTATTATCCAGTATATTGTAAAATAAATACAGCAATTAGTAGGTGGCAAGTTTTTTGTTTGGCTACCTCATGTTTGCACACTGACCATCTTTCTAGCTAAGATAAAAAGCCTGTAGCCTACTTGCACGCATCCACTCTTAAGTAGATGCACAAAAATTCCTGGAGTTGCTTCATAACATTGCTTATTGGTCAGGTGAATGATGAATATTTGAGAACCCTAGAGGCCCTCAGCAGAAAACTAAAATTTGTTGAAGCTGATTCATTGATCAAAACATCAAAAGCTTTAAAAGACGTTCAACCTGAACTGGAAAGACTCAGGCAGAAGGCTGTACCGAAGGTTGCTAAATTAGCATTTTGATTTGCGTAAATTTATATCGGAAGTATATTATATAAATGGATGCAATTTTGTGTTTGTGCACTACTACTGTAAACTAACATTTAAGTGGCTTTCGAAAATGTTGAGAATATTTTCCTGCAGACTGTAAGTGCATATATGTGGGCTGTGAATATTAGTAGACCACGATAACCACTGTCAACACCAGATTAGTTAATTTGAGCTTCTAGTTTTTTCAAAAGCTATCAACTTATATATACAAAATGATTGTCCATCCCGCTTGAGTCACTCCTTTACTGCTATAACATTGTCTCATAGGAAGTACTTATTGTTACGACTTTCCTTTAAATTTCTGGAAGCTAAATATATTTTTGTCCATATCATTTTTATGATTTAAAAACCTATTTAACCAAAAAAAATATTGCTGCCTTAAGCCTTCCGTAGTACTATGATGTAAGCGAAATTGGAAACAAGAAAAGAAATGCCTAGTTTACTCTGCTAATCATAGTGGCACTTGTGACATTTACAGATTTATTCATTCCTTTCTGGCACCTTTTTTGATATTCTTCTAGCTATGTGTGGGTGTGTAAGAAATTATGTCTTGTTTTTTAAAAAATTATATCAGTTTGCAAGACAAATACAGAAAAATTTCGCACTCATTTGCAACATCAGAAATACAAACCAAAATCACCAAAATAACAACTGAATTCGACATGTAGTAATTCTAGGCATAGATAATGTTACATAACTGACCTTGAATTTGGCTGCCAAATGCTTTGTTTCTTCCAACTGAAAATTATTGCTCTTCTTGCTGACTTGAAATTAATGCTGCTAAACACACATCAAGACACCATATTTTGAAATCAAGGAGCTAGCAATACGACTGAACCAAATTATCACATTTTTATCATAATGTAACTGAAGTTTCGATAATAAATGTATCTTGCTCTTTAAATGGGTAAAAGTATTAAAGCATAACATGTAAACTATATAATTATAATTGAGGCCTTAGACTACCTGATTGCATGTAATTTTAGTTATACGCTTCTGTTTGGAAAATTTTCTATAACAAGTATGCTTCTCATTTATCATAGCAAATAGAAGCTTATTTTAAACTCACTATTTTAGGCATTAGTAATATTGCTATATGTAAACAAAAATTTAGGCATAGATTCAAAGTAAATTAACCTCATATTTCAGAGTTTGAGGTCCATGGTTCGCGCACGGGAAAATGGCACTTCGTTAAAGCTCTATATGTTGAAGCGTAGGAAGATGTTAATCTTCAACGATGTAAGCTTCGACTATTTTAAAAGTAAATTCTCTGGCTATATCCGACCATGTAACCATGCATAAAATATGTAGAGCAAGTTTTATTCCATAAGGCAAAGTTAGGTCGGAGAAGTAGTTACGGTGCTGTAAATAAGGAGATGTACGCAGCACTATAACATTAATGTTCTAACATTAAGGAGTCTGCTGAGACCGTTATTGTGGACTTGTGAAAAGGAGAATAGAGTTTAACTATAAATTGCGCATCAAATGTTAAATTTTTGTCCGATTAATCGTTGAATAAATGAATAAATTCAAGTGGCTTGATTATTATTTATAGTTGAAAAGGTAGAACACCATTAACAGGTTGGAGCAGTAAGTAAACTGAGATGGGAAAGATGAAAGCATGAAATGGGCCGATTCATCCAAGCTTCACTACTTTTGAGGAGACAGTATATATATTTTTTTAATATGCAAACTAACGTTTGTAAGTAAATAGCGAGCAAATGTAGAAAGAAATCAGCTTACTCCACGACTTTGTTAGCTTGTATTTGTTGACCCCTGCTTCAGGATTGAATGGTAAGATCAATGTTGAAGACCGTCTGCCTAGGTTAATATGTCAATTTTTTGTATCAGTAAGACTGGTTGGTGGACACAGCTATGAAAGTAGTTGCTTGTTATTTTCTCGATGAAGAGCTCTTTGAATACATGGAAAGTAACAATATAAATTAAACATGGATGATATACAATTTACAGCAACTTCTCGACCGAAATGTATAAATGTTAAGACAAGTTACAGATGTGCGAAAGGAAAGAATGTTCTATTCTATTCAGCTATTAAAAAAAATAGAAATGAGGTTAGTTTTTGACATACAAATGCTGCTCGTTTTTGAAGCAGCTCTTCTAGAATTGACATGCTCTTTTCCCTCTCTTCAGTGTCAAGAATCCAGTTTTCCTTGCAACGACTATAAAAGAACATGCAATTTCATAACTGAAAATAGAACTTATCGTAGTTTCGGATGCCTTCATAGTTGAATCGAATACCCACTGTAAACAGAGTGAAAAAGTAATGGATTATAAAAGCTAAACTAAGCAAGTTGAAGAAGGAGGTCATAGTACAGAACTAATGAGGATGAGGAGCAAAATGACAGGTTAGATAGTTTTGCATCGTATAACGGGGTAACTATTTTAAGGCTCTAGGGAGATCAGTTCTATACTACAACTTCTATTTTACAGGTGTATGCTGATAAAATTATCAGTTGACTTTAGAACTGTTCGGTATTTTAAATTTAACCTCTATTACAAATGCAATGATTGACACCCGTTGTAATGTGGTAAACTTCTATTAGTTACCTCTCTACCTATATAAAAAATATAGAGCACTAATAGCGTAAAGAGAATTGACATCCAATTCCTATTGTTAAGAAATGATAGTGATTGAAAACTGAATGCCATTGAATTTTATTTTGGACTTGGAATCTAGAAACAGATGTGAAAGCTTTTACTTTCTTTCCTATTATTTTTCCTTTTTCCAAATTGCTATTTGCTACAAGTAGGCTATGCATACAGAATGCAGGTTTGATGTGTAATAGTTTTTAACATGACGTCAAAAAAAATCCGATGGAAGAATCAAGTAGCGCAAATCCTAATTAGAAGAGAGGATCTTGCTTGTTGCACTTACAACGTTTTCAGCAATCTTTTGAAACTTACATTTATGTAATAAATATATGTAATAAAGGGTTTCCTCCATATCTTCTCTACTGGCACTGTTGCACAGTGTATTTGCCAAACTCGGACACTAGTGGATTACTTCCTTTAGATAGATGGCACGATTAATTCAAACTTGACTTATCATGTAGTTATTAGCGATTAACTAAAAAGAGGTAAATTTCTCAAACTCGGACATGGAAAAACAAAAACAAAAAATGGTTATAGCTAACCTCTATATACGAAGAATAATTGAAAAAAAGCTATAAGTTTTGAGTAACATACAAGTATGAGTGCTTTTGGTAGGCTAAAGTAAGTAGAATTAAGCATATATTGATCAAAATAAATATCAGGAAAAAATTCTAGACTTAAACAGGGTATTGCTGTATTATTATTTTTACTCATGTGTATAGTTTTTAGAACATGGTTATCACTTCGGCAATGGGAAGTTTAAAAGTCGTGCGCTTTATGGACTATAATATATACTAAGTTTATAAAGTAGTTGTTTTCAAAGCGGATGGTGCCGTATATGCATAGACTACATAGGATACCGAAATTGCTTTATTCTAGGGAAAAAAAAAGTTGCTTGAAGCTATCTCAATCAAACAGAATCCAAAAATAACTAGTTTTTTCTCATAGGATTTAAATAACTTTTAATGACATAGTTAAATAATTAAATGCCTAATAAAAGTTACAACAATATCCACATCATCATTGTATAAATACTTGCCAATTTATGCTAGTCCATAACTAACATGCCATAGAATAATAATTTGTTACGAATATAATAAAAATCAAACCAAAAAAAATCAAATGTCTTTGAAGGTCCAACGCTTTGACATTTAAATAAAAAGAAATAATACTTTTACAAGAAAAAAAACAAATGATCTCAACAATGGATTAGTTAAGTAATTATTTCTTCTAGCAGTACCTGTATAATATATTAAGTAATATAAAAACTATAGACTCAAAGATACATCCATACTATATGGTCCAAGCCAATAAGTAGTTTCTAGTAAAAATAGCGTCACAGACCTTTTGAATGTGTGGAGATCCTAAATAATATGAACTAATATTTATGCTTATTTAACTACAAAGCAATTCAATGAGATTTTGAGAATGCGAAGACGGTAAGAAAGAATGTACCTTTTATACATCTTTATGATATTTTGGGTTCATACCCGTAGTATCATGAAGAAGGGAGAGGCCAAGGAATCATCCATTCAACCTGGCACTGTCCATCATTTCCTGATATGTGTCCTTTCCTTCATTATCTACAATCAACTAGCTCATTATTCAATTATACCAAAAGCATAATAAACAAACAACATTCACTAGAAATTTTACACCAATAAAGTATTTAAAAATTTCAAATTACATAGTGCACTAATGGAATGTTTTGACATTAAATTAAGAAAGTACACACGATATTAAAAATTGCAGCATTTGAGGATAGTTATAATACTAAATAACCTAACTATAGAAGAGGGAGACCAAATTTAAAAAAAAAAATCATCATAAAATATAAAGCACTTCTGACAAATATTTTGTACACTGAATATTCAGCAAGGTTAACACAAATGGTCTAAATATTATGATTGTGTGTGTTCATGCAACAAAAAAATAATGACATCCGAGTTAAAATAATTATAGTTTCTAAAAATTATATGTTTGCTACTAGAAATAGATAACTATGTCAATCACCTTTATCTGAGTGATGCTTGTTAATCCCATGAGCATTCAAGTTTTACTCTGATTGTGGTTAACTGGCAAACTTCTTTATACTTGAAATTTTAATCCACATGATAATGAAATGTTAGATGCATATATAAGGATACCAAAAAGGGAACAATAATAATAAATTCCAACTGCAGATTTACATGTTTCGAGATTTAATCGGTTCATTCTTTTTTTTTTTCCTCAAAGTATGAAGGAGAATCTGGAATAAGATGTAGATCTGAATGAAAAATTAGCTAAATACAAGTATGAAAAAGGGAGAAGCAATTTTGATCTTGGATTAGAGTACGAAAATAAAAATAATAAACATACCTAGGGATTTGTCGTCAACGGTAGAAAGCTGCAACGGAGAAGAAAAACAATTGATGCGAATAAGGATTTAATTTTTGCGAGGTTGGAAAGGATTGCAAAATTATTTTTTCCCCTGAGGAAAAAGCTTGGCGGTGCTTTTCCCTCCCCTTCAGATCTCTAATTTTCGGAAGAGAAGGCATTTGCATTTGCTGTTAATTTCGAGGAAGAAGTAAAGGCGGTTCTATTTGTCATTACTACCATCAATTAGGGACATTTTGTTATTTGGCCCCTGGTGTTTATTAATAGAGGCACAATCCTTAACTCGCCTCTATTCTTTTGTCCCTATTGCTTGAAATTTCCGTAGTGATATTTTTGTATTTTATTTTAGGACATATGTAAAAACACCTTAATATGACATGTATTTTTTAAAATAAGAATAAATATGTGAGTAAAAATATGCATTTTTAGTGCACAATAACTACTTTGTTTCAATATTATATACGTATAGGTAGGTTTATTTGATATTTTAATAATACAAGTGCTAACATAAGGGAATATTCACGTACCTCATATCTCATTATTCTTCATATTATTCGATGGTAATACTACCAAATTGCTCACAGTATTGTGTGGGTGTTACAATGCCGACTTAATGCAAAATCCCTTGGAAGAAACTTTTGGGGTTATTGAAGGTCATGATGCTCTAGTGCAAGCATAAATGACTAATTTCGCTTATATTAATATGGATTTTGATAGTTTGGAAGGAAAGCCAATAGTGGGATCAGGGTCTGCTATGGAAATGCAAGGCAAGCTTGATGCTTGCGAGCACATGTTCGACAACTGGAGTTGGATGATTCTTAGAAAATGAACTTAGCCTCTAGCAAGTTCAGGGTGTAGTGATTGGATGATGGAATTCTAACCAAGGCTGCTACTCCCAAGGATTATTTCACTTGGGGTTAGTTTTAATGCTCACTTTGATGAGACATTAAAGTTGTTTAGAAATCGATTTTGTTTAGGAAGTTTGCTGACTTGAAGTAGGAGGATATGTCAATGTTAAGTATGTTGTTGAACTCGACATTGTGTCAAAGTATGAGATCTCGTTCATCGACACTCAATAGCTACAATCTACACTTAAACAAAGTAATGAGTTCGTATACTTGGTTTCATTAAACATCAGATAAAATAGTCAACGACCACTAGTTCAAATGGGAAGCAGTAAGATTCCTAGGTTGAGGTTTTAGAGATTATGTTTTCGAATCCACGAGAGATCAAAATAAGTACCTACGTGAATGGTGCACCACTCTTGTACTCAAACTGACTAAAAAATCTGGATAAAGTTCACTTTTGAATCATATCAGGATCAGTATTAAATAAAATGTGGTTGATAGATAAGGTAAATTGTGATGAAATTTAGTTGTTGAAATGAAAATTGCTATAGAGCATCTGTGCTTCCTACTTATGATGTTATCGCTTTATACACAACTTTTTGTCTAGCTAGTATATTACTTCTAAAATTAAGGATTGCAGCCAGAGCACTGGATGAGTCCATATCACAGCCACTTATTTTAAATCCTTTTAAAAGACATTTTGAATATGAACTTCTATGTAGCTTGAGTATACAGCAAAAGTAAAACTGTATGGATAGACAAGTTGAATAACAATAAAATTAAGTTACAATAAAATTAAGTTATGTTACTTGTGATCCAACAAATTAAACTGTTGCCAAACAGGATAAATTAAAGAAAATAGCTTGTAAACTGTTTTTGCTAGTTAGCTTCTAGCCTTCCCCACATCCACTTAGAATAAAAAAATGCTTCGTAATTGTCATTCATCCACACTCCAAAAATAAACTTGTATCCTTCCTAAATATAAACAGGAGCCAAAAGCTTGAATTTAGGTTCATATTTCTTAAGATAGCCATCAGTCACCATTCTTTCGTCTCTCCTTTCTTTTGGCAACGCCATTCCTTTTGCTAATCTGATATTGCTACCTCAAGGAAATCGCATCCTTCTTTTGGTCAAAGGGAATTAATTTCAATTTCTTGTGGAATGTGCCTTCTCAATATCATCCATCATCAGAGTTATTTGGTAAGAAATATCATTTTCTTTAACATTTATGTCCAATTGAAAGCAATTTATGTTAAATTCATACTACCCCAGAATCACCGAAGTGTTATAATGGCTATTACTAGCAACCTCGATACTTGATTTCAAACAAACATCATAAGGAGGATCTATTTTCTTGTATGATGAAGTGTTTATTTCATATATCAATAATTTCATATGTAGATTATGCTGATAATACCATGTAAAGTGTGATTTCTAATTCACATTCTAATTCAGGTTGAACAACATAGATGGAGCAACTGTGTCAAATAGGAGAAGCATTGGGAAACCTGAAAGTTCTTATGGTTTTTCAAAATGAAATACGAATAAATCAAAGACAATGCTGCCTGCTATCAAGTGCCTACGAAACAGCTTTTGAAATAATAACAGATGAAATAAAACACAACTTGAAATTTGAAGAAAAGTTTTCGAAATGGGATGCACTAGAAAACCCATTAAGGGAATTTCATAGGATCGTCAAAGAAGGAAAGCAATACATAAGGCAATGCATAGAAACAAAGGACTGGTGGGCTAAGGCGATAACTCTGAACCAAAACGTAGACTGCATTCGTTTTCACATTCACAACTTATTGCTATGCATGTGCATTGTTCTGGAAGCAATTGAAAATGCAGGTGAAATTTCAGGTTGTGACCATGAGGTGATTTATAAGAAAAGACTTATTCTTTCCAAGAAGTATGACAAAGAGTGGTTGGACTCGAATCTATTTCAAATCAAGTTTGGAAAAAATTACTTGGTCTCTCAAGAAATGTGTAAAAAATATGAAAGTGTTGTGAAAGAGGATAGATGGATATTCTTGGAAGCAGTCACAGAGAAAAAGATTTCTTCACTGTCAAAACAGGATAGCCAACTTCTTGAACTTTTATTATCCCCTAAAGATAAGTTGTTTCCGGTTTCAGTACTAGTAAATTCGAAAGATTACCATGTCAGGAAAAGGCTCGGAAATGGAAATAGATACAAAGAGGTGCAATGGGTAGGAGAGAACTTTATACTAGGTAGATTTGGTGGAGACGTAAAGCAACTGGCAATGGAGATATCAAACATATCACCAATAAGTCATCCTAATGTGATGAATTATATGTATGCATTTGCGGATGAAGATAAAAAGGAATGCTTACTTATTATGGAGCTCATGAATAAAGATCTTTCTAGTTATATAAAAGAGATTTGTTGTACAAGGAGAAGGATTCCTTTTCCTCTTATAGTGGCAGTAGATGTAATGCTTCAAATTGCTCTGGGTATGGAGTATCTGCATTCTATGAGGGTTTACCATGGAGATTTAAACCCTTCTAATATTCTTGTAAGAAACAGAAATTCATCACCTGATGGATATTTGCATGTCAAAGTTACTGGGTATGGGCTTTTAAGTGGAAGTTCTAATTCAAAAGGGACGAGGAATAATTGTTCAAGTTATCCATGTATATGGTATGCTCCTGAAGTTCTAAATGAACAGGAAAAAACAACAGTTGACAATTGGTTTAAATTCTCAGAGAAGGCAGATGTCTACAGTTTTTCAATGATATGTTTTGAGCTATTAACCGGAAAGATACCATTTGAAGAAGATCATTTGCAAGGAGAGAAAATGAGCAGGAATATAAGAGCAGGAGAGAGGCCATTATTTCCATTTCCTTCGCCAAAATATCTTACTAGTCTAACGAAAAGGTGTTGGCAAACTGATCCTAGGCAAAGGCCAAGTTTTTCCTCTATATGTCGAGTTCTTCGATACGTTAAGAAGTATCTTATTGCGAATTTAGATAGAAACCAACATGAGATACCAGGTCCGAGTATCGACTACTTAGATATCGAGGCTACCTTATCAAAAAAGTTTAAGGCTCCTGACTCTATGAATGTGTCTGAAATTCCATTTCAGATGTTTTCTTTTAGAGTGGTGGAGAGAGAAAAGTTTAGTGTGAATATGAAGGAGAAGAGTTCGGAGTCGGGAAGTGAAGGGGCATCTACTCACGAAGAAGAAAATAATGTATTCAACTTGACCATGATTCAAGAATATGCGCTTTCTTCTCCTTTGCCATCTCCCATTTCGAAGTCATTGTCTCATTCTAGTTTAGATGTTTACAAGTCTTCACCCAGGAAAGTGAATCTAAAATCCAACAAACAGTCAGGTAAATTGCATACCCTTTTCTTTCATATTTCAGTGTGGAATTATGTAATCACATATGCCCTTCTTTCTTTCTTTTTAATATAATTGTCATTTACTTACTGTTTATTTTCTGGAGTTAACATGTATCCCTAGCGGCACAAACCCATGAGCCTCTGACCATTTATACCAAGAGACTTACCATTAGATGTATGATTCTTGTCAAGAATTGTTTGGTAACTTTATTCACAACAAATGATCCCATTATGTGATTTGTAGATGTCAAATAAGAAAGACCCGATTACAACTTTCCCAAAAAATCGGCATTCATGTACTCTAGCGTAAAATCTATGTAGCGAAACACCGACATGGTCATTAAATCAAAGACTCAGCAGCTTTTGACCATGGATTCTAGCATGTTATATTCTGATGAGTTGCGTTGCTCGTTAAAACCATTGATCTTGTAGTTGATGTTTTCATACACTGGTTAAGATAAGAGTAAGTGATCATATTCCCCTCTTTTAACTCTTTTTGAATGTACTGAAAGAAATTGTTTTTGCCTTCAGCATCTTATAATTTTGTATTAACAGCTTAAGATACCTGTACTGTTGGGAGGAGTTCAAAGTTTAGACAATTATTAAGTTTTAATTATTATGCTTTGTGAATAATGCGAATGTTTGGATGTCACCTTGGTTTTTAGGGCAGAGCCAACCAAAAGGAAAGGTGGTGAGGCAGCCACCACTGTTAACACTTCGAGGAAGAAGTTTAAGACTGATATCTGACAATAGCAACAACCACTTGACACCTACAGCCGTTATGACTCCCGGAAGGCGAAGGATATCTGGGAACAAGTCAGATTCAGAGTTGTTAAGATAACTATTCATCTACATAATTGATCTTGGTATGTAGGATGCATTTTGAAAACCTGTTTCTTAGTTTTTATTTTTTTTATTTTTTTTTACATGATAGTTTTGTAATCTCACTTGGCATAATGATTACATAAAACGATTGATTCTATTAGTGTTAGTGGCGGCTACCGCTTCCCAGAGTTAGCTGGGGCAATGCATAATAGCCTTTCTATATATTTAAGCACAGTACATTTAATAGATTTAGATTGCAGGGTACATGGATATTAAAAAAACTAACAAAACAAGAAGGAAAAAAATGAGTAACTAACCAAAAAATAAAGGAGGAAAGGAAATAACTACTGAGTGAGAGGCAAGGAAAATCGAGACTGATGATTAAACATTATTGTTGTATTGAATTATTTGCTTATTTATCAAGCAATAGTTCATAATAAATAATAGAACAATTGTGACGACTGCATCTCATAGCACTTGCCCTGAACAACATAAAAGAAACACTGCATACATGTCAAGCTGACATAGGGCGATCATCAAAAAACAAAAGCAATACAACATATCGAATATCGCGCAGCGCATGAAACAGAGTTTAATATATATATATATATATATATATATATATATATATATATATATATATATATATATATATATATATATATATATATATATATATACACATACACAATAGAATATTAGTGGGTCATAACAAAGTAAAAAACATCAACTCTATAGAATTGCCGAGTTATGTACAACATGATATAAAATCTAATACATCGGTCTTCACTACAAGCCTCTCATAATTTAAAATCTAATACATCAGTCTTCACTACAAGCCTCTTAGAGTACGAGAAAACAACATAAAAATTATCTATAAATATAAAGTAATAGGTCAAAGCTCTCCAAGCTCGTCTTCAGCACGAAAACAGCGTCTCCAATCTAGCCTACGCATTTAAAAGTATCCAAGAAATAAGATGTAAAACATAAAATCCTGGATCAAATAACAGCCTTGTATGAATGGTAAATGAATGTCAAAAGTCACACTAGAAAATATGACAATAGACAGATATATATAAGTCATACTTGTCATGTCCCTACAATTATATTCTGCAGTAGAAGTCACAATTAGGGACAGAGACAGTAAAGATCAGGTTCGTGTAAATATTGACAAAGTTGCTTCGATGATAAAAGACTTGGCTGATGGTCGAAGCATACGGACCGGCATTGCAGAGCGGCACCCACCTCAAGATTCTACTGCTTGTGTTGATGAAAAATGAATGCCTTCTTTCTTGTTTGGGTGTTTATTCAAAAGGGTGGTTTTACCTCGGTATCTATACATTTTGATAGTCTCAACTTGTATGTTATATGATTCAATACATACAACGTGATTATCATATTCTAATGTATGACAGCCTTAGAAGGGTATGTATAAAAAAAAAAAAAAAAAAAAAAAAAAAAAAAAAGAGATAGAGTACCAAAGGGTTAGCACATAATAATAATATAATATGAGTGTTACGGGCACGCGCTTCGCACGTGATGTTGGCACAAGCTTCGTAGGTAAATTTTTCTTTAAAAATTATTTGTGCTTACATATTTAAGAGAAACGGTTTTTATAAATATTTATCGATGTTTTTTTTTTTATTGTAATCATGTGAACGTGTTTTAAATTCTTATTTCTAAATTGTAATTATTTATTTATTATTGTGAAATTTTGTTTTTGTTATTAATTAATAAATTATGAAAATGTATATGAAGTTTATTTATTAGACACTATGTTAAATGATATCAAGTTTGGTAATATATATGAAATAACGTTATGAATTTGTAAAGGAAAATACTCGCTTTATCCTAATACTATGAGGTATTAACATTTATTAAAATGCCAACAATTTTTTATTTGCTATTTTTTAGGATCATTTTTTAAAAAAGAAATTGTATATGAAAGGAAATTTTGGTACATCATGCTCGGACTAAAAGTTTGTGCTTACAAATATATATATATATATATATATATATATATATATATATATATATATATATATATACATATATATATATATATAGTATATGACACTCAAGCAAAGTAGTAGATGATATTGTAACAAAACAGAATAGAAGAATCTAAGCAGCCTTCTTCATTGGCTTATTTCTACATCTCTTCTCTAGTGTTTGATAGGTGATATTATACCCAAGAAACAAAAGTAAGAACATGCATAGCAACCATAGCATCCATCAGACAAAAACTAACTATCGCCTTATAAAGCCTTGACTATGTGATAACTTAGATGACAATCCTCGCTTATGTTAGTTGCTAATGGAGAATCTTGGTTTTAATTGTACTTTCGTACCATAAGGATCCAAAATCCAGCACTACGCGTCCAATGGAGCAGTCTAGTACAATACACATGACCAACGCAACTAGTCTTTGGTTGTCCCGGGATACAATACCCCTGCTTTAAGTTATAAATAGAACACTCATCAGTGATTCCTTGGCAATCCTAATCTTTAAAATCTCCTTGCAACTCCATTTCTAGGCATACATCATAAAACCCAATCTTGACCATTATCATACAACATCATTCCATCCTAAGTTGCTATTCAACTCCTTCGATCCTATTCCTTGCCCAAGCTCTCAACCAAAGAGTCATAATGTTGTAACTTCTTCATCATAAAAGTTATCAACTAGCCACCATGTTTAGCTTGACCCTTTGCAATCTATGCTCCTGCATTACGAGTTGTGCCACCACCATGACCTTTGGTTTGACTCGGTGCCAACTCATCACTAATGAGTCGTTGTCAGGTCTATTACTTATTCAAATCTTGCTTTGTCTTTCTTTTGATTTCTACTATGCTCTTCCTAGATGCTAATGACCTCGTCCCATCTCTCTTAGTCCTCAAGTCTTCTCTTTTATACGCCATTGTTTGTTTCATTCAAGATGACGTATTTATCATTTAACACTTGTCCTATCTATTATTCAAAAACTTTAGAGAAAATTCTATTGAACATGCTCTTTCCAACCATATGTGTTGTTACCTCACAACAGCCATGATATAAACTCGACACTGATTCAGGTGCTATGAGTCGGCATCGATCTAAGGACTTAGCTTCAACTGAGGTATGAAACATGCTCCACCCTTGCCTTGCTTCGGCGCATATCCTCCAAATTTCTTGTGGTTCCATTAAACTTTGCTCCAAATATGCTTCGTTCACCAATCAAGCTCCTAATCAAGCACAATTCTAACAATAAAAATAATTAAGCATAGCATCTTGTCCAATCATAGTAACAATTCAAATAGCAAATTAGATGTAATTTCATTCAATTACAAGTTATCAATCATTCCACTAAATAATCAACGTAACATCTCTCATTTTTAGTAACATTACTCTAGTGGTTTAATTGGATAAATTAGGTAAGAGTAATGTGATTTAATTGTTAAGTTGAGATATGCACATATAAATAAGTAATGTGTTTGTCTTCGGAACTAAGTAAAATGAATTAAACATTTGTAGAATTACGTGAAGGTCAAAGTGAGAAACACTTGGCCTCGTATATATGATCGTTTCCTGCATCGTAACCCTTATTATTATTGTTAATAAATAAATGATCAAAGAAGCAAGCAAAGAATAGAATCACACAAGATTTAACGTGGAAAAACCCTTTTCGGGAAAAAAACCACGGGAGAAAGGCAAACTTTATTAATTAATTGATGGAGTTTTACAAGTTTATTTTCATTACAAACCATAGCAATGAATTTATATTCTACTTTCATGCAGCCAAATAAGGAGAGAAAGAATAAAATAAAGATCTCCTTTATCCTTTAAATGAGGTTGCTAAAAATATCTCAATCAAGAGAATAAATTAAGGATATAGATAAGATCCTTTAGGTGACATCAAATGGACCAATTCTAATGAGAATTTCGGATCACAAATTAACAATCTCCACCTTGAGACGAATTCTCATCTTGAAGTAGAAAGATGAACTACAAAAAACGAACTCCTTCAACAAATAAATATCTGCCTTACTCCAATAGTCCCTAAAGACTATACTGTAACACCAACCAAGCTTGAGCAAAGCTCAAACTTAGTAATTGGAACTGGCTTTGTCATCATGTCAGCGGGATTGTCATGAGTACTTATCTTGCAAACTTTAACCCCACCTTTAGCAATAACATCTCGAATGTAGTGATACCTAACATCTACATGTTTAGTTCTCTCATGAAACATTTGATCCTTTGTAAGGCATATATCACTCTGGCTATCAGAAAATATAGTAATGCAAGATGTATCTACACAAAGCTCAAAATATAAACCTCTTAGCCAAGTAGCTTCTTTACATGCTTCAGAAATAGCCATATACTCGGCCTCAGTAGTAGATAATGCTACGGTAGTTTGCAAGGTTGCTTTCCAACTCACAGCACAACCACCAATGGTGAAAACATAACCTGTTAATGATCTTCTTTTATCCAAATCACCAGCAAAGTCAGAATTCACATAACCAACAAATTCATCTTTAGATTTACCAAACTGCAAACAATCATTTGCAGTGCCATGAAGATATCTGAAAATCCATTGAACTACTTTCCAATGCTCTCTTCCAGGATTGGCTATGAATCTACTGACAACACTCAAAGCATGTGATAAATCAGGACGCGAACAAACCATGGCATACATAAGTGAACCAACTGCACTAGAATAGGTAACTCTAGACATGTACTCAATATCATCATCTGATTGTGGACACATGGCTGATGACAATTTGAAATGTGCAGCAAGAGGAGTACTTACAGGTTTGACATCAAGCATATTAAAACGGCGAAGCACTTTTCTAACATACCCACTCTGACTTAGGTATAATTTTCCAGAAGTTCTATCTCTTGATATCTCCATGCCAAGAATCTTCTTAGCATCCCCTAAATCTTTCATTTCAAACTCTCTACTCAACTGCCTTTTCAAATTTTCAATTTCTGCCTTGTCTGGAATCTGACTGTAACCTTTTGCAACTAATTTTGCTTTGTACCTTGTCTTATCGTTTGGAGAAACACCTTCTTTTCTCTTTAAAACCTATTTGCAATGAATAGGTTTCTTCTCTTTAGGCAATTTGATTAAGTCCCAAGTGTCATTTCTTGCAAGTGACTTCATCTCATCATGCATAGCAGTCATCCACTTATCAGAATCACTAGAGATAACAGCCTCAGAATATGAAGAAGACTCGGCAATACCTTCTATTTCTTCTGCTACAGCACACGCATAAGCAACAACATTTGCTTCCTCAATAAACCTTCTTACTGGTTTTGGATTCCTTCTAGGTCTGCTTGTTGCAATAGATTGCTGCGGTGGTTGCATAACTGCTGGAGGATCCTCAACAATGGTTGCTTCATCCTGTCTCTCAATTTTTGGTTTTGATGTAGCATCTGAATCAATAATATGCTCCACCTGGACATTTGATTTTTGCTTACTCTCAACAAGATCATTAGTAGATGGAATATCATGTAACATAGCAGATTCATTAAACACAACATTTCTGCTAATTACAATCTTACTTGTTTCAGGATTCCATAATTTATAGCCTTTAACACCAGACTTATAACCAAGAAAAATGCATTTAACAGCTCTTGGCTCTAGCTTTCCATTATCAACATGAGCATAAGCAATGCATCCAAAAACTTTCAATTCAGAATAATTTGTTGGAGAACCAGACCATACCTCAATCGGAGTTTTCTTACCAATAGCAACAGAGGGAGAGCGGTTGATGAGATAACAGGCTGTGGAAGCAGCTTCAGCCCAAAAACGTCTATCCAAACCTGCGTTTGACAACATGCAGCGAGCCTTAGAAATGATAGTCCTGTTCATACGCTCGGCAACCCCGTTTTGCTGAGGAGTGTGAGGTATGGTGTAGTGCCTAACAATGCCTTCAGCCTTGCAAATGAATTAAATTCATCTGAACAAAACTCCATCCCATTATCAGTCTGAAGCTTCTTTACGTTCCTTTCAGTTTGTCTCTCAACCATAGTCTTCCACTCTTTGAAAGCTGAAAAAGCTTCAGATTTATGTTTCAAAAAATAAGGCCAAGCTCTTCTGGAATCTAATCTATGTCATTATCTCCTAATTGCATTCTAGATTATGTGCATTCAGACTTATGGGGACTGTCTAGGAAAGCATCCATGGGCGGTGCTTGTTACATGACTTGTTAATAAATAAATGATCAAAGAAGCAAACAAAGAATAGAATCACACAAGATTTAACGTTGAAAAACCCTTTTCGGGAAAAAAACCATGGGAGAAAGGCAAACTTTATTAATTAATTGATGGAGTTTTACAAGCTTATTTTCATTACAAACCATAGCAATGAATTTATATTCTACTTTCATGCATCCAAATAAGGAGAGAAAGAATAAAATAAAGATCTCCTTTATCCTTTAAATGAGGTTGCTGAAATTATCTCGATCAAGAGAATAAATTAAGGATATAGATAAGATCCTTTAGGTGACATCAGCTGGACCAATTCTAATGAGAATTTTGGATCACAAATTAACAATTATAATTTAATAAACCATAAAAGAAAATTTTAGAGGCTAGCCATTATCCACCTCAAGTGGAAGAAGAAATCAAAATAAATTTAGGAAGATTAAAGATTCAGGATCAACAACAACAATTCTCAACAACTGAACAACAAATCAAAATGAATAATGATTCTAAATCCTTATTTAATCCAGATATGAGCAATATCCTAATAGTTTTATCATTTAAATGATTGTTTTCATATCTATATAGGTGCTAATGCGCTTTTTGGATAGAACAATACCCGGATAGCTCATACGTGCTTGCTTGCATGTGAAAATGAGTAGGTTTTGGTAGATGGGTTTTTAATTTCATAATTTTCTAAGCTTGTATGAATTTTCTATGAATTTCCTAAGTTTAATTACAAGCTAAATTAATTAGGCAGTTCATTTAGTTATTTTGGACTTCATAATTTTATGAAGGATATACTCATAAATCTTTATTTTTTCAGGTACTTTTACACTCACAGATTAATTGATATAAATTTTCTAAGCTGGCTAGATTTAGGATGTAATTAACATTAATTAAGTCATTTGTATTTAACTAATACTTTTTGTTTCCGAAAAGAATAGTTTATAGTGAAAGCCTGCTATTGATAGCATCCATTTATACAAACGAATAGGTTTTCAAGAATTATATCGAAGATTGTGAAAAGTACGTCTATAAAAAAATGGTTTTCCCTATATTTACTGTCAGCGCCATCGCCCTTTAAGTGGAAAGCATTTTCCGCACCTTTCGGAATGGTCGAGCGCACCTTTCGCTTCCTCCGATAAGCTTCAGATACTTATAATGTCACCTGCTGGCATATAAAGTATTTTTGTTTCTGCTTTAGTATATGAGGCTTCGACCTCCGCCTTTCGTTTTGGGTCTTTGGTAATTAGCTTTATGTTTTTAAAGTCTCATCTCCAATAGGGTCTACTAGCTTTGCATATGGGTTTCATCCGTTTTGCAATGACGATAGGACTCAAAAGTATAATATAGGAATTGCCATCTCCATTATTTCAAATATTTTGAGGCTTTCTTCTCAATACCTTTGGCCAAGCCGAAAGGGAATATTCTTATTAACTTGGTTTATGAATGAAACATAGAGGCTATCTCCTTAGGGCCCCTAGGCAGTGTTGGAAAGATCCTAATTTGGAACTTATTTTAACACTAAGGTTTTCGTCTCTTCGCATCTTGACTATGTTGAAGGGGTTGTTTTCGAAATCTTGATTTATAGATAAAAAAGGGCTCTCTTATGCTTCAAATAAGCTTGGAGGTTTTCGCCTCAATGCCTAACGAAGGATATGGAAGGGATTTTCCTACAAACTTTATTTTGTAAAGTAAGAGAGATTATCACCTCACTTCCCTTTAGCAGAACGAAGGTCTAAAGAGAAAGGGGCTATCACCATTAAATCCTTCGGTGGGTAGGCTTAAACGAAATCCTTATTTCAATATACAACTTATTTGTGAATGTTTACTTATGCTTGCTTGCGTGCATTGGTTTTGCCTGCTCTTTGTTCTCATGGGATTATAACATGTTGCTTTGGACACCTGTTGAATTAGTAGAAATGAGGTTTTTAGGAGATAGGAAAACAACACGTCACTTTAAATTTGATACCTTACCTAGCAAAGGCTAGGGTTTTTGTTAGCCAAATTTATGGATAACACACCAAAATTGTGTATTCCTTATAGATCCTTTTACTTGCAAAAGTGTTAGCTTGGATTAAGATACCATTTTCGTAGTAAAGCTCCTGTTAAATGCTTTTAGTGATTTTTGAAAGTAGTCCGTATAGAAAATAAGATATAATGATCAGATGTTGGAAGAATATAGTTCAAAAGTTCATATGGAAAAAGCTTATGTTATCCACTACGTGGGGTTATGTAGATAATTTCCTATTGGTTTCCGAATTAGCCTTTCGGTCAGGCCATATGTCCATTGTGCAGGGTTCTAAGATTCATAACATTCAAACAATAAATTTCCAAATAGATCACTTAAATGTGGGTTAAGTTAACATAGGGTCTTTTGAATCTCACGAAAGGGCTCAGTGTTCTATCTAGTTTGGATCATCTTAGAAAATCATTGCTTAGCTATAAATTTAGGTGGTTTTGGATATACCAATCCCAAAGCAGGCGGAGTTCACCGACTACAATATTTAAGACCTTTCGAGTCTTCCGGAAGATGTGCCGATTGAACTATTGAGCCCTTCGAATAGTTTCAGTGCCAAACCTTCAAAGTTATAAGAGAATAATAATAATGATAATAATTAAGAAATTATCATTTTATTACCTTAATATCCCTAATAAACTCTTTATTGATAACTTCTAAAGTTACGTATTTTCCTCAATTTGATTTAGAAATCAAAGCTTACAACTCAAACTTATAGATACAAGATTAAGATTGGGAAATCTATGCCTAATTTTGGACCCCTAAGGTCGTATTTATGGGTGCAAGTTAGTCCTTCCTTCGTCGTATGGGCTTCATCACGGATTTCCTGCGGAAGTGTATATGGAAGCTCAGTTAAGAGGCCTTCCGCTAGCTTATATGATGGTAGTTTTGTATGGCTGCAAAGGTTCTACTGAAGTGCTTTTTCGAACTTGTGAGTTTTGGCATTCAGCAAGAGAAGTGAACTTATAGGTGCCTCCATCTTATTATGCCTCTTGTGGAGTCGTCTTTTACTGCATACGCAATGGTTATCTGATAGAGGCTTGATCTTTTTCGTCATGCTTTCTTGGGGACGAACGAAAGACATAACTAGCTGCTTTCCCTATGCTCCAGTGAAGCTGTTTTGGAAATTATGCCCTTTGAGTTTCATCAAGAGGGGTTGTCCTTGCAAAAGAGAGTCTTGTGGCTCTTCGATTCTGGTTCTGAAAGCTATTATTGAAGGAATGTTTTGGATGCACGAAAGGCTTTCTGTCTTCAACACCCGTTCACCTTCGCTTTGGTGTAACAACCGCGGATTTTCGACCTTAAATATCAACATAACATCATGTCGACTATTCAAGCATCGGAAATACGAGATCATTAATAGAAATAAGTTAGAGGGTGAGAAATAGAAAGAAAGAAAGTTAGAATAGAAGAAGAAGATCACAACAAATGAAACACGAATCTCATAGCAAAACGAATAAAATATATTATAACAACACTTTAAAATACAAAACTATATTTGTACTTACATTTCTCATCATCAGAGTACATCATATAAATATCACAATGGAAATAACTCTCTCTCTCTCTATATATATCCAACACTGGAGCATCCTGCTCCAAGCTCCTTCATTGTTATCCGTAAATCCCGACTACTTGACTACCCGTACAAATTTTGGGCACCCAAGAGTTTAGAGGAAAAAAAAATAAACTCTGGGTCAGTCATGTGATTGGTGTAAATAAACACAAATCACTTTGTTTAACTTTTAAAATCCTTTTAAAAGAAATTATAACCATAAGACCGATTCAAGAATAAACACAAACAGTTTTTACCTTACGATAACCCAAAATATTTCTTAAGATCGATATTTTCTGATATTATAATAATGTCTAAATCGCATAACGCTTTCATCTCGTGCTCTACATATATAATATACAATTAAAAAACCACGGGCTCTTATTAGGGAATGGATTTCGAACTCTGATAAGGTATGGAACCACCTTCCGATCAGTGTACTCTAGAAGCGACACACTAGAGTTCAACAAGAACATCTTGTAACACAGCCATACATGATCGGCCATTCATTTCGCTTGAATGTGTTGAATATATTGTCACCTTACGGTTGGTATACCAACATAACCGTTCCCGGGAGATACAAAATTGAAATAAGTAACAAATATGAATATTCTCTGGATGGTGACAATATACCCTAATTGGGTGCGACCCACTTAGCCATGCTACCTTCCCGATTTTTGTCATTTCCCAGTTGATGAGGCTCGAGGTCATAACGTACTATTATACATGTTACATGTATATTTAGTTTGAATACCACATCGTCATACCCACCAAATCACAAATTGATTTCCCCAAAAATACCACGGGCATAAAGCTAAGAGAAACGTATTTCTCCACCACCAACGTAAATACGTTTAAAGTGATCAGCTAACGCAATCGATTAGATATACTCTATCAGACATTAATCCATGCACATCCTGGGACAGAACAACCCGAAGGCACTATTCTGTAAATCCATCTTAGACAATTTCTACCTAGGATCGCCAGAACAACCCTTGCACAAACTTCGTCTTCACTTATCTTCATCATATTTGATTCGTAACGCTAATGCCCATACGGAGTGGTTTTCAGATAATAAATCCGATCCCGGTCTCTCTGTATTGACAACGAGAAAAGGGTCAAACACTTTGATAGTCAGTTATTTAACTATCAAAGAAAACATACATACAAACAATGATTCAATTTCCAAACGGAAATTATATCGTGCAACCATCAATCAACACTGAGCCCCTTTAAATAGGTTTATCATTAACCCGTTTCCACTTTCTCTTCAATATTTTACCCAAATATTTCTTTAACTCGTTTTGCCAATTCATGATTTCCGAAAAAAAATTCCATTTATTTTAAACTATTTATTTTCTATATTTTAGAAAATATATCTTATCAATATCGGAAAATATTTCCATTTCTTATCGCGCACCGTTACTCTTCTCCATCCATTAATCACTAACTGTAAATTAGTAAGAGAATAATTCCCTAAATATTAACCCCGAAGGCCGAAACCAACATGAGATCAATACGTAGAAAGCCATTCAACTTAACTAGCCTCCAGTTAGTTACGAATTTCCATAACTCCATTTAAATCTGCAAAATGTTTGCTTTTAAATCATTATTCATTTTGAAATGTGAATATTATTTCTTTACAGAAAACAAAACTCATTTTATTAAATCAAATCTTGATTTAAATAAATATTTCCATTACGATTTAAAATCCCATTTATCTCGTTCTTTTATAAATTCATATTCGTATTTCACTCCATATACTCCGTTTATAAATCAACTTCCTGTTAAATAAATATCATGTTTATAACTTAATCTCGATTACCTATTTAATTACTAATTATTTGTTTAAAGAAAATATTAACTATCTTGCAAATTACTTAATTATATAATGTACAATTCATAAGAATAAATCATTTTAATAACATTCGACATCGTCGAATTTAAACTACAAATCCTTATCGATTTGTTTCAATTCTATTCCCATTTCGAATATCGAAATAATTTCATCGTTTTCTTCCTAAACGATTTCCATTTTCCCTTTTAAATAAATTCTTTTCTTGAATTTATATTTTTAAAATTATTTAATAATAATCATTTTGCTTTGTTTATAAATTAAATTACTTGATTTTATAAAATCAAAAACAAGTTATTATATTTTAACTAATCGAAATTCCATTTCTATTTAAAAATAGAAATTCCTTTTTAAAACCAAATTTCTTTTCCAATATTTTCGAATATAATATTCGGTATTTTTAATACAAATTATTTCAGGTTAATGTTGTTCAACCACCCCAAACACACAATAATCAATCATACATTATTTATCACATCATATAATGTAATACATGAAAATCAACAATAAAATTTGTTGAGGAACCAGTTGGATCCCTCGCATCCGTAGATGTTAATCAACATTTACTTCATATAAATATGAATTATTTTAATAAATGGAATCAGTATTCAATTTACGATTAATGTATAACTATATATATTATTCCAACCAATAAATTAGCAAATCATCCAAACAACCACCACACACAACATTCAATCATTTTTATCAATATTAAATAATGTTTATAAAATTATAAAACTGGACAAAGTTAGTGAGGTTACTCACCTTAGTCGTTAATCGTTGAACACCAATTGACGTTCGTTAATTTGTTCAGTCGTTTTATTTTGCCAAAAATTCAAATGAGCTCCAAAGCTCTCCCAACCAATTCCAGTATGCAGACTGCGTCCATAAAATTCCAACGTGACCAACGGCTCATCAATCTGAGTCCGTATGGACGAGATACAACATTTAAAAGTTGGTATTCATGTTTAATTAAATAAAAACTTGAATTGAATTGATTTGAGCTTTTCCATTTAATCGGCCCACTATTGCATGTGAACCCGATCGTTCTGAAAAGTATTCATCTTCTACCCATTAACCCATGTCCGTCCTTTCTGTACAGTCCTACAGAACACGAATCTCATACCCAATAATCTTTAACCATAGCTGGTCACAGTACCTTCCACAGTTGACACGAAAACAAGAAGCAAATGCCAATCATTTCTGCACCAGTCCGCATCATATGAGTTCATTTATTTTATTTTATTCTTAAAAGTCGGCCTTACCATCCTTATATTTCACATTGGCCCATCCAAACAACCCGTCTGTAGTAAATAGTTCCTTCATTCTTGCAGATTTCAAACTCAACAAATACACCTTCTTCACATTATTATTAAGAATAACCTTAAATTTAATATTTAAAAAAATGGGCTTACATATCAAACAGATCGGTCCATGTTTCCTTTGAAGCCCAAACCCATGCATATTACCCTTCTTCCCAAACCTCGTTTCTACTCTAGCAAACAAACACTTCGACATTTACTTGTACTCTACCACCTTCACTAGCAGCACCTTCAAAATACATGCGCACCTCCCGTTTTCCTTTGCTGTAGCTCATGTTCTCCCCTTCTCCCCTTCTCCCCCATATTTCATGCGCAGGTACCTCCCCTTCGTTTGCCCAATCCCAACGCATCTCATAAAGACGAGCTTAACACTCCATTTTCTTTTCATTTTTAACCTATGTTATTTACGTCAAAATAGCCTCCACCGCCATTGTATAGTGAAACAGTGAACACTTTAACCACCAAACCCCTCAACAATAGTGCATGCAAGCTCCAGGTAATTACATAACGCCATGCGTTCCATATCCCTCCTACATTGAACATACTTTGCCTCGAAAACAGTAAACTCGAATTCCTAGAAAATCACGTAGTACTCCCTGATCCCAGCAACTCTACCCCTTCATAACTACTGCATGAAAACCCGCAATGCACTCCATCCCCTCCCCATGGTTGGCATTTTAAAGTAGGGTACCATTTCCTTTTTTTATTGTAGCAGTTTGTCTCCAAGAAGTAGAAATGGTATTTTGTGTGTGTGTATTTATAGGGTAGAGAAAACTTAATAGTTGAGGTATTACCCTACTTTAACTTAAGTATGAAGTCTTAGGAGGAATTGTAGGCCTGCGCACAATTGTTTGTGCTTAGGATAGGTACAGTATGATGGATGGATGATAATTCAGTGAGTAAATAGTGTAGACGCAGAGAAGCAATATGTATACTTAGCGGTTAAGGAACCATTTATATATACATATATTAACTTTTGACTAACTTTTGACGTGCGCATATATATCTTATATTTACATATCAAAATTTGACATAGGAAATAGGTTCTATTCTCCACTTTTCAGTTTGTTGCAATATGGAGGTTAAATAAATTTTGTTATAATTTTGTTTGCATGAGGTGGTTATATAAATGGTGTAACAATTAAGTTGGAAATCAAATCACCCGTATTGTTTTCATATAGGACTAGCTTCACTTTTAGTATGCAGGTACCTCTTTTTTTTAAACCTTATTTAACATATAGCGAGATATCTAGTTGTACAAAAAGCAAATAAAAACAACATTAAATCAAAGAGTGGACAGGCTACGTAACGTAGGAAAAAGAGGTCCGTTCATGGGTGAGGCGTGTACATGATTTGTTTGGAAAAGTTTAGACATTTTAGGATACGTCGGAAAAATTCAGTTCATATAAAAACAGCTATGGATAAAAATATAAATGTGATAATATCAAGCAATGTGCCACGATCCCAAAAGTATAATAATATAGACAATAATTCATTTTATGAAGTCCTAAAATGCTGATTTAGGGTGTAGAATACTTTAAAATAAAAAGTGCTTATTTTTTAGATTAAAGTTTACAGTAAAATTCTAAAAATTAAATTATAACTACATCTCAAATATCTTGTCCAAATTTGAAATAAATAATTTATAATAAAAAAGTTATCGTCATGGTTTGTAGACGAATCCATAACGACTATTTGAAAATTCAATTTGGACATAACTTACAATCTATAATACGAAATCTCCATTTTTTCTCTTTCATTAGAAAAATACCGTTCAATAGATTCAAACATTTCTTGTTTCGAAGAAGTCCGACTAATAACGGATCCTATACACTCAATTGAAGTATCAATCGTAATATTACGAACTGCCGCGATGTTATGGGCTCGATTATAATTTATATTACGTTTAATACGTTAAACTATCATTTAAATAATATATTCGTTATTATAACTTGAATATAAACAAAAATAAATATCGTATATCATCCAAATTTCACAGTACTTCTTTTTAACCATTTTCAAAAATTAAATCTATTATCCCATTTATTATATATATTAATTTAAATATTCAAATATTTGAATTCAAACCATTCTAAATTATCAAACCAATATATGTAAATAATTAAATAAATTAACTATTAAATCGTTATAAATTACGGGACGTTACATTCTTTTCCCATTAAAAGAACTTTGTCCCCGAAATTTCTAAGGTAGAAAAATGCTATAAACTCTATCAACCAAGTAAAATTATTTATTTACTTCTTAACTTCAGTTTAAACTAAACCAATTTATTCTAATTAAAATATTAATTCATTCTTATTAATGAAAATTTTCAAAAGTCTTGAAAATTTTCTAACATTCTACATTTTTGAAAATTTTCGCCAGCATCTCCTTTGCACGGCTCAATCGGTACAACTCGCCTCTCTGGGCCTTCTCCAATCCAAAAGAACATCAAAAAGCCAAGTGGCTTGCCAAACAGCTCATAAAAATCTCATACTCATTTGAAATCAAACTTGTACCTTTTTGCCCGGCATTTAACTTTATCTCTTCAATTTGGTACCCCTTCAATACATACAATTGCCTTTCCAATTCATATCCAATCCACTTATCCTCAAATCCAGTCATTCATTTTTGTCCGAACCAGATTCTATTTCAAATTTCAAATTTCAATTCCAATCTCAAGTTCAACTCTTAACTCATTAATCCAGTCACATCCCAAATTCCTATTCAGCAATCTAATTCCATTCCAGATTAATTCTAATCCAATCCAAATTTTATCTAATCTAGTTTAAGTCAAGTTTAAATTTATTTATTCACCTCTACCATGTCAATGTATTTAACTTTATCAGTTAAATTTAAATTGCAGAATTCAAATTCCAAGGTTTGATTTCAAATTAGTTCAAAACCATATATATTTACATATATAATAACAATTCAAAATATTTGAATTTTTAAACAACTTATTTCCTCAAGCAATTCAAAACAAAATCTTTGGTAGTAATCCGTCACTTATAAACTCGAAAATGAACATTGATGATGTTGCAGTCATCGTCAGAATTATTTTTCAGTTATCGAAGTGAGTTCGAAACTATATCACTTTCAAAACATATTTTTAAACACTTTCATTTTGAAATCACTTCAAAATATTCGTTAAAACGGTTTGAAAACATTTCCAAATTTACCCAGGGTCTTAAAATTTCCTTATATTCGATTCAAAATTCAATTTCAAACACTTGTTCAACTTTCCAGAATTTTAATTCCAAATCTGATTTAAATTCAAATTCAATTCTTCTGAATTTATATATCACTCTTATACGAATTCTGATTGGTTATTTATAACTATTTCAATTATAATCTTATTCGATTATAATTACAACCAACATATCCAATATATATTGTAATAATTTAAATATAAATACTTCTTTTATATCAAAAATATAATTTAGGTAAAATTATTTATTTACTCTCTTTCAAAAACATATCATGTCGGTTCATCGTATTTAAGTGTTTAGAAATCCTTATCGACATTGTGGTGCCCCACAATCGACCAGAATTCATAAGACAATCAACCAATAAATCTCCACAATATAAATTCACTTTTATATAATCTGCAAATACGTTCACTCGCATATGCACTCAAACTCAATCTAGGGTATTACAAACCCCATCTCTATTGAGTTCTGCCATAGAGCCAAGATAATCACTTAACCTTCAGCTCTGATACCACTATAATGACCGCGGATTTTCAACCCTGAATATCAACACAACATCATGTTGACAATTCAAGCATTGGAAATACAAGATCATTAATAGAAAGAAGTTAGAGGGTGAGAAATAGAAAGAAAGAAATTTAGAATAAAAGAAGCAGAAGATCACAACAAATGAAACATGAATCCCACAACGGAACGAATAAAATATATTATAACAACGCTTTAAAATACAAAACTTTATTTGTGCTTACATTTCTCATCATCATAGTACATCATGTAAATATCACAGCGGAAATAACTCTATGTACGTATATATCCAACACTGGAACATCCTGCTCCAAGCTCGTTCAATGGTATCTGTAAATCCCGACTACTTGACTGCCCGTACAAATTTTGGGCATCCAAGAGTTTAGGGAAAAACAAACAAAATAAACTCTGGGTCAGTCATGTGACTGGTGTTAGTAAACTCAAATCACTTGGTTTAACTTTTAAAATCCTTTTAAAAGAAATGATAATCATAAGACCGATCCACACATAAACACAGACAGGGTTTACCTTACGATAACCCAAAATATTTCTTAAGATCAATATTTTTGATATTATAATAATGTCTGAATCAAGTAAATAGCAATCTAGCAGAACGCTTTCATCTCACGCCCTACATATATAATATACAATCAAAAACCAAGGGCTCTTATGGGGGAATTGATTTCCAACTCTGACAACGTACTGAACCACCTTTCGATCAGTGTACTCTAGAAGCAATACACTGGAGTTCAAGAAGAACATCTTGTAACTCAGCCCCACATGATCAGCCATTCATTTCGCTTGAATGTTCCGAATATATTGTCACCTTACAGTTGGTATACCAACATAACCATTCCCGGAAGATACAGAATTGAAAGAAGTAACAAATATGAATATTCTCTAGATGGTGACAATATAACCTAATTGGATGTGACCCACTTAGCCGTGCTACCTTCTCGACTTTAATCATTTCCCAGTTGATGAGGCTTGAGGTCATAACGTACTATTATACATATTACATGTATATTTACTTTGAATACCACATCGTCATACCCACCAAATCACAAATTGATTTCCTCAAAAATATCACAGGCATAAAGCTAAGAGAAACGTATTTCTCCACCACCAACGCAAATACGTTTAAAGTGATTAACTTACGCGATCGATTAGATATACTCTGTTAGACATTCATCCATACACGTCCTGCGTAAGGACAACCCGAAGGCACTATTCTGTAAATCATCTTAGGCAATTTCTACCTAGGATCGCCAGAACAACCCTTGCACAAACTCCGTCTTCACTTATCTTCATCATATTTGATTCGTAACGCCAATGCCCATACGGAGTGGTTTTCAAATAATAAATCTGATCCCGGTCTCTCCGTGTTGACAACGGAAAAATGGTCAAACACTTTGATAGCCAGTTATTTAACTATCAAAGAAAAACATACATACAAACAACGATTCAATTTCCGAACGGAAATTATATCGAGCAACCATCAATCAACACTGAGCCCCTTTAAATAGGTTTATCATTAAATTACCCGTCTCCACTTTCTCTTCAATATTTTACCCAAATTTCTTTATCTCGTTTAGCCACTCACAATTTTCAGAAAACGTTTTCATTTATTTTAAACCATTTATTTTCTACATTTTAGAAAATATGTCTAATCAATATCGAAAAATATTTCCATTTCTTACCACGCACTATTACTCTTCTCTATCCATTAATCACTAACAGTAAACTAGTAAGAGAACAATTCCCTAAATATTAACCTCGAAGGCCGAAACCAACATCAGATCAATATGCAGAAAGTCGTTCAACTTAACTAGCCCCCAGTTAGTTACGAATTTCCATAACTCCAATTAAATCTGCAAAATGTTTGCTTTCAATTCATTATCCACTTTGAAATGTGAATATTATTTCTTTATAGAAAACAAAACTCATTTTATTAAATCAAATCTTGATTTAAATAAATATTTCCATTACAGTTTAAAATCCCATTTATCTAGTTCTTTTATAAATTCATATTCGTATTTCACTCCATATACTCCGTTTATAAATCAACTTCTTGTTAAATAAATATCAAGTTTATAACTTAATCACGATTACCTATTTAATTACTAATTATTTGTTTAAAGCAAATATTAACTATCTTGCCAATTACTGAATTATATAATGTATAATTTATAAGAATAATTCATTTTAATAACAATCGACATAGTCGAATTTAAACTACAAATCCTTATTGATTTGTTTCAATTCTATTCCCATTTCAAATATCGAAATAATTTCGTTGTTTTCATTCTAAACGATTTCCATTTTCCCTTTTAAATATTCTTGAATTTATATTTTTAAAACTAATAATAATAATCATTTTGCTTCATTTATAAATATCGTTTATAAATTTAATTACTTGATTTTATAAAATCAAAAACAAGTTATTATATTTTAACTAATCAAAATTCCATTTCTATTTAAAAATAGAAATTCCTTTTTAAAACCCAAATTTGTTTTCGAATATTTTCGAATATAATATTCGGTATTTTTAAAACAAATTATTTCAGGTTAATGTTGTTCAACTACCCCAAGCACACAATAATCAGTCATAGATTATTTATCATATAATGTAATACATGAAAATCAACAATAATTTTTTTTGAGGAATTAGTTTGATCCCTTGCATCCATAGATGTTAATCAACATTTATTTCATATAAATATGAAGTATTTTAATAAATGGAATCAGTATTCAATTTATGATTTATGTATAACTATATATATTATTCCAACCAAAAATTAGCAAATCATCCAAACAACCATCACGCACAACATTCAATCATTTTTATCAATATTAAATAATGTTAATAAAATTATAAAACTAGATAAAGTTAGTGAGGTTACTCACCTTAGTCGTTAATCGTTGAACACCGATTGATGTTCGTTAATTTGTTCAGTCCTTTTATTTTGCCAAAAATTCAAATGAGCTCCAAAGTTCTCCCAACCAATTCCAGTATGTAGACTGCATCCATACAATTCCAAAATGTGACCAACGACTCGTCAATCTGAGTCCGTATGGACGAGATACAACATTTAAAAGTCGGTATTCATATTTAATTAAATAAAAACTTGAATTAAATTTATTTGGGCTTTGCCATTTAATCGACCCACTACTTACATGTGAACCCGATCGTTCTGAAAAGTATTCATCTTCTACCCATTAACCCATGACCGTCCTCTCCGTACAGTCCCACAGAACACAAATCTCATACCCAATAATTTTTTACCATAGCCGATCACAGCACCTTCCACAGTTGGCATGAAAACAAGAAGAAAATGTCAATCATTTCTTCACCATCATATGAGTTCATTTATTTTATATTATTCTTAAAAGTCGGCCTTACCACCCTTAAATTTCACATTGGCCCATCCAAACAACCCGTCTGCAGTAAATAGTTCCTTCATTCTTGCAGATTTCAAACTAAACAAATACACCTTCTTCAAGCTATTATTAAAAATAACCTTAAATTTAATATTTAAAAAAAAGGCTTACATATCAAACAGATCGGTCCTTGTTTCCTTTGAAGCCCAAACCCATGCATATTACCCTTCTTCCCAAACCTCGTTTCTACTCAAGTAAACAAACACTTCGACATTTACTTGTCCTCTACCGCCTTCACTAGCAGCACCTTCAAAATACATGCGCACCTCCCATTTTCCTTTGCTGTAGCTCACGTTCTCCCCTTCTCCCCCATATTTCATGCGCAGGTACCTCCCCTTCATTTGCCCAATCCCAACGCATCTCATGAAGACGAGCTCAACACTCCATTTTCTTTTCATTTTTAACCCATATTATTCACGTCAAAACAGCCTCCACCGCCATTGTATAGTGAAACAGTGAACACTTTAACCACCCAACCCCTCAACAATAGTGCATGCAAGCTCCAGGTAATTATACAACGCCATGCGTTCCATATCCCTCCTACATTGAAAATACTTTGCCAGGAAAACAGTAAAATCGAATTGCTAGAAAACCACATCGTACTCCCTAATCCCAACAACTCTACCCCTTCAGAACTAATACGTGAAAACCCTCAATATACTACATCCCCTCCCTATGGTTTGCATTTTAAAGTAGGGTACCATTTCCTTTTTTTATTTTAGTAGTTTGTTTCCAAGAAGAAGAAATGGTATTTTGTGCATGCATATTTATAGGGTAGAGAAAACTTAATAGTTGAGGTATTGCCCTACTTTAACATAAGCATGAAGTTTTAGGAGGAATTGTGGGCCTGCGCGCAATTGTCTGTGCTTAGGATAGGTACAGTATGATGGATGGATGACAATTCAGTGTAAGTAAATACAGTAGACACAGATAAGAAATATGTATAGTTAGCGGTTCAAGAACCATTTATATATACATATATTAACTTTTCAAGCGCACATATATATCTTATATTTACATATCAAACTTTGACGTAAGAAACAGGTTCTATTCTCCACTTTTCAGTTTGTTGCAATATGGTGGTTAAATAAACTTTATTATAATTTTGTTTGCATGAGGTGGTTATATAAATGGTATAACAGTTAAGTTGGAAATCAAATCACCAGTATTGTTTTCATATAGGAATAGCTTCCCTTTTAGTATGTAGGTACCCCCTTTTTTTGAAACCTTATTTAACATATGGCGAGCTATCTAGTTGTACCTAAAGCAAATAAAAACAACATTAAATCAAAGATGGACAGGCTACGTAACACTGGAAAAAGAGGTCCATCCATGGGAGAGGCATGTACACGATTTGTTTGGAAAAGTTTAGACATTTTAGGATACATCGTAAAAATTCAGTTCATATAAAAACAGCTATGGATAAAAATAAAAATATGATAATATCAAGCAATGTGCCACGGTCCCAAAAATATAATAATACAGACAATAATTCATTTTATAAAGTCCTAAAATGCTTATTTAGGGTGTAGAATACTTTAAAATAAAAAGTGCTTATTTTTTAGATCAAAATTAACAGTAAAATTCTAAAAATTAAATTATAACTACATCTCAAATATCTTGTCCAAATTTGAAATAAATAATTTATAATAAATAAATTATCGTTATGGTTTGTAAACGAATCCATAACGACTATTTGAAAATTCGATTTGGACATAACTTACAATCTATAATACGAAATCTCCATTTTTTTCTCTTTCATTAGAAAAATATCGTTCAATAGATTCAAACGTTTATTGTTTCGAAGAAATCCGACTAATAACGGATCCTATACACTCAATTGAAGTATCAATCGTAATATTATGAATTGCCACGATGTTATGGGCTTGATTATAATTTATATCATACTTAATACGTTAAACTATCATTTAAATAATATATACGTTATTATAACTTGAATATAAACAAAAATAAATATCATATATCATCCAAATTTCACAATACTGCATTTTAACCATTTTTGAAAATTAAATATGTTATCCCGTTTATTATATATATTAATTTAAATATTTGAATTCAAACCATTCTAAATTATCAAACCAATATATGTAAATAATTAAATAAATTAACTATTAAATCATTATAAATTGCGGGACGTTACATTCTTTCCCCATTAAAAGAATTTCCTCCCCAAAATTTCTAAGGTAGATAAATGCTATAAACTCTATCAACCAAGTAAAATTATTTATTTACTTCAGTTTAAACTAAAACAATTTATTCCAATTAAAATATTAATTCATTCTTATTAATGAAAATTTTAAGAAGTCCTGAAAATTTTCTAATATTCTACATTTTCGAAAAATTTCGCCAGCATCTCCTTTGCACGGATCAATCTGTACAACTCGCCTCGTTGGGCCTTCTCCAATCCAAAAGAACATCAAACAGCAAAGTGGCTTGCCAAACAGCTCATAAAAATCTCATACTCATTTAAAATCAAACTTGTACCTTTTTGTCGGGCATTCAAATTTATCTCTTCAATTTGATACCCCTTCAATACATACATCTGCCTTTCAAATTCATCTCCAATCCACTAATCCTGAAATCCAGTCATTCGTTTTTGTCCATATCAGATTCTATTTCAAATTTCAATTCCAATCTCAATTTCAACTCTTAACTCATTAATCCAATCACATCCCAAATTCCTATTCAGCAATCCAATTCCATTCCAGATTAATTCTAATCCAATCCAAATTTTATCTAACCTAGTTTAAGTCAAGTTCTAATTTATTTACTCACCTCTTCCATTTCAATATATTTAACTTTATCATTTAAATTTAAATTGCAGAATTCAAATTCCTGGGTTTGATTTCAAATTAGTTCGAAATCATATATATTTACATATATAATAACAATTCAAAATATTTGAATTTTTAAACAACTTATTTCCTCAAGCAATTCAAAACAAAATCTTTGGTAGTAATCTGCCACTTATAAACTCGAAAATGAACACTGATGTTGCTGCAGTCATCGTCAGAATTATTTTCCAGTTATCGAAGTGAGTTCAATACTATATCACTTTCAAAACTTATTTTTAAACACTTTTATTTTGAGATCACTTCAAAATATTCTTTAAAATGGTTTGAAAACATTTCTTAATTTACCCAGGATCTTAAAATTTCCTTATATTCGATTCAAAATTCAATTTCAAACACCTTTTCAACTTTCCAGAGTTTTAATTCCAAATCTGTTTTAAATTTGGATTCAATTCTTCTGAATTTATATATCACTCTTATACGAATTCTGATTGGTTATTTATAACTATTTCAATTGTAATCTTATTCGATTATAATTACAACCAACATATCCAATATATATTACAATAATTTAAATATAAATATTTCTTTTATATCAAAAATATAATTTGCGTAAAATTATTTATTTACCCTCTTTCAAAAATATACCATGTCGGTTCATTGTATTCAAGTGTTTAGAAATCCTTATCGACATTGTGGTGCCCCACAATCGACCAGAATTCATAAGCCGCTCAACCAATAAATCTCCATAATATACATTCACCTTTATATAATCTATAAATACATTCACTCGCATATACACTCAAACTCAATCTAGGGTATTACAAACCCCATCTCTATCGAGTTACGCCACAGAGCCAAGGTAAACACTTAACCTTCAGCTCTAATACCACAGTAACGACCGTGGATTTTCGACCTTGAATATCAAAATAACATCATGTCGATAATTCAAGCATTGGAAATACAAGATCATTAATAGAAAGTAGTTAGAGGGTAAGAAAAAGAAAGAAAGAAAGTTAGAATAAAAGAATAAGAAGATCACAACAAATGAAACATGAATCTCACAACGAAACGAATAAAATATATTATAACGATGCTTTAAAATTCAAAACTGTATTTGTACTTACATTTCTCATCATCAGAGTACATCATATAAATATCACAGCGGAAATAACTCTATATATGTATATATCCAACACTGGAGCATCCTGCTCCAAGCTCGTTCAATGGTATCTGTAAATCCCGACTACTTGACTGCCCATACAAATTTTGGGCATCCAAGAGTTTAGGAAAAAACAGATAAAATAAACTCTGGGTCAGTCTTGTGATTGGTGTGAGTAAACTCAAATCACTTAGTTTAACTTTTAAAATCCTTTTAAAAGAAATGATAATAATAAAACCGGTCCACACATAAACACAGACGGTGTTTACCTTACGATAACCCAAAATATTTCTTAAAATCAGTAGTTTTTGATATTATAATAATGTCTAAATCAAGCAAATAGCAATCTAGCAGAACTCTTTCATCTCATGCTCTACATATATAATATACAATCAAAAACTGCGGGCTCTTATTGGGGAATGGATTTCCAACTCTAACAATGTATGGAACCAACTTTCGATCAGTGTGCTCTAGAAGCGATACACCAGAGTTCAATACGAACATCTTGTAACTCAGCCACACATGATCGTCCATTCATTTCGCTTGAATGTTCTGAATATATTGTCACCTTTCGGTTGGTATACCAACATAACCGTTCCCGGGAGATACAGAATTGAAAGAAGTAACAAATATGAATATTCTTTAGATGTTGACAATATACCCTAATTGGGTGCGACCCACTTAGCCATGTTGTCTGCACGATTTCTGTCATTTCCCAGTTGAGGTCATAACGTACTATTATACATGTAACATCTATATTTACTTTGAATACCGGATCGTCATACCCACCAAATCACAAATTGATTTTCCCAAAAATACCATGGGTATAAAGCTAAGAGAAACGAATTTCTCCGCCACCAACATAAATACTTTTGAAGCAATCAACTTACGCGATCGATTAGATATACTCTGTCAGACATTCATCCATACAAGTTGTCCTGGGACAGGACAGCCTGAAGGAACTATTCTGTAAATCCATCTTACGAAATTTCTACCTAGGATCGCCAAAACAACCCTTGCACGAACTCCATCTTCATTTATCTTCATCATGTTTGATTCGCAATGCTAATGCTCATACAGAGCGGTTTTCATATAATAAATATGATCCCGGTCTCTCCGGATTTACAACGGAAAAAGGGTCAAACACTTCGATAGTCGGTTATTTAACTATCAAAGAAAACATACATACAAATAATGATTCAATTTCCAAATGGAAATTATATCGAGCAACCATCAATCAACACTGAGCCCCTTTAAATAGGTTTATCATTAAATTACCTGTTTCCACTTTCTCTTTAATATTTTACCCAAATATTTCTTTAACATGTTTAGCCACTCACGATTTCCGGAAAACATTTCCATTTATTTTAAACTAATTATTTTCTATATTTTAGAAAATATATCTTATCAATATCGGAAAACATTTCCATTTCTTATCGCACACCATTACTCTTCTCTATCCATTAATCACTAACTATGAACTAATAAGAGAACAATTCCCTAAGTATTAACCCCGAATGCCGAAACCAACATCGGATCAATACCCGGAAAACCATTCAGTTTAACTAGTCTCCAGTTAGTTATGAATTTCCTTAACTCCATTTAAATCTGCAAAACGTTTGCTTTTAAATCATTATTCACTTTGAAATGTGAATATTATTTCTTTACAAAATATAAAACTAATTTTATTAAATCAAATCTTGATTTAAATAAATATTTCCATTACAGTTTAAAATCCCATCTATCTAGTCCTTTTATAAATTCATATTCGTATTTCACTCCATATGCTTCGTTTATAAATCAACTTCCTATTAAATAAATATCAAGTTTATAACTTAATCTCGATTACCTATTTAACTAATAATTATTTGTTTATAGCAAATATTAACTATCTTGCCAATTACTGAATAATAATATATATAATTTATAAGAATAAATCATTTTAATAACATTCGACATCGTCGAATTTAAACTACAAATCCTTATTGATTTGTTTCAATTCTATTCCCATTTCGAATATTGAAATAATTTCTACTTTTCTTTCTAAACGATTTCCATTTTCATTTTCCAATTTAAACAAATTCTTTCTTTGAATTTATATTTTTAAAACTATTTAATAATAATCATTTTGCTTTGTTTATAAATATCATGTATAAATCAAATTACTTGATTTTATAAAATCAAAAACAAGTTATTATATTTTAACTAATCGAAATTCCATATCTATTTAAAAATAGAAATTCCTTTTTAAAATCCCAATTTTTTAAATATATTTGAATATAATTTTCAGTATTTTTAATACCAATTGTTTCAGGTCAATGTTGTTCAACCATCCTAAACACACGATAATCAATCATAGATTATTTATCACATCATATAATGTAATATATGAAAATCAACAATAAAATTTGCTGAGGAATCCAGTTGGATCCCTTCAACTTGTTTCCCTGCATCCACTGATGTTAATCAACATTTATATCATATAAACATGAAATATTTTAATAAATGGAATCAGTATTCAATTTTCGATTTATGTATAACTATATATATTATTTCAACAAATAAATTAGAAAATCATCCAAACAACCATCACACACAGCATTCATTCATTTTATCAAATTAAATAACGTATATAGAATAATAAAATTGGACAGAGGTAGTGAGATTACTCACCTTAGTCGTTAATCGTTGAATACCGATTGACATTCGTTAATTTGATCAGCCGTTTTATTTTGCCAAAAATTCAAATGAGATCCAAAGCTCTCCCATCCAATTCCAGCATGTAGACTGCGTCCATACAATTCCAACGCGACCAACGGCTCGTCAATTTGAGTCCGTACCGACAAGATACAACATTTAAAAGTTGGTATTCATATTTAATTAAATAAAAACTTGAATTAAATTGAATTGGGCTTTGCCATTTAATCGAACCCACTACTTACATGTGAACCCGACCGTTCTGAAAAGTATTCATCTTCTATCCCTTAACCCATGACCGTCCTCTTTGTATAGTCCCACCAAACATGAATTTCATACCCAATAATTTTTAACCATAGCTGATCACAACACCTTCCATACTTGGCACGAAAACAAAAAGCAAAGGCCAATCATTTATGCACCAGTTCGCATCATATGAGTTCATTTTTTTATTTTTATTCTTAAAAGTCGGCTTTACCGCCCTTAAATTTCACGCTGGCCCATCCAAACAACCCGTCTGTAGTAAATAGTTCCTTCATTCCAGCAAATTTCGAACTAAACAAATATACCTTCTTCACGTTATTATTAAGTATAACCTTAAACTTAATATTTAAAAAAAACGGCTAACATATCAAGCAGATCAGTCCACGTTTCCTTTGAAGCCCAAACCCATGCATATAACCCTTCTTCCCAAACCTTGTTTCTACTCCAGCAAACAAACAATTCGCCCTTTACTTGTCCCCTACCGCCTTCACTAGTAGCACCTTCAAAATACATGCGCACCTCCCATTTTCCTTTGTTGTAGCTCACGTTCTCCCCTTCTCCCCCATATTTCAAGCGTAGGTACCTCCCCCTCATTTGCCCAATCCCAACGCATCTCATAAAGACGAGCTCAACGCTCCATTTTCTTTTAATTTTTAAACCCATCTTATTCATGTCAAAACAGCCTCCACCGCTATTGTATAGCGAAACAATGAACACTTTAACCACCAAGCCCCTCAACAATAGTGCACACAAGCTCCAGGTAATTATTCAATGCCATGCATTCCATATCCTTCCTACATTGAACGCACTTTGCCCCGAAAACAGTAAACTCGAATTGCCAGAAAACCACGTCGTACTCCCTGATCCCACCAAGTCTACCCCTTTAGAACTATTGCGTGAAAACCCTCAATATATTCCATCCCCTCCCCACGGTTGGCATTCAAAAGTAGGGTACCATTTCCTTTTTTTATTTTCGCAGTTTGTTTACAAGAAGAAGAAATCGTATTTTGTGCATGCGTATTTATAGGGTAGAGAAAACTTAATCGTTAAGGTATTACCCTAGTTTAACTTAAGCATGAAGTTTTAGGAGGAATTGTAGGCATGCGCGCAATTGTTTGTGCTTAGGATAGGTACAATATGATGGATGGATGACAATTTAGTGTAAGTAAATAGGGTAGACGCAGAGAAGCAATATGTATACTTAACGGTTAAGGAACCATTTATATATACATATATTAACTTTTGATGTACACATATATATATCTTATATTTACATATCAAACTTTGACGTAGGAAATAGGTTCTATTCTCCACTTTTCATTTTGTTGCAATATAGCGGTTAAATAAACTTTATTATAATTTTTTTGCATGAGGTGGTTATATAAATGGTATAACAGTTAATTTGGAAATCAAATCACCAGCATTGTTTTCATATAGGACTAGCTTCCCTTTTAGTATGCAGGTACCCCCGTTTTTTGAAACCTTATTTAACATATGGATAGCTATCTAGTTGTACCAAAAGCAAATAGAAACAACATTAAATCAAAGAATGGACAGGCTACGTAATGCAGGAAAAAGAGGTCCGTCCACGAGCGAGGCATGTACACGATTTGTTTGGAAAAGTTCACATACAAACGGCTATGGACAAAAGTAAAAATATGATAATATCAAGCAATGTGCCATAGTCGCAAAAATATAATAATGTAGACAAGTTAATTCATTTTGTGAAGTCCTAAAATGCTGATTTAGGGTGTAGAATACTTTAAAATAAAAAGTGCTTATTTTTCAGATTAAAAATTATTATAAAATTCTAAAAATTAAATAATAACTGTATGTCAAATATCTTGTCGAAATTTGAAATAAATAATTTATAATAAATAAATTATCATTATGGTTTTTAAATGAATCCATGGCGACTATTTGAATATTCGATTTGGACATAACATACAATCTATAATACGAAATCTCCATTTTTCTCTTCCATTAGAAAAATACCATTCAATAGATTCAAAGTTTCTTGTTTAAAAGAAATCCGACTAATAACAGATCCTATACACTCAATTGAAGTTCAAACCGTAATATTACGAGATGCCGCAACGTTATGGGTTCGATTATAATTTATATTATAATAAACGTTCAACTGTTATTTAAATAATATATTCGTTATTCTAACTTGAATATAAACAAAAATCAATATCGTATATCATACAAATTTCACAATACTGTATTTTAACCATTTTCGAAAATTAAATCTATTATCCCATATATTATATATATTAACTTAAATATTCAAACATTTGAATTCAAACCATTCTGAATTATCAAACCAATATATATAAATAATTAAATAAATTAATTATTAAATAATCATAAATTACGGGACAATACATTTGGCTTCTGGTTTCCTCAAGTTATTTTGGTGCTAACATTTGCCTCCTCGCTAGTGAAGGGGTGTTTTGACTTTTTAATTCAACTGCTCCAATTTTCAAGGTAGGTAACATTCTTTCTGCCTCTAGGTATTCCTATGTGGATGGTTAGATTTGGATCAATAGTTTCTTTACTTATCTCATTTTCCTTGTTTTTATGAATAGCATACCCACCAATCTCAAATCATTGACAAATATCATTGACACTAAAGGTTTGGAATTCGGCATAAGGTTCGTTACTCTACTACTAATTGAAGTTTTAATTTTTAATCCTTGTTTTTTTTAATCTCTTATTTACATGTTATATTGAGATTAATATTACGATGCCTCTTGTGGTTCCAATGATTCTCCCAATATGCTCTGTCTACTAATCTAGCTCTTAATCAAGCACAGTTCTAACAAAAATTCAAGCATAGCACCTTGTCCAATCATAGTAACGATTCAAATAGAAAATTACATGTAATTTCATTCAGGTATAAGTTTTCAATCATTCCACTAAACATTCAATGTAACATCCCTCATTTTTTGTAACATTATTCGAGAAGTTTAATTGGATAACTTAGATAAGAATAACGTGATTCGATTGTTAAGTTGAGATATGTACTTATAAATAAGTAATGTGTTGGTCTTAGGAACTAAGTAAATTGAGTTAAACATAAATAGGATTACGTGAGGGTCAAAGTGAGAGACACTTAGCCTTGTACATATGATCATTTCCTACATCTACACCTTTATTATTATTATCATTTTCATAAACCCTAAAAGAAATATTTAGAGGCTGGCTATTATTCATTCGAGTGGGAGAAGAAAGTAAAGTAAAGCTTAGGAAGATTAAAGCTTTGTGATCTACAATTGCAGATCTCAAAAACTGAACACAAAATCAAGGTGAACAATGATTCTAAATCCCTATTTAATTCATCTGTGGGAAATATCCTAATATTTTTATCATTTATCTAATTGTTTTCATATTTGTATAGAAGCTATGCGCTTTTGGATAGAACAATACCTGAATAGCTCAAATGTGCTTTCTTACATGTGAAAATAAGTAGGTTTTACTATAAAACCTATAATTAAACATCTCCAATTAGTCTAAAAAATTATACGATGTTTATAAAATGTTTTGTGTTAACGATATTTTTCGTCAACATCGGAATTTAGGTCTAGGATGTGGATCTAAAGGAGATAAGGGATTATTTAGTCCCTACAAGCTTGAGTTAGTTCATCGTTTCCTAGATATCAAGGTCTTTATCCCAAAGATTAGTTACTCTTCCCTCAAGAGGTGAGTATCATGCTTACGAGGACCAAGGACCAACGGTTACCTCGGCATAAGGGTTCCCTGAGCGCAATGCAAGTTAGGAAGCTAAACGGCTTGTAGAAGGGTATTTCGGAAATTAGGCTTATGTATGAAGCATTGTCGAAGGCTTATAGTAAGACAAGAAATAGAATATAAGACTTGTGATGAATATATCTCTTTATTGATCATCACATTGGGTACATAAGCAATCACATGTAAAATCCTCAAATTGATTTACAAATTAGGGTTTTCGCTCTAAGAATTGAATACAAGATTGTAGAATGAGGAAAAGTCCCCTCAAATGAGACCCCTAGGGTCTTATTTATAGACAAATTGGCCCCCTTCCAGTTGTGGTTAGCAAAAGGCCTTTTTTGAGCGCTTTCGGCTTTAGCGACAATTATTTAGTGTCGATATCGGCCCACTTTTGCTTTCGGGGTTCCGATCTCGATCTCTAATGGCTTATAACTCTGGTATCGCCTTTGTATGGTGTGTTGATACCAAGTAAATTGGTATGGATAACCTCCTTATTTGATTTTGATAGCGATAATAAGCCTCTGTTTTGACAGAAAATTCTATGCTTTGCCCTGCTATAATGGCTTCAGAGTATTGCTTTTATCCCTCTCCTTCTTATGGTTTTGGCCTCTTCATTGGTACCGGTATCGACATTGCGACGGTGTTGTTTTGTGATTCCTTCTGATGATATTGAATTCGCTCTTTGGTAGTGGTATTGATACCAAGTATATTGGTATTGATAGCTTCTTGCTCCAATCCAACTTGGTCTCAGGCTTTCCCTTCCGTAGCTCTTGGTCCCAGTATCGAACTATATGCTTCCAGAACTGAGATCTGGTAGATTGCTTTTGGTATCGATGTCGTGGCCACACTTGATTGATTATCATATGCCAGCTTCGGTACTGCCTTGTTGTTGTCTTCCTTGTATCTGTACCAAGCCTTTGTCTCCTTTGTTAGTGCCGATAGCATATGGACCAGATCCCTCTCTTCCTGCTTTTGGTATTAGTTGTCTTGTTGCTTTAGTGTCGATCATGTGCTTCCGAGACATTCTCTTGATGTCAGTTGGGCCCTGATACCCCTTCAGCTCTATCTGGTTTCAGTGTTGAAATCTAGCAGTAACATTTTCCCCTTAGCAACGGGGTATTTTTGACATTCCAAGTCAAGCTTTGGCTTTCGGACTGTACTTTGATTTCCCACCTTTTGGTATTACAAAATTAATCTAATTCATTGATTTTCCCTTGTGTATGTGGTCTGGATTAAAAGGTGCACTTGGTATAAAAGTTCTTCTTCTTCCTTCTCATTCCTTCACCTACAAGAAACAATACTCAAGTGATAGTACTGTTCCTTGAGATTTTTATGAGCTTTTCAGAACTTTACATCCAATCTTTTCACTATAAGTTTTTTGATCATTTTTAATTATGGTTTGAAAATATTATTTTTCTCCTATTAGATCACGAAATCAATTGGGATCTAATAGCTTTTTATTTCAGATTAGAATGAAATCCGATAACAGGGGTTAGCTTGAATGAACATTAATGGTGGACAATATGAATTTACCATTTACCCTCCCCAGCATGTTTTTCAGGGTCCAAAGTGCAAAATCACATATGAAAAGTTTTAACCTTTATTATAAAGATGATGTTCCTCTTTTGGTACCGATGAACTCAATATCATCCTGCTAGCATCTATTTTTTAGTTTCGGTTTTGCCGATATCTAGACTAATGTTCGTTCTTAGCTTCGACTTAATAAACAATGCAAAAGTGTCTTCGAAAGTCATGTTTTCTTCTACTTCGGTATCGGTAAAACCTGATACTTTTGGAAATAATTTGTCATTCCCGATATTGCAATATTTTTTATTTTTACTTCATCGGTTCTAGGCTTTGAACCTTTATTATCATTAGCTAAGTTTTTTTTGGAGTTGATACTGAAATATTTGGTTGCGACTAGGTCGACACTGTGAAGTTTGGATACTTCCCCTTTGACTCTCCCGATACCAAAGCCTCTGGCCATTTTTGGGTTTCAATGTCAGGACAGTTCATATAAACAACACCCAACACTCAACTAATCTTAGGTATATGTGCCTAATGCTTGATCATGTGTGAACTGTGTTGAAGACTCAATTCCAGTAACTCATGACGTGTTCTAATTTTTATAGAAAACATTACATGATTGATGTTAATGAATTTTCATGATGGTCCTAAACTTATGAGCAGTTCCTATTTGATTATATGAAATTATTATGTTAATTGGAATAATATCACCCGGCCGCATCGTGTTTGAAAAATAAAGTGTTGGTGAACTGAACCTAGACAGTTCTTCTACCTCTAAGTCAAGGATGGAAAGCATCTCATGTCATTCTCTTATTCGATCCCAGGATGAAGTGAAAGTTATCCTTGAAAGCTTGGTATGACCGGAGTTGACACCATCCCCGCTTTTGAGAAAGATACCATTTAGGATCCACTAGAAAGATTTTTTGCATATTCAGCCATTCACATTTGGTACGGTGGTTTCTTCCCATTTACGGACTTCATCTCAAGGTTCTTACAAATATTTAATATTATCTCCTATTCAGCTAACTCCAAACACATATACATGTCTTCTTTGTCTCAAGCTCCTAGCTCTTGAGTTGGGACAATCTTCCCTTAGCACTCGCATTCATCATTTGTTACGACTGTCAGTAGTCAAGGAGAAAAATCCGTATATCCTACACATGAACCTTCGAAGAAATTGATTAGTGATAACCTCAAAGAATTCCATAACTAGAGGGCACAATTTTTCTACATCATATGCCATTTGGGTGTCACACGTGCTTTTGCTACTCCTGGTGAGTTTTATTCATCTGTATCCATTGCATCATTCATTCCTTAAGCTTTGATTAACCTTTGTTTTGTTTCAGTCTCTGATCCACGCAAGACAATGCTTGAATGACGAGGAAGCTTAAGTTTTTGATGCTATCTATAAGGCTTCTGAGAAATTAGGAAAATGACCCCTCTTGTTGACTCTGGATAACCTTCAGAAGTATGGTTTTCTTCCCTTAGGACAAAATATTTTGAAAAGACCGTCCCTTCACTTTTCGGGTGCCAAGCACATATTTTTTGGCTTGGATGTACTCATATACTTAACTCCTCTATTTCTTGGAACTTCAAGTAAGGACAATCTTTTGACATAGATTTGAAACCTTGTTCCATATTTGATCTACCTAACTCTATTTTCCCTGATGCAATTATTTTGACAAGCTTCTCAAGCTTTTGATGGGGAATCCACTCTGGATGCCTTGGCCCGATCTAGTGTTGAGGCAAAAAAAAGTCTTGCCACCATTACTCACGAAACAACTTCTAAAAGTCACATGGATGGGTTTTAAATTTCTATTCCCTTTTCTAGTGGTTTTGTAGTTGAGTCTGGTGAGTATCACACTCCTAATATTGTTGCATTTTCTATTGGTGCAACTCCTGGTGCTACTTCTTCACAAACAACGATCATGGGCAGTGACTTTCTTAACCGTATGTGGATACTTGATTCTCTGGGATCCTTAAATCTGGTAGAACAAGAGTTAAAGTCATGCTCTTCTCCTAAGCATTCCAGTTCCTCCATTCTTCCTCCAACTACTCAAGATTTCGATGAAATTTTAAGTCTTTCTCTTTCCACTGATGAAATTGCCAACATTTCATTGCCTTCCTCGTCCTCGGATTTAATGAATTTGCGACGGCCACTTATTGAACAACAACTTTTGGTATAGCCCTATTTTCCTTAACTTTTTTGATCTTTCACTCTTACATGAATATTGTACCTATTTTCTTTTTTCAAATAATCAAGAGATGGTTATCTCTTCTGGAGATGGCTATTCCGCTTTCTTCTGAAGTTACGACACTTCAAGGATGTATTAGATTCCAAATTAAGTCCCCGACGCTGGAGCATATGAAAGAGTATGTGGAACTAAAGATATCTCTTGAAAGGGTTGAATCAAAGCTTGAGGATGAGAGAAAAGCTAAGTTCCTTTTGAATAACCAAGTATTGGCACTTAAGTTGTCTAAATAGAAGCTTGAAGATGAGAAGGGTTAGAATGGTAGCTAATCATACTAAAAGGTTGAAAGAGAAATATGACTAATTTTCCAAGGCTTTGAATGCGCTCTCCAGTGCCAAGCTTATAATTTATGAGGCCAAAAATGGAATTTCTTCATTTCTGACATCTTATTTTCCGAAGGCCGGTGCTGAAATCTTTTGAAGATACTCTCTTACTGGCATATTCTGACAATTTTTAAAAAATATCCAGAAATTGATTTTCCTTCGATTGATTCTTCTATAACGGGCATAGTTACACACAAAATTGAGCAGCTTAAGCAAGGTATTGATGTTCCTGAGGAGGCTACCGTGAAGCCTGGAGTCTTCGTATATATTGAGGACCTTCTGGATGATTCTGGCTCATATGAAGGAGAAGACAAAACTATTGATGCCGACGACGAATGGAACGATGATGGTGATGACCGTAGGTCTAAAGACAAAGACTTCCTGATGATTTGAGTGGAGGAAAATTCATCCCTTCTCCTTCTGCTGGGGGTATTCATGTTTCTAAAGTGATAATACTGGGTCCTTCAAACGCTCCTTCTTACCCGGATTTAGTTGAAACTTTTTCCAAAGATGGCGATTCCTCAAACCTAGGACATGAAGGAATAGTGCATCCTGCTCAACCTGGAGCCTCTATTGCTCAAGTATGACCTTTACTTTTGTAGGGATTTTACCTTTTTAGTTCTGGGTAACTGACTCCCTGCTGAAAAATATGGATAGGAGAAACACATTGTTTTATAATATAATGTGGGGTTAGATAATAAATAGAGGGAAATAACCTAGTCTCGCTTAAAGTAGGTGAAGTTGTTGAAAAGATTATAATGCATCTGACAGTGAACTTTTGTTTCAATGATTTCTTATTTCATTCCATGTTATGGCAGGATTTCACTCTGCTTGAGGATGTATTTCCAAAAGTTGCTTTGTATTCATATTCTAGATTAATGAGGGAATACTCATTGCAAAATGTTTCCCAGACGACAACCAGACCTGAAAAGGACCCCTTATTACATGATCCCTGATGCATATGTATGAAGCATCAACTTCCCCTAGATTTTCTAGGTTATGACCGTGAAGAAATTTTGGAGGAAACTTAGAATTTTCCCTATTGAGTTAACCATAAACAGTATGCATTTTTGACCAACAGGGTCCGTCTTTGTGAGTCTTAACGTATGCTTATCTTGAAGTAAACTTCTTTGTTAATTAAATTATAATTTATCAATATCATTTTTCAAAGTAGAGCTTGCGAATAACTGTGCTTTGTCTTGTTTGTGAACAGGGGAATCAGTTCAAGATTCAATCTCCCCCACCCATGGAAAAATCATTAGCAATTGTAAAGAAGACATATATGTTTAAAGAGACTCCCTCTATAAGGAGGTAAAGGAAGTATTATCTTCAAAAGGTAACTGTTAGGAATTTGAATGAACAAATATCATTTTGGAAGGACGATCGAAAGAAAAAGATCAAACCATTCTTGAGCTACATAGACAGACAAGGATCATTCCCCCTATTAACTCTGATAAAGAGATACATAATTTACTTCAATGAATCACCCTTAGAATCAGAGTTAGAGGAGACCAAAACAAGTTGTAAGTCTTGGGAGTTTGCCTTAAACAATCATGACCTTGATCAAAAAGTTTAGCTATTCTAAAACTTCTTTGTTTGATAGATCAAGATAAGGTGCTAGGATGATATAAATGTAGGAATGTAAAACACTTAATGTCACTATATTTTGTACTTGGTAACCGTGGAATGATTTTGTAAACAAGTCTGTAAATAGTGTAGCTAATTTAATACATGATCTTTACTTTTGCTTAGAACTCCCTCCTCCAAAGGTCTTATTACACTTTTCTGTAAAAAATTAAACACATAACGTTTGGTGTTAACCTTGTAGGATATATATGATAATTTTCTCATTCTACACGAGACAACATTTGAATGGCAACAAAGTAATAAATGAATTTGTGATAAGATGATACATTAATTCATATTTTTTGTTTTGGGAATAACAACTCTGCATAATAGAAGTTTTAGAGATCCTTCATGTGTGATGTGTTGATAAAACATAACCTTTATTATAAGGTTTCAATTGGAAGAATCGAGGTACCTGCTCGAGTATTTATTAAGAAATCATCTTATCGGAAATAAGATAGTTGATTTGAGCCCCTTATCAAGGCATAATAACGAGAGTCTAAAATACCTTCTTTCCTTGAAACAAGGATAGGAAAATTATCCTCTAAATTTAGGAGTTTGAATTATATCAATCTGAGGGTAAACTTAGAATTTTTATCTAGAAATGGAGGCTCATCATTATAATTTGATTTTGTGTTTAGAGAATCTCCCTCTAAGATGTGGAAGATCAAGATCTTTGTTTGAAGGCTTTTAGATAGTAGACTCAAGCTACCAATCTGAGTATTGATAGTAAATCCTTTTCCAAGAATGAGATTTATAGTCTCGTGACCCAGATTGGGGTATTTAAAGTAAGAAATCTGGAGCTCTTTCTTTGGAAGTGTAGATAGAAGTTCTGCAACCCACACTATAAAAATCCGTAACTTCCCCGGTGAGGAAAGCGCGGATAGTTCGAGAACAAGCCACAACAGAACGCAGACGGAAGAACATTTCATTGTATATTACAACAATTCCATCAGATACAAGAATATACAGAGTATGAATAAATATCACATAGAAATATCAGAGATTACAATTACATTTAAAAACATAGCAGCGGAAAATAATACAATACACAACTAGAAGAGATATACAGATACAAAGCTTTCCGGATATCGTTCCAGCTGTAAACTAGGATCCTGTGAATATAAATCTGCAAAACCAAAACTACTAGCTGCGCATGTAAAAATAGGGGCACCCAGAGTTTAGGTCAAAACAATAATCTCTAGGTCAGTCATGGGACTGGTGTGAGAACTAAAACGGTTATTATTCATTATTTTAAAGTTCGGTAAATCAAGGGACCACGCCGTATAACACGGAACGGGTTTCCTCCCAAGAATACCAGTGCGTAAAACAACAACGCAATGCTAAATAAAGAACAATGAAGCTATTATAAGACCCAGGACCCATCACACAATGCAACACAAACCAGAGGATAGGGTTTTACCTTATAATAGCCAAAGAATGCTTGATACGTTAAAACAAATCTTTTATTATCGCTATAAGTGAAGACCTCCGGTCTTCAACCACCGTCTTCATCTTCAACACCACGTCGAATCAGTTAATCAGAATGGGATAAACCCGGTCTTTCTGAACAACTCGCGTATATATATAATAAACACGTGTTACACAAACACAACATACGCCTCATTCCAATCCAGAATATTCTTTTATTCAAATATTCTTATATTTTGGGAAAGGTTCCCATTAATTTTATCAAAGATAAATTCTTTAAATTTATTCTTTAATCTTCTTTGAATATCAATTCTAACTAGTCGGGATTTCGAACCACACCGAAGTAATCATTTATTTTAATTTCCCAATCCCAACCTATTCATCCCATGAAGTAAAACTGGTTATACTTCATATCTAACACCACGGTGTTATCGGTAAATTCAATTACCATTTCACGTTTAAATCTAATTAAAGATTTAACTATCTACTGGAGCAAAACTGGTGATACTCCATTCTAACACCTTTTCAATCTAATTAAAGATTCATTAAAACTCCACTTAGTTTTAATCGTTAACTGGGTTAAAGAATCAGTGTCATTTGAAACACGATTCACGATAAACCCAAAATCACATTCCATTAATTATCGGGTTAAAGAACGAGTGTTATTTAAAAACACTGTCCACGATAAACCCAAAAATCAATATCAATTCAATTCCAATTAAATATTATTTAATTGGTACACTTCATTAAATCTAAATAAAAAGATTTAATCTTTTCTCAACTGGGTTCAAGAACAGTGTTAGTCAAGACACCATTCACGACAAACCCAAATCACATTTGATATTAAATACAAGCCTCTGAATAGAAAATATATCGGCTTATATTCAATATCAAATTCTACGACCAACAGATATCGTATTGGAAATAACGATATACATATCTATATCTTTCAAATTTCCATAACAACATCTGTATAATCACGAAATCCAACATCGAAATATTCCGAAGACAATTTCGATTCAAATCCATTCCAATGCAATCATTGGAAATTCTGGTTATTTTCAAAACCATTTCAAAGTTAATTTATTTATTTAAAAAATAAATAGAATTATAATTCTAGTTCAAAACTAGTTCATTTCGATAAAAATCTATTTTTATCTTTTCAAATATGGAGTTTTTCATCCCAATTCTTCACATATCACTTTCGATGATTTTACACAAATTACTAATATTTTTAATAATTTTATCAAGGCCCGTACAGTCGATTTCCATCAACGGCCATCGAACTGCACTTACAACGACCTTTTTCAAATTTGATTTGGACATAATTCCAAATCCAACCGTTAGATTTCTAATTTCTAATAATCGTTAGAAATCTCTTTTCGATACGAACCCAACGGTTCCGGTTTTAGGAGAATCCGACGGTCGGATCTCCCGCAATATCCGTTCGAAGTCAATGGTCGAAATTCGCGAACTGCCGCGGCGCGGCGCGTTCTATTCAGGCCATTATATTATATATATAATATATACTTCGTCGATTTCCTTTCGAAACGAATTTTATAAATCATTTTAAATTCATTTTCAAAACGGTTTCAACTTCTTTTCGAATTCAAATCAAAATTGCATTTCCTCTTGCAAATTCGTTTTAAATTCATTTCAAATTGATTTCAATTAAAATTGATTTCTAATTCAATTTCAGTTTGTTTTCAATTCAATTTCAATTCGAATTCATTTATATTCAATTTCAATTCGAATTCATTTCTATGCACTTTCAATTCGAATTCATTTCTATTCACTTTCAATTCGAATTCATTTCTATTCACTTTCAATTCGAATTCATTTCTATTCACTTTCAATTCGAATTAATTTCTATTTAATTTCAATTTGAATTCCTTTCTATTCAATTTAATTCGAATTTCCATTCTTTTCAAAATATCATATTTTTGAAATCACTTTCGATATTCATTATAAAATGAATGAAATCGATATAAATATCGTTCACGTCAAAATGGCGTCAATCTAATCAACACGGCTTTCAAATATTTCTATTTCCAATATTTTTTTTCAAATATTTCTATTCAAATATTTCTATTTAAATGTTTCTTTTTCGAAACTGGAATGAGGCCCAATCAATTACCATATTATGTTAATTATATGGATTTTCTACAACACATGTATACTATAACAACGATGAATAATCAACCATCATCCAAAGTGCGTTCTACACTATATAAGCATCAAATATAAATATTTAACGCTTATCACAGTCTGTCAATCAATCAATCGACATACAACTAAACAATCGGGATTAGTGTACGTCAAATATCATCCCAATACCCGTGTGGGGTTTCAAACAACCAAACACAGATTTTATTTGTGCAGTTGGGTGATGTGTAAAATTTATCGTCCCAATCAATATCAGTCAAATGTGTGTATACAAACAAATCGTCCGATCTGTTTATTTTTATTTCATTTCATATACACGTTAAAAATTCTATTTTTAACTATAAAATATTTTCAACTATATAAATATTTTATTTCATTTCATATCACATCACACAATCAACTATACATCAACATCAAACAAACAAGCATACAAGCCGTCCATGGTCTGTGGACGACGGGTGTCGGGTGCTACTAAACACCGTCTGCATCCTAGTATATATATATATAACTAGAAAATTAAATTAAAGAGTGAGAAATTCTCACAAAATTGCTAATCCAACGCCACGACTCTTCTTAGGTAGAAATCTTCGTCGTTCTTGCCTCTTGTCACTTTTCACAGACCGTATTCTCTACATATATAAAAATCACATTTTTACTTTGCTATTCAATATATAAAAATCGAATTTTTACTTTGCTATTCAATATATTAAAATCGAATTTTTACTATGCTATTCAATATATAAAAATCGAATTTTTACTTTTCTATTCAATATATAAATCGAATTTTTACTTCGCTATTCAATATATAAAAATCGAAATTTTATTTCGCTATTCAATATAAAAATCGAATTTTTATTTCGCTATTCAATATAAAAATCGAATTTTTATTTCGCTATTCAATATAAAAATCGAATTTTTACTTCGTTGTCATGTGTATAAAATTCACATTTTTATACTACTACTATATAGATAAAAATTCTATTTTTACACCGCTAAAAATCGCATCTTTTCTATTTTAAAAATCTAATCTTTTCTATTTTAAAAATATGATCTTTTCTATTTTAAAAATCTAATCTTTTCTATTTTAAAAATCTGATCTTTTCTATTTTAAAAATCTAATCTTTTCTATTTTAAAAATATGATCTTTTCTATAACAAAATTTCATCTTTTCTATTATAAAATCTAATCTTTTCTATTTTAAAAATATGATCTTTTCTATAACAAAATTTCATCTTTTCTATTATAAAATCTAATCTTTTCTATTTTAAAAAACTAATCTTTTCTATTTTAAAAATCGAATCTTTTCTATTTTAAAAATATGATCTTTTCTATAACAAAATTTCATCTTTTCTATTATAAAATTTCGATCTTTTCTATAACAAGATTTCATCTTTTCTATTATAAAATCTAATCTTTTCTATTTTAAAAATATGATCTTTTCTATAACAAAATTTCATCTTTTCTATTATAAAATTTCGATCTTTTCTATAACAAGATTTCATCTTTTCTATTTTAAAATTTCGATCTTTTCACCTCTAATAATCATATGATAAAAATCAAAACTTAATGGCCTTTTTTATATAAATAAAAACTGATTTTCTGTTTTATTTTTAAAGCTAATCATGAACAAAATAAGTAAATAAATTAAATTGAAATAAATAAGACTTACTATGGCAATTTCAGAGGGGGTGGAGGTGGGGTGTCGCTGCTGCGTCAGTCGGGGAGGGAGGAGGAGAGAGGCAACGGAAGGAGAAGGAGGAGGTGCGGTGGCAGTCGAAGGGGGTGGCGGCGGAGCTGAAAGGGGGGGGGGGGGTGTGCGCGTCTCAGCAGGGAAAAAAGGGGGGTTTGTCGTGACTCGGCAGGGAAGGGGGGGTCGATCTCCGGCGGCGCAGGTGGGGGGGGGGGGGGGGGACGCTGGATGATCGGTGGTGGGTGGCGCGGGTAGCGATGGTCGGAGGCGCCGGGGTGGAGGGCGGAGGTTCTTCAGCGTTCTTTTTTTTTTCTAATTGAAACTGACGGGAAAATAAAAGAGAGAGAGGGAGAGAAAGGTTTGAGGGATATATAAATATATTTTATTTATTTTATTATTTTTAATTTCAAAAAGCAACTTTTTATTTCGACCTCTAAACGAGACCCACCGCCTGTCGTCCATAGCTAATTACCCCCATTCCGAACACAATGGGATATGTATCGTAGGTTGATTCGATCATTTCGATCAGTTTTCGTCAAAATCAACATATATCTCTATATATTGAATTTGAACGCACATTTCAATTTACTGGGGTCACATACGGACTCGAAAAATCCCCGAAAAATAATTTCTGGCTTCGTATTGACGATACGGTCCTAACAAAACTAGTTTCGTCGAATTCTGAGACCGTTTGAAAAATGGCCAATTTCCAGTCGATTAAAATCAACTGAAACTGGTCAAACGCGTTTTCCTTTGCCACGCTCACATATTGATTCGAAAAATTATGAAATTTGAAACCTTGCAATAATTTGACATCACAGACCCAACGAAAGTGGTTTCGTTGAAATCCGAGGTCGTTTGCAAAATTCCCATTTTTAAGGGCCTGAATTCCATAGCGACTATACAGAATTTTCAACTGGACATATCTTTTGATTCCCGCTATGAAATTTTGATTTCTCGGATTCGTTGGAAAGATATTCACAATTAGATCCTATTATTTTTGGTTTCACTAAAATCCGGTTTATTTTGCACCCGGTATGTTCAATTGAAGTTTGAAATCAAATTATCGAACTACCGCGCCATTTTCAATTCCTTTTATATATATAAGTAAATATTTATATTCTAACGACGATCTATATAAATATATACGTTCGATTTATATTCAAAATAAATTTCTCGTTGATATTATTTAAAATAATTCATTTTAAATAATCAAAATTCGCTAAAATTGCCAAAATAAAATTTTTAAACTGGCCCAGATTTCCGGGTTATTACAATCTCCCCCAGTTAAAACTTTTCGTCCCCGAAAAGGAACAAAGCCGAAAGTTGTTTCACAAATCAACTCAACTTTCATTGTTTTGGTTACGGATTAAGTTCTTCAACTTTTCAATTTCTAAGAACTTTTCAAATTTTTCAAAAATTTGGCTAACACCCTAAATTTTTGAAAAATTTCGCCATAACCTCCTCTGCACCGGGAGCACGGAAAAATCCCGAAATTGCCATACAGGCCTTCTGATCTCTAAAAGAAAAAGAAAAAGCCAATCGGCTCATAAAATCATTATCACCCAAACAAAACAGTAAATTATAGTAAACATGTACCTATTTGTCGGGCAAACAATTTTATTCTTCTGCTCTAGCCTCTTTGCTATGACCTGTTCAATGTAAGTACATGTATATGCAAGCAAATGCGACAAATTTTCAATACAATTCACTAATTGATACAATTTGACTAAAGGTTCAACATTTTAATTAATCAAACTATAATCAAACAACACAATCAGCAATCAATTAGTTTATTATCATTTCAAATTTATAACTTTGATATATAGTCAAAAATCAGATTTTTGATGCCAAATCACAACAATAAGTCCTATTTTATTTCGGTTCTCACACCAGTCAATTGGAAATATATAGAAATCTCACTTTCGTTACTCGAACATAAATTCGGACGACGATCGATCAATCATCAGAATCATCTCCGGGCGACTACAGTGTGATTCTATATCTATCCAGTATATTAAAACTTTAAATACACGTTTGCAAGGCGTATATGCAAAATCTTTATATACTGGACTGTCCAAATCAATACAAATAAATAATCAAATACGAATAATTGATTTAAATTTTCAAAACAAAATTTGTTTTCACTTTTATTTCAAAAACACTACTCTTCGCACTCGTTCTAGGATACTACTGATCCCATTTCTAACGAGTCATTCTTGTTGGATATTACTAATCCAATCTCTGATGAATTCTTTCGTATGGTTCTAACGTGTCTTGTTCTCTGAGCTTTGTAAACCAAAGCTCTGATACCAACTGTAAAAATCTGTAACTTCCCCGGTGAGGAAAGCGCGGATAGTTCGAGAACAAGCCACAACAGAACGCAGACGGAAGAACATTTCATTGTATATTACAACAATTCCATCATATATAAGAATATACAGAGTATGAATAAATATTACACAGAAATATCAAAGATTACAATTACATTTAAAAACATAGCAGCGGAAAATAATACAATACACAACTAGAAGAGATATACGGATACAAAGCTTTCCGGATATCGTTCCAGCTGTAAACCAGGATCCTGTGAATATAAATCTGCAAAACCAAAACTACTAGCTGCCCATGTCAAAATAGGGGCACCCAGAGTTTAGGTCAAAACAATAAACTCTAGGTCAGTCATGGGACTGGTGTGAGAACTAAAACAGTTATTATTCATTATTTTAAAGTTCGGTAAATCAAGGGACCACGCCGTATAACACGGAACGGGTTTCCTCCTAAGAATACCAGTGCGTAAAACAACAGCGCAATGCTAAATAAGGAACAATGAAGCTATTATAAGACCTAGGTCCCATCACACAATGCAACACAAACCAGAGGATAGGGTTTTACCTTATAATAACCAAAGAATGCTTGATACGTTAAAACAAATCTTTTATTATCGCTATAAGTGAAGAAATCAATTTCAAATCATAAGTATCAATCATAGGCGACATGAATGCCCCATACCACTATGTCGCCATATATAGGTTCTACAATCAAAATTGCAAAGTCACGTATTTGGAAATTGGGTTTCCATCTGTGAACCGAGGCAAAAGATAGTCCTCTACCGAATTCGAGACTCTCTATCCCGAGCCTCAGGTAAGTACTCTGTCAAGCCTTAGGAGCCACATGGCCGGTCCACCGATGTGGATTAAAATGCCTGAACACTGCGTTTCCCCGCCCTTTGGGGCGTAAATGAGTCCAATGACCCCATCGGTCCTGGATCGACCGATATATCCGAGGCGCCTCGCAACAGCAACAACCACACAGGTGAAAAGTATATAAATGTCAGGGCTGGTTGGTCACTGACACCACCCTAGCTAGAAAGAAACGCATGCCCTCCCTGGATCCTTCTCCCGTTTTTAGTTCACAACCGTGGTGTGAGGCTCGCGAATCAACGTTACACAAAGCTATGCCACACAGGCCTTGCTTTGATCATCATCCACAAGACTTTGCTTTTCAACAGAAGCCTTGATCAATTGCCACTTAGGCATGCCACACAGGCAATTCACTCCATGCGATTGATATCCATCAATATATAACCCCTGAGCTCGTACGTCTCAAAGAAGGGAGTTAAGCAAGAGAATAAATTCTCCGCTGCCAAACAGATGTATATTTAATAGAAATCAATCACACAGACTAAAATCCAATGTCAGACACACAGTCCATTTACAAGTTTGTTCTGGGTCTGAACGAAACCGGAGGCACCTAGTACCCCGCATATCCATCGATCTCCAAGTACGTCTGGACGATCACCAACTGTTTCCATCTTCTTGGGTGTACAACCCAATCAAGATCATCAGTAATTATCCAAACGACGTGAAGACCTCCGGTCTTCAACCACCGTCTTCATCTTCAACACCACGTCGAATCAGTTATTCAGAATGGGATAAACCCGGTCTTTTTGAACAACTCACGTATATATATATAATAAACACGTGTTACACAAACACAACATACGCCTCATTCCAATCCAGAATATTCTTTTATTCAAATATTCCTATATTTTGGGAAAGGTTCCCATTAATTTTATCAAAGATAAATTCTTTAAATTTAATCTTTAATCTTCTTTGAATATCAATTCAAACTAGTTGGGATTTCGAACCACACCGAAGTAATCATTTATTTTAATTTCCCAATCCCAACTTATTCATCCCATGAAGTAAAACTGGTTATACTTCATATCTAACACCACAGTGTTATCGGTAAATTCAATTACCATTTCACGTTTAAATCTAATTAAAGATTTAACTATCGCCTGGAGCAAAACTGGTGATACTCCATTCTAACACCTTTTCAATCTAACTAAAGATTCATTAAAACTCCACTTAGTTTTAATCGTTAACTGGGTTAAAGAATCAGTGTCATTTGAAACACGGTTCACGATAAACCCAAAATCACATTCCATTAATTATCGGGTTAAAGAACGAGTGTTATTTAAAAACACTGTCCACGATAAACCCAAAAATCAATATCAATTCAATTCCAATTAAATATTATTTAATTGGTACACTTCATTAAATCTAAATAAAAAGATTTAATCTTTTCTCAGCTGGGTTCAAGAACAGTGTTAGTCAAGACACCATTCACGACAAACCCAAATCACATTTGATATTAAATACAAGGCTCTGAATAGAAAATATATCGGCTTATATTCAATATCAAATTCTATGGCCAACAGATATCGTATTGGAAATAACGATATACATATCTATATCTTTCAAATTTCCATAACAACATCTGTATAATCACGAAATCCAACATCGAAATATTCCGAAGACAATTTCGATTCAAATCCATTCCAATGCAATCATTCGAAATTCTGGTTATTTTCAAAACCATTTCAAAGTCAATTTATTTATTTTAAAATTAAATAGAATTATAATTCTAGTTCAAAACTAGTTCATTTCGATAAAAATCTATTTTTATCTTTTCAAATATGGAGTTTTTCATCCCAATTCTTCACATATAACTTTCGATGATTTTACACAAATTACTAATATTTTTAATAATTTTATCAAGGCCCGTGCAGTCGATTTCCATCAACGGCCATCGAACTACACTTACAGCGACCTTTTTCAAATTTGATTTGGACATAATTCCAAATCCAACCGTTAGATTTCTAATTTCTAATAATCGTTAGAAAGCTTTTTTCGATACGAACCCAACGGTTCCAGTTTTAGGAGAATCTGACGGTCGGATCTCCCGCAATATCCATTCGAAGTCAATGGTCGAAATTCGCGAACTGCCGCGGCGCGTTCTATTCAGGCCATTATATTATATATATAATATATACTTCGTTGATTTCCTTTCGAAACGAATTTTATAAATCGTTTTAAATTCATTTTCAAAACGGTTTCAACTTCTTTTCAAATTCAAATCAAAATTGCATTTCCTCTTGCAAATTCGTTTTAAATTCATTTCAAATTGATTTCAATTCAAATTGATTTCTAATTCAATTTCAGTTCGTTTTCAATTCAATTTCAATTCGAATTCATTTATATTCAAAATAAATTTCTCGTCGATATTATTTAAAATAATTCATTTTAAATAATCAAAATTCGCTAAAATTGCCAAAATAAAAATTTTAAACTGGCCCTGATTTCCAGGTTATTACACACACCCAGGCATTCGTAATAAAGAACCAGAAATCTACTTCTAGCAATAATGGATAGAAATCCCGAAACCCAGATTCAGGTACTTAAGAGGAGACCATATATCCACATCTGGTAATAGTAGAAGTGCCGAACCATACCCCAGATTCCGGTATTTGACAGAAGACCAGATATTTACATCAATAGAAGTCCCGTACCATAACCCAGATTCGGGAATCTGATGCTGTTTGTGCAGTTCCAGGCTTATTTTCTAAAGTAGAGGTTGTACGTGCTTTCAGTTCTATTCTTTTGAGCTTTTGTTCCCTTTCTGGGGATACTGGTGTAAGCAGAAGCGACTGCGTGCTTAATGTGCTCCTCCGAAGCTTTATTCCTCTTTGCAGGAATAGATGTAAGCAGAGGATGTACATGCTTACTGAGCCACTCTGTGGGCTTTTTATTGTCAAAGAATAGGACATACGTGCTTTGTTAGCTACTCTCCGGGCTTGTGCGTCCGGTGCACTTGGCTAGCTTATTCTCAAGAAGGACCAAAGGACTTAGCTGACCTCCATCCAGGAGGCGCCTTACCCTGGCCATCGTAGGGGTGATAAGAGGTTAGATGCTTTACCATGCTATCATAGGCATGGATAAAGGATTACTCTTTTGATGCTCTACCCTGACCATCGTAGGTGGTGATAGAAGCTTACACTCCATCCCCTCCAAGGGTTGCCTTGACCTGGCCATCGTAGGTGTGGATAAGGGTTTTCGATGCTTTACCTTGACCCTGTATATTTGGACGCATATATAGGCTTCCACTTACCCCCCCCCCCTCCAGGGGGTACCTTACCCAGGCCATCGTAGGCGGGGGTAAGTGTTTCATATTTTCTGTTATGGAGGCGGAGGCTTACACTTTTGATGCTTTAACCTGGCCTTTTCTGAATTGGGTGTGGATAAAGGCTTACACACACCCCGAGGGGTGCCTTTCCCCGGCCATCTTGGCGGTGGCGAGAGTTTTCTTCCATCGTAGGTAGCTTCACCCGTTTCGTGTGGTTCCAAAAATTTAAGGAGTTCGTACTCCCAACCATATAGACATTCTTTCTTCAAAAAATCCTTTGTTGTAGTTGATTAAGTCGTCTTTACATATCTATACAGTTGGCCTTGATTGAAAAACTTGATGATCAACTCTTCAAGGACGCTACAGTGATTGGCTTCGTGTCCATTCATCGTATGGTAGTAGCAATAGGGTCCTCCCAATTAGACTTCGTTTTTGGGTTTCTTCTTTAGCGATGGCCGAAAGTTAAGCTCATGCTTGGTCAGGAAGTAGATATTTTCAATTGATGTAGTGAGATTGCATTTTTTGGGCAACCTTGACTCAAAGACTCATTTTCAACGTCGGAACTTAGCCCTTTTGGTATTTAATTTTATCGGCTTTGTTCCTCTTCAAGCTTTCTTTTCACTATGTCTTGGGATAGAGGTGCAATCTTCTTAGACCATCCCGAGGCAAGGTGATTGAAATCCTCCGCTATTCTTTGCACGAATGTAGATCCCTTAGCCTGTGCATGGATGGATTCCTTTATGTAAGCTAATAGGTTGTATTCCATTGATGTAGAGTTACTTAGAGCAAAGATTGGGGTCGATCCTATGTGTAAAGGGTTAATGCACCAATGGTCAAGGTCATAAGGTTCTACTTATATATCCTTGTTCTTGAATCAATAGGCTTCGAATCTAAGCCTTTGCTTTTCGATAATTATTGGATCACAGATGCTTGACGTAGCCATTCGAGATTTGGAAGACTCGTGTAGTAACCCTTTATCCATGTTCATACTTCTCCAAAGCTTAGTCCAATTCAGGACAGAACAACCAGGGATGTGGTAGGTTATCCAAAGAATTAGAGGTTTAGGCCCTCCTTCTAGTGCCAAAATGTTAACAATATTTTTTGTCAACACCATAATTAAGGTCCAGGATGTGGATCTAAAGGAGATAAGGGATTATTTTGTCCTTACAAGCTTGAGTTGGTTCATCGTTTCCTATATATCAAGGTTTTAATCCCGAAGATTGGTTACTCTTCCTTTAAAAGGTAAGTAAAACGCTTATGAGGCTCAAGTACCAATAGTTACCTTTGGATATGGGTTTCCTTAGCTTAATGCAAGTTAGGAGGCTAAATGACTTGTGTAAGGGTATTTCGGTAATTAGGGTTATGTATGAATTATTGTAAACGGATTATAGTAAGAAAAGAAATAGAATATTAGACTTGTGATGTATTTCTTTCTTTATTGATCATATCATTGGGTACATAAGCAATCACATGTAAAATCTCCAAATCGATTTACAAATTAGAGTTTTTCTCTCTCTAAGAATTGAATGCAAGATTGTGGAATGAGGATAAGTCCCCTCAAATGAGACCCTTTGGGTCATATTTATATACAAATTGGGCCCTTTTTCGGTTGTGGTTAGCAGAAGCCCTATTATGAGCGCTTTCGGCTTCAGCGGCTATTATTTGGTGCTAGTATCAGCCCGCTTTTTCTTCCGGGGTGCCGGCCTCGATCTCTAATGGCTTGTACCTTTAGTGCCGCCTATGTGTGGTGCGTTGATGCCATGTAAATTGGTATGGATAGCCTCCTTATTTGCTTTTGGTAGCGATGATAAGCCTCTATTTCGATAGAGAATTCTAATCTTTGCCCTGCTTTAATGGCTTTTAAGTATTGCTTTTATCCCTCTCCTTCTTATGACTTTGGCCTTTTCCTTGGCACTGGTATTGACATTGTGATAGTGTTGTTTTGGGATTCCTTCTAATGACTTTGAAGTCGCTCTCAGGTAGCGGTATAAATACAAAGAATATTGGTATCAATTGCTTCTTGTCCCAACCCAACTTGGTCTCATGCTTTCGCTTTCTTAGCTCTAGGTCTCGATATCGAACTGTATGCTTCCAGAACTGAGATCAGGACGATTGCTTTTGGTATTGGTGTCATGACAACACTTGATTGATTATCATATGTCAGCTTCGGTACCGCTTTGTCGCTATCTTCCTTGTATTGGTACCAAGACTTTGCCTCCTTTGTTGGTACCGATAACATATGGACCAGATCCATCTCTTTCTACTTTCAGTATTAGTTGTTTTGGTGCTTTGGTTCGATCATGTGCTTCTGAGACATTCTCTTGATGTCAGTTGTGCCCCGATACCCCTTCACCTCTATCTGGTTTCGGTGTCGAAATCTAGTAGTAACATTTTGGTAGTTGGGTTTTTGATTACATAATTTTCTAAGCTTGTATGAAATTACTATGAATTTTCTAAGTTTAATTACAAGTTAATTATGAAAAAAAATTAACTTGGGGTTTAATTAACATTTTTGGACTTCATAATTTTATGAAGGATATACTCATAAATCTTTAAAAAATTTAGGAACTTTGGCACTTAGGTTTAATTGATATAAATTTTGTAATCTAGCTAGATTTAGGGTATAATTAACATTAATTAATTCATTTGTATTTAACTAAAACTTTTTATTTTTGGAAATAATAGGTTATAGTAAAAACTTGCCATTAATAGCATCCATTTATACAAACCAATAGGATTTCAAGAATTATATCGAAGATTGCGAAAAGTACAAAAAAACAGTTTTCTTTGTAATTACTGTCAGTGTCATCATCCTTTAAATGGAAAGCCTTTTTCGCACCTTTTGGAATGGTCGAGAGCGCTTTGTTTGATAAGCTTCAAATACTTACAATGTCACCTGCTGGCATATAAAATATTTGTGTTTTTGCTTTTGTATATAAGGCTTCAGCCTCCGCCTTTCATTTTGGGTCTTTGGTCACTAGCTTTATGTTTTTAAAATCTCATCTCCAAAAGGGACTATCACCTTTTCACATGGGCTTTGATTGTTCTGCCTGGACAATAGGACTATTTTCGAAAGTATAATATAGGAATTGCGATCTCTATTGTTTCAAAGATTTTGAAGCTTTCTCCTCAGTACCCTTGGGCATGGTGAAAGGGAATGTTTTACTTAAATTGGTTTATGAAAGAAACATAGAGGTTATCTCCTTAGGGCCCCTCAGTTGTGTTGGAAATATCCCATGTTTGAACTTATTTTAACACTGAGGTTTCCATCTCCTCGCCTCTTGACTATGTTGAAGGGGTTATTTTTGAAACCTTGATTTATAAATATAAAAATGGGCTCTCTCTTGTGCTTCAAATAAGCTTGGAGGTTATCACCTCAATGCCTATCGAAAGATCTGGAAGGGATTTATTTACAAACTTTTTTTAAGTAAGAGAGATTATCACCTCACTTTCCTTCGGCGGAATGGAGCTCTAAAGAGAAAGGCGCTATTACCTTTAAATCTTCAGCTAGGTAGGCTTAAACGAAAGCCTTATTTCAATAAACAAGTTATTTGTGAATGATTGCTTAGGCTTGTTTGCTAGCGTTGGTTTTTCTTGCTTTTTGTTTTCATTGAATTATCATTTGTTTCTTTGGACACCCGTCAAACTAGTAGGAAGGGGTTTTGGGAGATAAGACACTAGCACAGTACTTTAAATGTGATACTTTCCTTGTAAAGGCAAGGGTTTTTGTCAGCCAAAATTATGGATAACACCCCAAAACTTGTATTCCTTATAGATCTCTTCACTTGCAAAAGAGTTAACTTGGATTAAGATACCATTTCCATAGTAAAGCCCATGTGAAATGCTTTTAGTGATTTGTGAAAGTATTCCCTATAAAATATTAGATATAATGATCAAATATTGAAAGAATATGGTTCGAAAGTCCACCTGGGAAAATCATATGTTCTCCATTGCGTGGGCTTATGTAGATAATTCCTTACTAGTTTCAGGATTAGCCTTTCAGTCAGGCCATAAGTTCCTTATGCGGGGTTCTAATATTCCTAGCATTTTAACAATAAATTTCCAAGTGTATCACTTAAATGTGGTTTCGGCTATGTTAACATAAGGTCTTTTGAATCTCACGAAAGGGTCTCAGTGTTCTGTCTAGTATGGATCATCTTAGAAAACCATTGTTTAGCTATAAATTTAGGTGGTTTCGGCTATACCAATCCCAAAGTAGGTGCAGTTCATCTACTACAATACCTAAGACCTTTCAAATCTTCCGGAAGGTGTTCCGATTGAACTATTGACCCCTTCGGATAGTTTCAATGTCGAACCTACAAAGTTATAAGATAATAATAATATAAAAATTAAGAAATTATCGTGTTATTACCTCAATAGCTTGAATAAACTCATTGTTGATAACTTCTAAATTTACGGACCTTTTGCCGACCTGATTTAGTAATTAAGATTTACAACTCAAACTTATAGTTACAAGATTGAGAGTGAGAAATCAGATCCTATTCTGGACACCTAAGTTTGTGTTTATGGGTGCGGGTCGGGCCTTCCTTCGTTGTAAGGATGTCATCATGGCTTTCCTGTGGAAGTATATATTGAAGCTTAGTGAAAAGGCCTTCCTTTAGCTTGTAGGATGGTAGTTAGAGTTCCACTGCAAGGTTCTCCGAAAGTGATTTTCCAGAACTGTGAGTTTTGGCATTCCGCAATAGAGGTGAGCTTATGGGTGCTTCAAGCTTATGATGCCACTTCTGGTGTTATCTTCTCTTGCATACACGATGGTTATATGATGGAGGCTTGATCTTTTTAAGCATGCTTTCTTTGGGCCGAACGAAAGACCTACCTAGCTACTTTCCATGTGTTCCAAGGCAGCTGTTTAGGAAATCATGCCCTTTGAGTTTCATCAACAGGGGCCTTCCTTGCCAAAAAGAGTCTTTTGGATCTTTGATTGTTGCTCTGGAGGCTATTATCAAATGAATGGTTCTAGATGCACCAAAGGCTTTTTGTCTTCAACACCCCTTCACCTTAAGCTTTGGCTTCCGGTTTCCCCCGGTTATTTTGATGGTAACATTTGCCTACCCACCAATGAAGTGGTTTTCTGACTTTTCAAGTGAACCTCTCCAATTTTTGATGTATGTGACATTCTTTCTACCTTTCGGTGTTCCTATGCGAAGGTTATATTTGGATCAACGGATACTTTCCATCATGCGTTTTCCCTGTTTTTATAAATAGTATACCTGCCAATCTCAAATTTTATAAATAGTATACCTGCCAATCTCAAATCATCGACAACTATTATTGACTCTAAAGGTATGCAATTAGGCATTAGGTTCATTACTCTACGACCAATTGAATTTTTTATCCTTGTTTTCATAATCATTGACAAACATCGTTATTTTTTTTAATCCTAATCTATCTAATAAAGACCTTTCTGTTACTTTAATACTAAAGGTTTGTTGCTATGCATAAGGTTATATCTCATAGATTAAAAATTCAATTAAGTGATTTGAAATAGAAACTTTCTCAAATGAGTCAAATCTTGGAAGAGACGAAATGCTAAGTCGTGGCTAATTCGGAGCCGGATTTTGATAAAGAAATGCTAAGACTTCAGCATAGAGTTTGCGAATTATAATTTTAATTGGAAGATTGCCGATCTTCTTATGAATCTTCAGAATTCATCATGAGAGGGGGGAATTTCAAACTTAGTTTCTCAATCCTTCGAATAAACTTCTTTCAAAATCAATCCTTCGGATAAACTTCTTTCAGAATCCAAGGTCCTCGAATGAAGTTTCAATTTCTAGTAAATCCTCGGAGAGGTTTAAACTAAAGGGTTATAAGAGATTGGGTCTATACCATAGAACCTAAACTAAAAGATTGCTTTAAGGATAAGTGTAAGGCAGACATCCACCGTCTTTTTGATAATTAAGTGACCCAAATTGAAAAGCTTTAAGACGAAATATATTCTTTTAAGAAATGAGATGTCGAATATGAAAGGTCTAATAAACTTTTCTCGAAAGAAAATAATGTTTATGAAAACACACTTAAACTTTAGATTGAATTTGCCGACAGTGCCAAAGACACTAAATACAAAGAGTGGAAGCTCAAGGAAGTGTTATACCCCATTCTCAACCGCGTTTCGGATCCTATTATATCAAATATCTAATATAAAATATCTGAAAGTTTTGATCCTTATTGTTGTATTATTTTGAATATCTTATAATTTGTATAGATAACCTCTGATTAACATTCTCTATAACATAAACCTGAATTGTTTGCACATTTTTATTTTTATTTTGTTTTTTTTGGAACAATTTTTTTTGAAAATAGTGAGAAACTTGTATTCTTTGGTTATATTAAAACATTCAAAATCTATATGTAGGAACTAATAATGCGATCCTACCATCCTACTCTCAAATATTATGATAGGTTCCTAACCATCTTTGTTTTCGAAGTATTTAGGGCTTATGTTTTGATAACTAAATTACTTACGGTATTAGGAGAATCGAAACCCCAAACATTGGTAGCAAAATAATAATTTTCTGAATTGACATTTTTGGGAATACCAGAGATTCAAAAACCAAAGTTTGTTCATTTTGATATTTGATGTCCATACGCCCTTTTCCTAGGAATGATTATAAGTGAAGCCTCTTCTATCTCAAAGAGCTCCTGACTCAGATTCGAGTATGAAGATAATAAAATCTTAGAGCCCGTCTTTTGGAAGCATTTATGAATGAAGTGTCCTTCAGCTAATAAAATAAATGAAACCCAAATTTAGGTAATAGCGGAAATAATATAAGTCTAGAAACCTTCTTCTGAACATAATCGATATAAAAAAGCCACCTTTCACAAATAGGAAATCCGAAACTCATATTCGAATATTGAATAATAGAAACTAGAAATCTACTTGTGGAATTAACATGAACAAATCCTCCTTTGGCTTATAGAAAATCCAAAACCCTGATTTTGATATTGAATAATAAAAATTCAGAAGTCTTCTTCTACAATTAATATGCTTCCTTCGGCTTATAGAAGACGTAAAACCCAAATTCGAGTACTAGAATAATAGAAATTCGAAAATCTTCTTTTGGAGAAATAGAAACGAAAGCACTTATGGTTTAAATAGATTCTTTTCCTATTTTGGACTTTTTCTAAAGTAGTGGCTTGGCATGCTTTAGTGATCCTTTTATGTTTTCGTTCCCTTATACAAGACGAGACATAAGAAAAGGCAGGCATGCTCATCTTTAGAGCAAAGGCAGAACATGCTTAGGCCAAAGCAGAAGCAGAGCTTGTTCTAAAAAGAACAAAGTCATAACATGCTTACTTCAAATTAGAGTGCATGTCCCATGGCTGACCCCTCCATCCTCCAGAGAGATCCTTGACTATGTCAAGGGCTTTTCAATGTTGGACACAACCCCTAGGCTTACCCTCCTCCCTTCAGGAGGTGCTTATGTATGTCTAAGGCTTAGAGCCAGGCACATTTGCCTTGGGCATACCCCTCCATCTTCGGGGAAGGACGTTGGTTTAGGAACAACGTCATTAGCTGTGCTATATTGTATAGATCATTCACTATGCAACAACCTAGTCTGGATCTAGTGAGGTTTATACAGCAACTTAATTAAGACCAAGCAGGCTTCATAAAGAAACAACGTCATAGCCGAACGTGATTTAAAAAATACAAGGGCATTTTGGAATAATCCGAGGTATGAAAATAAAGAGTGGGATGTGATGTTTATTTTAAGTAAGTGGGGTGTGAAAGGAGGAAATTAGAGTGAGAATAGACCCAGCCTTGTTGTTTTGCTGGTTAGTTTTAACGTGGCTACTACTAGTGCCTGCTATTTGAGTTTCTATAAACATGAAATCATGCTGAATTCTTGCCTTTAGCTTTTTGTGAGGGTTCGATGCAAGTAATTGTTTAAGACATTGGAATCATTGTTAGGGTCCTTGTCTTTCATCTTTGACCATGTAATTATTAATAGAATGTAGAAGAAAGTGATGAGTTAAAAGTTAAAGAGTCAAGGGGGTAATAGAATGATACTGAATAGAAGTATAACGGATAAGGAAGATGAGTATTCAAACGTGATAAATGAAGGTGGAGTTATAAGAAATTGCAGAAGAGAATTAGGGTTTGAGAGAGTAAGAGAATTAGGTAGACTTTATTGAAGAGAAATAAATGATTCAGCGTACTTATCACGATCAACCCACATATTTATAGGTTAATTATTACACATAGCGTCTTATTGGAATAACAACCCAATCAATTACAAAGCCCATAAATCAATAATAATCTATTCAGGTAAGGTTGTGCACAAGTTCAGTTGTGCGTGTGCACACATGATCAGGGAATTTCACTACCATCACTTGCAATCTTATCAGTGCTCTCTCCAAGCTTATCCTCCATATGCCATTGTTTAACCATCTCGACCCCTGGTTCGTCGCTGGAAGGTTAACTAACATTGTTTAGCAAGGTGTTTATTGAATTGTTCATATGAAACCCTGATGTAGGCATGATGTTTGATGAAATTTTTAAGGCACTGACACCCCCTTCCCCTTTAAAATTTGACCTTGTCTCAAGGTCAAACATGGGGAATTTCTTAATCAACTCCTAATAATCCTCCCACGTGGCATCGATTTCATTCCTTTTCTTCCATTTAAGAAGAACTCAGGGTAACTGGTCAATTATTTTTTGGTACAATTCTTCGATTAAGGATCAGTTCAGGCTCATCCACTAGTTCTCCAGTGTAACTTAGAGCTTTTTGCTGTATGACTATACCATCCCCATGTCGTTTTTTGAGCTGAGATACGTGGAAAATAGGATGAATTCTAGCTCCTATAGGCAATTTGAGTTTGTATGCTACATTGCTTATTCTCTTGATATGGACCATAAAGTCTCGGAGATAGTTTGTTTTTCTCAAGTTACTTATAGTAATCTGCCTGTAAGGCTGTAATTTTAAATAGACCCAATCACCGACTTCAAAGGTTCTTTCAATTCGATGTGCATCTGCAAATTTCTTAGCTCCTTCCTGTGCCAATCGTAATCTGCCTTGAGGCATATAGATGAAAATATCTCTTGAAAGAAGCTCTCGTTCAACCTGGGGTATCTTTACAGTGTTAGGAATATATGATAGCAATGAAGGAGGGGTAAATCCATATAAAGCAAAGAAAGGCGTGGTATTTATGGAGCTATGCCAACTGGTGTTATACCAGTATCCAGCCAATGGTAGCCTACGTGTCCACTCATTGGGCTTGTGGCAAACAAAGCAGCGCAAGTAGCCTTCTAGGGTCTTATTAACAGCCTCAGTTTGACCATCCGTTTGTGGATGGTAGGCGGAGCTCAAGTTAAGCGTGCATCCTTGTAATTTAAAGAGCTCTTGCCAAAAAATACTGGTAAAAATAGTGTCACAATCACTAGTGATAATCCTTGGTAAGACATGCAACTTAAATACTCCATCAAAGAAAATCTTGGCAATGTCCTTTGCAGTATGGGGGTGATGTAATGGAAAGAAATTAGAGTATTTGGTAAGTCTGTCAACCACTACAAAGATAGCAGTGTATGTACGGTTTCTTGGCAATCCAATGACAAAGTCCATGGATATGTCGATCCAGATGGCTTCAGTATTGTAGTGGATTCAATAACGCCGACACAGTTACGTTTTCACTCTTATTCCTCTAGCATGTATCACACTCTCTGACATACTTTTCGACATCTGATTTCATTCCCTTCCAATGAAATACTTGCATCAGTCTGTGCTTAGTTTTCCTCGTTCCTGCATGACCACCCAGTGGGGTTGCAAGAAACTCTTGCAGTATAATATTGATGAGCTCCTTGCAATGTGAGTTCATGTAAATCCTGTTTTTATAAAAAAATCAGCCCATCAACAATAGTGTACTTGCTGAATTCATGTGGATTTTCCTAGATTTGCTGTAGTTTTTGAGTGTACTCCTCAAATTGTGACATTAACTTTTTAAATTCTGGTAGTCGTAGGCTCTCTACAGACATGATGGATTGACATGATTTACCTACCCTATTATTATTTGTTTCTTCAGGTATACGTGACAGTTTGTCAACTATCATATTCTCCTTCCCTTTCTTATATTCTACCCTATAATCAAAGCTATGCGGTTTGACCAACGAACATCCTTGATTTCCATTTGTTAAACTTTAATTCGGGAGATGTCTTAGGGTTCGATGGTCGGTTTTAATAACAAATTTCCTACCCAATAAATATTGGGACCATTTTTTTGTAGCTAGGATTAAAGCAAGAAACTCCTTTTCATAAGTTGACAACAATGAATTTTTCCTTCTAAGAGCTTGACTAAGATAAGCAATGGGTTTTCCCTCTTGAGTGAGCACTGCGCCTATCCCCACTCCACTAGAATCACATTTTGCCACAAATTCCTTGTCAAAAATTTGGCATAGAGAGGATTGGCGGCTCTAATAAACATTGTTTGAGTTTCTTAAATGCATTAGTGGCCTTGTTATTCCAGACGAAAGCATTTTTCTTGGATAATTCAGTCATAGGCTTTTCTATACCCCCATATTTTTTTATGAATTTTTTGTACTAGCCAGTTAGGCCTAAAAAAACCTGAGTGTTTTAATATTCTTTGGTTGTGGCCATTCTTTTGTTGCTTGTAATTTTTTTGGATAAACGGCTATGCCTCTTTCTGACATAATGTGTCCAAGGTAGGTAACCTCATTCACAGCAAATGAACACATGAAGAGCTTAATAACTAACTTATTATTCTTTAAAATCTGCCAGGTCATATCTAAGTGTAACATGTGTTCATACCATGTCTGACTATAAATGAGGATATCATCAAAAAATACAAGAATAAACTTCCTTAAATAAGATTTAAATATAGCATTCGTTAAAGCTTAAATGGTCGGAGGGGCATTTGAGAGACCAGAAGGCATCACAAGAAATTCATAATGCCCTTCATGAGTTCTAAAATTTGTCTTGTGAATATCTCCAGGATGCATTCTAATCTGATGGTAACCAAATCCTAAATCCAGTTTAGTGAAATATCTAGACCCATGCAGTTCGTCTAATAGGTCGTCAATTAGGAGAATGGGAAACTTGTTTTTCACAGTTTGGTTGTTAAAGGCTCGATAATCAATACACATTCTCCATACCCCATCTTTCTTTCTGACCATAACAACAGGTGAGGAGTATTCACTAGTACTAGGCCTAATAATCCCTATTTCTAGCGTCTCCTTAACAATTTTTTCAAGTTCATTTTTTATATGATGGAAGTGTCTATAGGGTCTGAGAATATTGGTTTAGGTTGGGATAACAAGGATATTTTATGATTGAAATCTCTAGTAGGAGGTAGGTTAGTGGTTGTGCCAGTCACATCAGGATAATTTTTTTAATACAGATTGTACTTCTGAATGCATGGTTATGGCAGGGGTAGTTAAGGTATGAAGTTGCTTCGAGTACATAATGATAGATAACTGGTCATGTGCTTCCTCTTTTGCAAAATCCTTTTCACCCACTACGTTATTGTCCCCTTGAATACCCTACCAAATATAATATTGACCAGAATAATTAAATTAAATTTGTAATTTTGCAAAATTAAAGGATACATCCCCTAATTCCTTCATCCACTTAGCCCCTAGCACTACAAGAAAATTAGGTATTGGTTACACTATATGGCGGCATTTGTTGCTGATCTACAACAATTGTCAATTCTGGCTTTTTCCTTGTATGAAAGAATGTAACCAAAAATGAATTTAGCAAACCAGTGCCCTTATACCTTTTAGTTCCCATATATTTTTCATTTCCACACTGCCTAATTTTCGCTTCCCTCCTCTCACTTCTTCTTCGTATCCCTAGTTCTCCTACCAAGTCTAGTACTACCTCCTTCTCATCACCTTCTTCAATCTCATCTCGTGAATAAAAAAGAAAAAAATCAAGTCAAACAAACATGGAGCTTCTGTCACTTGATCTCACTGCTCTAAGAAACTACCATTACAGAAACCGCACAAATAAAGTTACCAAACTTCCCTTCGATATAAAGAACCACCTGATTTTTCCTCCTCATTATAATTTGAAGAATAATAATCAGTGGTATCGCATTAGAGGTACCTACTTAGTTACTATTGATCATCTTTGTTTCTGTGCTGTCAATCCCTGGTCGTTATAGTAAATTGATTTCAGGACTTCTAAAATCAGCTTCTTTCAAACAATCAAGGTCTAATAGAGATATAATAGTGGGACATAGAGTTCCTGAAGAGATATTTTGTATATAATTTTTATAGGACCTGGATATATCTTCAAATTGAATTGACCATGATTATGCTAGTTACTGAAAATATCAAGCTTTATAACTTTATGTCTACTGATATGTCCAAGAGATCCAAAATAGACTGTGCTCTCTTCAAGTTATGAGATTTTGTTTTCTTGGTTTTCTATATATTAGAAGAGAGATATACCATTTAGACTAAAGCCATTCATTGTTATGCTATCTTCATTCATAATCCATCATGGACTTTGCAATTTATTTATGACGGTATGAATAAAAGTTTCCTAGTGCATCAGCTAATTTTTTGGTGAATGGAATAACATCATCAGCAAGAGGAATTTTGAATTTTCCAATTATGCTGGAATTAGATGTGAATAATAGCACTAATCCCATTCTAGAATACCAATTAAATTCAGCTTAAAAATGGGGTTCTCGATAAGTGAAAGTATCAAAAAACGTTCATTAATTTGGGCTTTTATCATGATGTTGATTTTCATTGGTGCTCATTTGTTGCATGTGTACCTATAGATTCTTGATCGAAAATGTGGAATTGATGAAACAAAACTATGATACTACACAGATAGTTCTAAATTGATTTTAGAAGTCCTAAAAAAACTAGCCTTCCGTCTGAAAAAATGGCAATAATTAGTTTGAATGGCATTAGTTGGTTCTGTGGAGTTCGATTTTCACAGCTATTGCTTGATGAATCATGCATGAAAAGTATTTTTTATAGGTTATTTAGAAAAATAAATAATATTGCCTTAATTAATATAGATCAGAATTGGAATTCGTTAGGCACAGTAAAAATACAGATATAAAATGTCTATAATAATATCATTGACTTATTATATTCATATTTCGAATTGTTTACAACATAACTTGTTATATTTATATATATGGTACATTATAAGCTTTTGAACTTTACTTCTTTTACAATCTGACATTACTATTCCCGCATGTGGTATGTTCTAAATGGACTAGGTTGGGAAAAGTGGTGTGACACCCCCACGTCCGTTAATGTCACTCACTAAGGAAATGCATTAAGTTTCATGAAGCATTGTAGGTAAACAGACACAGAATAATTACTAGATAGATATAAATAAGATAGCAGCGGAAATTTAAAATTTTATTTCGAACATAAATCATAACACCGTGGTCCGCAATACCATAAGTCACAAAAACCATAACAATAAAATAACTTATGTCTTGCACCATCAGAGTACATAAGAATAAAAAAAAATATAATTCCCCAATTGAAAGAGTTAAGCAATAGTAGAGACAAATACTTGAGCCATACTTCAAAAGTAGCTTATAGAAAGATGATTTCTGAATCCTGACTATGCCAGAGTGTTTCCTCCCTGAGAATCGGGGGGGAGAAAGAAGGAGAAACAAAAGGGTCATACATAAAGCCTGACGAGTCTAGTTACTTTTAGCCAGTAAATAAATAAAAGTAACATGATAGGCATATAAAGTGGATAAGAGAGATCACTACATAAATGCCAGGTGTGACAAGGTAGACAGGGTTAGGTGTATACACTTCTATAATGATTACTCTGCACTATTCCTAGTATAACCTGAGATGATCCCTTCCACTATAAGGTGGTAGACTTAAGGCATATGTCCAAATATACCCTAACCACTACCCTAATCGATCGGCTCCCTACTCCGTAGATACTCTGTGCCGGCCCCACGGTAGGATATATCACGTCCTACAGTGGCAACCCCTCACTGATATGCACAGCCCCATATCTACTGGTGTCACGGTCGTCTTATCCCCCTCTGCCTGGCTCATGCACACACATGGACCCGTCACTTTGCGCCGCCCACATCGTCCTCCACGTTTGGATATCTTACATTCAGTCAGCAAGCGTGTCCCCTCTCCGCCTTGTACGGAGTACTTTATTTGATACTTACTCCGGGTTACTAACTGAAATGGGTCGTTACTAACTGAAATGGGTTCCACACAATATGATACAAGCTCTCCCCTTTGTCTTGTATCCCCAACTAAGTTTTTCAATGACTATGTATACCACTAGGTGTCTTTAATTACATAGCCCTATACCAGTTATGTTTACCTTAAAAGGTGTCTTTAATTACATAACTTTTATACTTTCCTCTGGTTATGTATACCACTAGATGTCTTTAATTACATAACCTTATCGGGTTAAGTTTGTGGGCCTATATGTAAATATTAACCCCCCCCCTCCAAATTTGCTTAACCCATCCGTTATTCCAATCAATTTACTTAACCCTAATAATCATACAATCCCTATGGATTAGATTTGGTTAAGTAGTCAAATTCATTACCATGTCCATTTATGGTTTATAATGGGCTAAAACTCCCACATTAGGCCTACAACTGTGGATGCTGGATATGCTGGTCGAGTCCGCACAGACTTATTCCAAAGTTGGGCCTAACCTCATGTCTTAGCCTGATTCGAATTTGCGTACTTAGATCTCCGACATTTGGTTCAACATTAGTGGCTGCTGGATATGTCGGTCGGGTCCGGGCAGACTTCCACCACTAATGAAACCTAACCTCATGTCATAAGTACAATTACAATTCCTAATTGTAATTACTAGACATTCCATTATTAATTAACTAATCAATTAATTACTCCTTTCCCTTTATAGGTGTTAACGTCCATTTTACCAAATAATTTGACTTATACGTCCAAAAATGTTCATATTCAAATTATGCCAATACTAGCCCTTTTCACCCCTTTCGTAACTAGCACACTCATAAACTGGTGGCATGCCTAAGCTAGTCATAAATGATAATAGGGAAAATAATGGGAATATAACCAAAGTGATCATCTTGGCATAAACATAAACTAGCATGATGATAAGGTGAACGTACATACTGTCATGGACATGTCATTAACATCATGACAAGGTGGACATAGAACTAATGAACTAGTGGTAGACAATTGGTTCTAACATAACTACGATGTCACAATAAGCATAGTAAGATTTAAATTAACAATTTAGATGTCCAATTGGTTTAGATATGACTTGATAATGCAAGGTTATAAATTAGATCACATAATTCAGATTTGGAGGTTAAAATAGATCTAACACCATTAAAATGACATAATAGCATGCATTGATCTAAATATGGGTTCACATGTCCAACTTACAACATATCTAAGTTGATCGCAATATGACAGGTGAAAGGTGATTTACATAAAGAGTTAGACCTAACCAATGTTGCAACTATCCAAATACACAGATTTACATTCACCACAACATAGTTACAAGTCAAGATCCGCATAGGTAACATAATAGAATAACCACAATTGCATGGGATCTAAAGGTGTAGATCCATCATGACATTAGTTTAAACATATCCAATACAGTCTTTCACAATTTACTTTTATTTATTTAAACCTAAAAGCAACAAGAAATTCACTGCATTAGGTTTAGAGAATAGAGAGAATGGATCTTGAATTTCTGGATTTGATTTGCAAAGTTGAATGTTGTATGTTGTTGAAGAAAACGAATCTGTCTCAGTTCGCACACCGGCAGCATTTGGCTCCCATAATTTCCAGTGGAGAAATAGGATAATTGGACACATATATATAGCTGCAAAACCCTCTGAAACCGACTACCACCTCAGCCTTAGGGGTGTCGACATCCCTGTGGGTGGGTCGACACCCCCTAGAGTGTGAAATTTACCGCCTTGACAAATTTTTGATTTTCGAACTGTTCTGGATAAAGTCCGACTCATATCTGACTCATACGTGACTCATATGTGTATATATGTTCTTTATACGAGTATACAAACTTAAAACCCTCATAACTTCTTCATATGTTATCTGTTTTGCATAAACCAAATGTCTATCTTGACCACAATTTCGAGATGGACGTGATGGCGCAGTTCGTTTTCCTTAATTCTGAATATTAGATTAATTAATTTATCCTCTTTAGTGTTGTTAAAAAAATTCGGGGTGTTACATTCTCTCCTACTCAAAGGATTTCGTCTCCGAAATTTCTAAATTGAGAAGAATGCATATCCTACCATCCATCATCCATCTACTCATCCAACAACCACAGGCATCCATTGTCCTTAGAGCCTTCTAATGCTTATATGAATATATGCAACGGTGTGTGTTATGTCCCAACACTAATACGAAAGATTAGGCGGTCTACTGATTCAGTTGACCTCCTTAATGCAATGTATGCACTTGCCATGAATCTAATATGTATGCAAATAAACCTATTATATCATACAAGTTCTATATGTCTGCACACTTATTCTTCTAAATGCAATATCCATATGCTAGTTCATCCATTTCCATCCATAAAAGAAAAGAAAATGCACACACATCCATATGCAGTATGAAAGTGATTGAGCCAATCTTAGTGCCTAATGTGTGTGTATATGCGTCCACAGGCAACCACTAGCAAACACTTGCATCCATCAAACATAACATGTCTCAAACACATGTTTACATCCAAAGGATTCCTATCTAAAGGTCGAAAAAAAACTATGGATAAGATATACTCAAATGATAGAAACAAACACTAATAAAACTTGGAAAAAGGATTTAAGAGCATACGCTTGAAAAGTAAAGGGTACGAAGCACGAATCTTGTCTTCGGTTTCCCAAGTCTTTTCCTCTGGATTATCTCCCCATTGAACCTTTAACAACTTGATCTCTTTATTGCGTAACTTCTTAACTTCTGATCCCATAATACGGGTAGAGACTCGCCTGACTATCGCCTCCCGTTCCACTTCTACTTCTTCCAACACACTCGGCTCAATGATTACTGCGGCGTCATGCAGGTACTTATGCAGATGAGAAACATGGAAAACATCGTGAACACCGGATAGATTGTCTAGGAGTTTTACTCTATAGGCCATTTGGCCAATCCTCTCGGTTATGGGAAATAGTCCCACAAACCTAGATGCCAACTTCCCTACTGATCTGAAGCGAACCACATTCCTCAGAGGTGACACTTTGATAAAAACCAAGTCTCCTACTTCAAATTCGAGGTCAGTCCTTCTCTTGTCTGCATAGGATTTCTGCCTATCTTGAGCTGTCTTCATCCGCCGTCGAATAAGGTTAATCATTTCGGACGTTTCCCTAACCATATCTGGTCCAAGTAATGATCTTTCTGTAGATTCCCACCAACAAGTTGGTGATCTACAGGATCGTCCATACAATGCTCCGAAGGGTGCCATGCCGATGCTAGCTTGATAACTGTTATTATAGGCAAACTATACTAAAGGACGATGCTCTTCCCAAGTCCCTCCGAAGTCTAGGATACACAGCCTCAAAAGATCTTCAAGAATCATGTTCACTCTTTCTGTCTGTCCATCAGTCTGAGGATGATAAGCGGTGCTCAAACACAACTGTGAAACTAATGCTTCTTGCAAGCTCCTCCAAAATTCGCTGGTAAAGATGGGGTCACGATCGCTCACGAGGCCGGAAGGTACTCCATGAGGACGAACTATCTCACGAATATAAATTGCTGCCAACCATGATGTCGTCCTCTTACTCTTAACTGGAATGAAGCTAGTGCTCTTAGTGAGTCTATCTACCACAACCCAGATACTGGTGTTGCCTTTCTTCGATCTAGGAAAACCATCTATGAAATCCATAGAGACATTCTCCCATTTCCACTGCGGAACCTCCAATGGATGAAGTAATCCATCGGGCTTCTTTTGCTCAGCTTTGACTTGCTGGAAACTAAACATTAAGAAACAAATTCGGCCACATCTTTCTTCATCCCAACCCAAAAGAAAACCCTCTTCATGTCCCTGTACTTCTTATCACCGCCTGGATGAATGGTCATCTTAGAATGGTGGGATTCTTCTAGGACTGCCTTAATCAAGCTTCTAGTTTGAGGGACATAAAGCCTTCCATCTCGCCGCAGCCACCCCTTTTCATCTATGGCATATCTACTAAGGTGACTAGAAATCTCCCCTCTTCTGAGACTTCCCATGATGTCTAAAATCTGTGGGTCACTTGTTGCGAAGCTCCTATTTGATCCATAAGAGTTGGTCGTATCTCCAAGGATGCAAACAAATCAGGTAAAACCCCGATGGAGATCTAAAATAAAAAAGATATGAACTCCAGGTTCTTTCTTTCCACAAACAGAGGACTCAGGGCCACCCTCTGCCTACTTAGTGTGTCTGACACCACATTACCCTTGCCAGGGGTATAAGAAATCTCAAAATCATAAGAAGCCAGAAACTCCATCCACCGTTGTTGCATTAAATTGAGATCCTTCTGGGAGAACAGATACTTGAGAGATTCATGATCGGTGTATAACTCAAACTTATCTCCAAGTAAATAATGACGCCACGTCCTTAACGCAAACACTATGGCAGCTAGCTCTAGATCATGGGTGAGGTAGTTCTTTTCATGAATTCTCAACTGTCTACCCCCATAACACAATACTTTCCCTTTTTGCATTAGAACCACACCAAGCCCTGAACCACACATCAGTGTAAATAGTAAACACCTTACTCCCCTCAGACAAGGTCAAGACTGGGGCTGTTGTAAGAGCCCTCTTTAGTTGTTGGAAAGCAACGTCACAAGCTATATCCCATGAAAATGCCAAGTTCTTCTTTGTCAGCCCGGTGATTAAGGTTGATATCTTTGCGAAGTCCTTTACGAACTTCCTATAGTAACTTGCTAACGTAAGAAAGCTTCTCGCCTTGGTTGCATTTTTAGGAACCTGCCAATCTTGCACTACAACCACCTTCGCAGGATCTACAACTATCCCTTCTTTGGAGACCACATACCCTAAGAATCTCACTTCTTTTCTCCAAAAATGGCATTTGGAGAATTTTGCTTTAAGTTGATGGTCATGGAGAGTTTTCAAAATTTCTCTAAAATGTTGGGCATGCTCTTCTTCGCTTTTGGATAAGATCAAAATATCATCGACAAAGACTACAACAAATTTATTTAGGAACTCCCGAAACACCCTACTCATTAGATCGACAAAATAGGCAGGTGCATTCGTCATCCCAAAAGGCATAACTAGCCATTCATAGAAACCCTCCAGAGTCCTAAATGCAGTCTTATCTATGTTGTCCTCAGCCACCCCAACCGATGGAACCCCGTGGCTAAGTCTAACTGGGAAAATACCAAGGCACCAACAAGCTGATCAAATAAATCATCAATCCTCGGAAGTGGGTGCCTATTCTTCTTAGTGAGTTTATTCAGCTCTCTATAATCAACACACAAACGAAGCGAACCATCCGCCTTAGTTGCGAATACAACTGGAGCACCCCCATTCAGATATGCTTCGTCTGATAAACCCTTTCTCAAGCAGCTTCCCTATTTGCTTACTCAACTCCTTCCTTTCCCTCGGAGCCATGCGGCGCATTGGCAATGCAACTGGCTTTGCATTGTCCACCAAATATATATATGAAAGTCGATCTCGCGCCTCGGAGGTAAACACCGAACCTCATCAAAAACATCGGAAAAGTCTCGGACTACTGGAACAGATTGCATATCGTTGATAGATGCATTAAGAGACTCTAGGAAACTAAGCATAACCGACCCTTACGGGTCACAAGAAATCTCGAGGATTCTCCCATGACAAGTCAAAAGCCTAACAACCCTCTTCTCACAATCCATAATGGCACCATACATGGTAAGCCAATCCATTCCTAGAATCAACCCATAGCCAATAAACCCAAGCACATACGCGTCGCATTCAAACTCGACGCCTAACATAGATATTTTCAAACCCCTACAAATCATAGATAAATGAGACGAACCACCAATGGGGTTTGAAACAACTACGGGATCCACTACCGTACTAGTAATTAAGTGCAGAGATTCAACTACAGAACTTGATATAAATGAATGCGAGGCACCAGAATCAAAAAGTGTCCTAATAGGATGGTTTGAAAGAGAAATTAAACCTTCCACAAAAAAATTCTACCTCTATCAGGAGCACTGATTGCAAGACCATGCACCTCCCCTCCAGAAGTCCTGGTTCTTTGACCCTGTCCCTGTGATCCCTGTTTCTTCGGGCACTCTCTAGCAAAGTGTCCGGCCTCTCCATAGTGGTAGCAAGAGTTCTTCCTTCACTTACAGTCTTTAACCAAATGACCTTCCTTCCCACAATGGTGACATTTTCTCTTATCCTTGCCTTTACCATTTTTTCCTCCTTTCATCTGCTGTTGCTGTTGTTGCTGCTGCCCCTTCTTGGGTCACACCTTCCCATTTTGCGATGTCTCCGCAACCTTCATTTCTCCCTTGTCTTCCTCATGCATTAGGGCCATGTCGACAATCTTTTCAAAAGTGTCCCCCATTGGAATATGGGACATGGCTAAACCATGCAGAGGCTCGTTCATCCCTTTAGCAAACCGCAAAGCCCTTTGGTGCGGCATATCCACCAACTCTAAATCGAACCTTGCTAGCTGGTTGAATTTATTCACATACTCTTTTGCCGTCAAGTTTCCTTGTTTGAGTGCGAAGAATCTCTCCATCTGCATGCTCCTTTCAGCTTAGGAAAGAAATTTCATTTCGAACCTCCGTCTAAAATCTTCCCAAGTTTCCACCGGACGTCCACCTTGAGTGACTTCCCACCAAAATGAGGCTTCGTCCTTAAGTAGCCAGGCGGCTAACTGAACCTTCCTCCTATCCTCTACTTCAAAGATTACAAATAAACCATCGGTCTCCTTGAGCCAATTCCAGGCTTCTACGAATCTCGTTCCCATGGAATGGCTTCTCTCCCATAGCACGGAAGTCCTTATAGATCTTGGTGAAGTTATCTGCTCTTCGAAGGGTAGGAGGAGGAGGAATGACTGGTGCAGCTATGGGAGGAACATTTCCTTGACCTTCGGCAGGCGCCGTGGCCTCCAAATATCTACGGTACCATCCAGGTATTGTGACGCCCTCTGGGAGATTAGGAATGTTTTGTTCCCCAGACATCCTGAAAAAGGAAAAAGGAAGAAATTTATATAAAGGATCGAAGTATACTACATATGGCTTTTTGGGGAAATATTTTTCAAAACAGACTTTTCTCTTTTTGAGAATGCTTTCTTTTAAAACCTTTTTGAAAATAATTTTCAAAAACTTTTATCTAATCTAGTAACCTTTAGCTCTAATACCAAATGTGACACCCTATGCCCGTTAATGTCACTCACTAAGGGAATGCATTAAGTTTCGTGAAGCATTATGGGTAGACAGACACAGAATAATAGCAAGAGAGATATAAATAAGATAATAGCGGAAATTTAAAATTCTACTTCAAACATAAATCATAATACCGTGGTCCACAATACCATAAGTCACAAAAACCATTACAATAAAATAACTTAATTTTTGCACCATCAGAGTACATAAGAATATAAAAAACATAATTCCCCAATTGAAAGAGTTAAACTAGACACAAATTCTGACATAAAGTCTGGCGAGTCTAGTTACTTTTAGCCAGTAAATAAATACATGATAGACATATAAAGTGGATAAGAGATATCACTACATAAATGGCAGGTGTGACAAGGTAGACAGGTTAAGGTGTATACACTTCTCTAATGATTACTCTGCACTATTCCTAGTATAACCAGAATGAGATGATCCCTTCCACGATAAGGTGGTAAACTTAAGGCATATGTCCAAATATACCCTAACCACTACCCTAATCGATCGTCTCCTTACTCCGTAGATACTCTGTGTTGGCCCCACGGTAGGATGTATCACGTCCTACAGTGGCAACCCATCACCGATATGCACAGCCTCATATCTACTGGTGTCACGGTCATCTTATCCCCCTCTGCCCAGCTCATGCACGCACATGGCTCGGTCGGTTTGCGCCGCCCACTCCATCCTCCACGTTTGGATCTCTTACAATCAATCAGTTAGCATGTCCCCTCCCTGCCTAGTATGGAGTATTTTATTTGATACTTACTCCGGGTTACTGATTGAAATGGGTCCCACACAATATGATACAAGCTCTCCCCTTTGTCTTGTATCCCCACTAGGTTTTTCACTGACTATGTATACCACTAGGTGTCTTTAATTACGTAGCCCTATACAAGTTATGCTTACCCCAAAAGTTGAATTTAGTTACATAAATTTTATACATTCCTCCGGTTATGTATACCACTAGGTGTCTTTAATTACATAATTTATCGGGTTAAGTTTGTGGGCCTATATGTAAATATTACTCACCCCCTCCAAATCTGCTTAACCCATCCACTATTCCAATCAATTTACTTAACCCTTACCTTATTTCATAATCTTATAATCCCTATGGATTAGATTGGTTAAGTAGTCAAATTCATTACCATGTCCATTTATGGTTTATAATGGGCAAGACCTCCTACATTAGGCCTACAACGTGTGGTGCTGGATATGCCGGTCAGGTCCGGGCAAACTTATTCCATAGTTGGGCCTAACCTCGTGTCTTATCCCGATTCGAATCTGCGTACTTAGACATCCGACATTAGGTTGAACATCAGTGGCTGCTGGATATGCCGGTCGGGTCCGGATAGACTTCCACCACTAATGCAAGCTAATCTCGAGTCATAAGTACAATTACAATTCTTAATTGTAATTACTAGACATTACATTATTAATTAATTAATCAACTAATTAATCCTTTCCCTTTATAGGTGTTAATGCCCATTTTACCCAATAATTTGAATTATATGACCAAAAATGTTCATTTTGAAATTATGCCAATATTAACCCTTTTTCCCTCGTTTCCTTACTAGCGCACTCATAAACTGGTGGCATGCCTAGACTAGTCAATAGCCTTGTCAGAAACGATAATAGGGAAAATAATGGGAATATAAACAAAGTGATCATCTTGCCATAAACATAAACTAGCATGATGATAAGGTGGACGTACATGCTAGCATGGACATGTAATTAACATCATAACAAGGTGGACATAAAACTAATGAACTGGTGGCAGTCAATTGACTCTACATAACTACGATGTCACAATAAGCACAGTAAGATCTAAATTAGCAGTTTAGATGTCCAATTGGTTTAGATCTAACATGATAACACAAGGTAATAAATTAGATCTCATAATTCAGATCTAGAGGTTAAAATAGACCTAACACCAGTACAATGACATAATAGCATGTTTAGATCTAAATATGGGTTCACATGTCCAACTTAAAACATATCTAAGTTGATCGCAATATGACAGGTGAAAGGTGATTTACATAAAGAGTTAGATCTAGCCAATGTTTCAACTGTCCAACTTAACAGATTTACATTCACCACAACGTAGTTACAAGTCAAGATCCACATAGGTAACGTAATAGAATAACCACAATTGCATTTGATCTAAAGGTGTAGATCCATCATGACATAGTATAAGATTTAACAATAGCATAGATTCATAGTTTACAACATATCCACTTTACAATCTTTCACAATTTACTTTTATTTATTTAAACCTAAAAGCAACTAGAAACTCACTGTGTTAGGTTTGGAGAATAGAGAGAATGGATCTTGAATTTCTGGATTTGCCTTGCAAAGTTGAATGTTGTATGTTGTTGAAGAAATCCGTCTCAGTTCGCACACCAATAGCATTTGGCTCCCATAATTTCCAATGGAGAAATAGGAGAATTAGACACACACACACACACATATATATATATATATATATGCAGAACCCTCTGAAATGGACTGCCACCTCAGCCCTAGGGGTGTCGACACCCCTGTGGGTGGGTCGACCCATAGGTTGACACCCCCTAAGGGGGGTCGACCCCGGTGTCGACACCCCTCTAGGGGGGTCGACCCCCTAGAGCGGGAAATTTACCGCCTTGACGAATTTTTGATTTTTGAACTGTTCTAGATAGGGTCTAACTCATATCTGACTCATACATGACTCATATGTGTATATATGTTCTTTCTACGCGTGTACAAACTTAAAACCCTCACAACTTCTTCATACGTGTCCATTTTGCGCAAACCGAATATCTATCTTGACCAGAATTTCTAGATGGACGCGATGGCGCAGTCCATTTTCCTTAATTCTGAATATTAAATTAATTATTATTTAATTTATCCTCTTTTAGCGTTGTTAAAAAAATTCGGGGTGTTACAAGTGGGGCATGATAGAAGGGATGAGATCAATTGTGTAGGTGAATGGGAGAGATTCAAATGGGATGTACTAAACGTGTAGATAAGATTTGAAGATGTTTGCATGATCATATTAGGGGTTGGGTTCGAACTAGAAATTTGATTCGAGTGGGAAGATCGGGTGGTGAATGACGCTGCACCAGATTTTGTGGCCAGAAAGGAAGTGTGTTCTGAAGTGATGATGTCAGTAGAGGTTAAGATGGATGATTGAGACACATCTTAGATCACGTTAAATGGGTTGAACAATGTTAAAGCTTGCATGATACTATTGGTAGTAGGGAAATATGCATGGGGTGTTGACTGGATGAAGGGTGATTGGATATAACAGAGTTTTGTGACATGGAGTGAGTGGATGGAACCGAAGAGGTTAGAGTTAAATCATAGGAAGTAGAAACTTTTGGTAATAGTGGGATGTAGTTGTGGCAAAATTAGATAAGGGGGTGGGAGATTGCTGAGATAAAGCAAAAAATCGGAGTTTGATTAGCGGGTATGGGCTAGTGGACGGAATGGTTAGAGCACAATGGTCTGATAAAAGGGAGATGATTGATACATTGGTATGTGATTCTTGGTTGTTGAATTTAGTTCAGTTGCGTTGAAAATGCATTTTATTTTTTTTTCTCTATAACAACAATATTTTCAGAGGGTAACTTGTTTCCTATTTGTGTAGTGATTGTTTGGTTTCTAGCTTCAATGACGAGGGGTTTCACTGGGCCCGTTGCAGCTGAGTGACCAAACACTTTACATGCTTCGTAAATTACCGGTTTCCAAGAGTACTCAACTTGAACAAAAGCATCCATGTCTTCTAGGACTTAATTAGGAATCCGTTTCCAAATCTTTTTTTAGCCCCAATTTCTTTATTCCATCGGCCTTTTCTTTGAAATGAGCATTGAAACTTATTTCTGCAACTGGATTTTTTTATTTCCTATGAAATTTAATGCTTTGCTATTCTAAGTTAAAACTAGCTAACCTTGTGGTTCGTCAGATTGTTTTACCAAACGATTTCATCAGCACTAGTAGTTTTGCTGGAGCAAAAAAACTTGAATTGTTGTGATACATAGAAAAATTTAAGTAACTACTTTTGATACATTTTCCATAACAAATGTGTTCCAATTCAGGTGTAGAATAATATTCAGCCTCTCATAGAATAATAGCTTTCATACATGCATAAGAGTAACTCTGAATCCATGCTCAAAAAATATAGTGAATAAATATACATAAAAAAATGAAATTTAAATTTGCGGTTGAATGAACTTAATTAACAAAAATAAAAATCAGAATAACAATGTTCCAAATTAACACATTAAGGTCCTTTCAAAAAGTCTTGTATGCTGCCAGCCTTCATAAAACTTCACACCAAAAGTTCAATTCTTCCCTACATATCAAGTTATCGTTTACTGCACTGGTCCAACAATAAGCATCCTTTTATTTTAGTATTTTGGCAATAGAATAAGACAACTTTTATATGTCACTTTTACGTTTCTTCCATGTAGTCTGTTTTACATCATATCTATATGATCTTTTCGTGCTTGTAGTCTACCTCGAATGTTGTTCAATGCTTACCAGAACTTTCTGTTATTGATTTTTTTTATATTCATAATCGCATGTAGAAAATGACAACATGAGTTGGCAATATAGTTAAATACAAATTGGTTCATAGTTTATAAACATAACTTTGCTTTTAGAAGACTTTTTTGATCAGTAATTTTTTATCTGCTTGTTTTTCTATTAGAAATAAATTTGTCAGTCGGATAAGTATACTATTTGTATGATGCCTTTGTGTGTTACTACTAATCAACTTGATTGAACAGTAGTTTTTGTTTATTGAGAATAGTCCTTTTTTTGCAAAGTAATATTTATACAGTAAGATTTTTTTTTATGTGATATTTCTATTATTTTGGATGATTTGCAGGACTTACTGTTGATTTACATAATTGCATCTTAACTGAGTGGAATTCCAAATTGTTAAATCTGATTACTGGTGTTACAGGTAATAATACATCTTACCTCATCTTAAGTGGTGCTTCTTATACATACCTTGTCAGCATGCAAATGTAATAGCTTCATTTTCTTTTGATAATTTCCATAGCATCTCATTTTTCAATATTTATGAGGATATATTATTTTCAAATATTGCTCACAAATTTTATAGCCACATATTTCTTAATTTGAGTAATGCACTCCTTAGCTAACTATTTTTTGTTCTCCTTATCTGTACCTGCTTATGCCTGACCATACACACGCACACACATAAAGAGCCTGAATTTTGTTCCTCAAGCACAATAGGAACCCTTAATGTAGTAACTGGACTTCTTTTACGTTGCATGTTAAGACACTAGAAGCAAGCTTGTCCGTTCTATAAATATATTTGTACTATGTCATAGGGAACTGATATTCCTTTTATTTTTTCTTCCATGTCATTCTCAAATTTATTTGCATCAGGAAAACTTCAACAATACCCAAACGTTGGCTTTGCCTTAAGTTTCTACTCATTTCATGCCTTTTTCTTCCATTCTTATGAAAAAGTAAATCATGATTGCTTGTGAACACTTTTGCCCTCAAACAACATAACTGCATCTCACATTTATCTCAAACATTGACTCTGTTCAATATATATCAATGTTGTGATAAAATAGAGACATGGGGGCACATTTATTTGAGGACAGGGGTTCTTATCTCACGATTTCTTTCAAAAACATTTCTTCACAACTTTGGGATTGTTTTCCCCGTCGCATTCTTATGTCTTGCTACATACAAACGTCGATTGTGCCAATCGGACTTTCTTTTCTTTCTTTAATTTGCTTTTAGTGAACTCCTTAATAATGGGTATGTGATATATGCAACATACATGTTTTTGTGCCTAGTACATTATTAGACATTGATTATTGGTTGAGATATTAAGGAAAGATATTATGTTGAGATATTAAGGAAAGATATTAAGAATGAGTTAATGTTGATTTAAAGACAAATAAATACATTATCTTATATTTGGTGTTAGAGAATATGCCAAGAGATATGCCATGGAATATGCTCCAGAATAAAGAATGTGCTAGGAATATTCTAGAGAATAATTGATTCTATAAATATAGGGATTAGCATTGTAATAGGGAATCAATTCATATTAATAAAAATGTAGCCTTTTGATTGTTTACTGTTTCATCTCTCTCTTTTCTCTGATCTAAATTCTTTCATGGTATCGGAGCGGGGGAGAAGGAGAGAAATATGTATATATTAAAAAAAAAAAAATTAGAGATAGGTATGCATATATATATATATATATATATATATATATATATATATATATATATATATATATATATATATATAACGAATCGCAAGTAACCCGTGCCCCCTTTACTTCCTTCAATTTGGAATAACCTTCAATATGGATTAATGTGAGGCTTTCCTTCAATAGCGATGCAATCAGACCTGAAGAATACTTCGGCTTTGCACCATCGCTTTGAATTTTGTCGTCAATTTGAAGCCTTCAGCACTCGGGCGTTGCGGATCTGGACTGCAGATTGGGCTCGCGGTCAGTGTTGCCTCGGTAGTTGCGCGGTTATGGACGATTCAGGTTGCGGTTCTTTGTGGGTTGGTGCGGTCGAGGTAAATGATTTGCTGATGGTGATTGGGCGTGGATTGAGGGGCTCGTGACTTCGGTGCGATGCGTGGTGGTTTCCAGTCGTGATGTGGGATTGAAGTGGTGGCGTATGGAGTAAAAAAAAAAAAAAAAAAAGGATTTGCAGTTGAAGGTGACTGGGTTGTTTGGGAGAGGCATATTTTTGTTTGTATGGGGATGATGAACTAAAAGTGGTTGGTTGTAGAAGACTGTGGGAAGATGATGGTTGTTGTTTAGGTGAATGAATTGGAGATGGTGCTTGTAGATGGTGAGGGTCTGATAGTTGAAAGTTGTATCAGTGCTAATGATAAGTGGTGCGAGAGTGTTTTTTTTTGAATATGTAATATGGTGAAGGAAGTATGGGTTATGTAGTGGTAGCAGAGTTTTAGTATTTCCGTAAGTGTTCTGGGAGGTGTAGTATGTAGTCTTTTATGTTAAAAAAAAAAAAAGAAGGATGTAACTGTTGATGATGTTATTGAGTGGTTGGTCCACTTTAAAAACCATTATTGAGTGTGGTCCACTTTAAATAAAAACCATTATTGAGTGTGGTCCACTTTAAAAACCATTGAGTGTGGTCCACTTTAAAAACCATTATTGAGTGTGGTCCACTTTAAAAACTATTGAGTGTGGTCCACTTTAAAAACCATTATTGAGTGTGGTCCACTTTAAAAACCATTATTGAGTGTGGTCCACTTTAAAAACCATTGAGTGGTTGGACCACTTTAAAAACCAATGAGTGGTTGGTCCACTTTAAAAACCATTTGAAGAGTTGTTGATGGCGTATGGAAATTTGAAGCTGACTGTCATTTTGTTCGTGATGCAATCCAAGGTGCAATCCAAGATGGGCATTTGTGATCTGCATGCTCCATCTTGAGGGGGGTGTTGAGATATTAAGGAAAGATATTATGTTGAGATATTAAGGAAAGATATTAAGAATGAGTTAATGTTGATTTAAAGACAAATAAATACATTATCTTATATTTGGTGTTAGAGAATATGCCAAGAGATATGTCATGGAATATGCTCCAGAATAAAGAATGTGCTAGGAATATTCTAGAGAATAATTGATCCTATAAATATAGGGATTAGCATTGTAATAGGGAATCAATTCATATTAATAAAAATGTAGTCTTTTGATTGTTTACTGTTTCATCTCTCTCTTTTCTCTGATCTAAATTCTTTCAATTATGGCTAGCTGCAAATGTCCTTTCGGTTTTGATATATATATATATATATATATATATATATATATATATATATATATATATATATATAGACACACACACACGCACGCACGCACACAAAAAATCCAGTGAGGGGAATCTTAAAGTTGCTCTCTACAAAATGGGTTTAAGCGGACGTGCATTGGAAGATGTGATGGATAAAGTTGAAAATCACCATTTCAGGTGCAGGGACTACTGTAACTAACTTTGGACAAAATATTGATATTCAAGCTTCAATTTGTGCATCTAATCCTACCTTCATGATTATATTGTGTATTGGAGCTAGCATGCACAATGACATTCGAAGTAATTCATGCCACTTCATTTGATGCTGGAATAAATCATCCTAATCAGTATTTTAGTGAGAGCAAGAAAATTTTGCAATCAAAGTTATATTTGATTTCATTGTTGTTTCCATGGTCTTTGCTGTTAAAACTATCTAGGCAGCTAATATCATGTATCTTGTTTCTTGGTAGTTGATAATGTTGGAAATTTGAAAGGCATGCCGGTTCAGTCCAAGATATGAAAGGCATGTTTGTTCAAGCTGAATGAGTACAACCATTTGAACTGAGCACACACACATTAATGACCGCTTGGTTAAAGGTTGCAACCTTTCCAGTTCCAGCGGTTACTAATGGCTAAATAGGCACTTCCTCCAACTTATAAATACGTTGCCCAAAATGAGACATAATTCACTTTTGAATCGCTTGCATTACTTCTTCTTCTTCTTCTTTAAAGTAATCCTCTGATCTAATGTCTGTACTCTACTTCAGTTCGTTAGAGCTCCGCTTGCTAGCACTACGCTGTAGAGTTGGTCTATTTTATCCTGGAAAATAAATTGTTATTACGTAAATCAATGCATACAACGACAATATTGTTTCAAGGAAATAGAATCATTTCTGCACTCGGACATTACTGAAATTTTCGTCTTACTATCTATAGAAGATGGTTCTGTATCGCTCCAATCTAGTGCACAATCGGTCAAGCTTTCTATCGTTGCTGTAAACACAGTTTGACGTGACAATTATTGCATAATTGAGTAACATAGATTTTGTTACCGTCTGTTTATTATACAATTGTGTATTGAAAAAGATCTAACAATCTTAAAATAATATTTGTTGCATATGATAACGAATAGCAACAGTGATTCTGCACCGATTCAGATGGTGACAAACGCTCAACCAACGCCTGTGCTTCCAACAAGGACTATGTCCCATGGAGAATGGCCAGAGAAGTTCAATGGAATTAATTTCATGTGTTGGCAATAGAAAATGTTGGTTTATTTAAAAACATTGAGCCCGCCAAGTTTCTGACTGAAGATGCTCCTGTGATAGCCGAACTCGAACCAGATGCTACCAAAGTAGAGGCTCTTACTATCTGTAATAACTCAGATTTCATGTGTAAAAACTATATTCTGAATAGTCTGGATGATAGCCTTTACAATGTCTGTTTTACTATTGCAACGTCCAGACCACTTTGGTTGGCTCTGGAAAAGAAGTACAAAACTGAAGATGCAGGCATGAAGAAATTCATTATTGGAATATTTCTTAACTACAAAATGGTTGACTCAAAGATGGTAATCAGTCAAGCTCAAGAATTGCAACTTATCATTCATCAACTGGAAGATGAAAAGATGCCTCTTAGCAAGACTTTTCAAGTAGCCACAACTATTGAGAAATTGCCTCCTTCTTGAAGGACTTCAAGAATTACCTTAAACACAAGCGTAAGGAAATGACAATGGAAGAGCTCCTAGTTCGGTTGCGCATTGAGGAAGATACCAGAATTTCTGAGAAAAAAATTTCTCAGAATATTGCTGCCAAAGCAAATGTAGTTGAGTCATATAAGACTAACAAGAGAAAATGGGAGAATGCTCCCAAGAAGTCAAACAAATTTCTGGGTTCTTGCCACAACGGTGGAAAGAATGGGAACAAAGCAACCGAATGTCATGCACCTAAAAAGAAGAACTCAGAGGAAAATATGGTTGATGTTTCGAAAGGCATTTCCGATCTTGATTTATATGTAGTAATATCAGAATGAAACCTTGTTGGTAACTCGAAGGAATTGTTTGTAGACATGGGAGCCACTCGACACATATGTGCTAACAAGTGGATGTTTACAACCTATAAAACTGCAACTGATGATGAACAACTTTTTATGGGCAATTCTTTTACTTCAAAGGTTGAAGGCAAAGGAAAAGTTGTGTTGAAACTAACTTCTGGAAAGGAACTGACTTTAAATGATGTTCTCCATGTTTCGGAAATTCGCAAGAACTTGATTTCAGGACCGTTGCTAAGAAAACATTGTTTTAAATTGACCTTTGAAGCTGATAAATTTGTACTTTCCAAGAAAGGAGTGTATGTTGGAAGATGATATGTGTGTGATGGTTTGTTTAAAGCAAATGTAACCACTATTGTACCATGCACTGATATGAATAAAAGTCAATCTTCTGCTTATATTGATGAATCTTCTAACATACAGCATTCTAGATTAAGGCATGTAAACTTTGATACATTGCGAAAATTGATTAATCTAGAATTTATACCAAAATGCAATATATATTCCAACTATAAATGCCAAGTTTTTGCAGAAGTAAAATTGACAAGAACCTCGTTTCATCATATTGAACGAGAGACCAAACCTCTAGACTTAATAAATATTGATGTATGCGATCCGAAAATGTGTCAAACTAGAGGTGGAAAAAGGTACTTTATTACATTCATTGATGATTGTACCAGATACTATCATGTATATCTCCTTAGAATCAAGGATGAAGCATTTGAAATGTTTAAACAATATAAGGCAGAAGTTGAGAATCAACTCAACATGAAATTTAAATCTTTAAGAAGTGATAGAGGAGGAGAATACGAGTCTCCATTTGAGGAATTCTATGCTGAGCATGGAATTATACATCAAACAACATTCACCTTCATCTAACGGTATAGCCAAACAGAAAAATAAAACTCTTAAAGAAATGATGAATGCCTTACTAATTAGCTCTGGCTTGCCAGATAACTTTTGGGGATAATCTATTCTTTCGGCAAATCATATTTTTAATAAAATACCCTGAAAGAAAACATCTAAATCTCCTCATGAACTTTGGAAAAATAGACCACCATTCTACAAGTACCTAAAAGTGTGGGGGTGTCTTGCCAAAGAAGAGGTACCAAAACCAAAGAAGGTCAAAATTGGACAAAAAACAATTGATTGTGTATTCATTGGATATGCACAAAATAGTGCCGCATATCGATTTTTGGAACACAAATATGAAATTGATGATATTCATGAAAATACCGTCATTGAGTTGAGAAATTGTAGAATTTTCGAACATATATTTCCCTTGAAACAGGGTATTGAAAATCATACACCTAAGAGACCAAGGGAAGATGAAATTCCTTATTCTCTTGAGGATACTGAAAAAATAACACTCAGCAAAGTAGTGCTGAGCAGCAAGTGGAGGAACCAAGAAAAAGTACAAGGTCAAGGACTTTAAAAACCTTTGGACTGGACTTATATACATTTATGTTAGAAGATGATCCATTGACATATAAACAAGATATGTCTTCCAGCGATTCCCCTTATTGGAAAGATGCAATTAACAATGAGGTTGAATCCATTGTGTCCAATCATACATGGGAATTAGTTGATTTACCTCAAGGATTTAAGACCTTAGGTAATAAATGGATATTTAAAAAGAAATCGAAACCTGATGGTTCAATAGACAAGTACAAAGCTCGTTTGGTAGTCCAAAAATTTAGGCAAAAGGAAGACATGGACTATTTCGATACATATTCACTTATAACGAAGATAATGTCGATTAGACTGCTCATTTCAATTGCATCCCTACATGATTTAGAAATACGTTAAATAGATGTTAAAATTGCATTACTGAATGGTGAACTAAAGGATCAAATCTATATGAAACAACCTGAAGGATTTCTAACCTTAGAAAATGAGAATAAAGTTTGCAAACTAGTAAAATCACTTTATGGCCTAAAGAAAGCTCCAAAATAATGGATGAGAAGTTTGATAACACTATGTTATCAAATGGATTCACGATAAATGAATCAGGTAAATGTGTGTATATAAAACACATACACATTGGATATGTCATTGTTGTCTCTATGTTGATGACCTGTTGATCCTAGGCAATAACAAGGCCATAATAACATCTATAAAGGATATGATATCCTCAAGATTCGATATGAAAGACCTAGGACTGGCTGATGTGATATTGGGTGTAAAAATTATGAGAACACCACAGGGATATGCATTGTACCAGTCGCATTAGATCACCAAAATACTTGAAAAAAATCAAGCAATATAACATAACTATTGAAAAATCACCAGTAGATATAAACCAAAATTAGGTAAAGAACACCAATGATGGTATTTACCAGTTAGAGTACTCTCTATACTAGAAAGTATCATGTATGTTATGAACTGTACCAGGCCTAATATCGCATATGATGTAAGCAAATTAAGTAGATTTACTAGCAATCTTGGTAAACATCATTGGAAAGCGATAATCAGAGTTCTAGGATATCTAAAGCATATGTAGAGCTATGGTCTATACTATACAAAATATCTTTCAATAGTGGAAGGATATAGTGATACAAGTTGGATCACGGGATCACATGATACAACATTTATAAGTGGATATGTGTTCACTTTAGGAAATGGAGCAATTTCATGGAAATCATCCAAACAGACTTCTGTCACCAGATCTACGATGGAATCAGAGTTTATTGCACTAGATAAGACTGCAGAATAATCAGAATGGATTCGAAGCTTCTTGAAAGACATTCCTAATTGGAGCAAACCTATGCCTCCAATATTTATACATTGTGATAGTCAATCAACTATTGGAAAAGCCAATTGTAATACCCCGTAATTTTAACAACACTAAAGAGGACAAATTAAAGAATAATTTATTTAATATTCAAAATTAAGGGAAACAGACTGAGTCATTGCGTTCGTCTCATAATTCTGGTCAAAATAGACACTTGGTTTGCCTAAAACGGTGTAATAACATGCATATTTAACAATAATATATTTAAATATTTTATTTAAATATAACGTCATTAATTGTTAATCATGTATAGGTCCATAAAGTCATATTTTGCATACGAAAGAATTTGGACTCGAAACCACTTCCATTGAGTCTGGATCATTGTTTACAACCCGTTTGACTATAAGAATCGATACCTTTTGAGTTGGGCGAATTTGGTCATTTTCATTTGGTGTATGACCAAAATATCACTTTTTGTATATGGATGAATATGGACTCAAAACTACTTCCATTGAGTCCAAAATGTCGTTTGCAATGTCAAAAAGTATAAACTTCGATATATTCCGAGCTTCAGAAATTTTGGCACTTGGGTTTGGTTTTTTGGGTTTGTAAACCTAGCCCATTAACCCACTTCCCTATAACCCCTCTTGGTCCACTCCCTCTTCATTCAATTCCAAACCTTCAAGTGAAATAAAAATGGAGAGTGGAAAGGGAAATTAAAATTCCTAAGGCTAGGGTTAGCTTCTGGAGATCCAAATCAAGGGGAAAATCAAAGAGACAACTTGTGTAAGCTCTCTCTACTCCTCCTCTATCTCTCTACCTTCTCAATTTTCAAATTTTTTGCAACCCTAACACATATAACTTTTCTTGTGTGCGTATTTGTTGTTTAGAGAGAAGAATTGATGAGATACCTAGCAAGTGTAAAGGCATTTTCTTTCTTGTTGGGGCTTGTTCTTGTCATTGAAGATCCAAAAGTGAGTTCTTATGAACTCACATCTATGCTACAAGTCATTGGCTTGTACAAGTGTAATTTAATGTTCATACGAGTTTGCATGTACTTGTGAATTGGTTAGGTTAGTGTAACTTTGCCGATTTCATGTATTTATGTTTCACTGAGTTGAAAATTATGATAAGGATTGTTCACACGATCTAATGCATATGCTACGAGTTGATTTATTGATCTTGTGAAGCTCCATTGTCGCCCCGACATAGTCTTAAGTCTTCACAAGTAGCTTGAATCGCTTTTGCATGCTTTGGTTTGTCATTTTGTTCACATTTGATATATAAGCCGAATCATTGCAATATAATGTAAACATGTACATGAATGTGAAACAAAGTGTCGTGAGTTGCTCTGGCAAGCTATAGAAGCGTCACTTGCATGTATATAACATCAGAGGCCTTCGGGCAATTGCCGATATGATATTAAACAAGCTTTATATGCAATATTACGCTCAGAAACAGGTTCAGACGTCTGAACTACTTTATAAAAACAAGAGGAACAAAATTCATATGTCTGAATTTTTTAACTCAAACATCTGAATTTTAATTCAGACGTCTGGTCAAAATAATTCAAACGTCTAAAACAGCTCAAAAATGAACTACATCCTTGATGGTTAAGGAAAATACAAATTCAAACTTCTGAATTTTTAATTCAAACGTATGAATTTTTAATTTAAACGTCTGAATCCTAATTTTGGACTACTGACTGATGGAAACCACGGTCAACAGTTTAGGTCCATTTGTGCTCATTCCTGGCTGAGTTTCGGCACATTTCGCCTTCGTTTGTGACTTTCTAGTTTTCTGGTTCGTAGATTTCTGCGTCTTGATTTCATGAACTTCCGATTCATTCGTGGTGAACGAATATTATAATCGATAGTCGTTGGGTTTTGTCTACGTTATTAAAAAGTGAATTCTTCGTTCGATCGTTAATTCGATCAATATCACACGAGATTTGCCACTTCGAAATGATATAAAAGGGTTTTTAGTTATTAGTAGATACCAAATCTTTTACTAAACGGTTTTTAACTCCGCTTCATTTTATGAAGTTATTTTATAAATGGATTTACAAATCTACTAGTATATATTTGATAAACTTCTTTCTCTTTTGTATGAGAAATATAATTAAACGCCTTAGCAAAAACAAGGACTATGACCCCTTGTGTTTGTTTTAACGGTTAATTCTTAGACTCATTCAATTGAACACTGTGGCAATGATCGTTTCGCATTTCTAGTGGAATATACAACTTGTTTGTAAATATTCAAGTAGAGCAAGTGGTTATGGGACATTTAGCCCAACTCTTATATTTATTAGCTTGGCGCAGTTTACACTATACTCGATCTTCGGATCATCTCGAATTGTGTTATCAAATCTTGTGTTTCTCTGATAGGAGTTATCAATTCGGGTTTATTGGATGTGGATCATCAGACTGTTGTCATCTTGAAATCGTATTATCGATCTTGTGTTGACTTGATAAGATATATCTTATGCTATCCAATCTTGCGTTGTTTTGGATATGTGCAAATATTCCTCATGAGTAGCTATATCCTTATAGTGTGATAATCTTTTATAGCATCGAGATTTCTATGAGATATATTATAGACATTTTTCCAAACCTTCACATTTTCTGTGACTTTTATTGTGTATTACCTATGTGTCATTATCTGTTTATCTCTCTATTTCTATCTCAGTTTCTTATGATGTGTACAACTAAACTGATCCGTTTGTTGTGTATTCTTATAAATAATACTCGTGTCAGACCGAGTATTCCTGGTGCATCTCATGACTTCTAGCGGGGATCATTCTTGGATTTTTCTATCTACATTTGTGTTGTAGTTATTGATTTTTATGCATATGAGATAGTGATATCTTTGTATACATATTGTTTTAGCTAGACCTTGTACCTATTCTTTTGTTGAATAGTGGATCGACTATGACCATTAGCTTTGTATTTATACTCTTGTGTTATATTCACATCTTTTCCGCCTTAGTGATGTTAATATCTGTGTCTAACTCTGATTTTATTATTATGAATTTTATATTGCTTTTTGAATTATATATAGCTACTATGTAGTAGATTTGAACTTGTATTAGATGTTTTGAATTTCCACATGAGAAACTGAAAAAGTTGTACCACATTATCTGACATATTTAACACTAGTTCAAAGCTAATATACAAATGGTCGCTCCTCAACAACCATATTCTTCGGGTTAGTTGACACCATTGCTTGCAATGGCCTTGGCTAACGCGAGTATAGAGGTGGGGCGTTATACTTGGTATCAGAGCTAAGTTCGGAACAATATAAGATATAGTGGCGAGGGTCATTGTCCTTAGTCTCTACTAGAAAATCGAGTTTAGGATTTAGCTCGAGTCTTAGGACCCGTCATATCCTATCTTATATCATGATCCTTGTTTGACCAATCAAAATTATTTGAGTTCATCTTTGGGAATGTTGGCCGAGATAAACCTTAAGTCCCGTCCCTTTCTTGTGTAGGAATTCGAGTTATTTCCATTTTTTGGGTTGAAATAACTTTTGGGGACTTATTTTTGATATATCAATATATGTAGATTTTCCAAACCTATGTTTTGTGAAAATTCTTGCATGCTACCTTGAGTTTTCGTTATCCATTTGTTTTGCTTTCGGGATGACTTTAGTTTGTTTGGGTATCGATTTCAAATTCTCTCTTGGTTTTGAGTGTTACTTGTTTCAAACAAGTAATTTTTCCTTTTCGATCGAATAGGGAATTTAATTAAGCGTCTTGGTAAACATGAGTAGGTCGACGCACTAGCGTTTACTTCGTCGGTTAATTTATAGACTTTTCAGTTGAGATTCGATTTCATTTTAGGATGAAATCTTCGGGTCATGTATCAATAAAGAGTTATCACATGTGTTGTATACCTTATATATATTGATGCAAGGTTTTAAATCTAGGATATCGGTCATATTTTGTCTTGGGGATTTTATAGACTCGGTCTCGTATCGGGGGAGATCTCGGACGAGATGAGTTAAACTCGGGAGTTCGTCTCTGATTTTCATCTCGGATCTGAAAGTTCATATCGGAACAATCTCGGGGTACATGATATGTTAAAAATGATTTTTTAACAAAATGAATTTTATGAATGTTATTAAAAACATAGTAACTTAAACTTAAAATGCAAAATAACTTTATTATTCTTTATTTTGCGAAAGATCATTCATACTCTAAATCAAAATATGCATAAAACAGAAATATTGTTAGACAAGAAACATTAAAAGGATCCAAAACACTAAAAAAATTAGCATAAATAGACCAGAAAATACATAATTTCATAAGTAACATGTACGTAAAAAAACGAATATGAAAATCATAAGCATTGTAAAACATATATGAACATACAATATAGTCATTTAACATGCAAAATATAAAATAATAAAAGATTGATATGGCTAGATTTGACTTTTTTAATTATAGTTCTAGTTCACGCACAAATTTAAATTTTAGCCAAAAAAACGAAGATCTCGGGCGATATTCCAATATTTCATCTCGGTCGATATATCGTTCGATATTGCAATATCTCTGGCGATATATTCGAAAGGAGATTTAGAGTGATATTTGCTGTTTTGTATCGGAAGCAGCCCAACACGAGATCTTGGAGGAGATCTCGAGCGTACTTGCGAGATTTGAAACAGTGCATCGATGTTGGCCATTTTTCGTTTGAGCGGTGTGTAGTCAACTTATCTTCGGATGGAATGCTCCGAGCTGTGTGCTCATCCAAGCAGTGTGCTCACCGAGCTGTGTGCTCATCACATCTGTATACTCACCGAGCTGTGTGCTCACCAGATCTATGTACCCACCAAGCTATGTGCTCACCGGAGTTGTGTGCTCACCAAAGTTTTGTGCTCACCCGATCACCCGAGCTATGGGCTCACCGAGCTGTGTGCTCACCAGATTTGTGTACTCACCGGGCTGTGTGCTCACCCGAGCTGTGTGCTCACCAGAGTTGTGTGCTAGCCCGAGATGTGTGCTTACCTGTGCTCACCAATCAACTGTGTGACTGCAACCATAGTATGTGCTTAGAAATATAAGTTAGCTACCTGGTGATCACATGTGTTTTATATCTCCTAATACATAGGCATTTTTCATTTTCCTTTGCGGTGAGAAGAAACCTCGTCGTGAGACGAACTTCTTAGTCAAATCTCTAGTGGGATTGTGTATTCCCAATGGAACTGTATATTCCAAACTGAGTGGAATTGTGTATTCCAACTCAAGTGGATTGTGTATTCTAGCCCGAGTGCAAATGTGTATTCCTAGCGATATGAATCCATTACGTCCGTGATACAAAAGGCTTAGTTAGATCTCTTTGCGGTGTCGGACCACCTTGTCGAAAGACAAAAAGCTTCGTGTGACGATTTGCAACATCATGGTGAACAAAGTTGCTTATCCCTCCACCAAGTTCTATAACTAATAAATTTTGGTTAATTTTGATTTGGGAGCGGCCATTTCTTATTCTTGGTGGATGCTTGGTTGTTATTATATGGGTTTTCCCTTAAGTAATTGCGGGGATGCAATTTCTTTATGGGGAAGTCTGTGACTACCCGCATATTCAACAATACTATATTTAAATATAATATCATTAATCGTTAATCGCATATAGGTCCATAAATTCACATTTTGCATACGAAAGAATTTGGACTCAAAACCACTTCCATTGAGTTCAGATCATCATTTACAATCTTTTTGAATATAAGCATCAATACCTTTTAAGTTGGGCGAATTTGGTCATTTTCATTTGGTGTATGACCAAACTATCACTTTTTGTATATGGACGAATTTGGACTCGAAACCACTTCCATTGAGTCCAAAATGCCGTTTGCAACATCAAAAAGTATAAACTTCGATATATTCCGAGCTTCGGAAATTTGGCACTTGGGTTTGGTTATTTGGGTTTGTAAACCTAGCCCATTACCCACTTCCCTATAACCCCTCTTAGCCCACTCCCTCTTCATTCAATTCCAAACCTTCAAGTGAAATAAAAATGGAGAGTGGAAAGGGGAATTAAAATTCCTAAGGCTAGGGTTAGCTTTTAGAGATCCAAATCTAGGGGAAAATCAAAGAGACAACTTGTGTAAGCTCTCTCTACTCATCCTTTATCTCTCTACCTTCTCAATTTTTGGATTTTGTGCAACCCTAACACATATAAGTTTTCTTGTGTGTGTATTTGTTGTTTAGAGAGAAGAATTGATGAAATATTGGATTCCTAGCAAGTGTAGAGGCATGTTCTTCCTTGTTGGGGATTGTTCTTTTCATTTAAGATCCAAAGGTGAGTTCTTTATGAACTCACATCTATGCCACAAGCCATTGGCTGGTACAAGTGTAATTTAGTGTTCATACGAGTTTGCATGTACTTGTGAATTGGTTAGGTTAGTGTAACTTAGTCGATTTCATGTATTTATGTTTCACTGAGTTGAAAATTATGATAAGGAGTGTTTACACGATCTAATGCATAAGCTATGAGTTGTTGATGATGTTGTGAAACTCCATTTGTCGCCCCGACAAAGTCTTAAGTCTAAACAAGTCGCTTGAATCGCTTTTACATGCTTTGGCTTGGAATTTTGTTCACATTTGAATTTATAAGCCGAATCATTGCAATCTAACGTATATGTGTACATGAATGTGAAACGTTGTGTTGTGAGTTATTACGGCAAGATATAGAAGCCCCATTTGCATGTATATAACATCATAGGCCTTCGGGCAATTGCCGATATGATTTCAAACAATTTTTCTAGGCAACATTACGCTCAAAAAGATGTTCAGACGTTTGAACCTTTTAGGTCAGACGTCTGACCTGCTTCAAATAATTATAAAAATCAGAGGAACAGAATTCAGATATTTGAATTTTTTAACTCGGATGTCTGAATTTTTTAACTCAGACGTCTGAATTTTAATTCAGACGTCTGGTCAAAATAATTTAGATGTCTGAAACAACTCAAAAATGAAATAAATCCTTACTAGTTCAGGAAAATGCAAATTCAGACGTCTGAATCCTATTTTTGGACTGTTGAGAAGTGGAGACCACGGTCAACAGTTTAGGTCCATTTGAGCTCATTCCCGGGCGAGTTTCGGTCCATTTCACCTTCGTTTATGACTTTGAAGTTTATTTAGTTTGCTAATTTCTGCATCCCAATTTCATGAACTTTCGATTCATTCGTGGTGAAGAATATTATAATCGATAGTCATGGGGTTTCATCTACGTTATTAAAAAGTGAATTCTTCGTTTGATCATTAATTCGATCAATATCACATGATATTTTCCACTTTGAAATGATATACAAAGGGTTTTTAATTATTAGTAGATAACAAATCATTTACTAAACGATTTTTACCTCCATTTAATTATATGAAGTTAATTTATAAATGGATTTACAAATCTACTAGTATATATTTGATAAACCTCTTTCTTGTTCGTATGAGAAATCTAATTAAACGCCTTAGTAAAAACAAGGACTATAACCCTTTGTTTTTGCTTTGACGGTTAATTCTTAGACTTGTTCGATTGAACACTGTGGCAATGGTCGTTTCGCATTTCTAGTGGAATTTACAACATGTTCGTAAATATTCGAGTAGAGCAAGTGCTTTTCAGATATAAAGCTCAACTCTTATATTATTAGCTTGGTTCAATTTACACTAGACTCAATCTTCGAATCATCTCGAATTGTGTTATCAAATCTTTTGTTTCTTTGATAGTTGATAACATTTCGGGTTTAATGGATGTGGGTCATCAGACAGTTGTCGTCTTGAAATCGTGTTATCAATCTTGTGTTGAATTGACAGGGTATATCTTGTGTTATCCAATCTTGTGTTTTTTTGCATATATGCTAATATTCCTAGTGAGTAGAGATATCTTTATAGTGTGATAATCTTTTATAGCATCGAGATTTCGATGAGACATATTGTAGACATTTTTCAAGCCTTCACATTTTCTGTGACTATTATTGTGTATTGCCTGTGTGTCATTATCTATTTATCTCTCTATTTCTATCTCAGTTTCTTATGATGAGTACAGTTAGACTGGTGCGTTTTTTGTTTATTCTTATAAATAATACTCGGGTCGGACCGAGTATTACAGGTGCATCTTATGACTTCTAGCGGGGACCATTCTTGGATTTTTCAATCTACATTCGTGTTGTAGTTATTGATTTTTATGCATATAAGATAGTGACATCTTCGTATACATATTCTTTTAGCTTGAGCTTCTACCTATTCTCTTGTTGAATAGTGGATTGACTATAACCATTAGCTTTGTATTTATATGCTGCGTTATATTCATATCTTTTCCTCCTTAGTGATGTGAATATCTATGTCTGACTCTGATTTTATTGTTATGAATTTTATATTGCTTTCCAAATTATATATAGCTACCGTGTAGTAGATTTGAACTTGAATTGATTGTGTCGGATTTCCATATGAGAAATTGAAAAGGTTATGCCAAATTATCCGACATATTTAACACTCATTCAAAGCTAATATATAGATGGTCGCTCCTCAACTGCCTTATTCTTCGGATTAGTTAACACCGTTGCTTGCAATGGCCTTGACTAACACGAGTATAGAGATGGGACATTACAAACGAACATCATATGAAGAAGTTATTCAGGTCTGAAGTTTGTATGCACTACAACAAAAACACCATATTACAACTTTAATTTTACAACGGTGGTAAAAGCACCGTTGTAATAAATGTTTTTTTACAACTTTTTTTCAAGAAAAGTTGTAATAAACTTATTTTTAACAACTGTGTTATTTTGACAGTTGTAATAAAAGCCTTTCACAACTTTTATTTTTTGACTGTTGTAATATATGACTATATTTTAATATAATTAAAAACTAATAATTAATATTTAATACATTTATATTGATTATTTATAATTAATAACTAATAATTACTATTAATAATCAATTAGGAAGTAATAATTAGTAATCAATTCGTAATATTTAATACTTAGCAATTAAAAGAATAAAATAAAAATGTAGTTAATATTACATAATTATATACTATTAAATAGTTAATAATTAAAATAGACTAACTAAAATATAATAATTAATGCTAATCATGAATAATCAATGATTGTTATTAGTAATTAAGAAGTAGAGATTAATAATTAAGAAGAAGAGAATAATAACTAAGATTATATTTAATAATTAATTTATAATAACGAACGATTAATAAGAAATATTTAATAATTAAAAAGTAATACTTATTATTAGTATTTAATATTTAATAGTTATGGGCAATAATTATATTTAACATCTAATATTTCAAAAAAAAGTTTAAATTTTTCTAGAAAAAACTTATAAAATATTGAAATTTTCAAAAATTAATTAAAAAAACCAATGAACTAGAACTTTTATAAAATATCCAAAATTTCGAATGACTAGTTAGTATTTTTTTCTTTTTTTTCTTATGATAATTTAACCTTAAAATCGAAATGAATATTTAGATGACTTAACCAATGTGATCTATTGAGTGTTGAAATTGGTTAATTGATTCCTATGAGAAATAATATTATGTATAGTGCTGAAAACAATTGAAATATAAGATGTAATCACATTAGTAAGTACCAATCAAATAAACTTGAAAAAATTAATCGTATGGAGAAGTGGGCTAGCTTGAAAATTTTGGCGGCCAACCCTTATATTACACCGAAGCTTTCCTGAACCCTAAACCCCAATTTCAAAGCCGCCACCAAACTTTACTTTTTTTCAAAAACAAAAAATAGCGGAGCTTTTGTTTCTTCAGGGAGACTATGGTTCCCTCCTCCTTCCCTATCTCCCTTCAATCCTTTCGCCTGCCCTATTTTCGTCCCTCCTCAGTCATGCTCGTCCTCTGGTATCCCCTAAACCCCATCGTTCCCTAGCTTTCTCCTTTGTGGTATAGTTGCTCCCCTTTCCAGATCTAGATCCAAGCCTTTTGCTTCTTTAATATTCGATTGATCGTTGATACCGTCGCTTCTAGTATAAAAGGTGATGTTCTTTTAGATATAGACCACACTGTTATTGTCGCTTCCTTTCAGAGTTTTGTTTATTTTGTTCTTGTTTTTCTAATTGAACTGGGTCATTACATTACTGCTGCTTCCTTCCATCTTCCATCTTTCTTTCAGAATTACAATACTGCTGCTTTTTTTTATCTTTTCAGTATTATATTACGTTGTTTCTTTTTATTCTTTGGTGAGAATATTCCCTTTTTTGTGAGAATACATCTTGGTGATCATTTGGATGTATTGAATTATAATGGTAAATGCTATGATACAATATGCTGTGATACAATAGGTAATGAAGCTGTCGAATTTCCAATGGTTTGGTTGTTGATGTCTGTTGCACAAGAGGTGTTTGTGTAAATGCCTATTCCAAAAATCCGCTTTCTATTGCTGGAAATTTTTATTCGGCTTATAACGTCCAACAACTGACTTAATTATTTTGCTTAACCGCCCCTTCTCATTAATACTTCTTAATTTACAATGAGGTATACAATACCATTTTTAATTCTTATGCAATTTTTTTTGTACACATGCATTCTGAATAAATCCTTGAAATATGCTCAGGCTATGAAATATGATTAGGAACATTGTGCAAAATTATAGAAGGAAAGGGTACTTATGGGAACAATATGATCAGGAAAATGAAGGAAAGGGCAAAGGTGCAAAACCTTTTCCGGGCTGGACTGCACTAGTTCTTTTGATTATGGCAGAAGAATTCCCAGAGATACATACAACATATTAAAATTAGTTTGTGACTAAATGGAAGCAGGTACATACATGGCGTATTCATTTATCATTGTATGTCCGTCCCAAGATGTATTATGTTGTATCATACCTGAGTGTAGTAAAACATTTGAATGGATAAATGTGAAAAAAATTATTGCAAAAAAAATAATACTTTGTATCAGACATGTACATATTGTATCAAAATCTTCAATAATTTGTGGATGTATTTTGAATAGGAAACACATAGGACATGTGAAGGTGAACAACCAAGCATTGACAACGAACCCTTCAAAAAGGTATGCATCTACCTTGTATTACCTATTCACATTGGATTTGTAGCTTTCTTATTAAAAAGGGGCTTTGGACCACATGCAGTTCATGCTATCAGGTACGTTAAGCATTATTGTTAAGTTTTGATATTGTTGGCTTAAAAAACACTTTTTGTTCTTTTTTCTAACAACAAACATATTCTTATGCAATAGGTTTGATCGCTATAGTGAACTTGCACCAAAAAGATAAATGGCGTAAAGATTTCCTTGTCTTCGACTAGTGTACTCCCGTAGGATATGCAATTTTTTGTGGATAACTTGTGCTTGTACTAAGTTGCTTTGTAACAGTCAAGTATGTAATAATGTACGAAATGTTGTCTAAAACTTATAGTTTGTAATATTGAATATTTGAGTATTTTAATAAATTAATTTGCAAATAACTGTAATATCGGATTTGCTTATGAAGTATTGCTATATTTAGTGTATTTGTTCTTTTCAGTTGCAAAAGATGTTTATTTTTTTTAAAACCCAAATGTCAATCACAACGGTGCATAACAGTTGTAGTAGATTTTATTATAACGGTGCATAACTGTTGTAATAAAGTTTATTACAGCAGGTGGAAAAAAGTTGTAAAATATACATATTACAACGGTGTTGCAATAGTGCAAAAAAGTTGTAAAATATATTATTCTATTACAACTTCTTAATACACGACGGTTTGCCCACCATTGTAAAATGTATATTACAACGGTGTTCCACCGTTGTAATAGGGTCATTTTGTTGTAGTGATACATGCAAGAAGATTATATATATATAATAGGTCCAGAAATTCAAAATTAACCCAAAACTGTTCAAATCGCGCAGAATTGGGGGGTGGGGATTTTCTCGCTTAAAGGGTGTCGACCCCTGGGTCGACCCCTCAAGGGGAGTGTCGACCTATGGGTCGACCCCCTAATGGGACATCGACCCCTCTAGTGCAGACATAACATATTAGGGTTTGGGGCTTGTAGCAATATTATGGTCCCATTTCTCATATGTTGCGCACTAAAAATAATGCAGGATTAGATGTTGTCGCTGCCCGGATTGAATCAAACCTTTTTCTTCTTCTGCAATCAAGTTATTCAAGAGTAGATCTATGATTCAACATCTGCTACTCTCCTTCTATTTTTCTAGATCCAAACACTGTGAGTATAAGTTACTTTTAGATTTAAATAATTAAAAAATAAAACATGATATGACTATAATTTGGATCTATACCTATGACTGCTTGAATCATATCAGATCTGTTATAACTTGTGTATCTATGATATTATGAAATGACTATGATTTGGATCTTAACCTTTATCATGTCAAATCTACCTTTGATTATATATCTAATTCACTGTTTAGATCACCTTATGCTTGTTTTATTATGTTTATGGCCAAATTGGATCTATTGTTAGTTGGACATCTAAATCATTGTTTAGATCACATCACGCCTATCCCTATTATACTAGAATTAGTGCTATTGTCACATGTTCGTCCTATATGCTTATCTTGCCATTATGCCACTATAAGTTTATGCCATTACATGTCAACCTTGTTAGTACGATCATCTCTGTCCTTTTCCCTCGATCTTTTCCCTTTTATTTTTATATAGCCAGGCTACCTTCGAGCTTAGGCATGCTGCTGAAATATGCGAATATGCTAGATTGGGAGCGAGGGGAAAATGGTGAAAATTGGGCATAACTTGTAATTGGGAATTTGGGCATAACTTGAATAAAGTGTAATAATATGAATTTGGGGCATAACTTGAATAAAGTGTAATAATATGAGTTTGGGGCATATAGTTTATTATGAACATAACTTAGGAATAGGGGCATGGAAACCTATAACGACATAGGTAAATTTGGTTAATAATGGAAATGCCTATGATTACAGTAATTAGAAACTGTAATCGCGCCTAGAGACAAGGTTTGATTACACTTATGCTGGAAGTCTGCCCGGAACCACCAAGCATATCCAGCGACCACAAGTGGTGAATCTAATGTGAGGGGTCTAGGTGCACAAACACGAGACGTGCTAAGACATGAGGTTAAGCCCGACTTGTCGGAGAAGTCTTCCTGGAACCGATTGGCATATCCAGCATCCACAAGTGGTAGGCTTAATGTAGGAGGTCTAGCACATGATAACCATAAAAAGACGTGGTAATGAATTGGAATACTTAACCTAGTTGAATCCATAGGGAATGTATGAACATGAACTTGATTAGGGGTTAAGTAAACTTGTTTGAAACAGTAGGTGGGTTAAGTATATCTGGGTTGGGTGGGTAATATTTATATATCAGCACACAAACTTAACCTACTGGGTTTATGTAACTAAAGACACCATTAGGTGAGCATAACCGGTGGTAAATCTAGTGGGGATGTAAGTGTAGAGTGAAGCTTGTATCATCTTGTGTATGGGACCCATTCCAGTCAGTTATCAAATGAGTACTCTGAACTAGGTCGGAGTCGGGACACGCTTACTGGTCTGATTATAAGAGATCCAAACATGAAGGACGGTGTGGGCAGCGCAAAACGACCAGGTCATTTGCGTGCAGGGTCCGGGCAGGGGGACAAGATGACCGTGACACCAATAGATACGATTGTGCACATCCGGAAAAAGAAGGGTTGCCACTTTAGGGAGTGATACATCCTACTATGGGGCCAGCACAGGGTATCTATAGGGAGGGAGCAGATCAGTTAGGGTAGTAATTAGTGTACACTTAGAATCTGTATGTTTAGAAGACCGTTATTATCCATAGGGTTAACTCCGGAACGTCGGGCTACATGTTGATTGTTTGGGGTGAAAACCTCTCACTTGAAGTACGCCTAAGTCTACCATCCTATAGTTGTTGGGATCATCTCATTCTAGTTATACTAGTATAGGTGCAGAGTAATAATTAGAGAAGCGTATACGCTCTCTCATGTTTACCTTGTCATACCTGCCTTTTGTGATGCTATCTTTCTCATCCACTTTATATGCCTGTCATGATAATTTTACTTATTTATTTGCTAAAAGTAACTGGACTCGCCAGACTTTATGTCTGACCCTTTTTGTTTCTCTTCTTTCTTTGGTCCCCCCCTCAGGTTCTTAGGGTGGGAATACTCAAGCTTGATCAGGATTCTGTTATCATTTTGCTTGAGCTGCTTAGATGTATTACTCAAACTCTTATCTTTGCTAGTATGGCCATGGCTTTATTTGAGGATTATGCTTCTTTTATTATTGTACTTTGAAGTTTTGATGATGTACTAGGTTTATTTATTTTCAGATATATGATGTTTTGAACAACGATGCTTTATGATTAATAGAGTTTTTAATTCCACTGCTATTTTATATTTATCTTTTAATGTTTCTGTTTCTGTTTACCTATAATGCTTCACCAAACTTGATGCATTCTCTTAATGAGTGACATTAACGGACGTGGGGTGTCACATTTAGTATCAGACTTGAAGGTTACCAGATTAGATAAAAGTTTTTTAAAATTATTTTCAAAAAGATTTTAAAAGAAAGCATTTTCAAAAGAAAAGTCTATTTTGAAAAACATATTCCCCAAAGCCATATGTAGCATCTTTCGATCCTTTGTCTGAATATCTTTCCTTCTTTTTTCAGCATGTCTGAGGAACCTAATATTTCTGAGGGCGTTAGGATACCACGCTGGTTCTGTCGGTATCTAGAGGCCACGACGGCTACCGGTGGTCAAGCGGACGTTACTCCCCCACCTGCACCCGTCGTTCCTCCTCCTCCACGAGCAGATAATTTCTCTAAGATCTGCAAAGACTTCTGTGTTATGGGCGGAAAGCCATTTAATGGAACTGAGCTGTTCGTAGAGGCAAGAAATTGGCTTAAAGAAACGGAGGATTTATTTGGAAATTTCAAAGTTGATGATCATAAGTAGACTCAGCTAGTCGCCTGGCTACTGAAAGATGAAGCTTCGTTCTGGTGGAAGAAACCCAAGCAGGGTGTCCGGTGGAAACTTGGGATTATTTTAGACAAAGATTTAAAATGAAGTTTCTTTCTCAAGCTGAGAAAAGCACGTAAATGGAAAGGTTCTTGGTGCTCAAACATGGAAACATGACTATTAAAGAATATGTTAACAAATTCAACCAACTAGCAAGGTTTCGATTGGAATTGGTAGATACTCTGCACAAGAAATCTTTGTGGTTTGTTAAAGGGCTGAATGAACCCCTTCATGGGTTAGCTATGTCCCATATTCCAATGGTAGCAACTTTTGAAAGGCTTGTTGATAGTCCTTGATGCATGAGGAGGACAAAAGCGACAAGAAGGAAGTTAAAGTGAAAGTATGGCTGAAGAAAGGCGGAAAGAATGACAAGGCTAAGGATAAGATAAAGTGTCACAATTGCGGGCGAGAGGGTCATTTGATTAAGGGCTGCAAAAGGAAGAATTCTTGCTTTAGTTGTGGAGAGTTTGGACACTTTGCTAAGGAGTGCCCAAAGAAACAGGGAGAAGGTCAAAGGGCAGGAACTTCTGTAGGGTAGGTGCATGCTCTCGCAACCTGTGCTCCAGACAGAGGTAGAAAATTTCCGTGGAAGGTTTGATTTCTCTTTCCATTCATCTTATTAGAACTCTTCTTGATTCTGGCGCTTCACATTCATTTATATCTAATTATGTGGTTGAGTCTCTACACCTAAATTCTAGTATGGTAGTTTATTTTGTAGTTGTCTCAAACCCCATTGGTGGTTCGACTCATTTGTCCATGATTTGTTGGGGTTTGTGAATATTTGTGTTAGGCGTCGAATTTGAGTGTGACGCGTATATGCTCAGTTTTATGGGTTATGATTTGATTCTAGGGATGGATTGGCTAACCATGTATGTTGCCATTCTAGATTGTGAGAAGAGGGTCGTTAGACTTTTTATTTGCCATGGGAGGACCCTCGAGATTTCTTGTGACCCACAAGGGTCTGTCATGCTTAGTTTCCTAAGGTCTCTAGATGCATCTATCGATGATCTATGACCTGTGCCGGTAGTCCGAGACTATCCTGATGTTTTTGACAAGGTACGGGGCTTACCTCCGAGGTGTGAAATTGATTTTCATATATATTTGGTGGAAATGCAAAGCCAATTGCATTACATATGCGCCATATGGCTCCAAGGGAAAGGAAGGAGCATAGCAAGCAAGTAGGGAGCTACTTGAGAAAGGGTTTATTAGGCGAAGCATATCTGAGTAGGGTGCTCCAGTAGTATTCGCGACTAAGGGTGGATGGTTCACTTCGCCTTGTGTAGACTATAGGGAGTTGAATAAACTGACTAAGAAGAACAGACACCCACTTCAGAGGATTGATGATCTGTTTGACCAGCTTGTTGGTGCCTAAGTATTCTCTCAGTTAGACTTGGCCATGGGGTTTCATCAATTGAGGGTGGATGAGGACAATATAGATAAGACCATTTTTAGGACTCCTGATGGTTTCTTTGAATGGCTCGTTATGCCTTTTGGATTGACGAATGCACCCGCCTATTTTGTTGATCTGACGACTAGGGTGTTTAGGGAGTTTCTAAATAAATTTTTCGTGGTCTTTGTTAATGATATCTTGATCTTCTCAAAGAGCGAGGAAGAGCATGCCCAACATTTGAGAGAAGTTTTGGAAACTATGCGTGCGCATCAGCTTAAGGCAAAGTTCTCCAAATGCCATTTTTAGAGAAAAGAGGTGAGATTTCTAGGGCATGTGGTTTCCAAAAAGGGATAGTGGTAGATCCCACAAAGGTAGTTGCAGTTCAAGATTAGCTAATTCCGAAGAATGCTGCGGAGATGAGAAGTTTTCTTGGATTGGCAGGTTATTATAGGAAGTTCATTAAGGACTTCGCAAAGGTATCATCCCCACTCACTAGGCTAACGAAAAAGAATTGTGCATTTTCATGGGATATAGATTGTGATGTTGCTTTCCAACGATTGAAGAGGTCTCTAACAACAGCCCCAGTCTTGACCTTGCCTGATAAGAACAAAGTATTTATAGTTTACAATGATGCATGTGGTATAGGGTTTGGTGCGGTTTTGATGCAAGAGGGAAAGGTAGTATGTTATGGGGGTAGACAACTAAGGGTTCATGAGAAGAACTACCCTACCCATGATTTAGAGCTAGCTGCCATAGTATTCATGCTTAAGACGTGGTGTCATTATTTGCTTGGAGAGAAGTTCGAGTTGTACACAGATCATAAATCTCTCAAGTACTTGTTCTCGCAGAAGGATCTTAATTTAAGGCAACAAAGGTGGATGGAGTTCCTAGCTTCTTGTGATTTTGAGATTGCTTATACCCATGGCAAGAGTAATGTGGTGGCAGATGCACTGAGTAGGCAGAGGATGGCCTTAAGTCCTCTGTTTGTGGAGAGGAAAAGCTTGGAGTTCATATCGACTTTTAACTTTAGACCCTCCACCGAGTTTTCACCTGGTTTGTTTGCATCGCTAGAGATACGACCTACTCTTATGGATCAGATAGGAGCTTCGCAGCGAGATGATCCACATATTTCAGACATCTTGGATAGACTCGGTAAAGGGGAGACTTCTAGTCATGTCAGTAGATATTCCATAGACGATAAAGGGTGGTTGCGACGAGATGCAAGGCTTTGTGTTCCCTAAACTGAAGGTTTGTTAAAGACAGTCCTAGAGGAAGCCCTTCATTCTAAGATGATTATTCATTCGGTTGGCGATAAGATGTATAGAGATATGAAGAGGGTTTTCTTTTGAGCTAGAATGAAGAAAGATGTGGTAGAGTTTGTTTCTTAATGTTTGGTTTGTCAGTAAGTCAAAGCTGAACAAAAGAAGCTCGATGGTTTAATTCATCCTTTGAGGTTCCACAATGGAAGTAGGAGAGCGTCTCTATGGATTTCCTAGATGGTTTGCTTAGATCAAAGAAAGGCAACACCAACATTTGGGTTGTAGTCGATAGACTTACTAAGCGCGCTCATTTCATTCCAGTTAAGAGTAAGAGGACGACAACATGGTTGGCAGCAATTTACGTTCGTGAGATAGTCCATCTTCATGGACTACCTTCTAGTATCAGAAGTGACCGTCACCCCATCTTCGCCAGTGAATTTTGGAGGAGCTTGCAAGAAGCATTAGGTACACTGTTGTGTTTGAGCACCGTCTATCACCCACAGACCGATGGACAAACAGAAAGGGTGAACAAAGTTCATGAGGATTTTTTAAGGCTGTGTATCCTAGACTTCGGGGGGACTTGGGAAGAGCATATTCCTTTAGTAGAGTTCTCCTACAACAACAGTTATCAAGCTAGCATTGGCATGGCACCCTTCGAAGCATTGTACAGATGACCCTGTAGGTAACCAACTTGTTTGTGGGAATTTACAGAAAGGCTATTACTTGGACTAGATATGGTTAAAGAAACATCCAAGAAGATTGATCTTATTAGACGACGAATGAAGACCGCTAAAGATAGGCAGAAATCCTACACTGACAAGAGAAGGACTGACATTGAATTTGAAGTAGGAGACATGGTTTTCTATGGTGTCACCTTTGAGGAATGTGGTTCGCTTCAGATCTGTAGGGAAATTGGCTCCAAGATTTGTAGGGCCATTTTCCATAACATAAAGGATTGGCCAAATGGCCTATAAGGTAAAGCTACCAGAGAGACTATCCAGCGTCCTGATGTTTTCCACGTTTCTCATTTGCGGAAGTGCTTGCATGATACCGCGGAAGTAGTTGAGCCTAGTATATTGGAGGAAGTAGAGATAGAATGGGAGGTGACAGTCAAACGACTTCCTACTCGTATACTTGGATCAGAAGTTAAGAAGCTATGCAACAGAGAAGTCAAGTTGATGACAGTTCAGTTGGTAGATAACCCAGAGGATGCGACCTGGGAGACCGAAGACAAGATTCGTGCTTCGTACCCTTTTCTTTTCGAGGGTATGTTCTTAAATACTTTTCCAAAGCTTTTATTTATACTTGTTTCTATCATTTAAGTATGTCCTAATGATCGAATCTTCGACCTTTAGGTAGAAATCCCATGGATGTAAACATGTGTTTGAGACATGTTTTGTTTGATGGATGCAAATGGATGCAAGTGTTTTCTAGTGGTTGCTCGTGGATGCATATACACACACATTAAGCACTAGATCGACTCAATCACTCTCATACTGTGTATGGATGTGTGTGCATTTTTCTTCTTTTAATGGATGTATCATCATATGGATGTTGCATTTGGACAGATGATTGTGCACACATATAGAACTTACATGTTATAATAGGATTGTCGCATACATGTTGCATTGATTGCACTAACATACATTGCATTAAGGAGGTCGACTGAATCAGTAGACCGCCTAATCTTTGCATTAGAATAAGGACATATACATGCACCTTTGCATATATTCATAAAAGCATTAGAAGTCTTTAAGTACAATGGATGCATGTGATTGGTGGATGAGTAGATGGGTAATGGATGTTAGGATATACATTCTTCTTAACTTGGAGATTTCGGGGATGAAATCCTTTGATTAGGGGAGAATGTAACACCCCGTAATTTTAAAAACATTCAAGAGGACAAATTAAAGAATAATTAATTTAATATTCAGAATTAAGGGAAATGGACTGCACCACTGCATTCGTCTTGGAATTCTGGTCAAAATAGACAATTGGTTTGCGTAAAATGGACACCGTATGAAGTAGTTATTAAGGTTTGAAGTTTTTATATGCACAAGAAGATTATATATATATATAATAGGTCCAGAAATTGACAATCAACCCAAAACAGTTCAAATCGCATAGAAATGGGGGGGGGCGGGAATTTTCCCGCTGAAAGGGTGTCGACCCCTCAAGGGAGTGTCGACCCATGGGTCGACCCCCTAGGGTAGACGTGGTAGATTAGGGTCTGGGGCTGGTAGCTATATATATTGCCTCATTTCTCATATTTTGCACACTAAAAATAATGGAGGACTAGATGATGTCGCTTCTCGGATTTAATCAAACCTTTCTCTTCTTCTGCAATCAATTATTCAAGCGTAGATATGTGATTCAACATCTGCTATTCTCCTTCTATTTTTCTAGATCCAAACCCCATGAGTTTAAGTTACTTTTAAATTTAAATAATTAAAAAGTAAAACATGATATGACTATAATTTGGATCTATGCCTGTGATTGCTTGAATCGTAACAGATCTGTTATAACTTGTGTATCTATGATATTCTGACATAACTATGATTTGGATCTTAACCTTTATCATGTCAGATCTACCTTTGATTATAGACCTAATTCACTGTTTAGATCACCTTGTACATGTTCTATTATGTTTATGGCCAAATCAGATCTGTTGTTAGTTGGCATCTAAATCATTGTTTAGATCACATCATGCCTATCCTTATTATGCTAGAATCAATGCTATTGTCACATGTTCGTTCTATTTACTTGTCTTGCCATTATGCCACTATATGTTTATGACATTACATGTCATCCTTGTTAGTATGATCATCTTAGTCCTTTTCCCTCTATCTTTTCCCTTTTACTTTTATATAGTCAGGCTACCTTCGAGCCTAGGCATGCCACTGAAATATGCAAATACGATAGATTGGTAACGAGGGGAAAACGATGAAAATTGGGCACGACATGTAATTTGGGAATTTGGGCATAACTTGAATAAAGTGTAATAATATGAATTTGGGGCATATAGCTTATTATGAACATGACTTGGGAAAAGGGGCATGGAATCCTATAACAACATAGGTGAATTTGGTTAATACTGGAAATGCATTGGATTACAGTAATTAGAAACTGTAACCGCGCCTAGACATGAGGTTATATTACACTTGTAGTGGATGTCTACCCAGAACTGCCCGTCATATCCAACGACCACAAGTGGTGTGAGGGGTCTAGGTGCACAAACACAAGACGTGTTAAGATATGAGGTTAAGCCCGAATTATGGAAGAAGTCTGCCCGGAACCGATCGACATATCTGGCATCCACAAGTGGTAGGCTTAATGTGGGAAGTATAGCACATTATAACCATAAATGGACATGGTAATGAATTGGAATACTTAACCTAGTTAAATCCATAGGGAGTGTATGAACATGAACTTGATTAGGGGTTAAGTGAACTTGTTTGGAACAGTAGGAGGGTTACGTATATCTGGGTTGGGTGGGTAATATTTATATATAGGCCCACAAACTTAACCTGCTGGTGTTATGTAATTAAAAACACAGTGAGGTAAGCATAACATGTGGAAAACCTAGTGGGGATGCAAGCATAGGGGGAAGCTACCATCTTGTGCGTAGGACCCGTTTCAGTCAGTAACCTAGGTATCAAATGAGTACTCCAAACTAGATTGGGGCCGGGGCACGCTTACTGGGCTGATTGTAAGAGATATAAACGTGGAGGAAGGTGTAAGTGGCGCAAATTGACCGGGTCTTGTGCGTGCATAGTCCGGGAAGAGGGGGACAAGACGACCGTGACACCAGTAGATATGTGCACATCTGGAAAATGAAGGGTTGCCACTTTAAGGAGTGATACACCCTACTGTGGGGCCAATACAGGGTTTCTACGGAGTACGGAGCCAATAAATTAGGGTAGTAATTAAGGTACACTTAGACTCTAGTATGTTTAGGAGCCCTTTATTATCCACAGGGATAACTCCGGATTGTTGGATTGCCTGTTGATTGTATGGGGTGAAAACCTCTCACTTGAAGTATGCCTAAGTCTACCATTTTATAGTTGTTGGGATCATCTCATTCTGGTTATACTAGTATCGGTGTAGAGTAATCATTAGAGAAGCATATACACTCTATCATGTTTACCTTGTCATGCTTGCCTTTTGTGATGTTATATTTCTCATCCACCTTTTATGCCTATCATGATACTTTTACTTATTTATTTGCTAAAAGTAACTGAACTCACCAGACTTCATGTCTGACCCTTTTTGTTTCCTCTTCTTTCTTCCGTTACCCCCTCCCCCCGGTTCTCAGGGTGGGAGTACTCAAGCTTGATCAGGATTATGCTATCATTTTGCTGGAGCTTCTTAAATGTATTGCTTAAGCTCTTATCTTTGCTATTATGGCTATGTTTTTATTTGGAGTTTGTGCTGCTTTTATTTTTGTACTATGATGTTTTAACTGCAAGACAGAAGTTTGGATGATGTACTGGGTTTATGTATTTTCAGACATATGATGTTTTGAACCGCAATGCTTTATGATTAATAAAGTTTTTAATTCCGCTGCTATCTTGCATCTGTTTTGTAATGTTTCTTTTTTGTTTACCTATAACGGTTCTTGAAACTTAATGCATTCTCTTATTGAGTGACATTAACAGACGTAGGGTGTCACATTAATAGTACACTATACAATGGTAAATCTAGGCATATTCGTCATAGACATAAAACGATAATACAACTTCTCTCTAACGGGGTTATCATAGTAGGCTACATTAGATCTAGTGGATCACTTACAAAAGGCTTGCCAAGACAGAGAGTTAAAAACTTATCGATGGGAATGGGGCTAAGGCCTATAGACTAAAGGTTTTTCTAAAATGGAAACCCCACCTAGTTAACTAGAGATCCCAAGATCTAGGTTCAAAGGGACGATGAAATTTTAGAGAAACTTGATGGCAATTTTACACTCTAACCATTCCTGTGATAGGTTAGTGCATTATATGTTGAATAAGGATAAGTGTTAATACTTTTAATGATGTCTATATTTGAGGAACTAGAGAATACCCTTACAGAATCACCTACGTAAGTGCGAAGGAGCCGCTACAAAGAGAATTATGAGGCCAAATTCTCTAAGCACTTATGAGACCAGGACGGTGTTGAAGGAAAAAACAAATACATATAGAGAACGAAGGGTTGTAAGAAACATTTATCGTGTGTCATCTACTTTGGAGTTACACAAAAGGCTTGTAGTTCAAGGACAATCTATGTCTACTGATTCGTCAGTGATTCAACTAGGTAATTACAAGAAAAGTTCAAAGCCCATGTGTTACTTTAACAGATGCGATAAATGGTTCGTTAAACTAAGACCAACTGCTCATTCATGTGGGGGATGATTGGAAATGAATGATCAAGAGAAAGAGGAATTTGGGAAGAAGAAGATATAGCAACTTATAGTCCCACATCATCAAAATATAAACACAATCTCTCCTAATATATTAGAAGCCAATAGGCTTATACAAAATAAAAGGAAGAGGGCTTGTAGAGGAATGTGGGCTCGACCATCACACAATACATATTAAAGTGTCAAAGATTAGGCCTTGGGCCTCTTGGGGTCTCTTGGATGAATAGGGTCGACGAGTGCTGATTGGGCCAGTGCGCTGAAACGAGATTTTTTTTTCCATAGAATTTGAAAGGGTTGTCGGTTATTAAAGGCATGTCTATTCAAGCTGAATGGGTACAACCATTTGCATTTTGAGCACACGCATATTAATGACCGCGTGGTTAAAGGGTCGCAACCTTTCCAATTCCAGCGGTTACTAATGGCCAAATAGGTACCTCCTCCAGTCTATAAATACGTTGCCCAAAATGAGATTAAATTCACTTTTGAGTTTTCTCGCATTACTTATTATTCTTCTTCTTCTTCAAAGTAATCCTCTGATCTAGTTTCTGTAATCTACTTCAGTTCGTCAGAGCTCCGCTTGCTGGCACTATGCTGCGGGGTTGGTCCGTTTTATCCTGGGAAACAAATTGATATTACGTCAATTAGTGTGTATGACAAAAATATTATTTCAAGGAAACAGAATCATTTCTGGACTTGGACATTACTGACATTTTCTTCTTACTGTCTATACGAGATGGTTCTGTACCGCTCCAATCTAGTGCACTTTCACGTTTTCTGTCGTTGCTGTAAACAAGTTTGATGTGGCAATTGTTGCATAAATGAGTAACACAGATTTTGTTACCGTTTGTTTATAATACAATTGTGTATTGACAAAAGATCTAACAGATAATACATTTCTTTGTTATTGCTTTATAACTTTTATTCATCATTAATTAACTTTTAGCTACAATTACAGTCGCCAGCCTAGTTCAGTTTGCAATGCTATGAGCGATCAGTTCAGTTCACATTGCATGGTTTGAGCTTTCTATTTTCCATGACCTTTAGTCTATCTTTCTAATTTGCTTTCAGCTCTCAATAATGTAGCTGCAAAGAAAGACAATGTAAATTTGAATGACAAATGTTTAAAGAGGATTTAGAGGTCTTGGGATGTCATTTTTTTACTTGCAAAAATTAAATGTTTAAAGAGGGGCCCATATCATCTCATTTTTTAAGCATCTTCAGTATTATACCTGTGCTACTAGGTAGTCTTCTATTACTAGATATCACATTAACACATTAAATTCCTTATTTATTAGATTGCAGGTGGTGTGGTTTTATTTTGTAAGTCTTGTGGTTCATAGTCAGTGAAGGCATTATAGTCAATGTCGTCAGTCCTGAGGTATTGCTTTGCTAAACAAATATTTTACTTACATGAAATTATGAAGTTCCAATTATGTCCCATTCATACAAAAATATTAACATAAGCTGAGTTTTCTATGAAGTGTAACTAGTTCGTTTATTCTTGTTGATAACAACATAATATCTGATGATAACCTTGAAGATATTAAACTAGTAGGCAGTTATTTGTCTATGGAGATAGCAGTAAAAGGTGTACTACATCAATATAAAAATACATTATGTAATTAAAAGAGTACAATACTTAATTCATATGAATCCCACGTACGTATATATTTCAGAAGCCCTTTAGCAATTGCCATAATAATAACTAAAAGCTTTAGTCCATCTAGTTTCGAAGATAATAATCAAGATATACTATTTATTTTGTTTTTTCGAAGTTTATAGTTTTCAAATTTCAATATGCCTCTTTTCAAACCACAATTTTGTTGCTTTCCTAATGTTGTATGTGCGTGTGAGATCGATATTTCACATTATTCAAAGAATATTCAGTAAACAAAAAGTTGAATTTTTTTTAATTGTTTAAAACCATCTTAACCAAACACTGCTATTTTGTTCTAAATGACAATAATTTGAGCTTTTTTACCTTCAAACTATGGTTTTTGTTGTATTTGTTTCTTTTTTTGTCGAGTTCTTGTAAGTATGAAATGTTATTTTGTTCGAGCTAACAGAATTTGTTTATGTTTTTCAAGGTAAGTTCTATTTAAGTGCAATATTGTTGAGAAATATTACTCAATTTTAGATTCAACTTAATGTAATGAGTTTATATTTTACATAATCGAGATTTAGAGCAGCCCATGACTAATCAGTATGTAGTAATGACCAAATCTACATTTACAATTTGACTTCTTATGTGGTCATTAGTATCTTGTTCTATGTGAAGCTGACAATACAACTAACTCTATAGGCATTTTCTATTTGTAATATGAGAAGTTTTATTTTTTCTACAGGTAATTAGCTTCTTCGGAGTGAGGATCATCAGCAATAACAAACATTAACTTTAATTGCTCTATATATTGTGATATTTGTTTGTATTCATTGTGTAAACTTGTTTTTCTGAATGCTTATGGTATGTGAATTTGCTAATTTTGTCAGATAACTATTATCTAAATGGTTATGGAAAATACTTATGTGACTAATGTATTCTTAGTTATTTGAGTATGATTACATTATTGATTGATTGTTGCTTTTATAGGATTGTTGCTGATCACTATTATATAACTGGTTGCTAAAAATAATATAAGATATTAACAATAGATAGTAGTATATAAATTATGCTACGTGTAACACCCCATGTCCGTTAATGTCATTCACAAAGGGAATGCATTAACTTCCATGAAGCATTATAAGTAAATAGAACAGAATATTACAAGACAAATATGTAAAGTAGTACTTGAAAATTTTATATCTTTATTACAGCAGAAACAGAAATAAGTTTGGTTACATCATTCAAAATCACAATGGCAAAACCCAAGTACACAAGTATCAGTCTTATACCAAAATCCTTCAGAATGCATAATTTTAAAACCATAATCCCCAACATAAACTGCCATAAGAAGATAGACTCAAAGCCAAGCCTTACTTCAAGCACTTCAAGCAGAGAGAATATGAATCAAGCTCCTATGTTTCCACCCTGAGCACCCGGGGTGGGGGGGGGGGGGGTGGAAAGAAAAGGAGGCAAAAAACAAACGAGTTTAGACATAAAGTTTGGTGAGTCTAGTAACTTTCAGCATATAAACAGATAGTAATATCATGACATGTAAATAAAACTGGATGAGAGATTACAGCAACAGGAGTAGCATGTATGCTTAAGTTAAACAGAAGAAACATAATGATATATACCAAGATATGCTTCTTACATATATCTTACTTCTCTGCACTAATACTTAGTATAACAGGATTAGGTGTTACCCTAATGTCTAAACTGAAACAGAAACGGAAACAAAATAATCTCTACAGAAACAGAATGCTAGTAATAGGCCTTTACTACCCCAACAGAGACAGAAGGTACAGAAACAGAATGCTAACAGTGGGCCTTTACCACCCAACTAATGGGCCTTTACCACCCCAATAGAAACAGACAGTACAGAAACAAAATACTAATAATGGGCCTTTACCACCCCAATAGAAACAGACAGTACAGAAACAGAATACTAATAATGGGCCTTTGCCACCCCAACTAATGGGCCTTTACCACCCTAACAGAAACAGACGGTACACCAACAGAAACAGACAGAACTAGGTGTACCCTAAATTCTACCCCAAGCGATCGGCTCCCTAATACATAAATACCCTGTGCCGGCCCCACAGAAGGGTGTATCATTCCCTAAAGTGGCAACCTATAGATACAGACCTATTTACAGATGTCACGGTGTCTTACATCCTCAGAGAAGACCGGATCCATGCATGCACATGACCCGATTGGAATGCGCCATCGACACCCCTCACCATTATCAGAGTGAACCTCTTACAATTTGTTCAGTAAGCGTGCCGCAGACCCCTCCTAGTGTTGGATCATAGTTTTGATACCAGAAAAGGGTTACAAAATAATATGGGTCCCACACAACAGATGACACAAGTAATTTCCCTTCCTAACCTTGTGTCCCCAGACTAACAAATTTCAGATTAACTTGCTTACAGATTTCAGATGTATAAAGTTCAGATTAACTAGTTTTCAGATCAGACATACAAGTTAAAAAGTTTTCAGACTAACAGATTAGATATACAGATTAACAGACTTACAGATTGTTTCACCTAACCTTGTATTGGGCCTACAGATTTACGAAATAGGTTTATTAGATTCATCTGCCCAGTTGATTTAACCTTATCCACCCAACACGTTTTAGGCATCATATTTATCCTAGATTTGCATTAATTAATTACTAATGCACAGACCTATCACATTAGGTCGGTAGCTTGTTGCCGCTGGATGTGCCGAGCGGTTCAGGGCAGACTTCTGCCGCAAGCCAGACCGAACCTCGTGTCTAAGCACCTTTTAGTTATGCCTACGACCTCTCACATTAGACTGGCAGTTTGCGGTTGCTGGTTAAGCCGGTTGGATCCGGCCAGGCTTCCACCGCAAACAGAAGCTAACCTCGTGTCTCAGCATTCTTATTTTTAGCTAAAGTATTCATTCACAGATTATGTCAATATTAGACTAATTATGCCAACTCAACAAATTTAACTTCTTTACAAGTTACAACAGATTATTCAAAGTTCTATTAACTTGTTTTGCTCAATTTTAGATCGAGCCTATAGATTTCATACACAACTTACTGTATTTAGTTTCACCAGATTTAACAGATTAGGCAATTTAACAGATTTAATCATCTCTTAAAATTCCATTGAGATGCCTCGCCTAATCATAAAATTAAGTCTAATTTTACTTGCCCAAATTATGGTCACAATTTATAACATATGGCCCAAATTTTAGTTAAATTTACACAGTACAAAATATTCTCCAAAAAACCCTAAATCAAGATATACAATACGAATTTTGCCAAATTATTACCTTTGATTTCAACGTATGCCAAATATCCAAAATCTCCATTTAGGCGTATCCATATTTAATAGTTATCCTATTATAATATAGATCTTTGTGCCTAAGTGATATGCACTATAATTCTCCTTCTTCCAAATCACAGACTATCATATATAGTATGCCCAGATCCAGATCTTAAATTACAACATATGTTCTTTTCTCAAATCAGTCACAAATCAGTCATGTCTAATTATGCATCATTCACTATTTTCCCCAAATTTAGCATTCGTGCGTCAATCACTTATGAGATTTGGCTTAGGCTCGTGGTACCCTGGCTATAGAGCAGAAAGAAGGAAGAGATATAGAATAGTTACTATAATATTAAAAAGATAGATCTACACAAAAAAACAGATCTGGTAAACAAGAATATGCATAATCTCAAATTTAGATTTATAACCATGTCAAGATCATAATTAAATTTCATATCTGAAAATAACTATACTCACCTTGGTTGGGTTGTAAAAGAAAAAGGGTTGTAGTTGTTCTCTTTTAATCCTATTCAGATTGGAAGAAGAAGAAGCACTAGTTCTAGCTTAGTTTTTAGTAGAGTAGAGACTCCATTGACTTATTTTAATTAGAATTGAGGTTGCACAGCTTTACAATGGTTTGGTGCACAGAGAAAGGGGGGTTTGTGGGTGTTTAAATAGCATAAGGATCAATGAATCTGGTCAGAATAGGCGTCCAAATGCGAAAAAATGAACCAGTCCTTGGATATTGAAATAGGGGGAGGTCGACCCCCTGGTCGACCTGTGTTTTAGGCGGGAAATTTCCCGCCCAACCCGGGTGTGTGATTTGAATTTTAAATTTAAATCTGAGCTGTTTTATATTATTTAAATTCTTGAAACTTCTGAGTGTCATAACTTTCTCATACGAAGTCCGATTTATGAAAACTTGGACTTTATTCCAAGCAGAATTCCAAGACAAACGCAATGGCATAACCCGTTTCCCTTTATTCTTCTTTTAAAAATTAAGTATACTTTGTTTTGTTACTTTTACGTTCATAGAAAATACGGGGTGTTACACTACGAAGAAATCAACATATTTTAGTAGCGTTTAAAAAACGCTGCAGAAATAAATGAACACACGATTTATGTTTTTAGTGGCAAAAGATAAATGCAACAAAAAGTTTTTAGTTGCACAAAATAAACGTTACAGAAAAGCAAAAAATGACCCACGTACAAACCAGCAATAGCTTTTGGAAAACACAACTGTACAGAAAATTTGGTAGCGTTTATCAAAATGCAACAAAAAAACCTAGGCTTTTAGTTGCGGGACATATAGTAGCATTCTTTAAAATGTTGTTAAAAGGTTTTGGTAGCATTTCAAATGCTACTAAAGGTCATTTCTCGTGTAGTGTAGCACAATCTGGCAGTCTTCTAACGGAATCAACAGCAATTCAATAGGCATAGTACACCCTTGGCATTTGAAAATCACTCCCTTGCATACACCACTACCTTGTATCTTCTTTCCATTAGCCACTTGAACTGGGTAATTCATGGATTCTTGTACTTGAAGTTGTAGTCTCATGGCTAAAGCTGTGTCGATAAAACTGTGCGTGGATCCCGAACCAATTAGCACAGTTATATTCTTGCCTGATATCTGTCCTTGCACTCGTCTGGTGTATAATGTAGGTATGCTGCACATGGCAGAAAGTGTGATGGCATAGGTTTCTTCATGGTCCATTGAGGTTTCTTGAGTGGACGTGTCAATAGATGTTTCCTTGTTTTCCGTAATATTACCCACTGGATCTAGATCTTCATTTTAAAGCATCATTATTCCCTTAATCATATATACTTGTTTATTCTTGCATACATGACCAGGTTTCCACCTTTCTTTGCAACTATAACATAACACCTTTCTATGCATATCAATTATTTCTTGGGGTATCAATCCTTTTGTCTTAGCATTTGACTCTTTTGTACCCTTTCCAGTATGGTTTATCTTGTTAGAATTATTTGGATAGCTGGATTTTGCCGAGTGAGTTGCCCTACGTTTCTTTTTGCAAGCCTTCTTGCGTTCAAAAACCTTAGTTAGGTTAACCGCCTCTCTAAAATCAATAGGGTGGAGAGCGAGGACGTTAACTTGATGTCATCATTAAGACCATCAATAAAATTTTCTAATAGAAACTGATCTGGTAAAGCATCATACAATCTTTGTAATTCTTCAAATTTCGTGAGATAAGCGCGTAATATAGTATTATGTTTCAAATTAGATATGGCTCTATATGGTGGCCGTAGATATTCAGTAGCAAATTTGATAAGCAATTTCTCCTTGAAAATAATCCATTGATCATAATTCTTGACTTTTCTCTCCAACAAACCGTACCGGAGGTGTGCTTTACCTTTCAAATGGAAGGAACATGTGGGTACCCACTCAGATTTATGTGTGTTATGATAGTGGAATAGATGCTCCACTTGGATGATCCATTCAGTCACACTTCCTTCTTCATTGTATGTAGGAAATTCTAGTTTAATTACTGTGTTCTGAAGCAGTTCGGGTTGATCGGTGGTCTGCATATTCATGTGAGAATTCGTGGGTGCACTGGCAAAAATGCCCGCTGAACTTCTTGACACATCAATCGCAGAATATTGATTGTTTCTTGAGGTAGGATTAAGATTTGTAAGGTGATTCTCATTCAAGGATGATTCAGGTTGCGGTCTTGGATTATTTCTTTAAGCAGGAGGGATGTATGGATTGGTTCTTTTGCTCCTTGAAATCTCCAGTTAAGTTGTTAGTTGCCTCATAGATTCCATCCAATTTGTTACTCATTTCTTTATTGGCTTCTTGAAGTTCTCTGATCGCTAGAGAATGCTCAGCATACATTCTATCTCGCCTTACAGTTTCAGGATCCTCCTCATTCAATACACCAGTTACATCATCTTCATCGTCTGATTTGTCTTGTGGTGAGTTTTGAGTGGTTGGCTCTGATACCTTTTTGTTATGGTCCTTTTCTTTCATCTTTGATCGTGTGATCATTAATGGAATGTAGAAGAAAGTGATGAGTTAAAAGTTGAAGAGTTGAGGGGAGTAACAAAATGATATTGAATAGAAGTAGAACAGATAAGAGAGATGAGTATTTAGACGTGAGAAATGAAGGTGGAGTTATAAGAAATTGCAGAAGAGAATTAGGGCTTGAAAGACTAAGAGAATTAGATAGATTTTATTAAAGAGAAACAAATGATTCAACATACATTATAACGATCAACCCACATATTCACAGGTTGATTATTACACATAATATCTTATTGAAATAACAACCCAATCAATTACAAAGCTCATAAATCAATAATATTCTATTCAGGTAAGGTTGTGCATGAGTTCAATTGTGGACGTGCACACATGATCAGGGCATCTTCACTGCCATCACTTTCCATCTTATCAGTGCTCTCTCCAAGGTTATCCTCCTCATGCCGTTGGTTGACCATCTCGACCCCTGGCTTGTCGCTGGTAGTTGAACCAACATTGTTTACCAAGGTGTTTTTTGAATTGTTCTTATAAAACCCTGATGCAGGCATGATGAAATTTTTAAGTCACTAACAAGCATTTATTCGCTTTTGCTGAGTTGTTGCTTTTAAGTGTAGTGTTGGCTAGTAAGGGATGTTCGCTGATTGTTACTAATGCTACCTTTTTGTTTGATGTTATTGGTTTTCTGATGCGAAGGTTTTTGGGTTAGTTTAACTTGGTTTTTATACTTGCAACAAGTTATGTGTACGTCCAGCTCGCGTGTTGTATATCAAATTGCTTTAGGTAATTTTTTGTTGCATTTGTTATTATGATCGTAAGATGTTAGCTTGCTTGTTGTATGTTATGTTCTGTTGAAGCCAGTGTGGAGAACTGAAGTGAACGGTCCACTAAAAAAAAACGACCGCATTGGTTAGATAATATGTCCAATTCCATATCTATTTTATTTATAATTTGTTATATAAAAAGTGTTGCATACCACCATTAAAACCCGTAGACCTTGCCATAAAAAAAAAAAAAAAACAGTGTGAAAATATGAATTAAGGTTCGCAGCAGTAGCTCATCGGTTAAGGACTTTGTGTCATGGTAACAGAGGCGTGAGTTCGAAATCCAAAATGGCATGCTAAGATCTTGCCATGTGCATACGCTAAGATCAACTACTTATTTTCTAATACATTAATTCAAAAAACAAATGAATAAAATAATTTTCAATATTCAATTTTATATACATGAAACTTTTTATACCTCTGTTATTTTCTAATATATCACCGCTATAATTTTTTTACTAATTCATCGATATAGAAAAGTTAAACTCGCACAACATTGAATGCATTTTGCGATATGAATTGCAAATTTTTCACTTCATAAATATAAAAGTTAGAACGATAAATACTTAACAGTGCAGAATGCGTTACCCATAGTTTGACTACAAACACATGTAGCTTAAATTGTGCAAATTTTCAACAAAAATTTTGATAATGAATTTCGTGTAACTTTACTTGAAAGGGGACGAAAGTGAATTTTAAACCTACCTAAAGATATTTGACAATATATCCATGGATATAATATAAGTTGCGTTAGAACTTGCATTAAGCAAGTGTTACATTATCCATGCACGCATGGTAGTAATTTAATTCATTCAACATACTGATATTGGAAAGTATAATATATTTATACTAATTTACAAAGGCAAGGCAATAATTTTATCTTGACAATCTAAAGTGTAAAGACGATCTACAAATTGCTTGGGAAACAATATAATTTGTAAGTTGTTGGTTATTAGTGAATGTAAGTAACCCAGTATATTTTAATATTATATTTTATTTTATTTTAGACCACGTGATAAAACTAATCATGCAAATAGATCACATTGAACACTATTTATAAATGTAGGTTATTTTTGGATGGAAACACACATTGAAGTATAATAATAGAATATATCAAAATGCAAAGAGGGAAAAATATATATCTTGAATTGGAGTATTGAAGATAGACAGATAATAAATTAAAAAAAATGTCCGTTGAAATGATTGTTGTTATCCGTTGCAATAACGAATCATTGATTCAATTGAATAACTAAGGTTGTGTCATCAATAGATGACAGATCAATGCTTTGAAAGCAAATTTGGATGCAACTAGGTGCGGTTGTTGGTTACCATTTGCTATTTAACGTTCACACAACATACTTCAAACTTATGCATTCAAAGTTGGAGAATTTTAAGTGTAAAATTACAGTTGTTATGAAGTTTCGTTAAGAATTTTTAAGAAGATCAATAAACTGTTTTGTGTTTCTCTCTATCAAAGGATCAAGAATAAATATAGTGAGTGTAAAAACTTCAGTTCTTAATGCAAAATGAAAGAAATTCAAACATACCAAGTAATGAAAAGAAAAGTTTAAAATATATTTGTTGACACATTTTTTGGCAAAAGCCGTCACACATGGAATTCCTGAATGATAACATGCTCGAGCGATGGAAACGACGTCAGAAGACATTGAGAGATTTGGTCAAAATCACATCCTCAACATAAACAGGCCCGAAACTCCTATCAGACGACCTCTTTTGGGCCCGAAAACAGCGATTACGGAGCTGAGATCCGTAACTTTGGTAGATCTCTGAGTTAGCTTCAGTTTGAGCTTCGGTTGGCTCAATCGGACTTACGGTTTGAAAGTTATGCCCGTTTCCGTAAACTGGTGTAATCTGGCAATTTCGTGGATAAAGCGACGAAGTAGCACACGATCGAAGTATGGATCACGCACCCTCGTCGGATCGCCCCTCATCGGATCTCCCTCCTCAGACCACGAACCGTCCGTGGTACATCTCACGATCCGACCCAATCGCCAGCACTTCACTCCAGCTTCACTATGCCGCTCACGACCATACTCGGCTCGTGATAGCCATATCACGATCCGACCCCATGATCGCGATTCGAACTTCCGACCTGCAGATACGCTCCCTGTTTTGATCTATTCTCATGCCATATCTTGCTCCTATTATCCTGGATCGTGTGCCACGTACCCCACCACGATCTGATCCTCGCACCTGCTCCTGCGCAGCTTGTTCTGACCTATTCTCAAGGCTATTTTCACTCCAACTTGCATGGATCTGACTACACATGTCACATGACGATTTGGAGATGATGTCTGGACGTTTTCCACCACATTACGAGATTTTTGGGATGCGTGCCATGTGTCCCATGAACCGCCTTCAGGAAACAGCTATAAATACCCCATTTGAAGGCATTTTCAAGGAACTTTTGGCCATTCTTCTTCACTGCTTCCACCATTACTGAAGTGCAAGGACTTTGCACCTTCATACACTCAAATTCTTATCTTTTCAATACAATTAACACACGGATTGTGTGTCTACATGTAACTGATTCTTGTAATCTGTCAGTATAACAATAAGATTATAAAGTGGACGTAGGCTACATCTACAGCCGAACCACTATAAAAACCTTGTGTGTCTCCTCTTTATTTACTCTTTTCTGCATTTTGTGATCTGCGATCTGCATTTGGTTGTTAGGCCCAATTTTTGGTCTAACAATATTCATAAGTTTAATTTAAAAAGCAATCCTCCACATGAACCTTGTCCAAATCGGCTAGTACACTTGGGTATGGTGCAAAAGGTTAAGAGTTTAATTCTCGTTTTACGCGATCGAATCCACTTATTATGTATTTTGCTATATACTACCTAAAACTTGTATATAAAGTACCTACTTCTTTCCTTTTTCTTTTTGAAAAGAAAAAAACAGTTCTCACAACCATTTGGTATTATATTAGGGATATCATTTGATGCAGAGCTGGCTCGGGGTAGGCTGAGTAGGCAACTGCCTACGGCAACCCCCCCGGTGGAGCAACCACCAGACTGGTAGTGGTAGTGAATGAATAAGATATATAATATATAAAGAAGATGCAAAAGTTTTGACAAGTGAATGCTTAGTTGGGTTCGTTGTGTCATTAGCATTCAATTGAGCTTGTGGTCAGGAGTTAAAGCCCCATGTAACAATGCAAAAATTTTTGCTCTTCCTTTCCTTGCCCTTGCCTCGAGCAACCCGCTTTTCTCACTTTTCTGGAGCCGGGTCTGATTTGATGATAAGGCAATAAGTGCCAAAATAATCGAAGTTTTTCTTTTGCATAAAACCAACGACTGCTAATGTAGCCTTGAACTTATCTACGTAACCATCAGTTTACAATTTCTTTCTAAAGATCCATTTTCCTAATTGGTTTGCAACCTTGAGTAGGTCAATAAAGTCTTAAGCATGGTTAGATTTTATAGAGCCAAGTTTGCTATCAATAACATCTTTTGCACCATTTTAGGTTAATTTGCAGTTTGCTACTGTATAAATCAGAGTACATGGATCAAACTGCAAATTATCTCAAAATGAGGCAATTTGATTGGTGCGAACCAAGGATACAGAGATCCCTCAGTACGAGTAATCCCGAGATGACAGTATCATTTGTTGTTTCAAAATTACTGTTTTCTATTAAAAATGTGGTAGTGCACTATTGAAAGAAAGCCAATGAATACAGAAAATAACTATTTTAGGTTAGATATTAGGATCTCTAAAGTCTGCTGAATCCAAGTTAGCAAGATATCCCAAAAAACCTACGCAATTCATAGCAGGTTTTAACTAAATTTTCATGAGGTACTTCATTAAGTACATACAGGCGGATAGTAAGCTTCTCTACAAATATTATAATTTGTACCAAACTTGACAACATTGCATATATCCCAATCGTAGGAGCCTCATTTATCCTTTCATCTACTTCATTATGTTCGGAGCTGTTAAGAGCATCCCAACAGGGGGTTGCCCGCGGTCAATTCTTTGTCGATTGACCCGAGTAACCCCCAACGGGGTTAGGGTCATTTTTGCTTTAGCCAGCTTATTTAAAGTCGGCTAAGCGGGCTTGTCGCCACAACCATTCGGTTGCTTCAACACCCTCCAGGGTTGCTGAAGCAACCCTTATCCTCCTGTGACCCCAGCGTAGGGGGTCGGTTGAAAAGCAACCAACCCCGCGTTTGGACTGCTATAAGGAACATTAATATCTTAAGAAATCCGTTTTTCTCACAGAAATTTTTAGAAAGTCGGTATAATGCTCTTTGCATCTAATTGATTCCCAACTTCAACCTCAAATTTTAAGAACACTCTCATTATCTCATCCTTACGTCAGATATACTGTGGCGTATTTGTAAAGGTCAGGTCAATTCCAACATGGAGGGTTAGCCCGGGTAACTTCATCACAAAGTGGCCCGAGCAAGCCTCCACCGATAGGGGGTTGGACCCCCTTTACTTGTCTTATTTGAAGCCGGTTAGGTTAATAGAAAAGAATTTTTTTAAACAAAAATCCCGTTCCAATCGGATTTAAATAGGCTAAATAAGGATATGTGATCTTAACCGGTTTATAGCCGGCTAAGGCATGTCATTACATAGGCATTTGAGGTTGCTTTGGCAACCCACTCCATTCTATTCAAATGATCCAACGTTGAAGGTTGGTTAGGGTTAGTTGCTTCTCAACCTCGTTGGGAGTGATCTCATCAATGATGGCTATCTTAGATAGACTGTGGTATATCTGCAAAGGTCATCAATCAAGGTGACATGCTGCCATTTATTTTGTCTATTGATTGTACTATTAAAATCTGCCAAAGTGTGGATGTACTAATTCAAGTAATTCAGTATTTCTCTAAGCGACTGTTTGAAAGGTATATAGCATGTTTGGCATTAACACATACATCTGAGAGATAAAGTATCGTGCTCAAATCTTAGAATAATTTGGTTTCTTAATCTATTGTTGTGGAGAAATTTTGATTCAAGACCGCTTAAATCAAAAATCCCCAACGCCGCGGAAAACGAGATCATGGTAATAGTACAAAAACAACCAATCGAACAATCTCAATCTTATCCAAGCCAATCACAATCACCAAACAATGGAAATAATAGAGTAATAACGAGAAACTAAATCATACAGGGATTTATAGTGTTTCCACCGACGTCTTGTCTGTGTACGTCCACTTTGAGAGAGAAACTTTTATTAATATCAATAGAAGAGTACAAGAGATTGATTACAATCATCAAATTTATTAGGAAAATTTGATTTTGTGGAGAAAGGAATTGAAGAAGATTAGGATTGCCTAAACTCTAATTAGAATAATCTTAGATATAATCTCTTGATTTGTGATCCACCTCCTTTTGTATTCGATGTAGCTTATATAGGCATAGAGAAGTATATGGGAATTCCCAAAATTTCCTCCAAAATATCCTCTAGATCCAAAATATTCTCTAAATCCAAAATATCCCCCAGATCCAAAATATCCTCTAGATCTAACACATAGTACCGCATACTTCAACACTCCACCTCGATACTATATCCGTCTACATCACAAACTCCAATGCACCCCAAGCATTTCCTTATATCTTCAATCAAGAAAGCTTGAATGTTTCCCCAACGTACTCCGGCATAGCCACTGCCCATTGCACTTCACTAACGAGTTCAGGCATAGCCCCCACCCGTCAATGAAGTGTTGAAACATCCAACTCCTAAACCAGTCTTACCAAAGGACAATGTACTCGGGAGTGAAAACAAGTACTTACCATGAAGATAGAACACCAACCTCTCATCGATACTCTTCTACATCCAAGTTTCTCTCTCAAATGTGTCACCCCGTGGCACCTAGCATCTCTCCAAGCGAATTAAGTTCGAGCAATGCTCGAACTTCCCAACCATTAACGCCTTAGTGAACATGTCTGCCGCGTTATCCTTTATGTGCACTTTCCGAAGGCATACTTGCTTGTCTTCGTACATGGCTACTAGAAATGACTCCCTCACTTCAATATTCTTCGTCCGTGAGCTAAATGCCAAATTCTCAGCCAAGTGAATAGCGCTTTGGCTATCACATTGAACATCTACACTATCACGTTCAAAACCTAAGTCACACAACAGTCGCTTCAAATAGAATGCTTCCTTTGCTGCCTCTACCGCAGCTATCAACTCCGCCTCCGTAGTGGATAAAGAAACTACGGTCTACAATATCGACCTCCAACTTGTGGCTGTACCACCAAGAGTGAAGACATATCCAGAAGTTGATTTTCTTCGATCCCTATCACCAGCGTATTCCGAATCACAGTAACCAACCAACATGCAATTCTTCTCTTTACTACCCCCAAAAAAAAGGCCATGACATGCTGTACTTTCAAGTATCTCAAGATAAGCTTCACTGCTTCCCAATGCGATTTCCCTGGATTAGCCATGAACCGACTAACCACCCCGACAACATTTGCAATATCGGGTCTTATGCACACCATGGCATACATCAAACTTCCAACCGCACTAGCATATGGAACCTTTGCCATGTAAGCCTTGTCTTTCTCCTTGATAGGTGATCCATTACTCGAAAGCTTTATATGCAAAGGTAAAGGTGTATTTGACGCCTTTGCATCCTCCATGCTAAACCGACAAAGCACTTTCTTAATGTACTCCTATTGAGTCAATCTCAACTCAAAACGCTTTCGGTCCCTTACAATCTCCATGCCCAAGATTTTCTTTGCTTCCCCAAGGTCTTCCATCTCGAATTCTGCCTTTAATTTCTCTTTCAACTTGTTGATTTCAGCCTTGTCCTTAGAAGCAATGAGCATATCGTCCACATACAAGAGTAAATACACCCAACAATCATTTCCTAACCTCTTGAAATAAACGCAAGCATCCTTGATGCTTCGATGGAATCCACTTTCAAGCATGAAATGATCAAATCTCTTGTACCATTGCCTAGGTGATTGCTTCAAACCATACAGTGATTTCTTCAACTTGCAAACTAGTTCTGACTTACCTTCTACAACAAACCCTTCTGGTTGCTCCATGTAGATGTCTTCATCCAAGTCTCCATGCAAGAAGGCGGTTTTCACATCTAGTTGCTCCAACTCCAAGTCGTGAATAACAACTATGGCAAGTAATATCCGGATAGAATTATGTCTCACAACCGGTGCGAAGATCTCATCATACTCCTTTCCTTTCCTCTGTGCAAACCCCTTAGCCACTAGCCTAGCTTTGTATCTTCCATCGTCCTTCACCTTATATATCCATTTGCACCCAATAGCATGGTTTCCCTGAGGAAGTGGAACCAACTCCCAAGTCTGGTTCTTCATCAACGATTGCATCTCTTCCTCCATGGCGCAAATCCACTTCGAGCTATCACTCGAATCCATGACGTCATCAAGGTCCATCGGCTCATCTTGGACTACATGAAGAGTATAGTCCAAATTCTCACAAAAGCTAAGATAGTTCCAATCACCATATCTTTCGGGTGGCCTTATAGCACGACGACCAACCCAAGTAGCAATACCATCACCCGGTCTTCCTTCAGCTCCACCTTGAACTGAATCTTCTCTAGGCTCGTGCACATCACCAACACTACTAGAGGAATCCTGTGGACTATGAGATGTAATGTCAACCGCATTCACCTCGCAAGCACCTCCAACAACTCTACTCTCTCTAGGCCTGAAAGTGGAAATAACTTCCTTCTCCTTTGATTCACCATGAACCAAATCCGGAACATCCGATGAGCCTTCATTATCCTTGAACATAGCCGACTCATGAAAAGTAACATGACGAGAAACTGAAACCTTCTTCGTTTTCGGATTCCAAATCCTATAGCCTTTGACTCCATCCATATAACCAAGCAAAATCCCATTGAAAGCTCTAGGTGAGGGCTTATCATTCCCCAGATCATGCACATAAACAGGGCAGCCAAATACACAAAGATAACTCAAGTCAATGCTCTTCCCCTTCCACACTTCCTCCGGAATTTTGTTACCAATAGCCGAGCACGGAATTCGATTAATAATATGCACTGCGGTTGACAAAGCTTCGGCCCAAAATTCCTTAGACGAACCCGATGTCAATCTCAAACATCGAGCTTTCTCTAATAGAGTTCGGTTCATTCTCCACTCCATTAGATTGCGGATCTCCCGGTGTTGTAAAATGCCTCCGAATACCATGATGCTTGCAAAAATTCAGAAATTCTCTGAAAACATACTCGCCGCCATTATCGGTCCTAAGAACCTTCAAAGTCTTCCCACTCTCATTCTCAAGAAGAGCCTTCCATTCTTTGAATCTTGCAAATGCCTCTGACTTGGCCTTCATTACATACACCCAAATCTTTCGAGAAAAATCTTCAATGAAAGAAATATAATATCCTGCTCCTCCCAAGGAAGCTACAAGTGCTGGTCCCCAAACATCCGTGTGCACATACCCAAGAATCCCTCTTGAATCATGTTTTCCTTCACCGAATGACACTCTAGTTTGCTTCCCCATGACACATTCCTCGCAAAACTCTAACTTGCTGAAACTCTCACCATTAATCATCTCCCTTCGATGAAGAACATCTAAACTCTTCTCCGAGACATGACCCAATCTCAAATGCCACAACCGTGTCGCATCTAAGCCACGGGAACTATCAACACTGACACAAGTTTCGCCTTCCACGGTCACTCCTTGAAGCAAATAGATACGATGAGTTCTAGCACCCTTTATAACCACAAGCGCACCGTTCGAAACCCTCAAGCTATCACTCTCAATAGTGATCTTGCAACCTAGAGAATCCAACTGTCCTAAAGAGATAAGTGACTTCCGTAGTCCCGGAACATAGCGCACATTAGTGAGAGTACGAACCACTCCGTCAAACATTCGAATTTGCACGGATCCAATGCCTTTCGACTCGCAAACTGCACCATTTCCCATAAAAATTGAATTTCCTTCTTGATCAACATAAGAAGAAAAACAATTCCTATTAGGCGTCATGTGATATGAAGCCCCCGAATCAAGCACCCAATCGCTGCCCGAAACATCCGATGCAACAGCCGACAAAACATCTATGTCTTCCTCACCAACATCTCTCTCCACCGCAACTGATGAAGATGCTACTTCCTTCTTCCCCGTGTCTGGACCATCATTCTTCCAGTGACCAGGTTTCTTACATATAAAGCACTTGCCATTTCTTTCCTTCGATTTTTCTCTTCCACCGAGCTTCTTAGACTTAGAACGCCCCTGGTTTCCCTTCTTCTCTGACTTTTCTTTCTCCGTAAGTAAACCTTAACCATTACCAGCACCACTACTACCATCACTCAGCTCCTTCATCTGATCTCGTAATTCCTCACTAAGAAGACCCGTCTTGACATCATTTAGAGTCAATGTATCCCTGCCATAGATCAAACTATTTGAGAACCCAGTATAGCGTTCAGGCAACGAACATAGCAATATCATCGCCTTATGCTCCTCCTCAATCTTCAAATCTACTGCCTTCATCTTCATTAGCAAATCATCCAACACATTTAAGTGCGCCTTTAGCGAAGTTCCTTCCTTCATCTTGTAGGTAAAGAAATTCCGCAACAAGATCAGTCGATTTGTGAGTGACTTCTTCATATATAACTCCTCCAACTTGTTCAAAATACCTTTAGCAGTCGTCTCATCACTAATTTCGGAAATAACATTCTCCTCCATGGCAAGTTGAAGTGTAGTGAATGCCCACTCTTCCATTTCATCTCTCTCTACATCTGAGATGTCGTCTGGCAATAAATGTGTATCAAACACCACCCGATGTAACCGATTCCGCCTAAGAACCGCTTTCATCTTCCATTGCCAATTTTCGAAATCATTATCACCATTCCACTTGTCGATAACCAATTGTGAACCAGCAGCTGCATACGACCCACATAATAAGGAGCTACACCACTTGGACCACCTGTTGATGGATTATTTGAACCTGATTCCGGCATTTCTACAACTATCTACCAACACCAATGCTCTGATACCAAATGTTGTGGAGAAATTTTGATTCAAGACCGCTTAAATCAAAAATCCCCAATGCCGCAGAAAACACGATCGTGGTAATAGTACAAAACAACCAATCGAACAATCTCAATCTTATCCAAGACAATCACAATCACCAAACGATGGAAATAATAGAGCAATAACGAGAAACTAAATCACATAGGGATTTATAGTGGGTCCACCGACGTCTTGTCAGTGTACGTCTATTTTGAGAGAGAAACCTTTATTAATATCAATAGAAGAGTACAAGAGATTGATTACAATGATCAAATTTACTAGAAAAATTTGATTTTGTGGAGAAAGGAATTGAAGAAGATTAGGATTGCCTAAACCCTAATTAGAATAATCTTAGATCTAATCTCTTGATTTGTGATCCACCTCCTTTTGTATTCGATGTAGCTTATATAGGCATAGAGAAGTATATGGAAATTCCCAAAATTTCCTCTAGATCCAAAATATTCTCCAGATCCAAAATATCCTCTAGATCCAAAATATTTTCTAGATCCAAAATATCCTCTAGATCCAAAATATTCTCTAGATCCAAAATATCCTCCAGATCCAAAATATCCTCTAGATCTAACACATAGTATCGCATACTTCAACATCTATTAATTAACTGAGCTAACACTAACATATCCTTATTTGTCATATCATAAAACTACATGCAGGCAAAAGCAGAAGTAATGAATACTAAAAGCAACACAGTTTAATACAAAAAGGCCATCAGCTATATATCATTTTCCCACAAATACCTCATTCCTAGTTACTACAATTTTATTATATTAAAAAACAAAGCTTCATCACACCCTTGTTCAATAACCACCTGACACTGAATTCCTACAAAGGAATGGAATATACAATATATATAACTTAAGGCCAAAGTTTTACAAAAGTGAGTTTGATAAGAACATTTCATTTGTCAAGGGCTCGACAATAGCAGAATTTCTCATAAAGTTAGTCCACCATCTTCTACGTCCTAAAACTAATTGGAAAGCTCTTGATTTGCATAGAGCTTATTGAAGCTTCTATGTCTAGCACCCCCCAAACAATTTTCCACCAAATTAGCCTAAAAAAATGGTTGCAGCTATGAATTTTCATCCTTGGCAAGATTAGCTAGTGCCTTAGACGTTTGCTTCTGATTAGCCAAAATGGTCCTTTTCATCTAGATTTTATTATATTTATTTGCAACACTTCGACTTTTCTAATTAGCAAAATTCTATGCATTTTTTCCATTGTTCTAGAATTTATTTGCATTATAAGTTATTTCCAGTTTCCACTAGATTGACATTACTAGAGTCAAGGATCATAGGGCTGAATTTATCATTTAATTTGCTTCGCTTTGCATGTGAGTGATTAGCTCTTAAGTAGTATGATCTTTCCTTTTATGCTCGCTCCATGATGGTGGGAATTTTTTCAATAATACATGAGAAATGCTAAGCTCACTCTCCCTTAGGGTGAGTGAACTTGTACTTGTCACCTGATTGGTGGAAATAAGTTGGCACCAAACATTAGCTATGTATGATGTAATAAATGCCAACTCATTTCCACTAATCAGGTGACAAGCAGAAGCTCACTCTTCCTAAAGAAGAGTGTGCTTAGCATTTCTCATAATACATTAGCTTGTAGAGTCCCACATCTACGTACGTTCAGTGATTATGTCAAATACCATATTTTCGTATTCATTAATTTACTTCATAATAATTGACTTGTTAACCATTTCAAATTGCAAACTTTTATCTACCATATGTTTTTTCTTTCAATGTCCTATGCTCTTTGTTCCCTTTCCAGCATGTCTCAAATGACCTTTGTTGATCCTGATTTATCAAATAGATCAAAAAATTTGTTGGATATATATATAGCTTGCTCTTCTAGAATTTCTTTTTTGGCTTCATTGTTCTTCCTTGGTAAAGATGAATTGTTATAAACCTTGGGTTATGGCTATAGCAGTAATTTCCAGAATTAAAGGTTTAATATAAAAGACATACTCACTTCTAGATGCCTGAATAAGATGAGTAATTTTGGGACCAACATTTTGAGTTGGTTTCTACTGAAAATCATCTTGGTTTTTTATGAAATAATTAATTGTATTGATAAATTTTTATTTGCATTAATTGGAAGGAATAAATTAAGAATAAAGAAAAATATAGAATTCCTATATATGTCATTTTAGAGAATTCTAGATAATGCATTGTCTAGAACATTCCAGAGAATGTATTGCATTATAAAAGGTTGTTGTATCCCCTCTATTGATGTAAGCAATTGAGTTTGAATAAAATAAATAAATTAAGTTATTTCCTCCTCATATTGTTCTCCCAAACTTCTTCTTCTAAAATAAGTTTCATCTAAATCAATTCTGAAAGGATCGAGAAGAATGCAGTTAATTGTAAGGGTCATCACTCATCAATGGCTAGAGAGATAGGCTGTGTATGGGTAACCCACTACCTTGAAAATGATTCACAATATACTATGATGTAATTATTGGTCATAGTCTTGCAGATCCCATGAATAGATTTTGAACTTAATACTCAAGGTTGAAGAATTTGGAAAAGCACAGAAAGACAATTTCTCAAGATTTTTTTTTAAAAGATGAATAAATTCTTTTTTCTATACTTATATCGGAATATAAACAAAGTATGGTGCTAAAGGCACACCGATTTACATTATTCCTCTCTTGTCTCTCATTCGTTCCTCTTTCATTTCATTCTAAAACCCTAGTTCTTCAATCAATCGATCAACGATAAATTGTTTGATGCCGCAGCAATGCCGAGAAAGAAAAAGCTACAGATACGTCTTTGTCTCAACCCCAGTCACATCAATCAAGTAATTTTAGGGCTTTAAATGATAAAAATTTGAATTTTCCCGCTGGAAAGGTGAAGAAGACAACAATTGTTGTTGATTATGTTTTTCAGATTAGGACCGATTATGTGTTCATTCGAAAAATATTGGTTGAGTAAGAGATTAGAATGGAGAGATAATGTGGTATTAGGAAACATACAAAATTTGATGAGTTTTATTTTTTTTAATTGTGGTATTGGAATGAGGATAATGGTGTACCTTTAGCACCACACTAAATAAATAGGAACTGGTTGCATAAAGTTTGGTTCAAAACTCAAGGGGAAAGAATTTGGGCAGATGAGCAATGAAGCGATAAATGTTTTAATATTTTCATAAATTTTATTAATTATAAGTGCAACAAACAATTAGATAAAAAATAGTTGTTTTTCCAATCTTGAAAGTTGAAGAAAAAGACACACAGAGAGAGAGAGAGAGAGAGGAACACTGGATAACCATGCTCACCTCATTGCAGTAAAATGCTAGCTACCAAGTTTGCCATCAAAGAGCCACATGCAATTTTGCTTAACAATGCATAGTGTACACGTCTAACTAATAAGTAGTAGAGATGATGATTTAAAGAAGAAAATAAAAAACATCAGTTAACATAGGACAAGTTTGTTGTTACCCAACACAAGGAGCCAAAAAAATATTTTCACTAATCATATTGTACAATGGATATAAAAACTCTCGGTTAATGCACCATATCTTCATATAATTCTTTCTAAGTTTAGTTATCTTTTTCAATATATAATGATCCAGGAATAGACTAAAATCATTTTATGTTAAAGAATGTGTTGTGTTTCAGAGTGGATCAACAAGCACTAGGTGGCTGGATATTCTACACTTAGTCAATGGACTTTGGTAAAAATAGCAACTACCAGGCTAGGAATTCTAACAAAACATACTGGTTAATTAGGGTACAAAAGAGTATGACTACTTTCTTCTCCTCACATTCAATTTATTCGAACCTTACGGGCATAATACCTGAAACTCTTAAGCCAGAAAGAGGCAAGAGAGATCAATAACTAGGTCATATATGCACAGAACATTATTGGTTATGTTATTGCGCACTGCCCATTATTTGTTAATCCCATGATATTTCCAGGACAAGAAGAAGTTGATTGGAGAAGTACAGATTGTTGACCTGCCTTTCGAAAGGTCGTCAAGTCCATTGAGATTCATAGTCGAGGCACTTATGACTTATGAGCAACTTCGATTAGCATAGTCTGGTTAGATCAGACTTCGGATCGATCAAGCAACCTGAAGACAAAATTCGAATCGGACATACATTCGATTTAGTCAAGTAGAAAAGTGGAATTTTGGATCAGTTGAGTCCTGGATCGATAAAGAAAAATGAAGGATATTCTGGTTCAGCCAACATTCCTTCAACCATGTCGGACCGGACTTATACCGAACTGGATTAGTGGTTACCAATGAGGGAGCCCTTTAACTCCACTTCTACTTTTCCGTGCAAAACTCATGCTGAATCGGATTCGTACCTCACTTATAAATAGCATTCTGGGACATTTGGAAATCTTCTTTTGGCTTCTCGTACGCAAGTTATTTACTGTAATTGTGTTGTAATTAAGATTTCTCATTTCCCACCCTTGCAATCTCAATCTCTAGCAGAAATTAAGAGAAGTTTTAAAGTGGACGCTGGTAATTAATAACTGAACCACTATAATTTGTTGTGTGTGCTCTTACCCTCATTTTTATTTACTATTTCTTCAATTCTATTTTCTTCTGCATACTTTTGGTGTTTGAGATATTTTGGTGCAAATATTATGGTGTTTTCACTAATAGCATTTGAATTCTCAGCATCCAGGATCTTTTAATCTACTTTTCAATCGTCAAGTCTGAAGAGTAGATCCTTTCCTTTATAAAAAAATGGTGTCCAAAGAGAAATTCTACCTCCTCCAAGTCGTCCAGTCGTTCCCAAGAAGAGACTAATCAACTTGTTACCAATCCAGATACCGGTTTGGTCATGCCAAACTGGACCGGAAGTTCTCCTGTAGCAACATCCACTCCCATTGCTCAAGCTCCAACTTTGGCATTTGTGACCTGTTACAACTTTATGGAACTTATGTTGAAGTTGAACGAGACGGCTGCCGCATTGAATGAGAAAATGCACGAGAATCCCTGAGGCAAGCTATGAATAGGATGATGATGTAGTGGAAAGATTTCATGAGTCAAAGAGCTCCTACCCCACTATGTCACCAGACAGAAGAGTCATCCTTGTCAGGAAAAACGGGGGAGTAATGCAACAACAATTCACTAGACCTCAGAATATGCAGGAAATCTAGTACGATGACCTCCTGGTTCGTTGTACTGAACCGAATGTTGTTTTACTAACTTGTGTTCATCCATTACAAGATCGCAATGCTCTAGGGACCTCTCATGCCCTTATGCTTCTCCCTCGCCCCATGATGGAATGGGACAGCAAGGACTAAGGAAGCACTACTAGGACGGCGGCTCAGGCGAGGTTGCCTGCAGTGGAAGCGACAATGGTCAGACAAGGCGATAGTTTTGTGCCCGAGTTTCTCCTCAACGCTCTTGATTTGACTGCCATAGTAAAGCAAATTATGAATGACAACTGGAGCTATAGTAATGTAGATTGGAGGATCGATCAAAGTCATGCTCCTTTTACCGATGACATCTTACATTCAGAGTTCACCTGAATATTTAACATACCCCAGATGAATCTTCATGCGGGCATGACCAATCCTGGCCAGCACCTAAAGAGGTTTACCTGATATATGGAATCAGCAGCAACTCTAAATTCTATCAAATGCAAGGCATTTCCTATCTACCTAGATGAAGTGGCACTTATGTGGTTTGTCTGACTACCTCCAAGATTGGTACCTTCGTTTGAGGATTTGAGTAGAAAGTTTATGAATCAATTTCGCCCTCATGCTCCAAGTCGAAGCATTTGTTGACCCTCTAGCGTGTAAACCAGGCTTAAGAGGAGTTTCTTAAGGATTAACTTGAATGTTTCACAATGTTGTCACTAAAGTTAGTAACCTTAATTATGAAACCATATCGATGCCATTGGTTGATGGAGTCGACTTTGACATTGAGTTTCGAAAATGGTTAATTGGAAAGTATCCCTTTAATTTAGATCAATTCTATCAAAAGTCCAATTGAGTCTTGCGAATTGAGGTGGTAGAGAGAACTCAAAAGAGAAGGATTAGTGACCTTATGAATGAAGGCATTCAAAATAATGTGGCAACAAGACATATGGCAGGAACTCGGGAAAATTTCAGGTTAACATTTAAAACTAGAACAAGAGGAATAACAACCAGCGTAGAGGCATAAACAGGGGAGGCCGTAACTAGAAAGGGGACACTGAGAAGCAACCCTGGTTATAAAATTTTGATAATTATATGCCGCTAAATGGAGCCTTGGATAACGTGTACTTGGATTCTTGTAATTCGATGGAGTATAAGAAACTTGCTTCTTGGGAGTCTACGGAGAATAAAAAATAAATAGGGAAGTTTTTCCTATTCCATAGGATTTGCAATCATGCAACTAATGAGTGCCTTCATCTCTGGGATATCATGGAAAAGTTATTCTAAGAAGGAAAACTAGATGAGTATTGAGTGCCCCGCGAGATAAAGGACAGGGGATTACAGACCTTGGTGGTAGCTCCTAGAACAACCGCCCACCGAAAGAGCAAAGGAATTGTTATCAACACCATTGTGGATGACTATATTCAGCTGGTTTCAGTCTTTGGACTATGGAGTAGTATTTTAATGCAGTGAAGCATGTCAAGGTTGAAGAATGCAACATCTTAGAGGAGGCTTCTCACATAAAGAAAAGGAGGATATTGATGGATGATGTTGTCTTCATAAATGTTGATGTGAACGGGGTGGATGCCCCAAGTATTGACCCTTAAGTGATTTCTCCCATGATTGGCCCGACATCAGTATGTAAATCCTTGTTGACCGCGGGAGTTCCAAGAATATATTTTTAAGAGAGCCTATGACCAGATGATGTTGGAGGCGAAAGACTAGAAGTTGTGTAATGCTAGGGTACATTTCTTCAATGGCTCAACAAATGAATCAGTATGAATGGTTGAATTACTGGTAGAGTTAGGTGAGGGTGACCGTAGGAGAGAGTGAATCCTCTCATTTCTTGTTTTGGAGATTAACTCTCCATACAACGCTATTTTGGACTAATTGGACCTTGCTGAATTCAGATCATGCATAGCTCCTTGGTGCTTACTATTGATGTTTCTGACTAATTATTGTGTCAATGTTGTGCAACAAGACAAAGTAGCAGGTCGAGAATGCTACTTAACTGAATGGAAGGAAGCCTATAACAAGGAGAAGGGAAAGGCCGTGGATAATTCCCTTCACATCAGGGGTGTCGCTGTATAGTAAATAAAGAAGAAATCCTCGTCCGAACAATACAACCGTAAATTTAAAGACATTGATCCAAGAAAAGACGAGGAGTGCGACATCCCATCTCTATACTTGCGTTATCCAAGGACATTACAAGTAGTGTTGTCAACTAATCCAAAGAATAAAGTTGTTGAGTAGCGACCATCTATATAATAGCTATGAATGAGTGTTCAACACGTTGGATAATGTGGTCTTACTTTTCAAATGTCATGAGGAAATCTGACATATCTAATTCAAGTTCAAACCCAATATAATGGCTATATATAATGCATAATCGATATAGAGTACATAACAATATAATCAGAGTTAGACACAAACATTCACATCATTAAGGTAGAAATAAATATGAATATAACACATAAGCGTATAAAAAAATAGTGGTCATACATGATCCAAAATACAACAAAAGAATAGGCACAAATTCTAGCCAAATGAATATGTATACATAATAGTCTCATACATATATATAACCCAGAATACTACAATGCTAATGTACTTTCCAAAAGTCAAGAGATTGTCCCTGCTAGAAGTCATAAAGAAGCATCTGTAATACCTCGTTCTAGCTCGAGTGTTAGTTATAAGAAAATGAACAATAAACGGATCAGTCTAGCTGTGCTTATCATAATAATCTAAGATAGAAACAGAGATATAAGCATATTATGATATATACCCAATAAAAACAATGTTCACATGTAATTGTGAAATTCCAAGAATGTCCACATAATATATCAAAGAAATCTCGGAGCTACGAGAGAATGTCACCTTTTAAATTATATAGCTATGCACAAAAATTGATGTCCCCTATTAAATCAACACGAAATTGATAACACGATATCACAACACCGAAACAGTCCTAAACTAAGACAATATGAAAATCGTCACAAGACAGGAGCCTGGAAATCCTATAAGACTGGAGCTGGAAAACTCCATGAACCGAGGTTCCTCAGAGTGATCTGAATATCCACCATGAAAGATGAACTGAAGTTCCTCAAAATGAAATGAAGATCCTCAAAATGGTCATAGTTGATCAAGGAAAATGTAAATTACTTCAAGCTAGTAAATATAGGAGTTAAGCTACATGTCCCATAACCAACTTCTGTACTCGAGTATATACTAACTAGTTGTATATTCCACTAGAAACATAAAACAGTCACTGGCACAGTTTTTTATCGAATGAGTTCAAGAATTAACCATCGAAGCAAATGAGAGCGTTTCATACCTCTCGTTTTATTAAGGCGTTTAATTGGATTTCTCATACGAGTGAGGAAAAGGTTTATAACATACATACTAGTAGATTGGAAGCCAATTTGTAAATAACTTCGTATAATGAAGTAGGATTAGAAACCGTTTTAGTAAAAAGATTTAGTATCTACTAATAATATAAAACCCTTTATAGTTTGAAGTGACAAATCTCATAAAATATTAATTGTAATAACAATCGACCCAAAATTCACATTTTAATTACATAAATCAAATCCCATGAATATCGATTATAAATTCCTTTATCATAGAAGAATTGAAAGACTATCAGATATTGATATAATCAAGCTGTTAAAATTCATAAATTAAAGCAACTGAGAAAACACAAGAAAAGAGCAAACAAGCCGAAACTAGGCTGTAAAGAAGCATAGAACAATCTAAACTGTTTACTATGGTCTCCATCGGTCAACAACAAGAAAAGAGGCCTCAGACGTCCAACCCTTAGGGACAGATGTCTGTTGTTACGACCTACATTCTACGTATCGGAGGATCATAGAATATTTATTTTATTTTCATACGAAGTTATATGGTCGTGCAACTTTGGGAAACGACTATTGGGGTCATTTCCCACATTCACGATTTTTGCAGAATTTTAAATGACCGTTTTCCCCTGGCTAATCTTGTTTCACCTATAACTTTTGATTGGTAAGGAGCTTTGACCTAAAACCATTTCCATTGGATTCAAATGGTGGTTTATCTTTCCATAGAGTGGTCACAATAATCAAACAGACTTACCCTTTGGGAGATATGACTCAAATAAGGTTTGAAAGATGAAAAATAGCATAATCGGGCTTAATAGGGTGATTAGTAGCTAGGCCCATAACCCATTTCGGGATTAGGGTTATGGGAGGACCGAAAGGAGTTATAGAATGATTCCTTTTCATTTTTCCAGCCACCAAAAATCATTTCTCTAACCTTAGTAATGGCCTCCGTCTTTCAAATCTCCCTTTAATCACTTTCTAATCACATATTAAGCAAATCTACATCAAATCACGGCGGATTAGCATCAAAATAGAGATAGAGCTGCTGCACTACATAGGAATCCATGCCAAATCAATATAAGTTTTAGATCTAACATTCATCTGTGGCTAAGGTGAGAGATTAGCATGTTTAATCAATAATTATGGCTAATTAGGGGTTATTGGTGACAAATAGCAAAATTATGACTCAGAAAAACATGGAAAATTTGTAAAAATTCTAGAATAATATTTTATGTCACTGATATAAATAGGTTAATTTGGATTAAGTTTGCTAATCCCGGAATTTAGGGGATTAAGGGGAAAAGCATGGATTTGGATATGTTGACCTAAAATAGCCTATGTAATTGATGTTTTGATCTTTTTGATTGAACCTATATATTGTTACTGTTGTTTGGGATGTTTTATGATTGTTTAGTAAAGTTAGAATTGTTGAAAACGCCGTCGTATAGAGAGAATGAATGAAAGATTGCTTGATGGAAATGTTGCAGAGATTCGGATCGGATCGAATAGGGCGAGCGGGTAGGATCAGGGTGTACGTCTCGAATCGGACCAGAGTGTACGAGCCGAACCAAAGTGGTGGTATCTTCAGCAGCATGGTAACAAGGAAGGCCAGTGCAAGTCAAGCTGGATCGAGCTGCATAGGAAATAGTGGAGGATGGGATCCGTTTGACATATCCGAACCGAACGGAGGAGGAAGAAACAAACCAAACAGAAGAGGGCAAGTTGAGCTGAGGAATCCGAACTGAACCGAGGAGGAAGCACCAAACCGAGACGGAGGATTTGAACACCATAGACTGAACCGAACCCAGGAAAAGGAGACCGAGCCGAATTATGAGAATGAGTTAGTGCTATTCCAAATCAGTGACGATTGTGTACTCTTCTGGAGACCAACTCCAATTCGACCAAAATCCGAGATGCAAAGGAAGTCCAGATGAGTGGTTATAACTCAAGATCCAAATGGGAATTGACGAGCTAACTTCTAAGGTTGGTCTTTGCTGCGGGACGTGTGCAAAGGGGTTATCGATATCTACAACTTTGGTTCACTATTAAGAGAGGGGATATTGACTATGGACCGGTGTAGTGGGGTCAGAGGTTCTATGGAGTTGGACTCCATTTGGGCTCCAAATGGCAAAGTGGTTATAGTGATAGTTGTACGGAGTTGGATTCCGTCATAACCCCAATGGTTCTAGTGATCAAAGCGGTGGATATTATATGCTTTACACACTGAGTGAGAGATGTGAGGATGATTGTTATGTTTGATGTTTATTATCACCATGACATGCACACTTCCATTTTTACGCTATATGTTAGTGTTACCTTAGATTATTATACATCTTGTTGTGCTAACTCTTTGGTTGCAGGTCCAGGTCAGTTATGATTTCTTATACCTGTTATTGCCCTATTTAGTGGTATAGATTTACTATTGCTCATAGCAGACTTTTGTTTGACCCAGAGTTTTATGTCTCTTCGTATTACTCTGGGTGCTCCAAAATGAGTAGACTAGAGACAAGTTAGGTGGTTATGCACGAGTATCTGTCCGAAGATGGGCAGGTGGCTTCCACGTACTATATACATATATTCTCTATGTGTTGTTGTTGGTCACTGTTTTGGGCATTTAGTAGTGTACCTCTTTTATTTCCTTTTTATAGACAGTATTTTGAAGTTGTAATAATGGTTTGGATCATAAGCCTTATTTTGGATTCCGCTACTCTGATGGATACGGTTTAGTTTTCAGCTTGTGCACTGTCTCGCCTATTTTATATCAAGTTATGTTATTATTATATTTTATTCCATGCGCTGTGAGATAGACTATAGGTTCTTGATGATTCATCGTTTCAAATCCCTTTCTTTTGATGATCGTCCCGTGTTAGTTGGACATTGGCACAACGCATTTCGGGGAAATGTCTGATGGTGTGGGGCGGGCGTCACGCTTGACATTAAAGCCTAGGTTGCGTAGTATAACCTAGGGGAAGACACCTGGGAGAGATAGTATATGTATATGAGAGCACGTATTTGTGATATTTTGGTTTTCAAAAACTATATATATACTATTATTATATCTAAGGATGAAGTCGCACATCACAGGCACCACTAAGGTGATGGTTAATCATTTTCTCATTATAGATTGAACGATGAGCCGAAATACGAGAAGTACAGGTTCAGGAGCCTACAATAGGAATGTCCCTAACATAAGGACAACGTTTACTGCCTTCATGCGAGAGATGCTTAGGGATGCTCAGGGAGCAATTCCTAATGCTGCTAGCGGTGGTGGTGCAGTAGTGCAGGCACCTAGAGCCGATTTCACCAAGCTTAACAAGGATTATGCTAGGCTTGGTGGGAAGTCGTTCCATGGAACGGAATCGGCTACGGTGGTTGAAGATTGGCTGGATAGTTGTGAGCGCATCTTTGAGGATTTGGGGATCGATGATGCAATGAAGAGGAAGCTAGCATCACGTCAGCTTCAAGGATGGGTAATGAATTGGTGGAATGCTATCAAAGCGGCTACTCTCGAGGATCAAGTTACTTGGATTATCCCTTATCGATACTATCGAGAAGAAGAATGAGAAGTTCATAACTGGCTTAGATGAGTACTTGGGTGGGAGTACTTGGGTGGGATTATCCCTTCAGTGATAAGTTTATCCCAACTGCTCAAAAATCAAAATTGTTTAGGAAGTTTTTGGAGATTAAGCAGAGTGATAGGGAAGTCTCTGAATATATTGTTGAATTCAATACTTTATCGAAATTTGGATTATCCCTTATCGATACTATCGAGAAGAAGAATGAGAAGTTCATAACTGGCTTAGATGAGTACTTGGGTGGGAAGACTTATAAACCATATCGATGAGACTTTCGAATCTATCGTAGGAAAGGCATTGAGATCAGAGAGTCTTTACCCTAAGACGAAGACTGAGGCCGCTATTGCATCTGCAGAGGAGCCAAAACCGCAGGCAAGCAGTGAAGGCAAGAAGAATTTCCAGAATAAGAGGAAATAGAACCTGATCAAGGATGGTCAGAAAAAGAAGAATAAGAAAGATATCGAGTGCTTTAGCTATGGCAAGAAGGGACACTATGCCAGAGATTGTTGAGCAAAGCCCGCGGATAGAAAGTGCTTCAGTTGTGACCAAGTGGGACATCACAAGGATAAATATCCACAACCCCCTAAGGAGAAGCAGATCATGAAAGCATATGCTATCAACGTCGTTCTTTCTTCGTCAAATGCCCCAACAGTGGCAGAGAAGGGGAAGGGTGTCGTTATCCAAGGTATGCTTTCTATTTATGATGTTCCTATTCGAGTACTGTTTGATACTGGGGCTTCCCATTCCTTCATATCTAGTGACCTGGTAGATAGGTTGGAATTGGAACCCGAGATTGTCGATAGACCTTCAGCTGTGACGAACCTGATCAGCGGTTTGACTAGCCTTTGTATGATTTGTCGTAATTTGGTCTTATCGATTCGTGGTTGTGTGTTTGCTTGTGAATTCTTTGTTTTGGGCTTTGCTGGGTTTGGCATTATTTTGGGAGTCGGTCGGCTCCAAAGATATGGGGCGATGGTGAACTGTGAGGGGTCTTCGGTGACCATTAGAGCGGATGATAGGCGGAGGGTGGTGTTGGGTAGCCTTCCTAGCGATGGGGTGGTTTTTTAAATTCTATTGACATCTTGCATGATGAGTTATCAGTTGTGCCTATTGCTGGCGAGTATCCGGACATCTTCGGGGAAGTGACCGGACTTCCACCACACCGATAGATCAAGTTTCGGATTGATTTAGTGAAAGATGCCAGACCTATAGTGATGCCTCTTCGTCGTATGACACTAAGGTAATAGCGAGTGCTCGAGGTGCAAGTAGGCGACCTATTGAAGAAGGGATATATCCGACGAAGTATTTCCGAGTGGGAGAACTAGTTGTATTTACTACCAAGGCCGATGGTTCCCTTTGCTTATGCGTGGACTACCATGATTTGAACAAGGTGACTAGGAAGAATAAGTTTCCCCTTCCATGGATAGATGATTTATTTGATCAACTGAATAGAGCATGAGTGTTTTTCCTGTTGGATCTCGCGACAGGTTTTCATCTGCTCCAAGTAGCAGCTGATAGTATACCTAAAACGACATTTCAGACGTCGTTTGGAATTTATGAGTGGTTGGTCATACCATTCGGGTTGACCAATGCACCCACATATTTTGTGGATCTTATGAATAGGATTTTCACGGATCAATTAAATAAGTTTGTTCTTGTATTCGTAGACGATATCTTGGTTTACTTGAGGACACAGGAGGAACACAAGTGACATTTAAGAACAGTGATGGAGGTGTTGAGGAAACACCAACGGAAAGCGAAATTTTCTAAGTGTCACTTCTGGAGGAGGGAAGTGAGGTTCTTAGGCTATGTTGCTTCAGAGAATGGTATTGCCGTAGATCTTGGGAAAATGTATATGGTGCAAGATTGGTCTACGCCTAAGAATGCAATGGACATGAGAAGTTTCTTGGGGTTAGCTGGATATTATCGTAAGTTTATTCAAGGCTTCTCCAAGATAGCGGCACCATTAACTCAGCTGACCAAAAAGAATCAAGTTTTCGTTTGGGACGAAAGGTGCGAGAATGCATTTAAGATTCTAAAGGAGAAGTTAACGTGTGCACTAGTGTTAGTTATTCCTAAGGGGAACGAAGAGATGACGGTATACACGGATGCTTGTGGTATCGGACTAGGTGTTGTACTGATGCAAGGAGGTAGGGTTGTAGCTTATGCAAGTCGGCAACTGAAATTTCATGAGAAAAGGTTTCCTACCCATGATTTGGAATTGGCAGCGATCGTATTCGCGTTGAAGATGTGGAGACATTATCTCTTGGGAGAAAGATTCGAGTTGTTTATCAATCATAAGTCATTAAAGTATCTTTTCTCTCAAAAGGATTTAAATCTTCATCAGCAGAGATGGTTAGAGTTCTTGGCTTCATACGATTTCGATATCGTATACACACCAAGGATGGGAAATGCGGTAGCTGATGCATTGAGTGGGAGACATGCCAGTTTGGGGGCTATGTTTTTGGAATAGAAGCAACTGGAGTATATCGCGGGATATGATTTCGGACCTAAATGTGAATTGGATCCAGAGATGTTAGAAAGTTTGACGATCAGACCGATTGTGATTGAGCGGATTGGTTCCAGTTAGAGGTATGATCCAAATATATCAGAAATCATCTCCAAAGTAGAGATGGGTATCGACGGCGAGAGAATAAACAAGTATGGACTTGATCGAGAAGGATGGCTTCGAAAAAATGAGAGGCTGGTTGCACCCAATGTTAATGGATTGAGAGATGAAGTGCTTAGAGAATGTCATCCCTCGAAACTGACTATACATCCCGGTGGTAACAAGATGTATCGAGACATGAAGAAAATCTACTACTGGGAAGAGATGAAGAGAGACATTGGAAGTTTATATCCAAGTGCATGAATTGTCAGCTAGTTAAAGCCGAGCAAAAGAAGCCTAGTGGTTTGTTACAACTGCTGGAAATTTCCGAATGGGAATAGGAACAAGTCTCGATGGATTTCATTGACGGTTTGCAAAGGACTAGATCGGGTCACGATCGTACTTTCACGATAGTATTTAGGTGATTATGGATCGATTGACCAAAAGTGCAAGGTTTATACCAGTCAAGTCGAATAGAACGGCGGCTAAGTTAGCAGAACTGCACATGAAGTGAGTAGTGAGATTTCATGGAGTACCTAAAGGTATTATGAGTGACCGAGATCCACTATTTACTAGTGGGTTTCAGAAGAGTTTACAAGAGGCTTTTGGGTCAATATTACATCCCAGTACCGCCTACCATCCTCAAACCGACGGCCAAACAGAGAGGGTGAATCGTGTATTAGAGGATCTCTTGAGAGCTTGTATATTAGATTTTGGGGGTTCATGGGATGACCATTTGCATCTGGTTAAGTGCGCATATAATAATATTTATCAGTCCAATATTCGTATGGCTCCATTTGAAGCTTTATATGGAAGACCGTGCAACTCACCATCATGTTGGTTAGAAACCGATGAGAAATTTGTGCTTGGGCCAGACGTAATAAGAGGAACTTCAGATAAGATCAAAGTTATTCAACAGCGAATGAAGGTTGCCTAAGATAGGCAGAAGAGTTATGCCGATAAAAGACGAAGAGATTTGTAATTCTCCACTGGGGACTTGGTATTCATCAAGATTTCTCCGTTGAAGAATGTAATTCGATTTGGTAGGAGAGGTAAATCGGCACCAAGGTTTGTTGGTCCATTTCCAGTTCTCGAACTGGTTAGGAATTTAGCATATAGAGTTGGATTGCTTGACAAGATGGCGAGAGTGCAGCATGTATTTCATGTTTCCCAGTTAAGGAAGTTCGTGCACGATTCTGATATGGCTATTTCACCAGATTAGTTGAATGATATCGAGATAGAACCCGAGGCAGTTAGAAGCCGCAGACCGGTTCATATTGTTGCATACGATATGAAGCAACTCCGGAGGAATACGGCGAAACTAGTTATGGTCCAGTGGGGTGATAATGAGAATGACTGTACTTGGGAAACCGAGGAAAGCATAAGGGAGTTATATCCAGAGCTCTTTACCTAATAAGATTTTAATCACGATATAGTTACTCCCTTGTTAGTAAACCACATGCTAGGATAGGCTTGTTGTGTTATTATGTATGTTTGATTATTTGTAAATGGATGATAGGCATGCGGGGCACCATTGGATATTTTCTTGGTTAAGGAATTTCGTGGGCGAAATTTCTTTGGGGGGGGGGGGAGTGTAACGACCCGCATTATCAGAGGATCGTAGAATATTTATTTTATTTCCATACGAAGTCATATAGTCGTTTAACTCTGGGAAACGACTATTAGGGTCATTTCCCACATTCACGATTTTTGCCGAATTTTAATGACCGTTTTACCCCTGGAGAATCTTGTTTCACCTATAACTTTTGATTAGTAAGGTGTTTTGATCTGGAACTGTAACACCCCGCCTCCGCTAGGGTCACTCGCAAAGGAATGCACTAGCTTTAGAGGGGCATTATTGGTAAACATGCATAGAAATATCACAAGACATAACATATAAAATAGCGGAAGTAAAATCAAACTTTCATAACATGAATAAATAAGGTCTAAAGCCTTTTACATCAGAGTACATCAAAAGCTGTCTTGCAATAGTAAAGAAGCATAAAGACATTTTCATAAATTATTCCCCAAGTAAAAACAGTAAAGTAGCCATAGCCAAGAGAAGGCCAAGCCATCCATGATGACCTTCAAGTAGAAGAAGTCCGAACTAAACAGCATTGTTTCCTCCCTGTAACCTGGGGGGAAACGGAAGAAAAGAGGCGAAACAAAACGGGTCAGTCAAAAAGACTGAGTAAGCCCTATCTACTATTAGTATAGAAACTAGTAAAGTTAACTGACATGAGAAACTGAGATGAACATGAGCATGATAACAAGATAGATAAGATAGATCAAAATAACAGGATAAACTACTGAACTAAGGTATCATGATAAACTACGGTGTCATGATAAATCAAAGCATCACATCGTCAGATTTCTATCAAGTATACTATCCTAAGATATCTACCCCGTCTAACATCCCACGGTATCTATTCCGTATATTCTTCTTGGTTCTAACATGTATATTTGCTCTGCACCCTCCGTACTAGTATCCCAGCCTTGTTATGTGTTAACCATGAATGTCCCTTACTCAAAGTCGTGTAATGGTCCATGTCAACCTAATATATCGCATATATAGGTTACTCAAATCATATGTTTCTTTCCATGTATATAAGTTCAGTCCTTTGCCGTACCTCGTACGGGCTTCCTCATGTCGTATTATCCTTGAAATCGTTTGGACTGTCACCCTTGTTCTAGCTAGGCTCTTCCATATGAATTGTCGTTTGAACTACTAGGACTTACGCCACCTAGCACCACTAGGGATTACGCTTACATATTGCACGCTTTCGTATTTCGGTTTGGGTTAAACCACCTAGGCCACTAGGGATTACGCTAACCCTCAACCACGCCCCTTTTTCCCACGCATTCATCGTGAATCGTTTTTCTATAACTGTATGCACATGTATCACATCGTGCCATCCGAGTCCTGTCACAGGGCAAAACAAGAAATACAGGACTCGGTCGGGAGCTTTAGATTTATCTGCCGATGCAGATACTAAGGTCTGCTTTTCTACACGTGGCTATGGTCCCACGAGACCCCTCCCTCAACTAGTGAAAGGCAACACAAGAGAAAATCTTGCATGAGAACTACACTCCGGCCAGCCCACATCCTACGGCCTACCTCACCCATAATTAGATAGCAATTATGGTCTGTTGGGTGTTCCCTGCCTTTCCGTACGTACACGCTTGACTCAAGATGGTAGATGATCGACGAACTTGCTATCTCGGGCACCTTATGTATTCGTCGACTCACTGCTATCCACCCCAGTCTTTAGGTCGCTCGCATAGCAACCAAGGCATATTCTTGGTTCTTCTACCGCAGACCTCAACCTCTCGTGAGCCTAGTATAATGACCTGACAGCTCACAGAGGGATCCCAAGAATATCCTCACGTTCCCCGAAGCCGCTGCTTCGTTACCCAGTTCGTTGGAGCCTTTATCTAAATCAGATAGCCTGCTCCTACACGCATACTTAAACGTTGACCTAACGTATCGGGTTACTAATCTATCTAAGAAATGGTCCAAATTTCCTTGACTAAGAATTATTACTTAGTTTCCCTTAACTAAGGTTTACCACTTAGCCTTATTTCCATAATCCTTGTTAACTATGGTTATTTACCTAATCCTCCGAATTAGGGTTTATCTAATGGGTTAAGTGTCACTTAAGTTCATAACTTAGCCCGTCTACAAACCATGTCAAAATTGGCTAAGTATCCAAGTCCAAGACTTTACCCTACAAACCATGTGTCAAGTTGGCTAAGTATATTAAGCAATCCATAACTTAACCTCGTCTAATTATCATTTTAGATTGGTTAATTATATAAATTAACTTGACCTTGTCAAATTACCGAGTCAAATCGGTCAAGCGTATTCAAGTGATTCGTGACTTAGCCTCGTCATGTTTTCACGTTAGATTGGTTAAGTATAGGTCACTTAACCACATCCAATTAACGAGTTAGATTAGTTAAGTTTAGGTCACTTAACCACATCAAATTAACGAGTTAGATTGGTTAAGTTTAAGTCACTTAACCACATCGAATCATCATGTATAATTGGTTAAGTATAAGTTGCTTAACCCCATTAAATTATCACGTTAAGTTGGTTAAGTATTGGTTACTTAACCCCATTGAATTACCAAGTTTATATTGGTTAAGTGTTTAACTTAACCCCATCAAATTACCGTGTTTAGATTAGTTAAGTGTGGATTACTCAACCCCATCTAATTATCGTGGTTAGATTAGTTAAGTGTCAATTACTTAACCCCGTCTAATTACCGTGTTTAGATTAGTTAAGTCTTAATTACTTAACCCCATCCATTAACTGTATCTTTTGGTTAAGTGTCATTAAGAAAACTTACTTAACCTTGCCAATTTATCATGTTGGATTGATTAAGTGTTGGTTAACTTAATCCCCGTCCACTAGTCGTATAAAAATGGTTAAGTGTCATTAGGCAAATCAAATTACTTAACCTACCCAACCTTGTCATGTTTTGTTAGGTATCATTAGCCTAATCAATTTACTTAACCCATTTATCCATGTCATATTTGGTTAAGAGTCATTAATCAAATTAACTTAACCCTATCATGTGGCATTAATTACTTAATGCACCTCAACCTCTCACATTAGACTTTGTTGTGGTTACTAGTTAAGCCGGTCGGTTCCGGGTAGCTTTACACCACAACTTGGTCTAACCTCGGGTCCAAGCACAAAATGACCAACTTCTCACATTGGGTCCTATTGTTTACAACTACTAGTTAGGCCGGTCGGTTCCGGGTAGCTTTATGTTGCAAACTCAACCCAACCTCGAGTTGGCCACACTTATATTATCTAAGTGTCATGTTCATCATGTTTTCAAAACATGTTACAAGTTTTTCAAGCATTTGGGTAGACCTAACTTAATAGGTAAATTCCCAAAGGGTAGACCTAACTTAATAGGTAAATTCCCAAGCCTATGTTTTATGCATACTTACATGTCAACTTTCATGTTATATTTCAAGTCATGTTTTCAAGTTGTATTTTCATGCCATTAGAAATTACCCATAACATAACCCAATGCTTTTAAACTCGCATATACGTTCGCAACAACACAAGGGACTAAAGGAAGAGACTTGACAAAGGCAAGACAAAAATGGATATTAAACCACAAGTTAATCATGGTGGCAAATGAGGCACCAATGTGTTCATTAGCTTGCATGTTACATTCTTAAGCCTCAAAACATGCATAAACCCAAACTTGGCACATAAGCGAATCATGGTGACAAAAGACATGGAATGATGACTAGAAACTCGCATATACCATCACAAAAGGGTTATGACTTCATATGCAAGTTGACATAATGATTATGAAGGTTCTCATGTTGCATAATGCAACATTTCAACATAAAGGTTGTAGCTTTTAGCTCATAAGAACAAGATGATGACTTCATAAACTTGCATAACATGATAGCATGTATCATTCTCAATGATCAAACCCAAACATGAACATTTAACTTCATAGTTAATATCTAAGAGTAGGGAAAGGGCTTACATTGCTTTGAAGGCCTAAATCGATTAAACTAAAGCTTGTGAGGAAGCCTATGCATGCCATCACCCAAAAACCCAAAGATGGATGCCCCAAATCAACAAAAACACCATCTTTATGAACAAAGATCAAAGCTTTTGCCTTGAAATCAACTTGAGAGGCTCTCATACTAACATAGGGACTCTCTAACACTCTCATGATCATGAAACCTTTCATAGAAATGAAGTGGAGGCTAGGATAGTTGAGTGGAGGCCATGAGAGTAGAAATTTTGCCATAGTTTAGTTGCATGAATGAATAATGAGGATTTAGGATAGGTTAGGGTCTTATTTATAGATTAGGCAAGTGTTTTAGGCCATAGGATTAAACCTAGATTCAGTCCAAGCCATCAAAGCATGTCTTGGGGAAGAAGTCAAGTATAGGAACCATCTAGGGCCTTTAGATTAAAGATGAACCATGAGAACCATCCAAATGCAAAATCTGCATTTGAGCGAATCGACCTACGGGTTGACATCCAAACACCCTGGATTAACCCCTAGTCGACCCAGCGGGCTCGGGTCGACCTCAAAAATCGGCCGGTTCGGTTATTCCCCTCTCCCAATTCGCTATTTTGAACATTTTTGCACATTTATTTATTTAATTTTCAAATATATATATATATATATCAATATATATATATTTCTCTGCGCAACCCATTTCACTTAATTAAGTATACTTTAATTTGGGAATTTTTCGTGAAACTTCGCGAGGCCATATCTTGGTCATACGGACTCCGATTTTCGAAAACTCGGACTCTATTTCCCGTATTTTTCCGAGACGAACGCAATGGCATAGCCCGTTTCACTTGATTCAGAAATTAAAATTAAATTCTGCCTTGATTCTCGTCTTTAATCATGTTATCGAAATACGGGTTGTTACAGGAACCATTTTCGTTGGATTTGGATGGTGGTTTACCTTTCCGTAGAGTGGTCACGTTAATCAAATGGACTTACCGTTTGGGAGATATGGCTGAAATAAGGTTTGGAAGATGAAAAACAACATAATCGGGCTTAATAGGGTGATTAGCAGCTAGGCCTATAACACATTTCGGGATTAGGGTTATAGGAGGGTTGAAAGGAGTTAGAGAATGATTCCTTTTCATTTTTCCAGCCATCACAAACATTTCTATAACCCTAGTAATGGCCTGTCTTCCAAATCTCTCTGATCACTTTCTAATCACATATTAAGCAAATCTACATCAAATCAAAGTGGATTAGCATCAAAGTCGAGAAAGAGCTGTCGCACTACACAAGAATCCATGCCAAATCAATATAAGTTTCAGATCTAACATTCATTTGTGGCTAAGGTGAGTGATTAGCATGTTTATTCACTAATTATGGCTAATTATGGGTGATTAGTGACAATTAGTGAAATTATGACTCAGAAAAATATGTAAAAATTCTAGAATAATATTTTATGTCACTGATATAAATTTGGATTAATTTGGATTAAGTTTGCTAAGCTCGGAATTTCGGGGATTAAGGGGAAAAGCATGGATTTGGGTATGTTTGACCTAAAATAGCCTATGTAATTGATGTTTTGATCTTTCTGATTGAACCTATATGTTGTTACAGTTGTTTAGGGTGCTTTATGATTGTTTAGTAAAGTTAGAATGGTTGAAAACGCCGCCATATGGAAAGAATGAACGAAAGGTGGCTTGCTGGAAATGCTATAGAGATCCAGATCGGATCCGATAGGGCGAGCGGGTCAGATCGGAGTGTATGTCTCGAATCGGACCGGAGTGTACAAGTCAAACCGAAATGGTGGTATCTTCAGCAGCCTGTAAACAAGGAAGGCCAGTGCGAGTCGTGTTGGAGCTGGATCGAGCTGGCATAGGAAATAGCGGAGGATGGGGTCAGTTCGACCAAACCGAACCGAACCGAACCGAGGAGGAAGCACCAAACCAAACAGAAGATGGCAAGTTGCGCTGAGGAATCTGAACCAAACTGAGGAGGAAGCACCGAATCGAGCTGGAGGATTTAAACACCATAGACCGAACCTAAGAAAAGGAGACCGAGCCTAACCAAAAATTGTGAGAATGAGTTAGTGCTATTCCTATGCAGTGACGATCGTGAACTCTTCTGAAGACCAACTCCAATTCGACCAAAACCCGAGATGCAGAGGAAGTCCAGATGAGTGGTTATAACTCAAGATCCAAATGGGAATCGACGAGCTAACTTCTAAGGTTGGTCTTTGCTGCGGGACGTGTGCAAAGGGGTTATCGATATCTACAACTTTGGTTCACTATTGAGAGAGGGGATATTGACTATGGACCAGTGCAGCGGGGTCAGAGGTTGTATGGAGTTGGACTCCATCAGGACTCCAAAGGGCAATGTGGTCGTAGTGATAGCTGCATGGAGTTGGATTCCATCATGGCCCCAATGGTTCTGGTGATCAAAGTAGTGGATATCATATGCTTTACGCACTGAGTGAGAGATATGAGGATGATTGCTATATTTGATGTTTGCTATCACCATGACATGCACACTCCCATTTTTACACTATATGTTAGTGTTACCTTAGAGTATTGTACATCTTGTTGTGCTAACTCTTTGGTTGCAGGTCCAGGTCAGGTATGATTTCTTATACATGGTATTGCCCTGTTTAGTGGTATAGATTTGCTATCGCTCTTACCAGACTTTTGTTTGACCCATAGTTTTATGTCACTTCATATTACTCTGGGTGCTGCTAAATGAGAAGACTAGAGACTGGTTAGGCAGTTATGCACTAGTAGCTGTCCAGAGACAAGCAGGAGGCTTCCACGTACTATATGCATATATTCTCCCTGTGTTGTTGTTGGTCACTGCTTTGGGCATTAGTAGTGTACCTCTTTTATTTCCTTTTTAGAGACAATATTTTGAAGTTGTAATAATGGTTTGGATCATAAGCTGTATTTTGGATTCCGCTACTCTTATGGATATGGTTTATTTTTCAGCTTATGCACTGTCTCGCCTGTTTTATATCAAGTTATTTTATTATTATATTTTATTCCATGCGTTGTGAGATATACTACAGGTTCCTAATGATTCCTCATTTCAAATCCCTTTCTTTTGACGACCATCACGTGCTCGTTGGACATTGGCACAATGTAACATCCCGTATTTTCTAAGAATATTAAAAAAACGAATTAAAAAATACTTAATTTTTAAATTGAGAATTAAGGGAAACGGGTTACGCCATTGCGTTCATCTCGGAATTCTGCTTGGAATAGAGTCCAAGTTTTCGTAAATCAGACATCGTATGGAGTTATGACCTTTGGAAGATTCAAGAGAAATTCAAAAAATTAAATAGTAAAATAATCCAGACAGGTCGACCTAGAAGTCGACCTATACCAAGGCAGGTCGACCTGGGGTCGACCTACCCCAGGCCAGGTCGACCAGGGGGTCGACCTGAGGATTGACCTACCCCCCTCGCCTAGATCCAAATCTGAGACGATTCTGACTCATTGCTGAGCCTTTTCTGACGTATTGCTGAGTCACTAGGGCTTAGATGGCAATTCTGGACAACTCTATCTAATCTGGATGGTTGTGATTGCTCCTAAAATAATCTAACGGCTCACATAAGATTAGAATTCTATAAAAGCAACCCTAATCCTCAAACCCTAAATCACACTAATTCATTCCAAGGAGCCATCATGCTGTCAATGAACGTTCTAGCCTAGCCATCATTTCTTCTTTAATTAGAAAGCGAGTCAAATGCTTCGAATCAAAACTTACTTAGAGAAATTGATAGTCTTCTTCAAGGGATTTCTTTTCAAATTCAGAAAACAGATCCCAGAAAAACATGACTTTATTTTCTTTGTAAGTCCTGTTATTATTTAAATGTGAATGATTAAAAGTTGTGATTTGTAATAAAATGAAAACTAGAGTAATTCCTAGTTGTAAGATAATGACGATGCTGATTTATGCCTATTCTTGTAACGATTCTATCGTATATTCTTGTGAGATTATTGTGGTTGTTATGTTGATGTTAAACCAATCGTATATTATGTAAATTTGGTGACTTTTTCATGTTATATAACATACAAGTTGTTTAGTTCTACATTTAGATCTATGTTTATTGAATCATGCAAGTTGTGTAGATCTACATTCAGATCTATGTTTATTGAATCATGCAAGTTGTTTAGATCTACATTTAGATCTATGTTTATTGAATCATGCAAGTTGTTAGGCTAAGACATGTATTATGTTTAAATCTAAATTTAGATCTATGTTTAATCATGCAAGTTGTTAGGCTAAGACATTTATCATATTTAGATCCACATTTAGATCTATGAAAATTGGATCCAGAAGTTAAAGCTCATATTTATATGCCTTGTTAAACTTGTGTAAAACCATATGCTTAAGATTCATGTTTGTTGGGTCCAAGATAAAAGTTCATATTTACATGCCTTGTTAAACCTGTGTAATTCCATATGTTTAAGATTCATGATTATTGGATCCAAATTAAATTTTACATTCACATGTCTAGTTGAACTTGTGCAATTCTATATGTTTAAGGTTTATTTTCATTGGACCCAAAATAAAAGTTTACATTTACATGCCTAGTTGGATTTGGGTAATCTCATATGCTTAAAGAATCACGTTAGTTGGATCCAAAAATGCAAGTTCATTATATTATGCCACGTTTACATGACACATGTTTAGTTAGTTCCTTATTATTTTATGTTGTGTGAATAGTACATGCTCCCTTCTTTCCCCTTTTGTATATAAGTTAGGCCAAGTTAAGAGCCTAACATTCTATGTGAATTTTGCAAACGTATGATGGGGGTAACGTTGGGAAAACCTTAAATTCATATTAATAGCATAATTTGGCCCATAAATATATGAATGATTAGTGGCATAAATATGGTATAATTCTTGGAAATATGATTTAGAGGGTAAATGGGGCATGGATTGAATGGCAATAATTGTGGATGATTTACATATAAATTTGAAAGATAAATATGTAAATTAAGAAAAAGACTAGCATGCCTAACCCGAGGTTAGATTGAGTAGTGGTGTAAAACTGCACAGAACCGCCCGGCACATCCGGTAACCACAACAACACCTATCTAATGTGAGAGATTAGTGCATTATGCCAAAGAAAAACCCGTGGTTAGATTGAGTTGTGGTGTAAAACTGTCCGGAACCGCCCGACACATCCAGTAATCATAACAACACATATCTAATGTGAGAGTTTGGTGCATTAATAAATACTTTAATGCTAATCAATATAAAAAGATAATTGACTAGGGTTAAGTTAATGAGCAACACTTAACCAATATAACAAGATGAATGACTAGGGTCAAGTTAATAGGAAACACTTAACCAGTATAGCATGATGAATGGATAGGGTTAAGTAATAAGAAACACTTAACCAATATAACTTGATTTGTGGTAAGGTTAAGTTAAAACAAGAGGGCAACACTTAACCAATATAACTTGATTTGTGGTAAGGTTAAGTTAAAAGAAGAGGGCAACACTTAACCAATATAACTTGATTTGTGGTAAGGTTAAGTTAAAACAAGAGGGCAACACTTAACCAATATAACTTGATTTGTGGTAAGGTTAAATTAAAATATGAGGGAAACACTTAACCAATATAACTTGATTTGTGGTAGGGTTAAGTTAACACAAAAAGGCAACACTTAACCAAAGTAACATGACAAGTAGGTGGGTTAAGTTAACTTGAATTGATTGATGACACTTGACCACTACAACATGATGAACACGTGGGGTTAAGTTAATAAGAACACTTGACCAATATAACTTGATGGACGATCGGGGTTAAGTTGATAGGAAACACTTAACCAATCCAACATGATAAGTGAGGAGGGTCAAGAAACACTTAACCAACATGACATGATGAATGGGTTGGTTAAGTTAACATGAATGGACGACACTTAACCCATATGGCATAATGTGCGGGAGGGTTAAGTGCATATCGGGTTGGTGGGTAATATTAGTAAATGTTGGCCCACAAACTTAACCGTTAAATAAACATGCTTGAATTGATGGGAGGGTTAAGTACATCTCGTGTAGATGGGTAATATTAGTACATATAGGCCCACAAACTTAATCGTTAAGTAAACATGCTAGAATCGGTGGGAGGGCTAAGTACATCTCGTGTAGGTGGGTAATATTTGTATATATTATAGGCCCACAAACTTAACCAATAGAAAACCCTACTAACGGGGACCCATTTCAGCAATAACCCACATAGATGTATCATGGTACCATGAAACTAGGCAGGGTAGGGCACGATTACTGGGCTGATTATAAGCGGTCAAAACAATGGCAGGGGGTACGCCAGTGTAGGTTCTGATGGTTTATGGGCGTGCATGTACTCCGGAGTGGGAAAAAGCAGGCATTGGGTACTAGTAGTTATACACTATGCATCTTGAATCGTGTTGGGTTGCTATCATAAGGATTGATACACCTTATGGTGGGGCCAACACAGGGTATCTACACGCAAGAGAGGGCCGATTGACACAGCCACAAGGAAAAATTAATACGAGTAAGGAGCCGGTCGATAGAGTAGTAAGGGTACATCTAACATGTTCATGGCAATTAGGTAGACTGAGCTGGAATCCTCACAATAGATGTACACCCGAAGGCTACCACAATTGCGGGGATTGGGATTACATTACGATATGATCACTTTATATAGATTACTAGTTGGGACACTAGTTAGGTGGTGCGGAGAAGTGAAATGAGTGCGATAGCATATTCAGCCTTATTATCTTATTTCTAGGGTGTTGTCCTAGATTCAGTTTATTCATGTCATAACCCTTTTTCTTGTTTACATACTAAATACTCACTATACATACCAGACTCATGTCTAACCCATTTTCTTTCGTCTTCTTTTCTTCCGTTCCCCCTACCCCCCCCCCCCCCTCCAGGTCTGCAGGGAGGGAACACTTCAGCTTAGATCGGATCATTTCCAGCTTAAAGAGTGTAGATGTATTGCTTGGATTCTTTTTCCTCGGGCTATGGATTTGGATACTCTCTTATTGGGGATTTATGCTGCCTTACTGTTGTTTTAATGCTTCTTTATGTTTTAATACAAGACAGAAGTCCTATGTATTACTTTTAAGTATGACTGAGACAACTTTTGTAAAATCTTGACTGAACCACATTGTTTATAAAATGATTTTATTTTTCTGCTGCTTTATTTGTCTGTCTTGTAATTCATCAGCATCTTTTACCTATAATGCTCCACCAAAGCTAAGGCATTCCTTTTGTGAGTGACCTAATCGGAGGTGGGGTGTTTCACTTGGTATCAGAGCTGAAGGTTATCGGATCAGATAATAGATTTGAAAAATTATTTTCAAAATGGTTTTAAAAGAAGCATTTTCAAAAGAAAAGTTTTGTTTTAAAGGCATATCCCCAAAGCCATAAGCACTATCTTTAGATCCTCTATTTGAATCCTTGATTCCTTCTTTCCTGAGTCTCCGGAGCTCCTGGCTTTCTGGGAGGTAACCTCATCGCAGAATGGTTCCGTAGGCTCGATGAGACTACGACACCTGTCAAAGGGTGAAGAAGTGCCCAACCTCCATCCATAGTCGTAATAGTTTCACCTACGACTAATTCTCTTCCAAGCTTTGTAGGGTTTCCCGTGCGATGGAGGCAACGTTCGAAAGGCTTGTCAACATGGTTCACAAAGGAGGTAAAGAGAAAGAGACAAAAGGGGAAGAATCACAAACAAGTGATTGGAATATAAGAAGGGCGGAGGAAATAATAGTTCTCACAACAAGAGGAAGTATCTTTTCTGCGGTATAGAGGTCATTTAATTATAGGAAGTAAAAGACAAGTAGTTGTTTTCAGCATGATGAGGCAGGGCATCTTATTAAGGATTTCCTGGAGGAAAAGGACAAGGACAGGATTTTCAGGAAGGCAAGTGCATGCTTTTACCGCCAGCGTACATGAGAGAGATAGTAAAGTTTGATTTTTCTTTTTGATCATCCTGTTAGTACACTTTTTTTATTTCAGCGCTTCACATTCTCTCATATCTGCTTCCGTAGTTGAGTCTCTGCACCTTAGTACTAGTATAATAGAAGATCCCATTATTTTCTCAAATCCGGTTGGTGGTTCGGCTCATTTATCTTTGGTTTGTAAGGATTTGAGAATATCTATATTAAGGATTGAGTTTAAGTGTAATGCTTATGTTTTTGGTTTCACGGGCTATTTGTTGATTATAGGCATGGTTTGGTTAGCTAGTAATTGTGAAACGAGGGTAGTTAGACTTTTCACTTACCTCAGGAATAACCTCGAGATTTCGTGCGATCCTAAGGGATCAGTTTGTCTTAGCTACCTAGAATCACTTTATGTATTTATTGACGATTTGCGATCCGTTAGAGTAGTCCATGAGTACGCATATGTTTTTTATTAGGTTAGGGATTCCCCCCCCCCAAAACTCGAGAAAGACTTCCGCGTATATCTAGTTGACAATGCAAAGTCAGTTATGCGATCAACGACAGTTTTGGAGCAAGATTGGCGATGATAGCCAGAGTTGGTTAAGTGCTCATTTTTTTTTGTTTTACTAGTATCATCTCACATAAATCATCCAAATTCGGAGGAGGTATTCCTTGGGTGCTTGTCTAATATTAGTTTAGGCCTTTGGGGCTTGTACTTGAGGGATGTCCAGTTCGACTAGGATGGTTTGCGTGAGAAATAAATGGTTGTGGCAGACGCCCTAAAGTTTGACTTACCTTAAGAGAGGTAAAAAGTACATAGCAACCTTTAACTTTAGACCCTCAAATTTGTGACATGATGGATAAGCTAAAGTAGAGGAGAGACCTCTAATCATCTTAGTATATACACTTGGTATCATGGCTCACACCTGTTTATCTTGGAAAGATAGCTCGACTACATTGGATACCCTCTAGCATAGTAAGTGATCGAGGTCCTATCTTTACTAGCGAGTTTTGGAAATGGAGGCCAAGAAGCTTCGCGACTGTGAAGTTAAATTAGTTAAGGTATAATGGAGTGAAGCTCAAGAAGACGCGATGTGGGAGATTGAAGATAAGACACGTGCATCATACCCTTTTCTTGAGGGTATATCTTTGATCTCTTTTTCTAGGAATTCTATGCATGTTTGTTTTTATCTTTCTGGGTACATCCTCTAGGTCATGTCTTCAATCCTTAGGTAGAAGCCAATGGATGTAAACATATGTTTGAAACATGTTATGATTGGTTGCTGCAAGTGGTTGCTAGTGGTTGCTCGTGGATGCATATACACACATTAGGCACTAGATCGGCTCAGTCGCTTCCATATTGCATATGCATGAGTGAATTTTTATATAAATATAAACTGAAACTTGATGTGTTATCATTTGGATGTTGCATTTTTATGAATGGTTGTGCACTCATGTAGAAGCTATAAAGTATGATTAGGAATAATTGCATACATGATGGACTCATGGCACTGACGTAATTCGCATTGAGGAGGTCAAACGAATCAGTAGACCGCCTGATTTTGCATTAGATAAGGACATGTATACACACTATGGATATGATCATGAAAGCATTAGAAATCTTTTTAAGGACAATGGAGGCCTGTGATTGAATGGTTGAGTAGATGGATGTTGGATGTTAGGATATGTATTCTTCTTAACTTAGAGAATTCGGAGACGAAATCCTTTAAGGAGGGTAGAATGTAACACCCCGTATTTTCTGAGAATATTAAAAGAACGAATTAAAGAATACTTAATTTTTAAAGTGAGAATTAAGGGAAGCGGGTTACACCACTGCGTTTGTCTCGGAATTCTGCTTGGAATAGAGTCCAAGTTTTCGTAAATCGGACTTCGTATGAAGGAGTTATGGCCTTCTGAAGATTCAAGAGAAATTCAGAAAATTAAAAAGTAAAATAACCCAAACAGGTCGACCTAGAGGTCGACCTATACCAAGGCAGGTCGACCTGGGGGTCGACCTACCCTAGGCTAGGTCGACCAGGGGGTCGACCTACCCCCCTCGCCCAGATCCAAATCGGAGACGATTTTGACTCATTGCTGAGCCATTTCTGACCTATTGCTGAATCACTAGGGCTTAGATGGAAATTCTGGATAACTCTATCTAATCTGAATGGTTGCGGTTGCTCCTAAAATAATCTAACGGCTCACATAAGATTAAACTTCTATAAAAGCAACCCTAATCCTCAAACCCTAAATCACACTAATTCGTTCCAAGGAGCCATCATGATGTCAACGAACGTTCTAGCCTAGCCACTATTTCTTCTTCAATTAGAAAGTGAGTCAAAAGCTTCGAATCAAAAATTACTTAGAGAAATTGATAGTCTTCTTCAAGGGATTGCTTTTCAAATTCAGAAAGCTGATCCCAGAAAAACATGACTTTCTTTTCTTTGTAAGTCCTGTTATTATTTAGACGTGAACGATTAAAAGTTGTGATTTGTAATAAAATGAAAACTAGAGTAATTCCTAGATGTAAGATAATGACGATGCTAATTTATGCCTATTCCTGTAACGATTCTATCGTATATGCTTGTGAGATTATTGTAATTATTATGTTGATGTTAAACTAATCGTATATTATGTAAATTTGGTGAAATTTTCATGTTATGTAACGTGCAAGTTGTTTAGATCTACATTTAGATCTATGTTTATTGAATCATGCAAGTTGTGTAGATCTACATTCGGATCTATGTTTATTGAATCATGCAAGTTGTTTAGATCTACATTTAGATCCATGTTTAATGAATCATGCAAGTTGTTAGGCTAAGACATGTATTATGTTTAGATCTATATTTAGATCTATGTTTATCGAATCATGCAAGTTGTTAGGCTAAGACATGTATCATATTTAGATCCACATTTAGATCTATGAAAATTGGATCCAAAAATTAAAGCTCATATTTACATGCCTTGTTAAACTTGTGTAAAACCATATGCTTAAGATTCATGTTCGTTGGGTCCAAGATAAAAGTTCATATTTACATGCCTTGTTAAACCTGTGTAATTCCATATGTTTAAGATTCATGATTATTGGATCCAAATTATAGTTTACATTCACATGTCTAGTTGAACTTGTGCAATTCTATATGCTTAAGGTTTATTCTCATTGGACCAAAAATAAAAGTTTGCATTTACATGCCTAGTTGGATTTGGGTAATCTCATGTGCTTAAAGACTCATGTTAGTTGGATCCAAAAATGCAAGTTCATTATATTATGCCACGTTTACATGACACATGTTTAGTTATTTCCTTATTATTTTATGTTGTGTGAATAGTACATGCTCCCTTCTTTCCCCTTTCGTATATAAGTTAGGCTAAGTTACGAGCCTAACATTCTATGTGAATTTTGCCAACGTATGACGGGGGTTTGTGAAAACCTTAAATTCATATTAATGGCATAATTTGGCCCATAAATATATGAATTATTAGTGGCATAAATATGGTATAATTTATATACCAAAAATCTTGAAAATATGATTTAGAGGGTAAATGGTGCATGGATTGAATGGCAATAATTGTGGATGATTTACACATAAATTTGAAAGAAAAATATGTAAATTAAGAAAAAGACTAACATGCCTAACCCAAGGTTAGATTGAATTGTGGTGTAAAACTGCCCGGAACCGCCCGACACATCCAGTAACCACAACAACACCTATCTAATGTGAGAGGTTAGTGCATTATGCCCAAGAAAAACCCGAGGTTAGATTGAATTGTGTTGTAAAACTGCCCGGAACTGCCCGGCACATCTAGTAATCACAACAACACATATCTATGTGAGAGGTTGGTGCATTAATAAATCAATTAATGCTAATCAATATAACAAGATGAATGACTAGGGTTAAGTTAATGAGAAACACTTAACCAATATAACAAGACGAATGACTAGGGTCAAGTTAATAGAAAACACTTAACCAGTATAACATGATGAATGGGTAGGGTTAAGTAATAAGAAACACTTAACTAATATAGCTTGATTTGTGCTAAGGTTAAGTTAAACAAGAGAGAAACACTTAACCAATATAACTTGATTTGTGGTAAGGTTAAGTTAAAAAAAGAGGGCAACACTTAACCAATATAACTTGATTTGTGGTAAGGTTAAGTTAAAACAAGAGGGAAACACTTAACCAATATAACTTGATTTGTGGTAAGGTTAAGTTAAAATAAAAGGGAAACACTTAACCAATATAACTTGATTTGTGGTAGGGTTAAGTTAACACAAAAAGGCAACACTTAACCAAAGTAACATGACAAGTAGGTGGGTTAAGCTAACTTGAATTGATTGGTGACACTTAACCAATACAACATGATGAACATGTAGGGTTAAGTTAACAAGAAACACTTGACCAATATAACTTGATGGACAAACGGGTTAAATTGATAGGAAACACTTAACCAATCCAACATGATAAGTGAGGAGGGTCAAGAAACACCTAACCAACATGACATGATGAATGGGTGGGTTAAGTTAACATGAATGGACGAGACTTAACCAATATGGCATAATGTGCGAGAGGGTTAAGTACATATCGGGTTGGTGGGTAATATTAGTAAATATTGGCCCACAAACATAACCGATAAATAAACATTCTTGAATTGGTGGGAGGGTTAAGTACATCTCAAGTAGGTGGGTAATATTAGTACATATAGGCCAACAAACTTAGCCATTAAGTAAACATGCTAGAATCGGTGGGAGGGTTAAGTACATCTTGTGTAGGTGGGTAATATTTGTATATGTATAGGCCCACAAACTTATCCAATAGAAAACCCTAGTAACAGGGACCCATTTCAGCATTAACCCACATATACGTATCATGGTACCCTGGAACTAGGCAGGGTGGGGCACGATTACTGGGCTGATTATAAGCGGTCAAAACAGCGGCAGTTGGTACGCCAGTGTAGGTTCCGACGGTTTACGGGCATGCACGTACTCCGGAGTGGGAAAAAGCAGGCACTGGGTACCAGTACTTATACACTGTGCATTTTGAATCGTGTCGGGTTGCTATCGTAAGGATTGATACACCTTATGGTGGGACCAACACAGGGTATCTACGTGCAAGAGAAGGCCGATTGACACAGACACAAGGAAAAATTAATACGACTAAGGAGTCGATCAATAGAGTAGTAAGGGTACATCTAAGATGTTCATGGCAATTAGGCAGATTGAGGTGGAATCCTCACGATAGATGTACACCTGAAGGCTACCACAATTGCGGGATTGGGATTACATTACGATATGATCACTTTATATAGATTACTAGTTGGGACATTAGTCAGGTGGTGCAGAGAAGTGAAATGAGTGCGATAGCATATTCAGCCTTATTATCTTATTTCTAGGGTGTTGTCCTAGATTCAGTTTATTCATGTCATAACCCTTTTTCTTGTTTACAAACTAAATACTCACTGGACTTACCAGACTCATGTCTGACCCATTTTCTTTCGTCTTCTTTTCTTCCGTCCCCCCCCCCCCGAAGGTCCACAGGGAGGGAACACTTCAGCTTAGATCAGATCATTTCCAGTTTAAAGAGAGTAGATGTATTTCTTGGAATCTTTTTCCTTGGGCTATGGCTTTGGATACTCTCTTATTGGGGATTTATGCTGCCTTACTGTTGTTTTAATGTTTCTTTATGTTTTATTTCAAGACAGAAGTCCTATGTATTATTTTAAGTATGATTGAGACAACTGTTGTAAACGCTTGACTGAACCACATTGTTTATCAAATGTTTTTTTATTTTTCGCTGCTTTATTTGTCTGTTTTGTAATTCATCTGCATCTTTTACCTATAATTCTCCACCAAAATTAAGGCATTCCCTTTGTGAGTGACCTTAACGGAGGTGGGGTGATTCGTACCACACATTTCGGGTAAATGTCTGATGGTGCGGGTGGCGTCACATTTATACAACTCCATGTTTTTTTTATATTTGGACTCGGCACAGACGTTTGTGGAACAAGCTCAAATGTCTGAGCTGAAGCCTAGGCAATGGTTTACCTTGGCTATAACCACAAAATTGATTTCGGATGTGCCCGGACTTCCCGTAATGACTCCTGACGTTTAGAGAGATCACGTACACTCTCTGATGCACAAAAACAACATGCATAAACACCCATTCAAGGAATTAAAAATACGTTGCTTTCAAAGTGGCAAAATAAGCAAATTTACAAAATCAAACTAATTTACACAGTGCACAAACAAGTTTCAAGGGCACACTTTCCAAGCATATATGATTGAGTCATAGATATGAGTACGCAAGAACTCACCTTTAGCTCTAAGAGAATGATTGAACAATCTTTGAGCATGTTTTTGTTCAAAAAATCCCTCTAAAACCTTCAATTAGTAACATGCGAAGATCCTAAGTGTTAGAAGCATGGAAATAGCTCTCATAAGAAAGAGAGATCGAGATATATACTAAACTGAAGATCGAAGAAGATAGAGAAGGGGATGGAGAAGCTTACTCAAGTTGTTTGTTTGAATCAAAATTGGTTCAAACACCAACGGTACACAAATCGTAGTTCACCAATATGGTTAGGAATTGAAAGGAGCCACAATCACAAAATAAACGGGAAAAAGTAAGTAAGAGATACAGGATTTATGTAGTGGTTCGATCTTAGAAAAGATATATGTCCACTTTTGAAGCCATTCCATTATAATGTGATAGATTTACAAAACTCATCATCTCATGCATCCCATTTTGGCCCATTCTCTCTTTGTACAGTGATTTTCCTCTCTTTAATGACTTGATTCTCTCTAATCCAATATGGAAATGGTCTAATTTTATGAATGTGATGAATGTGAGAATGTATGTTCCACGGTTTGAGCACTTAGAGGATCAACGGTGAGTCCATGGCGGTTGAGATGTGAATCAAGGCTCGGAGGAGGATTAATGGCGGTTTGGAGAGAAGTAGAATGACACTTGAGAAGATGGAGAAGATGGATCTCGGATTGGAGATAGCATGAATGGAGATAACTTGCGTTGATCTCTAATGGAGGAAGGGAAGGACTTATCCACTTGGTGATGGAGGAAGATGAAGTGAGCTTTGGCGGCCATTGATGAAGCTTGAAATGGTGCTTGGAGTGTTAGATGAATGATTTTGGCAGCCCTTCGGGGTCGTCGAATCGGTCCCCTTTATGATTGTGAAAGGGGGTATTTATAGATGGATTTGGTGTGGAGCAAATGGAGTGGAAATGTTGTAAATTAGGGATGCAAAGCCATGTGGGTACAACTGGTCAATACCGCTTTTCAATTGGCGCTAGCTTGCGCATTACAACCCTCGTATGTGCGACCAGGAATTTATCTGCTCGACCGACCCTCAAATATCATGTGCAAGTGACCTTTTGAACGCATGAGGGAGCAGCTTTGCTCTAAGATACATGTGACCAGGCTTTATTATTATGGCTTTGCCATCGTTGTCATTTAGTGCATTCTCTCCAAACTTTATACAGCTTTGTCTTATTTCATCCACCCTTTTCTTTTATTTGTTTGTGTTCAGGAAGCTGCTTGTCCTTAAAATGTAAATGTGTTCAAGCCTTTATGCAAGATGAAACTCCCAAACTCTCCTCTTGGCGATGTATGACCGAGCACAATAGAAAGCTGCTCATCCGGAAAATACTGTGCGACTCCTCTCAATGAGCGACCTCTATATTCACAGCTGCCTGACTGGCCTTTCTACGCGAGCGAGCCTTCAGCTTGAACATGATGCTTGACTATGTGGCGTGCTCGACCGCAGCAGGTTGCTCGATCTTGGAGTGCTCGAGTTGTTTATGTATGAGAAGCTCATCCCATGCAGAGGGTCGTTGCTCGACCAGGCATGTTGATGCTTTGATCGATCAGTGTACGAGCGAGCTTAGAGGCGCTCTGTCGGAGATGCTTCTCAAACCGCATGATATGAACGACCTGAGTTGTTGCTTACAAGGTGCTCGACAAAATGCCTGAATGGTTTTTCTGGTTAGTTAACATTTGCCGCTCGAAGCTGGTATTTTTTTCTTGTGAGAAATGCAGGCTTCGAATTCATCATTGCTAATTCAACTTGCGTTGATATTCAGTCTTAGCTTTTTGTTTGTTATGGAAAATCATGCTTCGATGCTACCTTTTCTGTAATGAAAAAAAGCACGTGCATGATTCTGGACTTATACTTGGTTATTGATTGTCCACATCAATAACAAGTTAGTTGATTAAAGAATGATTATAGGGAATCGAGTGACTTACCTAACAGATCTGTTTTGTTGTAAAGAACTTGAGGTATTCCACTGGAGCATTAATCGACTTTTAAGTCGTTGTGTTGCTCTTAAGCTGTAGGTCATCACGAAACTCTATGTAATCATTTCTTCAATTTTCCTTAATTGTGGTTGATGCGCTATAGGTTTCTACTTTGTTGGTTAAAGCCATTTGAGCTTTCCAACATGTATGGAGTCCCTAAGATTCGTCAACACAATAGGAATTTTGATTTACAGACTAGTTTGAGACTTCTACTTGGTGAAGTTTTTATATCATTGTGCCCTTGCTCAGGAAGGTCTTATGTTTAGTGCCCCCGCTAGGGGAGGACTTTGGGTTTTGTACCCCCACTAGGGGAGGACTTGGAATTTAATGATTGTGCCCCCGCTAGGGGAGGACTTTGGGTTTTGTACCCCCACTAGGGGAGGACTTGGAATTTAATGATTGTGCCCCCGCTAGGGGAGGACTTTGGATTTAGTGCCCCCGCTCGGGGAGGTCTTTGGATTTTCATTCTTCACATCTAATGTTTCAAATGCTACGCAAATAGATTTCATTCTTCATATCTGATGTTTCAGATGCTACGCAAATGGTTTTCATTCTTTACATCTGATGTGTCAGATGCTACGCAATGGATTTCATTCTTCACATCTGATGTGTCCGATGCTATGCAAATGAATTTCATTCTTCACATCTGATGTGTCAAATGCTACGTAAATGGATTTCATTTTCACATCTGATGTGTCAGATGCTACGCAAATGGATTTCATTCTTCACATCTGGCATTTCAGATGCTAAGCAAATGGATTTCATTTTTCACATCTGTTGTGTGAAATCCTATGCAAATGGATTTCATTCTTCGCATCTGGCATGTCAGATGCTACACAAATAGATTTCATTCTTCACATCTGATGTGTCAGATGCTATGCAAATGGATTTCATTCTTCATATCTGATGTGTCAGAAGCGAAGCAAATGGATTAGGGGGTTGTTATATCGTTTCATGGGGCAGCTATCAGTCCCTTTGTCGGTTGATTGACTTGGCAGGCTATTCCGGTTTAGGAATTGAGGCTTTGAACCTCTCACTTGGGGAAGTGCCCCGTCGATGAAAGTTACAACTCTCGTATTTGTTTGTCATGGCGCTTGTTGTTGCCTGTATCTTTATGACTTTTCCCATTCACTTTTCAAGGCGGTGCTTTTCTATTTTGCATTTATGCATTTTGATGTTTACAGCCTTTGGCAGTTGAATTAACATTGTTGGGGTAATGATGTTACAGGAACAAGCGCTCGACAGATGGCCTACAATATGAAATCATTTCTAATTAAGTTTTGATTTGACATATAATTTTGCAAGCAAGAAATTCATTCAGACAAATATGCTCTTAGTCGTAGAGATAATGTTCACTGCATCACTTGTAGATTATTACAAACTATTTACAAGAAGTTTTGAATATAACAGAAAGTAAAACATGAAGTAAAGCATGAACTAAAGAAGAAATAGAGCATGAAGTAAAGAGGTAACGATGTTGATCCCTTATTCTGGGCCATTGAAAGTGGAGCACCAATCATTGATCCATAGTTGATGATCGGCCATGGATCGGTTTGAGCAGGAGCTCTATTGCTTAGACCAGACTGGTTATTTGATGCCCCTGGCCCTTGAGGAGTTACAGAAGGATTCATGGTATGCAGATTATTTACATACTGTTGCAGCCTATTCTTCCTGATTAACTCCTTGATGAGGTTCTTCAGGTTTCGGCACTCATTGGTGTTATGACTAGGCCGGTTGTGAAATCTGCAGGAATTCCCCGAGTTCGTTGCTTTGTCGCTTATCCTCATCGGATTTGGCTCTACATACTCTTCAGAATTCTTTGTTGAAAATTAGATATTTTCAGGGGTGTCATTCAAGGGCGTCAGCTCTGATGAGTTGAAAAAGCGAGACTTCTTAGTAACCTTGTTGTCGTTCCCGTCAACTGCACGCTTATGCCTCTGATTACTCTTTTGATTATATTGGGTAGTAGACTTTTTGGGAGCTTCAAGAAGCGGGCTAGCATCAATAATCTGAAGTGGTACAGGATTAGTGTCGACTCTCATGTACTTCTCGGCCTTTTTATAAAATTTCTCAAGCTTTTTCGGTTCTTTCATTTTAATCCATCTACCGAATTCGCTCTTCTCATCTATGGCGCCGATTAGAGACATTAAGATCATGCAAGGCTCAGGATTTCCTACTTCAGATGCAACATCATTAAATCTTTTAAGGAAAGCTTTGACAGATCCCATGCTTCATTGACATAAGATAAATAACGTCCTTGGCCTTCGTAGCTTGCAGCCTGAAACTGCTCTTTGAATTTCAAAGTCAAATCATCGAATTGTTCGATGGATTTTGGTGGAAATCTCGTGATCCATAACTATGCAATGCCTTCAAGATAGGGAGGGAAGCACAAGCATTTGATCTCATACGTCGCCCTAGCTACATTCATATGCCACTCGTATTTGTACAGGAAGTGATTCAGATCAGAAGTTCCGTTGTATGGAGGTAGAGTAGGATGAGTGAACTTTTTGGGGAATTCTGCTTTGCGGATCCTCTTTGTGAATGAATTTTTGCTGAAGGAGAAATCCCATTCCCTTTCACTATCCTTGCGAGCCAGGTTATCTTCCATGATTTGTTTTACCATAACCGTGATATATTCGTTCGAGTTGTGTCTCTTCAAAGAGCGGACTTCGATCTCTTTCCCGGATGCTCGTCGTGGCAAGCGATCGTGATTAGAGGATATAAGTCCTTTACTTCCACCATAAGAAGGTGCTTTCATAATGGGACTTGCAACTCATCGGTTATTACGATCGAAATGGTTTTTGGCCTTCAACCTTGAGTCTTCGATGTTAGTATTGCCTTCGTCGACAAATCCTTCCATGTAGGCGTTATGATGATGATCAGAGGCGGATGAATTTGGATTCTCATTGAGGCTTGCATGAATTTTCGGAGGAGGAACGGGATTTGCATGAGCGTTTAGAAAAGCACTCATCTTATCCATTAAAGCTTGATTAGCTTACATCAAAGTTTTATTAGCATCGATCGATGCTTTGTTGGAGGCTTCCATTTGTTGACCTAAGTTAGCGATGGTGGCATCTAATTCGACTCTAGTTACTCCGACTCCACTTATTGAGTTTTCGCCAACTTCGAAACAGTTAGTTAGTGACGTAGCTCGTTGTTAGCAGCATCGTTGGGTGCTCCAATGGTTTTACTTGCATTCCTTTTTGATTAGCCATTATCTCGAACATGGATTTGAATTTGGAGAGACATCGTCGATTGGGCTAGATCTTAGACTTGTAGAATCTGTGGTAGAAGTAGGCTTAGTACTTCAATGCAAGGCTCTTAACCTTGTGGTCGTGGTATCGAGCCCCACGGTGGGCGCCAAAATGTCTGAATCAAAAATGGTTCAAACACCAATGTACACAAATCGTACTTCACCAATATGGTTAGCAATTGAAAGGAGCCACAATCGCAAAATAAACGGCAAAAAGTAAGTAAGAGACACGGGATTTTTATAGTGGTTCGATCTTAGAAAAGATTTACATCCACTTTTTAAGCATTCCATTATCATGTGATAAATTTACAAAATTCATCATCTCATAGATCCCATTTTGGCCCATTCTCTCTTTGTACAATGATTTTCCTCTCTTTAATGACTTGATTCTCTCTAATCCACTATGGAAATGGTCGAATTTTATGAATGCAATGAACATGAGAATGTATATTCCATGGTTTGAGCACTTAAAGGTCAACGGTGAGTCCATGGCGGTTGAGATGTGAATCAAGGCTCGGAGGAGGATTAATGGCAGTTTGGAGAGAAGTAGAATGACACTTGAGAAGATGGATCTCGGATTGGGGATGGCGTGAATGGAGAGAATTTGAGTTGATCTCTAATGGAGGAAGGGAAGGACTTGGTCCACTTGGTGATGGAGGAAGATGAAGTGAGATTTGGCGGCCATTGATGAAGCTTGAAATGGAGCTTGGAGTGTTAGAGGAATGATTTTAGCATCCCTTTGGGGTCGTCGAATCAGTCCCTTTTATGATTGTGAAAGGGGGTATTTATAGATGGATTTGGTGTAGAGCAAATAGAGTGGCAATGTTGTAAATAAGGAGTGCAAAGCCATGTGGGTACAGCTGGCCAATACCGCTTTTCAGTTGGTGTTAACTTACGCATTACCAACCCTCGTATATGCGACTAGAAATTTATCTGCTCGACCGACCCTCCAAATGTCATGTGCGAGTGACCTTTTGAAAGCACGAGCGAGCACCTTTGCTCTAAGAGACATGTGACCAAGCTTTATTATTACGGCTTTGCCATCGTTGTCATTTAGTGCATTCTCTCCAAACTTTATACAGCTTTGTCTTAATTCGTCCCCCCCTTTTCTTTTATTTGTTTGTGTTCAAGAAGCTGCTTATCCTCAAAATGGAAACGTGTTCAAGCCTTTATGCAAGATGAACCTCTCAACCTCTACTCTTGGCGTTGTACGACCGAGCACAATAGAAAGCCGCTCATCCAGAAAATATTGTGTGACTCCTCTCGATGAGCGACCTCAATATTCGCAGCTGCTTGACTGACCTTTCTGCGCTAGCGAGCCTTCAGCTTGAACGAGATGCTTGACCACATAGCTTGCTCGACCGCAGCAGGTTGCTCGATCTTGGGGAACTCGAGTTGTTTATGTATGAGAAGATCGTCCCATGCAGAGGGCCGCTGCTCGACCAGGCATGCTGGTGCTTTCGACCGTCAGTGTACGAGCGAGCTCAGAGGCGCTATGTCGAAGATGTTGCTCGACCCGCATGATATGAACGACCTGAGCTGTTGCTTACAAGGTGTTCGAAAATCATCTGAATGGTTTTCTGGTTAGTTAACATTGTCTCTTTTATTTTCCACTTGATTTGGATTTCTAGAAGCAAACCTTAGCTTTGGAATTCTAATTTCCAATTCCCCTTTCCATTTATGCCTAAGTATTAGGTAAAGAAACGAATGAGGGAGAAAGGGTGTAGCTAAGAGGGGTTATAAAGAAGTGGGCTAAGTTTACAAACTTGGGCCCCATCCTAAGTCCCAAATTTAACTAGCTTTAAGCCTATCAGTGTTTACATTTTTAAATAATGTAAATGACATTTTGAACTCAGTTGAAATCGGCTCGAGTCCAAATTCATCTATTTGCAAGAAATCACGAATTTTAGGTTTTAAACCAAAGACACTGTATGATATTTAATTAAATCTCTTAATTAAATAATCGTAAATTATGTGGGTTATTATAGACTCCCCCTAAAAGAAATTGCGTCCTCGCAATTATTTAATAAATAACCCAAAAAGTAGCAACCAGGCATCAAAAAATCTATATAAAAATAGATTAAATCAAGAAATTCTCTTTTGTTTTAATATTTAGAATATCATTCTTGAACTAATATCACTTTTGAATCATTGCACAAATTTTAACGTGAGTTATCAATCACTACATGACCTAAGTCTATACACTCACAATCTTTTAATAAAAGTCATGAACATATACAAGTAACTAATTCATTCTTCTCATAAGTGTTTTCTATAAATTAGAATTTTCCTTACTCAAATTTAAATATTCTAAACCTCTATTCCATTAATTATTTTAATTTTTAAATCGTGAAATATAACACCGTGACTATTCTGAAAATTTGATCTAGTCATTTCTCAAAATTTATAAGATTAAAGTTAAATCTTTCTTTTCCATTAGAAAATCATAATCTAATAGATCTGGTGATTCTTGTTTCAAAGAATTCTAAATTATATTGTATCTTATAAATTCATTTGAGCTTCGCTTCTAAAAATCAAGAACTGTCGCTACACGACGAGCTCGTTTTAGTTAAAGTTAATTAATTCATTTAACATTCAATAAGTTTATAAATTATAAACCTATTCTCTTACGTTTTCAACATAAACTAATTAACATTCAAATTCAACTTAGAAATATACTCTATCCAAAATCATCGAGCATTCCCTATCATATTTTAGTTAGAAAATTTATCTTTTTTAAAAATTTCTCAAAAATATTTCATCCCATAAATTTTCAAACCAAGAAAAGGATTTATACGATGGTCATATATATCCTAAGTTGGAAATATTAGCACGTCCTCTAATATTCCATAAACAAATAAATTAGAACTTAAAATTTCCAGTTAATCCCCAATATCTCAACTTTAAAATTTAGCATGCCCTCTAATATTTCAAGAATAACATATAAGTCATACGAACATGGTAAATGGCAAAAGTTGAACGAATTATACAAAAACTTGAAAATCTTAGTTTTCAAATTCACAAGAACACCACCAACAAGGAAGAGGTCAAACTAATTGGGATATGACCTCAATATTTTTGTTAATTAAGGGTGATAAAATAAACTAGAATATTTGTTAACCCTAAATGACAAATGAGCATGAAATGGAGCCAAAGGAAGCTATCCTTTTTAATCCAAAGTTGGTGAAAACCAATTGCTAAGTCTAACAGTGAAATGACTTTAGCATTGCCAATCTATCGAACAGAAAACCCAATGAAGGAGACCTCAAAAGTAATTCACAAAGGATAACAACCTTTTTACAAAGTTGATTTATTAAAATACTAAATCTAATTTATTATACAAGAGATGAAAATTGGAAATCATATGAGATTCCCACTAACAAAAAACCCTGGAGGTCAAGAATCGAAATTCGAAAACAAGAGGCTAAGACCAATAAGCCAAATATAGATTATCACTTTTCTAAAGAAGATTTGAGATAATTTGAAAACTCGAACCACACAAATTCAGGAAATCACCCAAAAGATATCTAGAAAGGTATAAAATGGAAAGATACTTAAACCATAACAAGTGCGACCATACGAATCCATAAATCAAAAAGTTTATCCATAAAAATTCTCATATCGCAAAAACGGAAAAATAAACAACATGAGGCAAATTCTCATAAATTACAATGGCCTTGACAAGGTTGTTGACACTTACACAAGTAGTCTGTCCTTACCGGCAATGTTGCTGACACTTCCCAAGCAGTTTCGTTATATACCCACGAATGTGTCCCAATACTAGAGAACTCAAATTCTCCATGAATGATCAAATGGTCAAAACCATAAGTGATCGTCAACGATCAACATGGGAAGTTTAATTTATATTAAGTTCGTCAATAGGCGAGTTTAGCCAAATGTCCCACAATCACTGACTTACATCACGTATTTACGAACAAATTGCAAAATCCACTACAAATCACATATGAGCGCATGACTCCCATTTGAACATGTAATAAATATGTGTCATAAATACACATGGAAAAATATATGTAGTCTATAAATGGTCACTCATCAAAGAAAGACTTTGAACATCCACGAAACACAAAAATATCCAAAAGAAATAAATGGCCAACTCAAGCTCAAAAATTCAAAATCTGATAGTTATAAAATTAGTGGAGGGATAAATAATTTTGTTTAATTACCACGAGGTTGCAAATCATCACATGGAGTTTCTCATTTTTCGACAAGGTGGTCCGACACCACAAAGGAATTCGACTAAGCGTTTCGTCCGAAGAAAAGGTGGCTTCATACCTCAAAGAGATTTGACTAAGCATTTCTTCATAAACAATGTGATTTAACACCGTACGAAGCATTCTGTCATAAGACAAGGTGAATCCACACCATACGAAGCATTTCATCATAAGACAAGGTGGCTTCATACTGCAAAGAAATTTGACTAAGCATTCCGTTATAAGACAAGGTGCCTTAACACTATATGAAGCGTTCCACCATAAAACAAGGTGGCTCCACACCATATGAAGCATTCCATCATAAGACAAGGTGGCCTCACACCGCAAAGGAATTCGACTAAGCATTCCCTCATAAGATAAGGTGGCTTAACACCATATGAAGTATTCTGTAATAAGACAAGGTGGCTTCATACTACAAACAAATTTGAATAAGAATTTTGTCATAAGACAAGGTGGCTTAACACCATAATAGTGTTCCATCATAAGACAAGTGGCTTCACAATGCCAAGAAATTTGACTAAGCATTGCATCATAAGATGAGGTGGCTTAACACCATATGAAGCGTTCTATCATAAGACAAGGTGGCTTCAATCCACAAAGAAATTTGTCTGAGCATTCCATCATAAGACAAGGTGGCTAAACATCATACGAAGCGATCCATCATAAGACAAGGTGGCTTCACATAGCAAAGAAATTTGATTAAGCATTCCATCATAAGACAAGGCGTCTTAACACGATACAAAGTGTTCCATCATAAGACATGGTGACTTCAAATTACAAAGAAATTTAACTATATGGAAATAAAATTTTCAATCAATTAATTCAAAATTTTACCCGATGAAGTATACGCAAGTGTTTCAATCCATTTGTTTTACTAGGACGTTTAATAATTTTTTATATTATTGAAAAAAGAATGAAGTTACTTGTTAAAAACAAGTTGTACACTAAAGTGAGTATTGCAAATCAAAATATTCATCCATTACCCAAAGAGATAAAACGTTGTAATAGAGAGATACAAGGGTAAAAACTAAAGCACGCAAAAAATTTCATAACTAAGTCCCAAAGTTATTTCAAACCAAGATAGGAAACAAATTTGAATTCGTACTCATGAAAAGGACGGGACTTCTAAGTTTATCTAAACCAAGATTTCAAAAAGATAAACTCAAATAAATTTGATTGGTAAAAAAAGAAGAACATATTATAAGATAGGATATGATAGGTCCTAAGACCGAAAATAAATCATAAACACGATTTCCTACGAGGGACTTAGGACAGTAATCCTAGTCATAATATCTTATACTGTTTCTAACCTGGCCAAGGATATTACAAGTAATATTGTGAACTAACCCGAAGAATAAGGCTGTTGAAGAGAGACCATCTATATAATGACTATGAAGGAGTATTAAAAATGCTAAATAATGTGGTCTTACTTTTCAAATCTCATGAGGAAATCCGACATATCTAATTCAAGTTCAAACCCACTGCACAATGGCTATATATAATTCAGGATTAATATAAAATACATAACAATATAATCAAAGTCAGTTATAGAAATTCACATCACTAAGGCAGAATTAAATATGAATATAAAGCATAAGTGTATACACAAAAATATTGGTCATTCACAATCCACTATACAACAAAAGAATAGGTGCAAGTTCTGGCCAAATGAATATGTATACATAATAATCTAATATACATATAACCCAAAATACAACAATACCAATGTAGTTGCCGAAAGTCAAGAGATGGTCTCGCTAGAAGTCATGAATAAGCACTTGTAATACCTCATTCTAACCCGAGTATTATTCATAAGAAAATAAACAATAAATAGATTCATCTAGCTATATTTATTATAATAAACTAAGATAGAAATATAGATATAAACAGATTATGACATATACCGAATAAAAACAATGTTTACATGTAAATGTGAAACCTCATGAATGTCCACACAATATCTCAAAGAAATCTCAGATCTACGAGAGAATATCACATTTTAAATTACATAGCTACTCACAAGAATTAATGCCCCTATCAAATCAACATGAAATTGATTACACAATATCACAACACCGATACGATCCTAGACCAAAATGATACGAAGATCGTCACAGGATGGGTGCCTGAAATTCCCTCTAGATTGGAGCCTAAAAACTCCATGAACCAATGTTCCTCAAAATGATTTGAAGATTAATTACGAAAGATAAACCAAAGTTCCCCAAAATGATTTGAAGATCCACCACAAAAGATGAACCAAAGTTTCTCAAAATGATCTGAAGACCCTTAAAATGATCAAGTTGATTAAGGAAAGTGTAATTTACTCTAAGCTAGTGAATATAAGCGTTAAACTACATGTTCCATAACAAGTTGCTCTACTCGAATATTTATGAACAATTTGTTTATTCCAATAGAAACACGAAATGATCATTGTCACAGTTTCAATTAGATGAGTTCAAGAATTATCCATCGAAGCGAATGCGAGCGTTACATACCACTTGTTTTAACAGGGAGTTTAATTGGATTTCTCGTACGAGTGAGGAAAAGGTTTATAACATAGGTACGAGTAGATTGGAAAACAATTTGCAAAACGACTATGTATAATGAAGTAGGATTAGAAATCATTTTAGTAAAAGGATTTGGTATCTACTAATAATATAATTGAAGTGGAAAATCTCATAAAATATTAATTGTAATAGCAATCGATCCTAAAATTCATGTATTGATAATGTAAATCAAATCCCATAAATATTGATCATAAATTGGTTTATCATAGATGAATTGAAAGTCCATCAAAGGTTGAAATAATCAAGCTGCTAAAATTCATGAATTAGAGAAAATAAGAAAATACAAAAAAGAGAAAACAAGCTGAAATTCGGTCGGGAAGAAGCCTGGAACAACATAAACTGTTGACCATGGTTTCCACCTGTTAATAACAGGAAAAGAGGCCTCAAACGTCCAACCCCTAGGGACAGACGTCTTTAAAACTCCCTATCTTTTTTATATTTCAATTTAGCACAGACATCTGAGCAATAAGCTCGGACGTTTGATATAAAGCCTAGGCAACGACTTTCCTTAGCTATGACATCCAAATCAATTTTAAATGAGCCCGGACTTCCTATAATGGTTCCTAATTTTTAGAGAGGTCGAATACACTCCTTAATGCACAAAAACAACATGCATAAACACCCATTCAAGGGATTGTAGAGAATTTGCTTTCAGAACGCCAAAATGAGCAAATTCGCGAAACCAAACCAATTCGCACAATGCACACGCATAAAAGTTCCAACAACACACTTGCCAAGATTATAAGCTTAAGTCATAGATGTGAGTTCGCAAGAACTCATCTTTAGCTCTAAGTTGATGATTAAACGATCTTTGAGCTTACTTCTCTTCAAAAAATACCTATAGAACCTTTAGTTAGTTACATGCAAAGATCCTTAGTGTTCGAATCATGGAAATGGCTCTCACAAGTATGAGAGATCAAGATATATGCTAAACAGAAGATCAAAGAAGGTATAGAAGGAGATGGAGAATCTTACTCAAGTTATCTCTTTGATTTTCCACTTGATTTGGATCTCCAGAAGTCGACCCTTGCTTTGGAATTCTAACTTCCAATTCCCCTCTCTATTTTTGCCTTAGTGTTAGGAAAATAAATAAATGAGGGATAAGGGGTGTGGCGAAGAGAGGTTATAAGGAAGTGGGCTAGGTTTACAAGCTTAAACCCCACCCAAAGCCACAAATATCACTATCTCTAAACATATCAGTGTTCACAGTTTTAAATAACGTAAACGACATTTTGAACTCAATGGAAGTGGCCTAGAGTCCAAATTCATCCATTTGCAAGAAATCACAAATATCAGTTTTTAAACCAAAGACGCAGTATAATGTTTAATTAAATATCGTTATTAAATAATCTTAAATTATATGGGTTATTACAAGGAGACAGGATACCAAGGGGAGACTCTTAATGAGACAACGGAGGCTATCTTGATAGATAACGACGACCCTTCTAACATCTTGAAAATTGAATCTCATTTCAGACCCTTTTAAACGAGGGAACTAACAAACTTTATGGATGCAAATCTTAACGTGTTTTCCTAGACCCCTGCTAACATGTGTGGGATATCGCCAACCATCAAGGGCCATTCAATCAATATTGATCCGAAGTACATCACGGTGAAACAAAAGAGGTCTATGCTCGGTCTCAAAAGGTTGATAGCATTTAAGGAAGAAGTAGTGAAGCTCAATAGCAGTTGGTTTATCCGAGATCCATGATACCTCGACTGGGTATCGAATCTAGTACTCGTGAAGAAGTCCAACGAATAGTAGAAGACATGCATTGATTTCTCATATTTAAATAAAGCATGTCCCAAAGATAGTTTCCCACTTCCTAGAATTGACCAGATTATAGTCTCAATAGCTGGACATGAGCTTCTCTGTTCATGGATGTATATTTCAGATACAATCAGATCCTGACGCATGTGCCTGATCAGGAGCATACTAGCTTTATAATGGACCTTGGGTTGTGTTGTTATGTGTTAATACCATTTGGATTAAATAATGTTGGAGTGACATATCAGTAGTGGGTTAACTGCATGTTCCAAATTAAAATTAATAGTTTAATGCAAGTCTACGTAGATGACATGCTCTTAAGTCGCGGTGACCAACCATGTTGATGACTTAGCTAAAATGTATAGTATTCTCCATCAATTAGGGATAAAACTCACCCCTTTGAAATCCTCTTTTAGCACTGCATCAGGGAAATTTCTTGGTTTCATTGTCAACTCTCACGAGATCAAAGCCAACCCCAAGCATGTACAAGCCATACGGAACATTCAGGAGCTCAATAACCAGAGATGTGCAATGCCTAAATGGAAAGGTGGCGGCTCTAAGCAAATTTACATCCAGGGCCACTGACAAGTGCGTTCCTTTCTTCGACTAAATAAAGTGAGGGATGTGCAATTTTTCCTAGACCCCAGACTATGTCGTAGCATTCTAGAACTTGTTATATCATCTAGAGTGGCCTTTGATGTTCTCAAATGTGATCGATCACGAGGACTTATTTGTATATCTGGCGGCATTTTGCATGTCACTAGATCAACACTTAAATGTAGAGAATACTGAGTTTAGCTACCAGTGTACTACGTAAGCACTGGATTGACGACTGCAGAGTGCAATTACCCGAATATCGAAAAAATCGCTTACCGCATCGTAAAAGCCATGAGGAAGCTGCATTGCTACTTCCAAGCCTATCCCATGAAGGTGTACACTAACCAAATGCTATGACAAGTCGTTCATCCAATTGAGGCATCTGGAAAGTTGCTTAAGTTGAATATTGAATTAAGTCAGTTCGACGTCGCATTTATTCCACGAATGGTCAATCAAGGGTAGGCACTAGCGAACTTCATTGCAGAGTATATAGCTCGAGAGGACAACATTGAAGAAGTTGACCCATCAACTCCCATATGTAAGATATTCACTGATGGAGCTCGAAATGATCGATGTTCTAGTGCTTGAATTGTTTTATTGACATATGAGTAACTATCGACCTGTTATACATTGAAGTTGGATTTCAAGAGATCAATAATGAAACCAAGTACAAAGCCCAGTATGTTGGGCTTAAACTCACAAAATAATTGGGAGTGAAAGTGATTGATATCTTCCACAACTCTCAAGTCATCATATTTCAAGTCAAAAGAGAATTCCCGACTAAAGGGGAACAACTTGTCGCCTATCTTGATCAGGTTGAAGGGATGTCGGTTGGGATTGAGTATTATCACATATCATACATCCTACGGGAGAAAAATGGGAAAGCCAACTCTTTGGAAAAGCTAGCTAGCATGGAAAATCCAGTTCAGATGGAATTTGTCCCATTAGGAACATTGGTTACCTCGAGCATATATCAGATGGAGAATAACTGGGCACTGGATGTCGAAACCGAGAGGGAATCACATATGACTCTCATCAAATCTTCCTCCTGCATGAAACCCTGCCTGAGTGAAAAAATGAGAACCATGTTCTCCTATGTCAAGCTTCAAGATATATCATCCAGGGAGACACACTGTATCAAATTAAGGGTTTCATTATTCCCCTATTCTATCGTGTCACTCTTGACGATGTCAAATGAGTAATACAAGAGATGCATGAAGGCGAATGCAACAATCATACAAGGAGCAAACTTTGGTAAAGAAGATACCGTAATACGGCTATTTCTAGCTTACCGTCAACTGAGATTCGGTCGATTATTCATGACATTACGACAAATGCCAGAGATTTCAAATGATTTCATGAGTTCTGCCGACTCAATTCACCCAAACAGTTAGTTCTTGGCCATTTGATGTATACGAAGTAGGCATCATAGGTAGTCTTTTGATATCTATGGTTAGGGAAAAGTATATGGCCATGGCAATCCACTATTTCACGATTGAAGCTGAACAAACGACCACGATCTTGACAAAGTGAGTGGTCGATTTCCTTATCAGAAGCATCATGTTGATTTGGACTCCCAAGGCCATCATAACTGATAAGGGGACCAAATTCGATAACTCAGAGTTCAAACATTTCTACTGACGTCATCGCATTGAAAAGAGATATATAATGGTAGCTAACTCGCAATCAAATGGAAAAGTTGAAGCTGTGAATAAGATTATAAAGTCCATCTTGATGAAGCGATTGAAGAAGGTTAGAGGAAAATGGGTCGACGAGCTGCCGTTAGCCCTCTAACCATATCGAAGAGCCATAAGCCACCGATTGGTCATGCTCCATTTACATTGTTCTATGGCTCCAAAGTAGTCATATCAGTAGAGCTCGAAGTCTCTTCTCATCGAACTACCTACAACGATCCTTTGGCTAACAAGGAACTTCTCTTGTAATCGCTCAACATGATTGATGAGAAAAGAGACGAGGCCGACTTACGAGCTGCAACATACAGACATCGACTCGCTCGGTACTACGACACGAAGGTTCGACTTTGAACCTTTGAACTTGGCAATCTCGTCATGAAGCATGTCTTTTCTGACCCTATTCATATGGGCCTGAAATGTAAAGGACCTTACGTCATCCAACAGAATGATAACACAGCTTTCAGGTTAATGACTGTCAATGGTTACCGATTTCCATGTGCATGGAATGATGAGCATCTGCAACATTATTTTACTTTAGCTTTTTATTTTTGTAGTTTCTCAAATAGCACTTTGTTTCCAAACTATGTAATAAGGCATGACTCAGCGACTGCTATATTTTTATAAATAAGCGCTCATTCCAAGCTCTATAACCGTATACAGTTATATGGCTAAGTGCTTTTATTTGATCAGCTTACTCTAAATCTCAAATGAAGAAAACAACTAATTCCACAACGACGTTTATTTCTCACATTTTGACGATCTTACTCAATTCTGCGACTAGCTAGATAAGAGTTCAAAAATTCAAGCATAACTTAGACAATCGATAAGGAGATCCTCATTTTAAAGAATAAAATGAAGGAAGATGCTCAAGCGAATGTGAAATGATCATTTGCACACCTAACTCTAACTTTCATGACTTGAGAGAAAATAAAAGAATTGAGTTAGCATGGATAGCGTGCCATAACTTGAGTCTAGTTAAACCACAATTCTAACCTGATTAACGACGGGAGAGAATAAATCTTAAGGACCGGATGCCCAATGCCGAAATTTAGCTCACCCAAGACCGGGGTCATAAGCTCGGGCTTGAAAATTAACTTTGCATATGCCCTAAAAGCGGCGCGTGACTCAAAGTTAATTAGGGACATACACACTACCTATAAAATAAAACACTTACTTTATATAAGTTCATTAAGAATTAATAAACTTGTAAGTACATTAAATGGAAAGCAAGATAAACTTGCAAGAAAAAGGCTATTTTATTCACAAATAAAATGCATTTTATACAAATCAAAGAAATATGCGAGGTCTGCGCTCGCACAAACACAACAGGCAAAAAACAAAGATTACATCATTAAAATGTGACTAAGTCTTTGGTTTATTCTTTTCTTTGCTAGGTTAGACTCTTTCACAGCTCGCTTTCGGGGATTATCACTAGTGGACTCCCTAGCTCCTGACATAGGAGTATCATGATTTCTTTTGGATTTGCTCTCTCTCTCTCTCTCCTAGAAGCCTTTGTCTCTTCAGTCAACACACCTACGCTAGGCACTTCTGGTTATGAGTCACCAGGAGGAAGAATAATCTATAAAGGATCAGCGGTGATAGTCCCGACTCAATATTAATTTCTTGAAGCTTCCCTGTATGAGCTGCGTTCAGTTCCTCCATACTTAGGAAACCTTTATTCATGGATTTCCCTATGTCGAGCATGTCATCATCACCTTCGTCATGGGATTTGTAACGACCCGCATTCTACGCATCATAGGATCGTGGAATATTTCTTTCTTTCACATACGAAGTCATATGGTCATGTAACTTTGGGAGACGATTATTGGGGCCATTTCCCATGTTCATGATTTTTGTCGATTTTCAAATGACCGTTTTACCCCTAGTTGGTTCTGTTTTGGCCATAACTTTTGACTGAAAAGGAATTTTGACCTGAAACCACTTCCATTGGCTTCGAATGATGGTTTCTCTTTCCGTAGAGTGGTTACATTAGCCAAACGGACTTACCGTTTGGGAGATATGGCTGAAACAAGGTTTAGAAGGTGAAAACAGCTTAATTGGGCTAAACCGGGTGATTAGCAACTAGGCCCAATGGGAGATTTCGGAATTTGGGGTATTTTAGGGCTGCTAGGGTTAGGATTTCGGTTTTAGACTCATTTTTCCAGCCGCCACTTACCTCCTTCAAGCTCTAGCAATGGCCTCCACTTTCTAATTTCATCCCAAATCGTCTCTAATCACTTTCTAATCGAAGATTAAGCAAAACTACATCAAATCGAGGGAGGGTAGCACCAAATAGAGAGAGAGCTGCTGGAACACATAGGGATTGGATCCAAATCAGAGATTATTTCAGATCTAAAGTTTGTTTGTGGCTAAGGTGAGCGATTTGCATTGTTTTTCACTAATTACGGCTAATTATGGTAATTAGCGAAGATTAGCGAAATTATGGCTCAGAAAAATCTAGAAAAATTCCTAAAATTCTAAAACATCATTTTATGTCTCTGATATGAATTTGGGTTAATTTCGACTAATTTTGCAAATCCCGGAATTTGGGGGATTAAGGGGTGATTAGTGATAATTAGCGAATTTATGCATGTTAAAAATCTGGAAAAATATTTATAAATTGCTAAATATTGTTTTAGACCTCTGTTAGAAGTTTGGGTTAATTTGGTTAAGTTTTGTTAATCCTATGCTTAGTTGTTCTTAAACATGCTTAAGGGGAAATATGGGATTTTGGCTATGTTTGATACATTTTAACCCATCATATTGTTGTTTTGGTGTTTGAGGTCACTTCTACATGTTGCTATGACTGTATGGTTTTCATTGCAATTGATTAGAATAGTTAGATTGGTCAAAAACGCCGTCGAATGGCGTAAAACAGTCGCTGGAAGAGTGCAGGAAATCGCGCAGAACCGGATCGGATCGCCATAGGTACCACGATCCGCCCCCTCTTCTCCGACCCGACCCGATCGCATGCCGTCTCCACGAGTCGACCATACCTCACGATCTGCTCCACTATGAAGGCCACGGACCAGAGGCCGACGCACGAGCCACTTCAAGTATCACGAGACGTGGACCAGGGGAGAACCGCGACCCGATCCAGGAGTGTCGCCACGACCAGGAGCCACAGACTGATCCAACATGGATGGAGTAACACGATCCGAACTAGAGTGGTGCGATCCGCGAACCGATGGAGGGGAAGCACGATCCGAACCTGGAGGAAAACCACGACCTGAAGAAACGTGAAGCGAAGAAAGGAAGACCGATCCGGAGGAGATGCTGACCAAAACCCGAGATGCAAAGGTAGTCCAAATCGAAGTTAGAGCTCAGGATCCAGATGGGAACCAATGAGTTCACTTCGTGATTGGGCTTTGCTGCGGGACGTGTGCAAAGGGGTTGTCGGTATTCATAACTTTGGTTCACCACTGAGAGATGGATAGTGGGCTTGTAGTGATAGTTACACGGGATTGGATTCCGTCATGGCCTAAAGTATTAGGTGACCAAATTAGTGGATATCGTATGCTTTACGCACTGAGTGAGGGATGTGAGGATGATTGCTATGCTTGATTGTTTGACATCACTATGACATGCACACCCCCACCCCTGTTATCTTTACACCATTTGAAATGGCACCTTAGAGTGTTGTACAGTATGTAGTGCTAACTCTTTGGTTGCAGGTCCAGGTTCAGGTATGTTTTAGTCTACCTGTTATTGTTCACTTTAGATGCTTATCGCTCATACCAGGCTTTATGTCTGACTCAGAGTTTTATGTCTCCTCTTATTACTCTGGGTGCTCACACGAGCAGTCTAGAGACAGGTTAGCTGGTGGTGCGCGAGTAGCTAATTCGGAGGCGGGCATGAGGCTTCCACGTATGATATATATATATTCTCCCTGTGTCATTGGTGGTTGCTACTTGGGCATTAGTAGTGTACCTCCTTTATCTTACTTTTGCTTTGAGACAGTTTGAAAAGTTGTAATAAGCTGTATTTTGGATTTCCGCTGTTATGATGTTTAGTTCTGGTTTTCAGCTTATGCACTGTCTCTCCTGTTTTATGTCAAGTATGTTATTATTATATTTTGTTCTATGCGCTGTGAGACATATTACAGGTTCCTTGTTAGTTCATTTCCTTCTTCCCTTTTCTTCTGACGATCCGTCCCGTGCTAACTGGACATGTGTACAGCGCACTTTTGGAGGAAATGTCGGCTGGTGCGGGGTGGGCCGTCTCACTTGGTATCAGAGCTCTAGGTTGCGTAGTTAACCTAGGGAAAGACACTAGGGAGGGATAGTACTTATACGAGAGCCCGTATTTGTGATTACTTTGGTTTTCAAAAGCTATATATATACTATTAGTAGTATTAGGATGAAGTCGTACTACACTAGCACCACCATGGGGTCGTTAATCGTTTCCTTTTACAGATTGACGATGAGCCGATATGCTAGAGGTGCTGGTAGGGGAGCCAATAATGGGAATGCTGCTGACATGAGGGCGATGTTTACCGACCTCATGAGAGACATGCTTAGAGATGTTCAGGGAGCAGTTCCCAATCCCGGAAATGGTGGTGGTCCAGTAGTGCAGGCGCCTAGGGTCGATTTCGCCAAGTTGTGCAAGGATTACACTAACCTTGGTGGGAAGCCGTTCCACAGAACGGAGTCGGCCACAGATGTTCAGGATTGGTTGGATAGCTGTGATCGTATCTTCGTCGACTTGGGTCTTGAGGATGCGATGAATAGAAGGCTAGCGTCTCGTCAGCTGCAAGGGCGAGCGATGAATTGGTGGAATGCCATTAGAACATCTACTCAAGAAGATCAAGTTACTTGGAATCATTTTAAGACTCGCTTTTGTGATAAGTTTATTCCAGCTGCTCATAAATCAGAACTGTTCAAGAAGTTCTTGGAGCTTAAGCAGAACGGTAGAGCAGTCTCGGAGTATATCGCTGAATTCGACACCTTATCGAAATATGGATGGTCCCTTATCGATACAGTCGAAAAGAAGAACGAGAAGTTCATAACTGGCTTGGATGGGTACTTGGGGGAAAGACTTATAAACCATATCGATGAGACGTTCGAGTCTATTGTAGGAAAGGCATTAAGGTCAGAGAGCCTTTTCCCTATGTCGAAGGCCGAAGTTGCTACGGCATCTGCAGAGGAGCCAAAGCCGCAAGCAGGCGGTAAAGGCAAGGAGAATTCTCAGAACAAGAGGAAGCAGAACCCGACCAAGGATGGTCAGAGTAAGAAAAATAAGAAAGATGGCGAATGCTTTAGTTGTGGCAAGAAGGGCCATTACGCCAAAGATTGTCGAGAAAAGCCTGGGGAAAGGAAGTGCTTTAACTGCGGCTAGCGGGACATCACAAGGATGATTGCCCACAACCTCCTAGGGAGAAGCAGATTGTGAAAGCGTATGCTATCAACGCTGTTCCTTCTTCGTCAAATGCCCCAACTGCGGCGCAGAAGGAAAAAGGTGTCATTATTTGAGGTATGCTTTCTATTTAAGATGTTTTGATCGGGTTTTGTTTGACAAACCTGAGTTAGTCGATAGACCTTTAGTAGTGACGAACCCGATTGGTGGTTCGACAAGTTTTGGCATGATTTGTTAAGGTGGTCTTATCGAGTCATGGATGTATGTTTCCTTGTGATTGCTTTGTTTTGGGCTTTACTGGGTTTAGCATTATTTTGGGGAGTCGACCTACTCCAAAGGAATAGGGTGGTATTAGGTACCTACCTAGTGATGGCGATAGTAACTGGAGTTAAGGAAGCTAAGAAGTTATCGTTGTAATAAGTTCTAGTTGTCTTTGGGAGGCAAACGAGTACTCCAGTGCTAGATTGTTTTGCTAGTATCACCTCATGTGGATTGTCTGAACTCGGAGGAGATGTTCCTTGGGTGCTTGTCTGATATTGGTTTAGGCCTTTGGGGCTTGTGCTTGGGGAATGTCGATTTCGACTAGGATGGGTTGCGTGAGGGGTAAATAGTTGTTGTGATTTTTCATTGGATGATATCTTGGTTTACTCGAGGAGTGATGGGCAGACGGAACATGATAAGACTGTTCAATGGTATAGACTGCCCAGAGTTAGACTCGATAGGGTTATGAGATTACTCGAGTGGGACTCGGGAAAGATGCAAAGTAATGGATTGTTTAGGACCCTATGTTGATGTTCTCTATTGGATAGTAGAACTTTGAAGGAATAGGATGTGTTCGTTGATCATGGAAGATACAACGAAGATTAGAGCGATTAAAGTTGGACTTGAACTCGTAAAAGAAAATAGATGTTCGTTGATCTTGGAGATGCAACGAATAGGGAGACGACTCACGTTGGACTAGAGTTTGTCGGTACTCAAGACTAGGTCTGAGTTATAGATTGACTCGAGTTGGACTCGAGAAGGCTGCAAGGAATTGGATTCAGCTCGAGTTGGACTCGAGAGGGCAGCAAGATAATGGATAGACTTGGGTTGGACTCAAGTATTTTAGGAGGACTAAAAGCAGGGGTATCTGGGGACGCCCGTTACCTTGGATTAGTTGGACGTGATCTAGTTATCCTTGGAGGATAAACGTACGTTGGACGTACGGTAGTCCGATTGGAGGCTGGGCTTCCATTAGTTTAATTATCCTTGGAGGATAAATGTAACAACCCGAAATTTAACAACATGTTAAATCAAGAATCAAGGCAGAATTAAATTATAAAATCTGAATCAAACAAAACGGGCTGTGCCATTGCGTTCGTCTCGGAAAAATACGCGAAATAGAGTCCGAAATTTCGTAAATCGGAGTCCGTATGACCAAGATATGACCTCGCGAAGTTTCACGAAAAATTCAAAAACGAAAACAGATTCAAATTTCAGAATTCAGAAGAGGCGGGAAAATTTCCCGCCAGACCAGGGGAGGTCGACTGGGGAGTCGATCCCCCCTGCCCCAGGTCGACTGGGGAGTCGACCCCAGGGTCGACCTGGGGGTCGACCTGCCTGGTCGGACCCAGGCAGCCTGGTGCACCTTTTTTGCTGTTTGGCTCGGTTTTGGAGGCTTGCGACGATTTTTGAGGGCTTGGATCTATCCTAGGGTTAATCTAACGGCCTAAAACTACCCTAATCTCTATAAAAACACCCCTAGACTTGCCTAAACCCTCACAAATCACTCATGCCACGAAGTGCTGCCCAAATCTCCATTGATCATGGCCTCCATCTCCAACTTCAAGAGCCTATGCATTCAAATCGGGTTCAAATCAAAAGGTGCAAGCTTGCTACACCAAATCAAGGCCAAATCAACGTTGCTATGCGAGTTTCATGACGGTTCTTCGACAAAGGAGCCACCTTTATTCGTCAAGATGATGCATGATCCTTTTCCTAAGCCTCGCTATGTAAGTTCTAGCTACTTGTAGATTCTAACGGTGGTTCTAATGTGACATGGGATAAAATGAGATGTAACATGAGTATGTTAACCCATGTAAACCTAGTTTGCCCCTTTATCATGAACATATGACTTTGGGTTATGTTTTAGCGACTTAATCATGTCACTCATGTTATGTATAACCTAGTATATCTTGCAAGTTTGAATCTTTATCTATGGAATGCTAGCATGAACCCTTGGGAACCATTTGACTTGTGAAACATTGGCAAAGATTTGACTTTGGGGCTTATGCATGTAAATGAACCCAAACTCCTTATGTATCATGCATGTTTGTGGCCAAATTCCCCTATGACACTATGCATGTTTGTGGCCAAATCCTCTTACTAAACTATGCATGCTTGTGGCCAAATTCCCTTATGGTACTATGCATGTTTATGGCCAAATTTCCTTAGTATACTATGCATGTTTGTGGCAAATATGTTGGCATAATACCCTACTATGTGACTCGCTTCCACTAGGGATGGAAATACGTTTGGGTAGCTTAGGAAAAACGTGGGTATGACATGAAAAACTTGACATGGGGTTGCATGAAAAAGGGGACACTCTTGAAACATGTAAACATGAACATGACACATACGAAAACATGGAACTTGGGGCTAGATACGTATGGGTTGTAGGTGTAATGTGACACTAGACCAAACATGAAAGTGGCCAACTCGAGGTTGGGTTGAGTTTGTTTGTAGCATAAATCTACCCGGACCCGCCCGACTTAACTAGTGGCTACAAACAATAGGATCCAATGTGAGAAGTTGGTCATGTCGCGCTTAAGACCCGAGGTTAGACTAGGTTGTGGTGTAAATCTACCCGGACCCGCCCGGCTTAACTAGTAACCACAACAAGGTCTAATGTGAGAGGTTGAGAGTGCATTAATTAAATTAATGCCACATGATAAGGTTAAGTAAATTTGACTAATGACACTTAACCGATATGACACGAATGGGTAGGTTAAGTGGGACCGGACTTGATTTCTTAATGACACTTAACCATACAAGACAATTAGGGGATGGGGTTAAGTAATTTACACTTAACTAATCCGACTTGGTAATTAGATGGGGTTAAGTAATTAAGGCTTAACTAATCTAAACACGGTAATTAGATGGGGTTAAGTAACCTATACTTAACTAATCTAAACACGGGAATTCGATGGGGTTAAGTTAAACACTTAACCAATCTAGACTTGGTAATTCAATGGGGTTAAGTAACCAATGCTTAACCAATTTAACATGATAATTTAATGGGGTTAAGTAACTTATACTTAACCAATTATACGTGATGATTTGAGGAGGTTAAGTAACCTATACTTAACCAATCTAATGGGTGGACCTGATAGGGTTAAGTCTCAAGACCTTTTAAAAGTAGGTTTAACCATTGTAATATGATTAGTGGATGGGGTTAAGCTAACCCATACTTAACCAATCCGACTCGATAATCTGATGGGATTAAGATAATCTATGCTTAATCAATCTAACATGATAATCTGATAGGGTTAAGACAAATAAATACTTAACCAGTTTGACTTGATAAGGTTAAGTCATGAGCTTCTTGGTACACTTAACCAACTTGTAGGGCTAAGCCCTGAACTTGAGTACTTAGCCAATCTTGACAGGATTCGTAGGCGGGTTAAGTCATGAACTTGGATAACAACACTTAACCCATTTGACAAAACCCTAGCTCAGGGGACTAGGTTGGAAATCGTAGTTAACAAGGATAGTGGAAAGAAGGGCTAAGTGGTAAACCTTAGTTAAGGGTAACTAAGTAATAATTCTTAGCTAAGGACATGGACTAGTTCATAAAGAGATAAGTAACCTAGTACGGTAGGTCATCGCTTAGTATACGAGGAGGAGCAAGTTATCTGACTTGGATAAAAGCTCCAGCGAACTGGGTGACGAAGCGAAAGCTTCGGGGAACGTGGGGGTACTCTTGGTATCCCTTTGTGAGGTGGCGAGTGGTCCATGTAACCCGGCCTCACAGAGGTTAAGGTCTGCGGTAGAAGAGCCAAGAGTATGCCTTGGTTGCTATGCGAGCGACCTAAAGACTGGGATGGATTAGCGTGGAGTCGACGATACTTGATTTTGCCTCGGGATAGCATGTCGCCGACTACCTACCATCTTTAGTCAATCATGTACGTACGGAAAGGCAGGGAACTCCCAAAAGACCATATACTAGCTATCGACTTATGGGTGAGGTTGGCTATCTGGAAATGGGCATCGATGGGCCATAGTGTAGTTCTCATACATGATTTTTCTTGGGTTGCCTTTCAGTAGTTGAGGGAGGGGTCACGTGGGACCATAGCCACGGGTACAAAAACAGACCTTGATATCTGCAACAGCAGATGACTTAAAGCTCCCGACCGAGTTCCGAATTTCTTGATTTGCCCTGACACGGAACTCGGATGGCACATTGAGGAACATGTGCGTCTAGACATGGAAAACGATTCACGATACATACGCGGGATAAAAGGGCGCGGTTGACGGGGGGCATAATCCCTTGTGGTCCTAGGTGGCTGAACCCAAACCGAGACACAGAAACGTTCATTAGGTAGCATAATCCCTAGTGGTCCTAGGCGGCATAAAACCTAAGTGAACGCGCGATAGTTCATGGCAAGGAAACATAACTAGATCAAGGGTAGAAGTCCAAAATAACCTCAAGGATAAGACGTTTACATGGGAAAGCCCGTATGGCCTACGGCAAAGGACTGAACTTATACATGGAAAGAAACATACGAGTTGGGAACACCTACATATGATATATATTAGGTTGACATGGACCATTACATGGCGTTGGGCAAGGGACATTCATAGTTAACACATGACGCGGGTTGGGATACTAGTACGAGAGGTGCAGAGCAAATATACATGTTAGGACCATGAGAAATATACATGATAGATACCGTGGGACGTTATACAGGATAGATACCTCGGGATATTATACTTGATAGAAACCGGACGATGTGATACCTTGACTTATCATGACACCGTAGTTTCTCATGATATCTTAGTTTACCTTGCTACAGTAGTTCAGCCTGTTTTAGTTTATCTATCTTGTAGCCATCCTTATGTTTACTTTCAGTTTATGCATGTCATGTTACCTTTGCCTGTTTTTATGTTGGAAGTAGATAGGACTTACCAGTCTTTATGACTGACCCCGTTTTCTTTCGCCTCTTGTCTTCCGTTCCCCCCCCCCCAGGTTTTCAGGGAGGAAACACTGTTATCTAGTTCGGACTTCTTCTACTTGAAGGTCATCACGCATGGCTTGGACTTTTCTTGGCTATGGCTACTTTACTGTTTTACTTGGGGAATAATTTATGAAATGGTTTTATGCTTCTTTACTATTGCAAGACAGGTTTTGATGTATTCTAATGTAAAAGGCTTTAGACCTTATTTTATAAGGTAATGAAATTTGTTTTACTTCCGCTGTTTTATATATATATGTTCTGTCTTGTAATATTTCTATGCATGTTTACCTCGATAATGCTTCACCAAACCTAGTGCATTCCCTTCGTGAGTGACCCTAGCGGAGGTGGGGTGTTACATTTGGTATCAGAGCAGAAGGTTACTAGACTAGGCAAAAGTTTTTTTTAAAACCTTCTGAAAACTATTTGAAAAACCGTTTATAAAGAAGCATTTTTCAAGAAAAGTTTGTTTTAAAAGGCTATTCCCCAAAGGCCATTAGCATTATCCTTTGATGCCTTGATTGAATCTCCGTTCCTTTCTTTCCTCCATCTGTGGTCACAGTAGTTCTAACTGTGACTAATCTTTGTCTAGCCACGTAGGTGTTTTCCGTACGATGGAGGTGGTTCTCGAGAGACTTGTTGCCATGGTACAAGGAAGGATAATAAGAGTAAGGATGAAGGACGCGAGCTTAAGGATAAGCAACTGTTGCTATGTCTTAGTCCATCAAGGGGGACAAGGACAAAATCATCGGAGAGGGAAATTGTACGCTCCCATTTCTAGGGTACCTAAAAGAAATGGTACCGTTTCTGGTAAAGGTTTAGTCGTCCTTTTCTATCATCCTGTCCAGACTTTGTCTTGATCATCGTACCATTTAAGTTTGCTTGGATAGTTGAGTCTCTGCACCTTAGTACTAGCATGGTAAAGGATCCCAGTTTTGTCCCAAAATCTGGTCGGAGAGTCGGTCCATTTATTCATGACTTGTTGGATTTGAGAACGTCTAGGCCAAGTGTTAAGATTAGAAGCAATACTTCTATTGTTGAGCCATGGATGGATTCTAGTGGTAAAGGGGTTATCCAGTAAGGGATACCATTCTCGGTTTTGGAAAGAGGGTAGTTAGACTCTCGACTCACCTTGGTGATACCCTCGAAGTCTCGTGTAACCTTTTGGGTTCTGTCATGGTTAGTTACCTAGAATCTCGGGATGCAGTTGTTGGTAATCCGTTCGAATAGAATTTTCCGCTAAGGCGGATGGTTCGTTTCGCTTATGCATGAGTTATGGGAATCACCCTAGTAAGTACTCTTGGCAACATGGATTAGCATCGGCAAACGAGATCCAGAATTCCCTAGTGAATTTTGGAGAGGTTGCATGAGTAAGCGGATACGTTTGAGCCAGGTATACTAGGGAAAGGATAAGTGAAAGTGGAATAAGAAGCGACAGTGAAATGAGTTCCAACTCATACCTGGGAAATAGGAATCAAGGAGCTACAAAATCATGAAGTCAAAGGCGGTCAAGGCACCGAGGAATTAAGCTCAAGGAAACGCGACTTAGGAGATGTAAGGCTAGACACGCGCATCGTACCTCTTTTTAAAAAGTGTATCCATGATCCTTGGTTTTTCCTGTAGAGCTTGCTCGCATGTTATCTTTTGGTGGATATCCTCTCGGTCCTGTTCCTGTTACAAACCCCGTAAGGAGTTTGTCTTGTTTATCTCCTCGATCTTATCTTGGGAACCTTAGATAGAACTCTATGGATGTAAACATGTATTTGAAACATGTTATGATTGATATGGTTGCAAATGGTTGTGAGTGGTTGCTCGTGGATGCGCGAATACACATTAGATACTAGATTGACGCGGTCACATTTCATGTTGCATATGCACGAGTATTTATACTTGTTTATGGATGAAATTGAATGTGTTATCATGCGGATGTTGCATATGAATGAATGTTTGTGCACGCATATAGTACTTATATGACTAGGACTATTTGCATACATGTTGGACTCATGGCACTAAACATATTTTGCATTAGAAAGATCATTCAGGCCTGATCATTAGCACCAGCTAAGGAGCATATACACACATGTTCTGCATATGTTCATATGGCATTAGAAATCGTCTAAGGACAATGGTTGCCTTTGGATGATGTTTTGAGTAGATGGATGATGGATGGTAGGATACGTTCTTCCTAACTTGGAGATTTCGGGGACGAAATCCTTAAAGGAGGGGAGAATGTAACAACCCGAAATTTAACAACATGTTAAATCAAGAATCAAGGCAGAATAAAATTATAAAATCTGAATCAGACAAAACGAACTGTGCCATTGCGTTCGTCTCGGAAAAATACGCGAAATAGAGTCCGAAATTTCGTAAATCGGAGTCCGTATGACCAAGATATGACCTCGCGAAGTTTCACGAAAAATTCAAAAACGAAAACAGATTCAAATTTTAGAATTCAGAAGAGGCGGGAAAATTTCCCGCCAGACCAGGGGAGGTCGACTAGGGAATCGACCCCCCCTGCCCCAGGTCGACTGGGGAGTCGACCCCAGGGTCGACCTGGGGGTCGACCTGCCTGGTCGGACCCAAGCAGCCTGGTGCACCTGTTTTGCTGTTTGGCTCGGTTTTGGAGGATTGTGACGATTTTTGAGGGCTTGGATCTATCCTAGGGTTAATCTAACGGCCTAAAACTACCCTAATCTCTATAAAAACACCCCTAGACTTGCCTAAACCCTCACAAATCACTCATGCCATGAAGTGCTGCCCAAATCTCCATTGATCATGGCCTCCATCTCCAACTTCAAGAGCCTATGCATTCAAATTGGGTTCAAATCAAAAGGTGCAAGCTTGCTACACCAAATCAAGGCCAAATCAACGTTGTTATGCGAGTTCCATGACGGTTCTTCGACAAAGGAGCCACCTTTCTTCGTCAAGATGATGCATGATCCTTTTCCTAAACCTCGCTATGTAAGTTCTAGCTACTTGTAGATTCTAACGGTGGTTCTAATGTGACATGGGATAAAATGAGATGTAACATGAGTATGTTAACCCATGTAAACCTAGTTTGCCCCTTTATCATGAACATATGACTTTGGGTTGTGTTTTAGCGACTTAATCATGTCACTCATGTTATGTATAACCTAGTATATCTTGCAAGTTTGAATCTTTATCTATGGAATGCAAGCATGAACCTTTGGGAACCATTTGACTTGTGAAACATTGGCAAAGATTTGACTTTGGGGCTTATGCATGTAAATGAACCCAAACTCCTTATGTATCATGCATGTTTGTGGCCAAATTCCCCTATGACGCTATGCATTTTTGTGGCCAAATCCTCTTACTAAACTATGCATGTTTGCGGCCAAATTCCCTTATGGTACTATGCATGTTTATGGCCAAATTTCCTTATGATACTATGCATGTTTGTGGCAAATATGTTGGCAAAATACCCTACTATGTGACTCGCTTCCACTAGGGATGGAAATACGTTTGGGTAGCTTAGGAAAAACGTGGGTATGACATGAAAAACTTGACATGGGGTTGCATGAAAAAGGGGACACTCTTGAAACATGTAAACATGAACATGACACATACGAAAACATGGAACTTGGGGCTAGATACGTATGGGTTGTAGGTGTAATGTGACACTAGACCAAACATGAAAGTGGCCAACTCGAGGTTGGGTTGAGTTTGTTTGTAGCATAAATCTACCCGGACCCGCCCGACTTAACGTGGCTACAAACAATAGGATCCAATGTGAGAAGTTGGTCATGTCGCGCTTAAGACCCGAGGTTAGACTAGGTTGTGGTGTAAATCTACCCGGACCCGCCCGGCTTAACTAGTAACCACAACAAGGTCTAATGTGAGAGGTTGAGAGTGCATTAATTAAATTAATGCCACATGATAAGGTTAAGTAAATTTGACTAATGACACTTAACCGACATGACACGAATGGGTAGGTTAAGTGGGACCGGACTTGATTTCTTAATGACACTTAACCATACAAGACAATTAGGGGATGGGGTTAAGTAATTTACACTTAACTAATCCGACTTGGTAATTAGATAGGGTTAAGTAATTAAGGCTTAACTAATCTAAACATGGTAATTAGATGGGGTTAAGTAACCTATACTTAACTAATCTAAACACGGGAATTCGATGGGGTTAAGTTAAACACTTAACCAATCTAGACTTGATAATTCAATGGGGTTAAGTAACCAATGTTTAACCAATTTAACATGATAATTTAATGGGGTTAAGTAACTTAACCAATTATATGTGATGATTTGAGGAGCTTAAGTAACCTATACTTAACCAATCTAATGGGTGGACCTGATAGGGTTAAGTCACAAGACCTTTTAAAAGTAGGCTTAACCATTGTAATATGATTAGTGGATGGGGTTAAGCTAACCCATACTTAACCAATCCGACTCGATAATCTGATGGGATTAAGATAATCTAAGCTTAATCAATCGAACATGATAATCTAATAGGGTTAAGACAAATAAATACCAGTTTGACTTGATAAGGTTAAGTCATGAGCTTCTTGGTACACATAACCAACTTGTAGGGCTAAGCCCTGAACTTGAGTACTTAGCCAATCTTGACAGGATTCGTAGGCGGGTTAAGTCATGAACTTGGATAACAACACTTAACCCATTTGACAAAACCCTAGCTCAGAGGACTAGGTTGGAAATCGTAGTTAACAAGGATAGTGGAAAGAGAGGCTAAGTGGTAAACCTTAGTTAAGGGTAACTAAGTAATAATTCTTAGCTAAGGACATGGACTAGTTCATAAAGAGATGAGTAACCTGGTACGGTAGGTCATCGCTTAGTATACGAGGAGGAGCAAGTTATCTGACTTGGATAAAAGCTCCAGCGAACTGGGTGACGAAGCGAAAGCTTCGAGGAACGTGAGGGTACTCTTGGTATCCCTCTGTGAGGTGGCGAGTGGTCCATGTAACCCGGCCTCACAGAGGTTAAGGTCTGCGGTAGAAGAGCCAAGAGTATGCCTTGGTTGCTATGCGAGCGACCTAAAGACTGGGATGGATTAGCGTGGAGTCGACGATACTTGATTTTGCCCCGGGATAGCATGTCGCCGACTACCTACCATCTTTAGTCAATCGTGTACGTACAGAAAGGCAGGGAACTCCCAAAAGACCATATACTAGCTATCGAGTTATGGGTGAGGTTGGCTATCTGGAAATGGGCATCGATGGGCCGTAGTGTAGTTCTCATACATGATTTTTCTTGGGTTGCCTTTCAGTAGTTGAGGGAGGGGTCACGTGGGACCATAGCCACGGGTACAAAAACAGACCTTGATATCTGCAACAGCAGACGACTTAAAGCTCCCGACCGAGTTCCGTATTTCTTGATTTGCCCTAACACAGAACTCGGATCGCACATTGAGGAACATGTGCGTCTAGACATGGAAAACGATTCACGATACATACGCGGGATAAAGGGCGCGGTTGACGGGTGGCATAATCCCTAGTGGTCCTAGGTGGCTGAACCTAAACCGAGACACGAAAACGTTCATTAGGTAGCATAATCCCTAGTGGTCCTAGGCGGCATAAATCCTAAGTGAACGCGCGATAGTTCATGGCAAGGAAACATAACTAGATCAAGGGTAGCAGTCCAAAATAACCTCAAGGATAAGACGTTTACATGGGAAAGCCCGTATGGCCTACGGCAAAGGACTGAACTTATACATGGAAAGAAACATACGAGTTGGGAAAACCTACATATGATATATATTAGGTTGACATGGACCATTACATGGCGTTGGGCAAGGGACATTCATAGTTAACACATGACGCGGGTTGGGTTACTAGTACGAGAGGTGTAGAGCAAATATACATGTTAGGACCATGAGAAATATACATGATAGATACCGTGGGTATACAGGATAGATACCTCGGGATATTATACTTGGTAGAAACCGGACGATGTGATACCTTGACTTATCATGACACCGTAGTTTCTCATGATATCTTAGTTTACCTTGCTACAGTAGTTCAGCCTGTTTTAGTTTATCTATCTTGTAGCCATCCTTATGTTTACTTTCAGTTTATGCATGTCATGTTACCTTTACCTGTTTTTATGCTGGAAGTAGATAGGACTTACCAGTCTTTATGACTGACCCCATTTTCTTTCGCCTCTTGTCTTCCGTTCCCCACCCCCAGGTTTTCAGGGAGGAAACACTGTTATCTAGTTCGGACTTCTTCTACTTGAAGGTCATCACGCATGGCTTGGACTTTTCTTGGCTATGGCTACTTTACTGTTTTACTTGGGGAATAATTTATGAAATGGTTTTATGCTTCTTTACTATTGCAAGACAGGTTTTGATGTATTCTGATGTAAAAGGCTTTAGACCTTATTTTATAAGGTAATGAAATTTGTTTTACTTCCGCTGTTTTATATATATATGTTCTGTCTTGTAATATTTCTGTGCATGTTTACCTCGATAATGCTTCACCAAACCTAGTGCATTCCCTTTGTGAGTGACCCTAGCGGAGGTGGGGTGTTACAATAAACGTACATTGGACGTACGGTAGTCCGTAGGGAGGCGGGGCTTCCATTGGCCTGGGATTGGTTGGACCAGTCAAGTAGGCATTGGTGTATGTATGGAGGCTAGGCTTCCATTAGTTATTGATGTTGGTTGGACCAGACATACTGGAATCGACATATTGGGATTGGTTAGACCAATCATGTAGGTGTCGATGTGTTTATGAATTTAGCAGGTGATAGGTAGGACTTGTTTGATGGATGTTATGGTTGCTATGTTGTTCCTATTTTTCTTCCCTTGAGTAGACTATCACCTGTAGGGTTCCAGCGATGAGGAACAAAGTGATTGTAGTAGGACTATGAGCCAGTGCAGTAGAGTCGTCATGACTCGAGGGGCAAAGTGGACATAGTAAATGATTAGTAAGGCTATGAGCCAGTGCAGTGGAGTCGTTATGACTTCATGGGACAGAGTGGACATAGCAAAGGACAAGTGGCTATGGATCAGTGCAGTTGAGTCTCCATGACTCCATGGGGCAGAGTGATCATAGTAAAGGATTTGGGTGCGGTAATAGTTGCATTGAGTAGGAGACATGCCAGTTTAGGGGTTTTGTTTCTAGGATGGAAGCAACTAAAGTATATCACAGGATATGATTTTGGGCCCAAGAGTGAATTGGATTCAGAAAAACTAGTAAGCTTGACGATTAGATCGATTTCTATTGAGTGGATTGGTTCCAGTTAGAAGGACGATACTAATCTATTGGAAACCATCTCTAGGGTAGAGATGAGTATCGATGGAAAGAGAATGATCAGGTAAGGATTTGATCGAGAAGGGTGGCTTCGAAAGAATAAGGGACTAGTTGTACCCAACGTAGATGGACTGAGAGGTGAAGTGCTTAGAGCATATCATCACTCGAAATTGACTATACATCCCAGTGGTAATAAGATGTGTTGAGACATAGAGCAGATCTACTACTGGGAAGGGATAAAGATAGGCAGAAGGCTTATCTCGATAAGAGACGAAGAGATTTGGAATTCTTCGTTAACGACTTGGTGTTCGTCGAGATCTCTCCACAGAGAATGTGATTCAGATTGGTTGGGGAGGTAAGTTAGCACCAAGATTTGTTGGCCCATTCCCAGTCCTCGAGCAAGTTGGGAATTTAGCGTATGAAGTAGAGCTACCTGACAAGATGGCGGGAGTTCACAACGTATTTCATGTTTCCCAGTTAAGGAGATTCGTGCACGACCCTAGTGTGGCTATTTCACCTGATCAGTTGGATAACATCAAAGTTGAACTCGAGGCGGTTGGGAACCGCAAGTCTATGCGTATCGTTGGGAATGATACGAAGCAGCTTCGAAGGAAGGCAGTGAAACTAGTCAAAGTCCAGTGGGGTGAGAATGAAAAAGACTGTACTTGGGAAACAGAGGAAGATATAAGGAAGAAGTATCCAGAACTCTTTGCCTAGTAAGGTTTTGGTAGTGATAGTTTCTTCCCTTGTTAGTAAACCGCATGCTAGGATAGACTTGTTTTGCATGTTGATTGTTGTTTTATGGTTGATAGGCATGCGGGACCCTTTGTGTGTTTTGGTTAGGGAATTTCGGGGGCGAAATTTCTTAAGGGGGGAAGAGTGTAACGACCCACATTCTACGCATCATAGGATCGTGGAATATTTATTTCTTTCACATATGAAGTCATATGGTCATGTAACTTTGGGAGACGATTATTGGGGCCATTTCCCATGTTCATGATTTTTGTCGATTTTCAAATGACCGTTTTGCCCCTAGTTGGTACTGTTTTGGCCATAACTTTTGATTGAAAAGGAATTTTGACCTGAGACCACTTCCATTGGCTTCGAATGATGGTTTCTCTTTCCGTAGAGTGGTTACATTAGCCAAACGGACTTACCGTTTGGGAGATATGGCTGAAACAAGGTTTAGAAGGTGAAAACAGCTTAATTGGGCTAAACCGGGTGATTAGCAACTAGGCCCAATGGGAGATTTCGGAATTTGGGGTATTTTAGGGCTGCTAGGGTTAGGATTTCGGTTTTAGACTCATTTTTCCAGCCGCCACTTACCTCCTTCAAGCTCTAGCAATGGCCTCCACCTTCTAGTTTCATCCCAAATCGTCTCTAATCACTTTCTAATCGAAGATTAAGCAAAACTACATAAAATCGAGGGAGGGTAGCACCAAATCAGAGAGAGAGCTGCTGGAACACATAGGGATTGGATCCAAATCAGAGATTATTTCAGATCTAAAGTTTGTTTGTGGCTAAGGTGAGTGATTTGCATTGTTTTTCACTAATTACGGCTAATTATGGTAATTAGCGAAGATTAGCGAAATTATGGCTTAGAAAAATCTAGAAAAATTCCTAAAATTCTAAAACATCATTTTATGTCTCTGATATGAATTTGGGTTAATTTCGACTAATTTTGCAAATCCCGGAATTTGGGGGATTAAGGGGTGATTAGTGATAAATAGCGAATTTATGCATGTTAAAAATCTGGAAAAATATTTATAAATTGCTAAATATTGTTTTAGACCTCTGTTAGAAGTTTGGGTTAATTTGGTTAAGTTTTGTTAATCCTATGCTTAGTTGTTCTTAAACATGCTTAAGGGGAAATATGGGATTTTGGCTATATTTGATCCATTTTAACCCATCATATTGTTGTGTTGGTGTTTGAGGTCACTTCTACATGTTGCTATGACTGTATGGTTTGCTTTGCAATTGATTAGAATAGTTATATTGGCCAAAAACGTCGTCGAATGGCGTAAAACAGTCGCTGGAAGAGTGCAGGAAATCGCGCAGAACCGGATCGGATCGCCATAGGTACCACGATCCGCCCCCTCTTCTCCGACCCGACCCGATCGCATGCCGTCTCCACGAGTCAACCATACCTCACGATCTGCTCCACTATGAAGGCCACGGACCAGAGGCCGACGCACGAGCCACTTCAAGTATCACGAGACGTGGACCAGGGGAGACCCACGACCCGATCCAAGAGTGTCGCCACGACCAGGAGCTGGAGCCACGGACCGATCCAACATGGGTGGAGTAACACGATCCGAACTAGAGTGGTGCGATCCGCGAACCGATGGAGGGGAAGCATGATCCGAACCTGGAGGAAAACCATGACCTGAAGCAACGTGAAGCGAAGAAAGGAAGACCGATCCGGAGGAGATGCTGACCAAAACCCGAGTTGCAAAGGTAGTCCAAATGGAAGTTAGAGCTCAGGATCCAGATGGGAACCAATGAGTTCACTTCGAGATTGGGCTTTGCTGCGGGACGTGTGCAAAGAGGTTGTCGGTATTCATAACTTTGGTTCACCACTGAGAGATGGATAGTGGGCTTGTAGTGATAGTTACACGGGATTGGATTCCGTCATGGCCTAAAGTATTAGGTCACCAAAGTAGTGGATATCGTATGCTTTACGCACTGAGTGAGGGATGTGAGGATGATTGCTATGCTTGATTGTTTGACATCACTATGACATGCACACCCCCACCCCCGTTATCTTTACACCATTTGAAATGGCACCTTAGAGTGTTGTACAGTATGTAGTGCTAACTCTTTGGTTGCAGGTCCAGGTTCAGGTATGTTTTAGTCTACCTGTTATTATTCACTTTAGATGCTTATCGCTCATACCAGGCTTTATGTCTGACCCAGAGTTTTGAAACACCCCACCTCCGTTAGGATCACTCTCAAAGGGAATGCCCTAATTTTGGTGGAGGTTTATAAGTATAAGTCACAGATATACAAGACAGATATAAGAACACATATTTTTGAACAGCGGAAAAACAACAACTTTTATTTCATAAGAGAAAATACGTGTTACAACAACATTGCCACAATTGTCTTACATACTTCCAAAAACATAACCTCATCATAACTGTCTTGAATTACATTATTTAAAGAAGCATAAAGAAAACATAAATAAACTGCAAAAGTCCCATAGTTGTTGTCCAAAGCCATAGTCCAAAACGAAAAGGTCCAAGCAATACATTCTTTCTCTTCAAGCTGGATATGAATGCTGGTCAAGCTGCGGTATTCCCTCCCTGTGGACCGGGGGGGGGGGGGGGGAACGGAAGAAAAGAAGACGAAAGAAAAGTAGAGTCAGACATAAAGCCTGAGTAAGTCTAGGACTATTCAGTCTATGAATAAAGAACTGGGTATGATAAGTATAAACTCGAAATGGGAAAGCACTATAAACTTAGTTAAGTTGTCTAGGGTCGAATATACTATCGTACCCCATATTAATATCTGAACCCATATAAACTAGTTCCCAACTGGCACCCTATAATCTGGGTGAAGTGATCCATTTTATGAAGATTGGCTCCTACTCGCATAGTTACATGTGTCTTACGGCCCCCGATGTTGTAGTTACCTATGCTGGTCCCACCATGGGGTGTATCAAGTCCCATGGCGGTGGCCCGACACAACCCTAGAATGCACAGGTATTCTACTGGTGCCCAGTGCCTTATTTTTCTGCGCCGGAGTGAGTGCACGCCCACACCCCGTTAGAACCTACACTGCTGCACCCCCGCCGTCGATTTGACCTCTTACAATCAGCCCAGTAATCGTGCCCCACCCTGCCTAGTTTCAGGGTATCATGATACACCTTATAGGGTTACTGCTGAAAAGGGTCCCCCGCTACTAGGTTTTCTATTTCTAGCCAACATGCTAAGTTGGTTAAGTGTTTTATAAACCTAACCCCCCATCAGTCTGTTTAGTTTAGCATGTTCCATTTTGATTAAGTATTAATATGATTTACTTAATCCTATCAATCCTGACTCAGCCTTAATTGTCTTATTAAAGCCTTGACCTCTCACATTAGACAGGTATTGTTGTGGCTGCCTGTTGCCGGTTGGGTCCGGGCAGTCTTACACCACAACTCAGTCTAACCTCGGGTCCTTATTGGGCTCCATGTTTAACCACCCACATTGGATAGGTATTGTTGTGACTACTGGACAGCCGGGCGGTTCCGGGCAGGTTTACATCACAACTCAATCCAACCTCGGGTTAAACACATCGTATTTTCTACATTTACATATTTTGTCTTTATTCTTTACTTTCTTATATGTAAATATTTGCGGCCCATTATTAAAAATCAATGGTGTAAAGGTTACACCAATCATGGGCCCAACCCATTCTTGAATTTGGGCCCCTCTACTTTATCTTTTCATTTATTAATTAATTTGGCCCAACGCTATTTTCCCCCGTTTAATACGTTCGTTTATTATATATATGTTGGGCTTAGCCTTTTTTAAGCCCAACTTAGCCATGTGAAAAAGGGGAGGCTTAAAGCGTGATTACATACACAAAAAAAGGGGAATGTGAACGCATGAACTTGCAACATAACGTTGGAACTACAAAATAGAAACTGGTGTACTTGCATAGTAGTAACGTATACTTTGGTCATAAAGCATAAGTGACATGAATCAAACCATGTAAACTTGTAGCTAAGTTAAGAATCTAAATTGTATATCACTATTGACATATAGTCTTAACTACAACATAAACCTATATTTTTATTAGGCATAATGTCAAACATAAGCAAATCATGTTTATAAGATTACTACATGTTTACAAAGGTGCTTACTTTTGTTACTAATACAAAAGTATAATTCCACTAGAATTATTCCAACTTAATCGTGGTTTTAAATCTATTCACAAGACCATGGCACAAATATACTTATGGCATAAATATTCCTAAACACGAAATCATGGTTTTTACTTTATTCATACAAACTTGCAAAGGGGATTTTAAATCTAACCTAGCTATGTACCACATATGTCATCATATAATTCTTGTTAACAATATAGACCTAACATGTTTTTCAATTATGCAAAATATCAAACATAGCCTAGTCATATTCGTAAGTTCGCAAAGAGGCTTACTTTTGTTTTTAATACAAAAGTATGGTCTTATACATAGATCATGATGCCAAATTTTCAACATAATTTCATATGAATTACAATAACCCAAATTTGTTCCAATTACACACAAAATGATTTTTGTACAAAAATATACATTATGATGGCATAGTAGCAAAACCACATACTTGCATGAATTTCAATTAAACAACTACATACATGTAGCTTCAGCATGAATTACATACTTTGCGAATATCCAAACGTATACTTGCATAAAACTACCGCAAACATGTAGTTTTTATAATGAATAACATACTTTGCGAATATCCAATCGTTATACAACATTCCAAATCGATAAGAATCATAGTAACGCACAAATATGAATTACTTATCACCACAAATCAAGTGTACAAACCAACACAGTTATTTGTTCATACCGGAATAATACTCTACTTACAATCGTGTGGCGAATTCTCCAATTCAGGAATTTGGAGATGCGACTCCTTTGACGTAGGTGTTGATTTGATTTGTTTAAGTTGCTTTATGCTTTAGAATTTGCCTCCTAATCGTCTCTCAAATTGGTGGCTACTCCTAGTCGTTCCTCAGCAGCATGGTGGCCTCGTTCTTATTTTTGAATGAATAGATTAGGTAGAGTCTAGGGTCATTTTTATAGAGTTTATGAACTGATTAGGACCATCGATGTTGCTTGGATTGATCGTAGCCATTCATTCGAAAGAGAGACCAATTAGGGGCTGCCACCTAGCCCTAGTGACAAAGCAAGCTTCTGAAAATCGGCCAAACACAGACCTGGCCAGCTAGGATGGGCTGGGTTCGACCTGGCTCTGGACCAGGTCGACAGCCCTGTCGACATGGCTCGCCCAGGTCGACAGCCAGTCGACCTGGGTGCCTTAGGCGGGAACTTTCCCGCCCTGGCCAATTGGGCCCGATTTTGAATTTTGAATTGTTTTTCTGAGCTGTTTTTCTTATGTTCGAATTTTAAACTTAATTCAGAAACTTCCGGAGGCCATATCTTCTTCATACGGACTCCGTTTTTCGAAAACTCGGACTCTATTTCGCGTATTTTTCCGAGACGAACGCAATGGCGTATCCCGTTTCCCTTAGTTTTTTGATTTGAAATTAATTATTCTTTAATTTTTGAATTTCACTGTTATAGAATACACGGGGTGTTACATTCTCCCCCACTTAAAAGGATTTCGTCCCCGAAATCTTCAAGTTAGGAGGAATGTATATCCTAACATCCAATCATCCATCTACTCATCCATCAAACACGAGCATCCATTGTCCTTAAAAGACTTATAATGCTTCATGATCATATGCGAAGTGTGTGTGTATACATGTACTTATCTAATGCAAAATCAGTCGGTCTACTGATTCAGTTGACCTCCTTAATGCGAATTATGTAAGTGCCATGAATCCACTATGTATGCAAATTTTCCTATTCATGATTCTACATGAGTGCACAATCATTCATACAAATGCAACATCCATATGTCAACACATAAAAGTTCAACCATATACGAATGCAAACATATATGCATATGCAATATGAAGTGACTGAGCCGATCTAAAACCTAGATTGTGTGTGTATATGCAACCACGAGCAACCACTAACAATCACTTGCAACCACTTGCAACCATCATCCATAACATGTTTCAACTATATGTTTTCATCCAAAGAGTTTCTACCTAAAAGATAAGGTCGAGGAGATATATCTAAAAAAAGATAGATAAAAGCGCAACTTAAGGAAAAAGAAAGATCAAGGATGTACCCTCGAAAAGAAAAGGGTAGGCAGTGCGTATTCTAGCTTCAGTTTCCCAAGTCGCGTCTCCCTCGGCGTCGCTCCACTGAACTTTGACGAGTTTGACTTCGCGGTTGCGTAGCTTTTTCACTTCCGTTCCTAATATGCGGGTTGGAACTTTTCTTATGGTTGCTTCGCGTTCCACTTCGGCTTCTTCTAGGATATTTGGCTCTACCACTTCAGCAGACTCATGTAGACATTTTCGGAGATGTGAAACGTGAAAAACGTTGTGAACTCCGGCCAGTTTCTCGGGTAGCTCTAATCTATAGGCCATTTTCCCAATTTTCTCGATGATAGGGAATGGCCCTACGAACCTTGGTGCTAGCTTTCCTGTGGTTCCAAAACGAACAACGTTCCTTAGCGGAGATACCTTAAGAAAAACTCTGTCCCCAACCTCAAATTCAAGGTCGGTTCTCCTCCTGTCGGCGTAGGACTTTTGTATGTCTTGGGCCGTGTTCATCCTTCTTCGTATTAAGTCTACTTTCTCTGAAGTCTCCCGTATCATATCTGGTCCAAGTATGAGCTTATCAGTAGACTCCCACCAACAAGTGGGCGATCGGCACGGTCTTCCATATAAAGCTTCGAAGGGCGCCATTCCGATGGTTGCTTGATAACTGTTGTTGTAGGCAAATTCCACCAAAGGAAGGTGGTCTTCCCATGTCCCTCCGAAGTCAAGGACGCACAGTCTTAAAAGGTCCTCCAAAACTCTGTTCACTCTTTCTGTTTGGCCGTCGGTTTGGGGATGATAGGCTGTGCTCAAGCATAACTGTGTTCCTACTGCTTCTTGCAGACTCCGCCAAAACTCACTGGTGAAGATGGGGTCTCGGTCACTAACGATGCTGGATGGTATTCCATGGAGTCGAACGATTTCCTTGAGGTAAAGTGATGCTAGGGATGAGGCAGTTCTTTTACTTTTGACAGGTAAAAAGTGGGCGCTTTTAGTAAGCCTATCCACTATTACCCAAATGCTAGTGTTGCCTCTCCTAGACCTAGGCAGCCCATCGATGAAGTCCATAGAGATGCTATCCCACTTCCACTGCGGGACCTCCAGAGGATGTAGCAGTCCGCCAGGCTTTTTCTGTTCCGCCTTAACCTGTTGGCACACCATACACTTAGAAACGAATTCTGCCACGTCCTTTTTCATGCCGTTCCAGAAGAAAGTCCTTTTTATATCTTTGTACATTTTATCTCCGCCAGGGTGTATCGTCATCTTGGAGTGATGTGCTTCCTCGAGAACCTTCTTTACTAAATCTTTTGTCTGTGGGATGCATAGCCTTCCGTCTCGCCTTAGCAAACCCTTATCGTCGATGGAGTATCTGTTGAGGTGACTTGAAGTCTCACCCCTAATTAGCCTATCAATCATTTCCACAAGCTGGGGGACTTCGCGCTGTGCTGTCCCTACTGAATCCACTAAAGTTGGGCGCACTTCGAGAGATGCTAGCAAGCCTGGTACAAAATCGGAGGAAGGCCTAAAGTCGAAGCTGGCTATAAACTCTAGGCTTTGTCTTTCAACAAACAGCGGGCTTAGGGTCAATTTCTTTCGGCTCAACGCGTCTGCCACTACGTTGCCTTTGCCTGGAGTGTAGGAGATTTCGAAATCGTACGAGGCAAGAAACTCCATCCATCTCTGTTGCCTCAAGTTAAGGTATTTCTGCGAGAAAAGATATTTCAACGATTTATGGTCAGTGTAAAGTTCGAACTTCTCACCTAGGAGATAGTGTCGCCAAGACTTGAGTGCAAAGACGATGGCGGCTAACTCAAGATCGTGGGTTGGGTAGTTCTTTTCGTGCACTTTCAACTACCTCCCGCCATAAGCTACTACCCTTCCTTCTTGCATTAAAACGACGCCTAGCCCTATCCCACATGCATCTGTATAAACAGTGAACATCTTGCTCCCATCTGGCAGCGTCAAAACTGGGGCTGTTGTAAGAGCCCTTTTCAGTCGTTGGAAAGCAAACTCGCAATCCAAGTCCCAATTGAACACTAGATTCTTCTTGGTCAATTTCGTGAGCGGAGCTGAGATTTTCGCAAAATCCCTTATGAACTTTCGATAGAAACCTGCTAGTCCTAGAAAACTTCGGACCTCAGTTGCATTCCTTGGCGTCTTCCAATCCTGTACCGCCACTACCTTAGCAGGGTCCACTGCTAACCCTTGTTTGGATACTATGTGCCCAAGGAACCTCACTTCTTCTCTCCAAATGTGGCATTTGGAGAATTTGGCTTTTAGTTGATGGACTCGCAGAGTTTCCATGATTGCCCTTAAGTGCTGAGCATGTTCCTCTTCACTCTTTGAGAAGATAAGGATATCATCTACGAAGACCACTACGAACTTATTGAGGAAATCTCTGAATACCCTACTCATCAGGTCCACGAAGTAAGCAGGTGCATTTGTCAAGCCGAAAGGCATGATAAGCCATTCAAAGAAGCCGTCTGGGGTTCTGAATGTTGTTTTATCGATACTATCTTCAGCCACCCTTAGCTGATGAAAACTGGTCGCTAAATCGAGTTAGGAGAAAACAGACGCTCCTACAAGCTGATCAAACAAATCGTCAATTCTGGGGAGAGGGTGCCTATTCTTTTTCGTTAGCTTGTTGAGCTCCCTATAGTCAACACATAGACGGAGTGAACCATCCGCCTTTGTAGCGAACACCACTGGAGCGCCCCATTCTGAAATGCTTCTCCTAATGAACCCCTTTTCTAGAAGCTCTTTAATCTGTTTACTGAGCTCTTTCCTTTCCCGTGGAGCCATGTGTCTAACGGGCAACGCAACGGGCTTTGCATTATCTACAAGTTATATGCGGAAGTCTATTTCCCGCTTCGGAGGCAAGCCCTTTACCTCTTCGAAGACATCCGGATATTCCCGGACCACTTTAACTGATTGCAAATTTTCAACAGAGGCATCTAGCGATTCAAGATAACTAAGCATAACCGCATACGAGGGATTACAAGAAATTTCCAAAGTATTACCAAGTTGGGTTAGGAGCCTAACAACCCTTTTCTCACAATCAAGGATGGCCCCATTACTGGATAGCCAATCCATGCCCAAAATCAAACCATATCCCGAAAAGCCCAAAACAAAGGCACTACATTGAAATTCTACGCTTAGAATAGAAATTTTCAATCCTAAACAGATCATAGACAAATGAGCTGGGCCCCCAATTGGGTTTGAAACAATTAAGGGGTCCTCTACCATACTAGTTTTTAGGTGCAGAGATTCTACTAAAGCAGACGAGATAAAGGAGTGTGATGCGCCAGAATCAAATAAAGTGCGAACGGGGTGATCATAAAGATAAACTACACTTTCTACAGAAGTATTTATACCTCGCTGTTGCAGAGGTGGCGCCTCTAGCACATGAACCTGTGCCCCTGAGGTGGATCCAGCCCTCTGCCCCTGTCCTCGTTTCTTTGGGCAGTCCTTAGCCCTGTGGCCTGTCTCACCGCAAGAAAAGCACCCACCATTCTCCTTGGCCTTCTTTTTCCGGCAGTCCTTTACTAAGTGCCCCACTTTGCCACAGAAATTACACTTCCTCTTCTCTTTGTTGCCTTTCCCGCCCTTCTTAAAGTCTGTCTTCTTAGGCTGCAAACCCTCTTTCTTCCCTTGAGAGCTTTCTGCCTTTGTCTCCTTCTTGCCCTTATCCTCTTCGTTCAGCAATGCCATTTGCACCGGTCTTTCATACGTGGCTCCCATGGGTATATGGGTCATGGCCAAACTGTGTAATGGCTCATTCAACCCTTTGACAAAACGGAGAGCCTTCTTGTGCGGGGTGTTGACTAGGTCCAGCCCAAACCTAGCCAGCTCATCGAACTGATTAACATACTCTCTGACTGTCTTGTTCCCTTGCTTAAGAAATAAGAATTTTTCCAACTGCAAACTCCTTTCCGCATCTGAGAGAAATTTAGTCTCAAACCTTGCCCTAAAGTCCTCCCATGTCTCCACTGGTCTTTCAGCATTAGTGACTTCCTACCAGTAGGAAGCCTCGCCCTTTAATAGCCACACTGCCAGTTGTACTTTCTGTCTATCTTCTACCTCAAAGATGATGAATAGGTCCTCAGTTTCTTTCAGCCAATTCCTAGCTGCCACGAAGGACTCAGTTCCACGGAAGTCCTTTCCTCCCATAGCTTTAAAATCTTTACATATCTTAGCAAACGCGTTTCCCCGCGGAGGAGGTGGAGGAAGAGGTGCCGCTGCAGCTGGATGATTTCCTGCAGCTGGGGGAGGAGGAACGGTAGGACCTGGCTGAGTGGCCCTTGCTTCTAAGAACCGTCTAAACCAACCAGGTATTGGTACCCCTTCTGGCAAGTTAAGTTCTTCGGACATGCTGAAACAAAAAGGATAGATTCAAAACGAAGGATAAGAGATAGTACCTATGGCTTTGGGGAGACTTTGCCTTTTCAAAATAAAATAATATTTTTCTTTTAAAAATGCTTCTTCAAATTTCCTTTTTGAAAATAAATTTTCAAAACTCTTTATCTTATCTGGTAAACCTAGGCTCTGATACCAAGTGAAACACCCAACCTCCGTTAGGATCACTCTCAAAGGGAATGCCCTAATTTTGGTGGAGGTTTATAAGTATAAGTCACAGATATACAAGACAGATATAAGAACACATATTTTTGAACAGCGGAAAAACAGCAACTTTTATTTCATAAGAGAAAATACGTGTTACAACAACATTACCACAATTGTCTTACATACTTCCAAAAACATAACCTCATCATAACTGTCTTGAATTACATTATTTAAAGAAGCATAAAGAAAACATAAATAAACTGCAAAAGTCCCATAGTTGTTGTCCAAAGCCATAGTCCAAAACGAAAAGGTCCAAGCAATACATTCTTTCTCTTCAAGCTGGATATGAATGCTGGTCAAGCTGCGGTATTACCTCCCTGTGGACCTGGGGGGGAACGGAAGAAAAGAAGACGAAAGAAAAGTAGAGTCAGACATAAAGCCTGAGTAAGTCTAGGACTATTCAGTCTATGAATAAAGAACTGGGTATGATAAGTATAAACTCGAAATGGGAAAGCACTATAAACTTAGTTAAGTTGTCTAGGGTCGAATATACTATCGTACCCCATATTAATCTCTGAACCCATATAAACTAGTTCCCAACTGGCACCCCATAATCTGGGTGAAGCGATCCATTTTATGAAGATCGGCTCCTACTTGCATAGTTACATGTGTCTTACGGCCCCCGATGTTGTAGTTACCTATGCTGGTCCCACCATGGGGTGTATCAAGTCCCATGGCGGTGGCCCGACACAACCCTAGAATGCACAGGTATTCTACTGGTGCCCAGTGCCTTATTTTTCTGCACCGGAGTGAGTGCATGCCCACACCCCGTTAGAACCTACACTGCTGCACCCCCGCCGTCGATTTGACCTCTTACAATCAGCCCAGTAATCGTGCCCCACCCTGCCTAGTTTCAGGGTATCATGATACACCTTATAGGGTTACTGCTGAAAAGGGTCCCCCGCTACTAGGTTTTCTATTTCTAGCCAACATGCTAAGTTGGTTAAGTGTTTTATAAACCTAACCCCCCATCAGTCTGTTTAGTTTAGCATGTTCCATTTTGATTAAGTATTAATATGATTTACTTAATCCTATCAATCCTGACTCAGCCTTAATTGTCTTATTAAAGCCTTGACCTCTCACATTAGACAGGTATTGTTGTGGCTGCCTGTTGCCGGTTGGGTCCGGGCAGTCTTACGCCACAACTCAGTCTAACCTCGGGTCCTTATTGGGCTCCATGTTTAACCACCCACATTGGATAGGTATTGTGGTGACTACTGGACAGCCGGGCGGTTCCGGGCAGGTTTACATCACAACTCAATCCAACCTCGGGTTAAACACATCGTATTTTCTACATTTACATATTTTGTCTTTCTTCTTTACTTTCTTATATGTAAATATTTGCGGCCCATTATTAAAAAACAATGGTGTAAAGGTTACACCAATCATGGGCCCAACCCATTCTTGAATTTGGGCCCCTCTACTTTATCTTTTCATTTATTAATTAATTTGGCCCAACGCTATTTTCCCCCGTTTAATACGTTCGTTTATTATATATATGTTGGGCTTAGCCTTTTTTAAGCCCAACTTAGCCATGTGAAAAAGGGGAGGCTTAAAGCGTGATTACATACACAAAAAAAGGGGAATGTGAACGCATGAACTTGCAACATAACGTTGGAACTACAAAATAGAAACTGGTGTACTTGCATAGTAGTAACGTATACTTTGGTCATAAAGCATAAGTGACATGAATCAAACCATGTAAACTTGTAGTTAAGTTAAGAATCTAAATTGTATATCACTATTGACACATAGTCTTAACTACAACATAAACCTATATTTTTATTAGGTATAATGTCAAACATAAGCAAATCATGTTTATAAGATTACTACATGTTTACAAAGGTGCTTACTTTTGTTACTAATACAAAAGTATAATTCCACTAGAATTATTCCAACTTAATCATGGTTTTAAATCTATTCACATGACCATGGCACAAATATACTTATGGCATAAATATTCCTAAACACGAAATCATGGTTTTTACTTTATTCATACAAACTTGCAAAGGGGATTTTAAATCTAACCTAGCTATGTACCACATATGTCATCATATAATTCTTGTTAACAATATAGACCTAACATGTTTTTCAATTATGCAAAATATCAAACATAGCCTAGTCATATTCGTAAGTTCGCAAAGAGGCTTACTTTTGTTTTTAATACAAAAGTATGGTCTTATACATAGATCATGATGCCAAATTTTCAACATAATTTCATATGAATTACAATAACCCAAATTTGTTCCAATTACACACAAAATGATTTTTGTACAAAAATATACATTATGGTGGCATAGTAGCAAAACCACATACTTGCATGAATTTCAATTAAACAACTACATACATGTAGCTTCAGCATGAATTACATACTTTACGAATATCCAAACGTATACTTGCATAAAACTACCGCAAACATGTAGTTTTTATAATGAATAACATACTTTGCGAATATCCAATCGTTATACAACATTCCAAATCGATAAGAATCATAGTAACGCACAAATATGAATTACTTATCACCACAAATCAAGTGTACAAACCAACACAGTTATTTGTTCATACCGGAATAATACTCTACTTACAATCGTGTGGCGAATTCTCCAATTCAGGAATTTGGAGATGCGACTCCTTTGACGTAGGTGTTGATTTGATTTGTTTAAGTTGCTTTATGCTTTAGAATTTGCCTCCTAATCGTCTCTCAAATTGGTGGCTACTCCTAGTCGTTCCTCAGCAGCATGGTGGCCTCGTTCTTATTTTTGAATGAATAGATTAGGTAGAGTCTAGGGTCATTTTTATAGAGTTTATGAACTGATTAGGACCATCGATGTTGCTTGGATTGATCGTAGCCATTCATTCGAAAGAGAGACCAATTAGGGGCTGCCACCTAGCCCTAGTGACAAAGTAAGCTACTGAAAATCGGCCAAACACAGACCTGGCCAGCCAGGATGGGTTGGGTTCGACCCGGCTCTGGACCAGGTCGACAGCCCTGTCGACAGGCCTGTCGTCAGCCCTGTCGACATGGCTCGCCCAGGTCGACAGCCCAGTCGGCCTGGGTGCCTTAGGCGGGAACTTTCCCGCCCTGGCCAATTGGGCCCGATTTTGAATTGTTTTTCTGAGCTGTTTTTCTTATGCTCGAATTTTAAACTTAATTCAGAAACTTCCGGAGGCCATATCTTCTTCATACGGACTCCGTTTTTCGAAAACTCGGATTCTATTTCGCGTATTTTTCCGAGACGAACGCAATGGCGTATCCCGTTTCCCTTAGTTTTTTGATTTGAAATTAATTATTCTTTAATTTGTGAATTTCACTGTTATAGAATACACGGGGTGTTACAAGTTTTATGTCTCCTCCTATTACTCTGGGTGCTCACACGAGCAGTCTAGAGACAGGTTAGCTGGTGGTGCGCGAGTAGCTGATTCGGAGGCGGGCAGGAGGCTTCCACGTATGATATATATATATATTCTCCCTGTGTCGTTGGTGGTCGCTACTTGGGCATTAGTAGTGTACCTCCTTTATCTTACTTTTGCTTTGAGACAGTTTGAAAAGTTGTAATAAGTTGTATTTTGGATTTCCGCTTATGCACTGTCTCTCCTGTTTTATGTCAAGTATGTTATTATTATATTTTGTTCCATGCGCTGTGAGACATATTACAGGTTCCTTGTTAGTTCATTTCCTTCTTTCCTTTTCTTCTGACGATCCGTCCCGTGCTAACTGGACATGTGTACAGCGCACTTTTGGAGGAAATGTCGGCTGGTGCGGGGCGGGCCGTCTCAGGATTCTTTGTCGTTTAAGTTCTTCAGGCAATCTGCCATCCCTTCCTTCTTAGTTGCTTCATCACCAGGTGGAACTTGAGGGTCTTCTGCTGCATTTCCTTCTGTCCTAGTAGTTGGTTTTAGCTTATGTTGTACCTAAAGCAAGAATAAAAACAACCACTAGTCCTCGTAAGGTAACAGGTGGTTGTCTCACTGTCGGATGGTATGCCAATATATCTTTCTCTAACAATGGAGAAAGTAAAGAATACCTTCTAAGGAGCCATCATCAGGAGTTGCTAAAGTTTTTCGTCTCAATAATTGGAATTAGATGCTTGTGCGAACCAAAGCCTAGTTCATCTAGATCATACTCCCCTGCCCTTTCTGATCCCTAAGCTGAAGTCGGCAGGAGTACAACTTGTGCTGCGGGTGGATCCACGACATGAGTGGGTTGCCTTGTTGATTAGGGAGAAGAGGTACCTCCCTTATCCATGTTGGAACCGTCATATATTAAAACTTTTCCGTTAATCGAAGCCGTTACACATCCTTTTCCTCATTCTACAACCGCCGACCCTTAGCCAAGACTTCAGGATCGTCGCCCCTAAAAAATTTACCCCTAAACTCCTTCTCATTCACCGTGCCATCCTCCGTAGCAAGCCTCTCTTCCTTAAGAATTGATCCCAAGTGTCAGCAAGAGTCAATGGGTAGTCATTGATCCATGTCAATTCCTGGTACCAAAGGACTCGAGCATAAAAGTTGAGCACTTAAGAGCTGAATTCCCCCTACATTCTCTCTACATTGACTGCCTCATCCTTTATCTCCTAAATCTCTTTGGTTTATCGAGATTTGGAATTTGCAGCAGATTCAAGATCCATCTGAGCATTTTCTTCGAGACTCTTCTTCCTATCTTTGGGGGTGGCAAGCTGAGCCATGAGCCTTTCATTCTCGAGATCATATTCCTCTTTCTCCTTCTTTAAAGCCTCATTCACAACCTTTAGGGATAGGTTCTTCTGGGTGATCGCCCTCAAGTCATCCTCAACTGACTTGGTCTTGAGCAACCATAAATTAAGCCCATATTAGAACCTGGATTGAAGCTCCTGAAAGTGTTGTTTGAGCCTTTTCCACTAATTTTTTAGCAACAACAAGTTTATCCTCATAATCGACTAAGTATTTCTTGTAATGATTCAGGAGTTTCTTGTGGAAGTCCCACAATTGGTTCAAGTTGTCTATGTCAAACTCAAACTCCTAATAACCTCAAATAACCTCAACGAGTATCTGACCATCTCTTGGTACTGGGTTATCAAGTCGTTAACACTTGGTTTTAATTGGGCATCAAAAGGATCAAGCATTGCATGTTGTTGAGGAAAAAAATTTATCCAAGAAAAGTAATGCTGAGGAAAAGTTTTCTTATTCTCCTTTCTGCATTACTTATGGGTGAGCTTCTATTCTTTATTGACGGTATCCCAAGGCTCCTTCTCTTCCTGTCTACAAGACATAATGGCCCCTTTATCTTTCGGAAAGACTGACTTAGATTGTAGGATCAGACCGAATGAAGGCTTGGATGCGACGAACCCTTGACTTGTGAATGCCCGTTGGAAGCCTTATCATGTGATCGAAAGGATTTTTCGTGAGAGCGGAGGGCATAATCATGATGGAATCTTTCCCTCTTGAACCCCCTTTCTCTTTGTCATACATGCTCCCTCTCCTACCTATCGCGGTCCCACTCTTCTTTATCGTGCCTTTCCAGGGGTTCATGTTTGGATAAGCTTCTTGGAGAGGGCCCAATCCTATAAAGACTTGAGCCGATATTTCGATGATAATTGATTCGTTTTTTCATCCAGACTATAATACAAGTGAAAAACTTAAGTCAACACTGATCACATGGTAACTAAGTGCTATTATGTGTAGTGCTCATGTTATGTGTGTCCTAGTGATTCTTCAAAAGGAAATAAGCCCAGAGTTTGACCGGTCAGAGTGGTCTTCCCAGCTATGACTTGTGTAGTCTCATCTTTGAAGGCCATGAAGAATGAAGCAGAATAGAAGTTATGAGTATAATACGACACATCTGGCAGAAGAATGTTGCTTTGACCCTAAACTACGATTCAGTGCCTCTCAATTCGCTTCCACGGCCAGAGACTTGGCCGGAGTTCTTAGCAAATAACTCTTTGGAATGCATATTCTCCGGAGAGTGACTCTTATGTCCTTCCTCGACCTCTTTTATTGGCGACTTCTCCTACTCTCCTCCCTCGTTCACTTCCTCCATAGGGTAACAACTAGCCCTGGAGAAACTAATTCATTAGCAGTGCCTTCAACTTGGGACTGAACTTGTGGTTCAACTGCTAATGCCCCCCCCCCCCGACTAGGGGCCTAGCTGTTGGAGCTCGGGTGCACCTCTTCCCACTCCTCCAACTTGGGAACTGCATATGCCTAAACTTTGGTATATGTTAAGTGAATATAACCGGTGTAGGAGTTCATTAGCGATTGATGCTTCAAGCATCCACCATACAGCCTATCTTTCCTCAATGGATACAAAACAACAGCACTTTAGTACTTGGCATAACAGCCCCTGGTGCAACAGCAATTATCAGCTTGTCTTGGGGGTGGTGAGTTAGTAGTAGTAGTGGAAAAATAGCTTTGTTACCTATTCCATTAGGAACTACAAATTTTTTGTTCCATCATATTCATGCATTTATGATTCATGTAACTTTAGTAATACTACTGAAAGGTTCTCTTATTACTCGTAGTTCCCATTTGATACCCAAAGTAAATCTCTATTTTCCTTAAAGTAGCCAAATCTTCATGATGGACATTGCCTATTGGCTTTGCCGGACTCTTGACTACATAAAGACATAAAGTGTTTGTTATGCTTAAGTGAATTTGATAGAAGTAAACGACGATGAAACCCTTATAGCACTAAATCCACCTTCTGGTGAAGCATTCTTCTTATGGAATGTAAAACCAACATAGTTTAGTGTTCCCTAGCTTGGTGTACCCATCATTATAACTAGGTTACCGAAGTGGCTTCAAGTAAGTGAGGGATGGGTTACATTTTATGGTGCTTGAAGTTGAATAAGAAGGCAATATCCTTGAAGCTGGGTTCTCGATGCATATACTCTCTATATAATATGTACATTGTGAAAAGATAAGCATATGCTATTGGATGCAACTGCATGGGCGCCGGTTTCATGTGATAGAGAAAGTTCTGGATAGACAGGCCAAAAAGAGGAATACACCCTACACTGCACTTCTGGCAACTACATGCCATCCAAAGGGTTATAAAAAGTCTTGCCCAAGGCCAACACCTGATTTTTTTGAAATGAATCATGTGCTTCTCACATAGCCTTCAGCTTTGCCTCATCCATCAATAAAGGCCAAGAATCGATTGGGTCATCTAAAAAGACTTACCGGGTAGAGTGTTAGGAGCACTAACACCATCACCCTCTTCTTCTCTTGAAGAGTTCAATTCCTAAGATGATAAGGTCAACTATTTCCCGTGAGGTTGAACTTTGAACGGTGAATCTTCATTATCAAATTTAGTTCCAAAATTAGACTTTGAGCCAGATTTCTGTAGACTATATTTTTATTCCCGGCTTCAGAGGCTATTGTGGAATATCTTATTGGCAAGATCGCTGTGTTGCACAAGAAGTACCATCGGTCAGAGTGATTAACCTACACCTCCTAGTGCATTAACAAGTGAAGTATGTGCAACTTGGTACAAAGACTGTGCAACGACATCAGTAGAAGTGTCAAAAACTAATGACGACTGACAATTCATTGGACCATTATTCCCGACCATCTCATCGAATCATCCTCATAAGAAATTCCAAGCTGTAGATCTGGCGAGGAGAGATTTCCTATTGTTTAGGTAGTTTTGAGTTATATGCAAGCCCAACAATGTTCATATGCAAGTGTCGAAGTTCACGTATTCTTTACCTTATTTGTCTAGAGGTCTAAGTATATGAATGTAGTCTTAAGTCACTTTATTGTTGTCCTTCACAAGTCACCTAGTATGAAAGTCATTCAAGATCGACAATGAAAGTTCATGAACAATTCTTTGAATATATGGACAGTTTAATCATATCTGGAACGACTAATCTAGATCGACCTAATCTGTATCGACCAACTCTGGTTCAACCTTTCCGAATCAGTCAATTCTGGATAGAACTTTCCATATCCGAACACTACTAACAAGTTCCCATTTCATCTCCAACTCCACTTTGAGAAAATTCCAGCACTTTCCCTAAGCCTTCGTGTCTCTCTCTCCACGATTTGGAAGCAAAACTTGTCTTCTTTCCATTTTCCCCAATCACCACCTCACTTCAGCACTGCCATAGTTGCGATTTACCATTGTCGTAGGTTACACCTAAACCACCTCTGACATAAGTGCAATAAAAATCAAAACCAAAAGTCAAAACCAAGTAAATGTAATTGAGCCCGCCTATTTCAATTTGAGGTCAGGATTTCACGGTGTTGGTAGCAGGAGATTTTGGTGATTAATGAAATCGAAGTCAGGTCGAATTGGTTTAGGGTTTGGTGGAGATAGAAAAAATTCGGTTCGACAAAAGAAGTGAAAAGTAAAAGGTAAAACATATGTGGGCCTTGTATATACAGAGAAGAGTTAAAGACTTTTCCTCTTTCTCTACTTATTTAAAAGGCTGACAATTTAGAACCGCTATACCGATCCAGAATCTGGTTTGATCACTGAATCGAAAATTAAAAAAGGAAAAAAAAGAAAAGAAAATTGGAATGAAAGATTCTAACATTCCCCTGACATGGTTGATAACTTCACGTGTTGACTCAAGTACGAGAATCGACTTAACCTGATAACATGCTCAACTTGTGCAAACAACAATGTTGTGTGGCAATGATCTCCGTGTGTGCAATCACATGTGAAAGCCAGCAAATCAACACAACTGACTATATGGAAAATGAATTCAACCTTTTGACTCAACGTGGTTTGAATAATTACCTATATCTCTTAGTAACTTTGATCAAAGGCTTTGGTCTGACAAATTCCATCGAACATAGTATAAAGTATGCCAGCAATTTATGCAAAGTGGAAGAATCCAAGTGTCATTGCAACTCAAAAGGACACGACTATTCATCACCGCTTACCTAAAGATAGATGACATCCCATTGAGATGTTGCTCAACTGATTTAAAGCACGTTTCGTTCTCAACGCGATGGGGGTAAAAATGTTGACTTGCATTTTGAAAAGGCCGTCAAGTTCATGGAGATTCTTAGTTGAGGCACTCATGACTTAGAAGCAACTTTGGCTCAGCACAACCCATTTTGATTGGACTTCGGATCGATCAAGAAACCTAAAAAAAAAAAAAAACTGAATTGGTTACACATCCAATTCTATCAAGCAGAAAAGTTGAATTCCAGAATGACCAAGTCCTAGATCGGAAAAGCAAAATGAAAGATATTCCAGTTTGGCCAACATTTAGTATGGCCATACTGAACCGGACTTATGCCAAATCGAATTAGCCATTACCAGTGATTGGTCCCACTAACTCCACTCTCCTCACCACTCCTACTTTCCCACGAACGTCTCATGCCGAACCGGATTCGTTCCTTACCTATAGATAGCAACCTGGGACATCTGAAAATCTTCTTCTAGCTTCTCTCACATAAGTTATTTATTGTAATCATGTTATACTCAAGATTTCTCAATTCCGTACCCTTTTATTCTCAATCACTAGCAGAAATTAAGAGAAGTTATAAAGTGAACATAGGGAATTAATAGTCGAACCATTATAAATTGTTGTGTGCTCTCTTTTCCTCATTTCCATTTATAATTTCTTCAATTTTATTCTTTCTACATACTTTTTGGTGTTTGAGCCATTTTTTGTGCAAACAAAAATGGTGTTAGAAAAATAAAGAGAAAACAATGGAGCATTGAAGGTCTATAGCATAAGATATTGACATCCAGTCAATTGGAAAAGGCTACACTTCAATTGGAACTCCTTCCAATAAACTGTTAGGCCTATCCAATCTGGTATGCCTACCAAGACGATTTGATTTCCATCTTGTTTCAGTTGGATTGCATTGTGCTTTAAGTGGAGTGGAAATCCCTTCTGACCGGCAGCTGAGAATTTCAGTCAATTAGACATGCATACTATGAATAATTACTAATTCAAGTTTTCAAAGGCAAATTTGTAAATTTTGAAGTGTTTTAGAGTTTCTACTATAGATTTTTGCATGTCCTTGATATGAAGATGGATATTATATTATACTACTATAACACATTTGAAGTGCTTTAGAGTTTCCACTATAGATTTTTGCATATCTTTGATTTGAAGACAGCTACTATAAACACATTTGTACAATGATCGCTGTAATATAAAGGATACGTTATACGGCTTCAGGAAGTAAATATTATTTAGAAAAAAATGTTCATGTATTTTTTTTATTTCTTTTGAAATTTGATATGCATGAATTCTCGAGACAAATCTAACAATTTATATCAAAACTTAGTACACACATTTTTATTGAAGAGTATCCAAGTATGGATAAGACCACAGCGACTCTAAACGTATTAGAAACTTAGTAAATCTAAAGCATAAGAATGATGAATCGATTGAAGGACATTTTAATTTTTTTAAAGAAATTGTGAATAAACTAGTGATTGTTATATTGAAAGGTTATTGATGATACATAAGACCTGATGTTGATGAGTTCATCATTAGAGGACGGAGAAATACATGCGATTGCATTAAATAAATCAAATTCGGATGGTGTAGTTTTAATAATATCAGTAGTTAGGTGGTTTCTATTGAGGAAATGCGGATAATGAAACAAATGGTGGGAATAATAATGAAGAAAAGTAGAGATTTGATCAAAAGGTTCTTTACAATACCAAAACTATTTTTATATATTAAACTTAAATAGTAATAGTAGAAAATAAAAGTAAAATTGAAATTAAATTGAAGGTATTTCAGTATATTTCAATATTTTGGCAAAACGGTAATTTTCATAAACAGTTGGATTTGCAATGGAAGTTATAAAATTGTGTAGCTCTCATTCTCAAATCGAGATGGATTATTCAGTTAATTATGTTGAGCATTGTATGAGTGAGATATTGTGATTTTAGCTAGTTAGGCTAAAATCATTTGTGAGCAACAAACCAAGCTACAACGAATTGAACTGAGTTGGAAATTCAAATTCAAAATAAAATCATTGTTTCAGTTTCCCCCTTCAAATCCTATTAAAAAAAGCATGCATATTTCTTTCTTATTTATAAAAATAACCGAAATTATTTTCTTCCTCCTTCCTTTATCTTACCACTAAATCTCATTCCGGAATTCAAAGTGCGTTGCAATCATAACAAGGATATATAATCTAGAATCAGAATCGAAGGCTATTACGAAAATTTTCAAAGTCACAAGCAAGGAAATTTGATAATTTGGCTTGATTTTGGTTAGTGAATTTATCAATTCTTGCACAATGCTCTGGTAATGAGATGGAATTCGTCAAGTATATCGTAGGTTTAAGCTATAACGTAAATTTTGTAAAAAAAAGATGATATAATGTTCTTAGGAAACTATCAGAAACCCTATTTATTACAAATTCGAATATGATGTATGTCGAAATTGTAATCGATATATATATATATATATATATATATATATATATATATATATATATATATTAGAATGTAATGACTCTAATATCATATTTGAGTGTGTATTACATGATCATATCTAGATCCAAAAATTCACTGGAAAAAATCATGCTTCTTAGTTGTGCAACATCTGTGCATATCGATGCACCTGGTGTATAACCCAAATATTGGCCAATTTAGGCATTTAAATTGCCTGGTTGATACACTTTATTTTGATCTTTTGTGCAGTGTTCTCTAATGGATTTATGGTGATGTGTTGATATGTATGGTTGTTTTATAAGGAATAGTTTGATGATAGCAAGGAAAATTCTTGAATGGTGCATAAATGTGTAGCTTAAAGATAGTGAGGTGTGGTTGTAGTGTATGCAGTTTTGTATGGTTGAATGAAATATATGGAATTAAGCGATGACGATGAGGTATGAGTATAGTGCGTAAGGTTTTTAATTGCATACTTTGACAACGTAGTATATCTGTGGGGGAAGAATGAATACTTGAATCTTGTAGCGCACACGATAGGTTCTTGATTCATGGCCTAGAAGAGTTTTGATATGGACAAAAGACAACATGTTTCAGGAGTGATTGGACCAAATGTAATAAGTGTAATCATTACGTAATACGCGTAATCATTTACCATAGGTTGCAAGACCAGATTACGTAAATGTGAAATTATTTGTCGCATGAGTGATCCTTTAAGGTAGGTGTTCTAGTTTGGATCAAATTTAGATAGTATAATATCATTATTAACACACATGGTCAAAGTAATGCATTACATTTTAGGCTTAAATCATGTTACATCAATTTTGAATTAGTGCACCTATATTAGATTGATTTTACTCATTCAAACGTATATTTGATTGCTCTTATATTTTATCCATATTATTCAAATGCATGTCTGTCCTATTTGATGATAACATCGTATGTGTAGATAAAGACAAAAGAAAAAATTTGAGTGTTCGTTTCATGTTCATAACATATAATAAAAAGAAAGCAATTTTTATTATGATGAGCAAGAGAATGAGTTGAAATTTATTAATGGTTGCATGCTAAAATAAGAGCATATGTTCAATTAGGCTAAAGATGTATGGTATAAATATGATGAGACTTATACGATAGCTCAAAGATTTAATAGAGTCTTATTTTAATAGAATAATCAAAAGAAAAAATTGCAACTTTTCAACTTGATATAAAGGCACAAAGTATGGAAGAGAATAATATGGAGGTCCTGCACGAAAACAGAATGTAGTAATATGTAAACAAATTAAAAAAAGAAGTATGTGTTTTCAAATTAGATATGGTAATATAAACTTATGTGGACCAAGATAAAGCATGCAACGAGAAGCCTTTATGGTATTACAAGCAATTCTATTTTATTGATGATACACACGTTCAATTGAGAGGCATTCATAATTAGGTGGTCAGAGACTAGTTGAGTTTTCAAGGACAGAGAGATTTGCTTTCATGGTGACATTGTAAAAAGGCGAAGGTGGAATTTAAATGACTTTTACGAAGATGTACAATGAAGGTGGGGATCATTGTAATTGATGATAAGGTGTTTCCAGATTGAGTAAGAAGATTGAAAAGAAGAGATGGAATATCAAAGAGAGAAAAAAGGCAAAGCATCGAAGACGTGCATCTTAAGTTACAGACATCTAGTCGATTAGAAAAGGCTACCTATCTTGACTGGTATAGTATCAAATCGACTAGTTTTTCTGGTAAATTTTGCCCGATTACATGAGTACTTCTAGTCAGCTGGATCCATATATTACAGAAAATATGGATTTGAGTTTCCAAGGACAATTTTTTCATTCTTAGAGTGTTTTAGATTTTCTAATGACTATTATAAGTAAACCTGTATACATGTGTAACAAACCAAAAAATTTAATAAAGTAAAAGGTTAATAAAATAAATATTAATTAGAAAAATATTGAGAAATGGGAAACAGGGGTTGCGCCATTGTGTCCGTAATGAAATTCTGGCTAAGATAAACATTATTTGTTTAAATCAAACATATAACGAAAAAGATATTAAAGAAAGAAATTTGTAATTTGAATTTGAAATAGTGATAAAACATCAAATTAAAACAGAAATTAATACAATGATAATCACGATCAGATGAGTGACACAGACCCCAAGTGGGTCAACCCACCTAGGCGATGTGCGGAACCAGGAATGCATGTCTTCGGTCATTTTTGGATAGCTTTTGGGGTGCGTTCTTCCAGAGAATTTTTTGATCTAATGGCTTAAAATATTAGTCTAAAATCCAATGATCTAAAACACTCTAGCTCTATTATAAGCATGCTCCAAACCTAGCCTAATTCCCACTACTCCTTTCTCTACCTCCATCTTAAATATTCTTCTTCTCAAATACATTTCTAATAGAGTGCCGATACTTGGGTTTGCATATACTTTGGGGAATATTCATCGATAGAGATTTTCCTACCGGCGCTAAATTGGATTACTTTGAAAATTGTGAGTATATTTCAGCAATTACAAGATTTAGTACAAATTGAGTTTTTCCTGAGAACATAATAAGTTGTAGATTTCTTCCAATTTCTATTTTCCTTTCTGTCAATAATCTATGTAATCTGATTAAACTTCTATCCTTTCTTTTTTTTGATTCAGTAATCTATTACTGTAGTTTTATTTGGTTCATTTATACCCTTTTTCTTCGTATGTAATTTCACTACAGTTCAGTTTCAGTCTTATTTTATTTTAGATTTGTTCTTATTTATCCGAGGCCTGGCCGTGCGATAGCCTAGGCTATTGTCTTTTTTATTTTGATGTCGAGTTTAGGCCTTCAAGAGCCTAAAACATTTATTTCTTCTTGTTTATGCATTGTTTGGGTTAAAATATGAAATTTACAATAAAAATGCAATTGGGAAAAATAAGAAATTTGCATAAAAAGGATGAATGGGGTTTTTGAAATTACGCAACAAAGACAATTAACTGTAACTTTGATAAACTGAATAAATGAATAATTGGATAGACGTTAAAATGGTAGGGAGTGGGTTGTACAATGAGATTAAATAAAAGTGATGTTTATAAACTTATGCAGTTAATGCCCCGCTATATCCTTGCTACATCATATAGCAGATTTCTACCGTTATACTATTTCCAAAAATCCTTTGAAATAGCCTTTCTGCTTAAAACCCTAAATATTCTAGTATTCCCGATATATCTCATAATTTCGGCTATATTCTGTTATTCCCGCTATACCTTCTATAAATGTAACAATATAAAAAACTGTCTTTTATATATTCTGAAATTAGTTTTAATAGAATTTTTAACATATATTTTTCAAAATAGAAAATACTATAATATTCTATTAAATTTAGTCAAGCTGAATAAAAGTTTGCACGTATTTACATATATTTGTACATTTTTTCATTTAAAATTAAGAATGTACTAATTATAATTAAATTGAATGTTAATTTATCATTTATATACTTGTAAAAATAGTAAACATAAGTTTTATATGGTCTTTTATACTCATCCAATATATCCTGCTATTTCCTTGCTCCCCGCTACAACTTTTTGCACCTCAACCGCATTGGATCCGCTGGGCACATTAACTGCACAGTTATAGATAACCTATAAATTTAGGTTTATGATATATAAAAATTACATAAAGAGGCTAGGCTTATTAAAAAAATTTAAGGTAGGCGTTAAGTTTAAATAAAAAATTATTAAGTATATCTAGTAGGGATTCGTTTCGGCAGCGATGGCTGATTAGGGAAAATAAAGGGCTCATAGTATTGATCTGTTTTGGTAGTAAGGGTAGACTGATTGGAGAAAGTAAGAGTATAATTAAAATAATTATTGGGTATTAAGTCCATGGGTGACTTATGTTAATTTGCATTTATGGTTGGGGATCTATATCAGTCAGTATTCCTTTTTATGACACTACTGACTACACCGAGATCTCACGAGGAGGCGGAGGCACGCTTATATTGAACTGGGTAATAAGGGCTCCAAACAATGTGGGTACAGCCGTGTTCCACTATAGCGATGAGCATGCATCGCGTCGATTAGGGAAGATAAGACGCTGTGATGTCAGTAATTTTCGCTACGTCCTTAGAGCAGATGGGTTAGATCTGACAAACCCCGGACCATAGTTGGCATAGGTTATCAAAATTGTGGTTACGAGCCATTCTATGGGTAGAATTAGGTTATATCCTAATTTATGAATTATAGCAAATGATGAAGAAATCGAATGATTTGACAATCGACTATATTCTTGTTCTTATTTACTGTGCCGAGCTTCCATTTATTATCCTATCCGGATTTCCTCTTTTATCACTCATGCTAGTAAGTACTAAACTTACGGGCTTTACGTCTGACTAGTTTCCTTTTTCTCTTCTTCCTTTTCCCTACCCAAGTTCTCAGGGTGGAGATTTAGTGCTTGAAAGAGCTTTGACCCTGCTCAGTCCTTTCGAGATCCTCATTTGTCTTGTTCTTTGTTCTTACATGTACCTTTCCACATTTGATTTATTAACTGTACTTGATGTTAAGGGATACTTTTTATTTGGTACTTTGATTTGTTGTTTTAAGAGACAACTAAGGTTTTATTACTCATGATGTAATAATGCCTCTTATTTTGCTTTAAATGAGATTTTAAATTCCGATGTGTTTTATTTATGATGTCTTGTGAATTTTAGCCTCTGTGATGTTATTTTATACCTAAAATGCTTCATAATTATTAATGGATTACTTATACGGGTATTGCTAAGAAATATGGGGTGTTACATTGGTATCAGAGCCTAAGGTTAAAAGATCAATAAAAAGTTCTTATTTTTAAAAAGGCCTTTTAAGGAAAAGTGTTTTCAAACTAAAAAGGTTGTTTTTGAAAAATATCCCCTTAAGTCAATTACAAAATTCCCTTGATTATGTTCTTGAATTCTTCACTTTTTTCCACTCGCTGCATGTACGGGCTCCTTTTTTTCCTGAGGGTAACCCCATTCCGACTTTGTTCCATCGATATGTAAAAGCCACGACACCAGTTGAAGGGCAAGGGAATTTCCAAGATCCTGCTCCAGCCATGTTGGCTCCTCCTAATCCACCACCAACGACTAATTTCTCTAAGCTTTGCAAGGATTTCACTGCTCTTGGCAACAAGAATTTTCTTGGTTCAGAGTCTTTCGTGGAGGTCCTCGCTTGGCTTAGCAACACCAAACACATATTTTAACTTTGGAGTGGGATGATAAGAGGAGAGTTCAATTGACTATGTGGCAACTGAAGGGCGAAGCTTTGTTTTGGTGGGAGATGGCTAAGGCAGAGCATGATTTTGAGACTTGGGTTGACTTTACGCTGAGGTTTGGAAGGAATTTTCTATCTCTGGTGGAAGAGGGCATGCAATTGAAGAAAATTCTAGTTTTGAATCAGATTGATCTTTTGGTGAAGGAATATGTTAATCATTTTAATGAGCTTGCTAGATTTGCAATGGATTTGGTGAATATGGCTCATAAGAAGGCTCTAAGGTTCGCTAAGGGTTTGAATCAATCATTTTAGGGAGTGACTATGACTCATATTCCCATGGGTGGCCTAAGAAAGTCAATAAGAAGCCATAAAAAGAACATATTAAGAAAAAGCTTAAATGCCATGGATGCGGCATGACATGCCATTTTGTGAAGGACTGCAGGAAGACTGTTAAGAAAGGAAGCTGCTTTAATTGTGAAAAATAGAGTCACTACAACAAACAATGTCCTCAGAAGCAAGGGCAAGGAGTTGATTCATCTGGGGCACAAATGCATGCACTGGAGGCGACTCAGACTAATGTTAGTTCGGATAGGGGCAGGAAGATCGCAGTCGAAGGTTTGATATCTCTTTATAACTTACCAGTTAGGACCTTATTTGATTCTGGCGCTTCACAATCATTCATTTCTACTTCATTAGTCGATTGTTTGTACTTTAGTATATTTTTTGTTTCTTATCCAGTAGTAGTTTCAAACCCTATAAGAGGTTCGGCTCATTTGTCTATGATGTGTAAGGGTTTGAGACTCTGTTTTAGGCATCAAGTTTGATTGTGGCACCTATGTGCTGGAGTTCTCAGGTTATGTTATTATTATGCGGATGGATTGGCTGACCTTGTATGGTACCATTCTTAACTATGAGAGGAGGGTAGTGAGATTGATGACTTGTCATAGTAGGGCCCTCAAGATATCTTGCGACCCGTGAGAGTCAGTCATGTTGAGCGTTTTAGAGTTCCTAGATACTTCTATCGATGATGTCGGCTTGGTACCTAAGGTGATATATTTTCCCAATGTATTTAAGGAGTTGAGAGGAGTAATCCGAGGCCAGAGATCGACTTCTGGATTTATTTGACAGAGAATTCTACGCATGTTGCATTGTTAGTACATCATATGGATCCGAGGGAACGGAAGGAACTGGGTAAGCAAGCGGGAGAGATATTAGAGAAGGGCTTTATTAGATGTAATATATTTGAGTGGGGAGCACCAGTCATATTTTCTACTAAGGTAGATGGCTCTCTCCATCTATGTCTGGATTATAGAGAATTAAACAAGATTACAAAGAAGAACCGACACCCACTCCCTTAGATAAACGATTTGTTTGATCAGTTAGTAAGTGCATCCATCTTCTCTCAGTTATATTTGGTGATTGGGTTTCATCCGCTTCGAGTTGCTGATGATATTGTTTATAAGACAGCTTTTAGTACTCCAGATGGATTTGTGGTTATGCCCTTTGGGCTAACCAGTGCATCAACATATTTTATTTATTTGATGAGCCGAGTGTTTAGGGAGTTCCTAAATAATTTTATGGTAGTATTTGTGGATGACATCTTGATATTCTCAAGAAATGAGGATGAGCATGCATTGCATTTGGTAAAGCATTTCGTGCCCATCAGTTGAAGGCAAAGTTCTCAAAACTGACACTTTTGGCATAAGGAAGTGATGTCCTTGGGGCATGTGGTTTTGGAAGACGATATAGTGGTGGATCCAGTTAAAGTGGTTGTTATGCAAAACTGGAAGGTACCTAAGAACTCGACTGAGGTAAGGAGCTTTCTAGGTTTGGCTGGTTTTATCGGAAATTTATTAAGGACTTTGCATGGATTTCAGCTCCGCTTACCCACCTTACTAGGAAAAACTTGGTATTCTCATGGGACGTGGATTGTGAGGATTCCTTTATGAAATTGAAGAAGGCTCTCATGACTGCTCCAGTGTTGACTCTTTTAGACGGAGCTAGGATGTTTATAGTGTACACAGATGCTTGTGGTACAGGATCAGGTGCAATCCTAATGTATGAGGGTAGGGTTGTTTGTTATGGAAGCAGACAACTAAGGGTGCATGATAAGACTTATCCGTCCCATGATTTAGAGATAACAACTATTTTTTCCCTTAAGACTTGGAGACACTACTTGTTGGGCAAGAGGTTTAAGTTATATACGAATCATAAGTCTCTCAAGTAACTTCAGTATCTATTCTCGCAAAAGGATCTTAACTTGAGGCAACAACATTGGATGGAGTTTCTAGCATCCTACGATTTCGAGATTTCTCATACCCAGGGAAGGGGAATGTAGCAGCGGATGCTCAGAGTAGGCAGAAGATGAATTTGAATCCATTATTCGTACAGTGTCAGAGTTTATTTCATCTTTCGATTCCAGACCATCTACAGATTATGCACCAGGATTATTAGCATCGCTTGAGATGCAACCTACTCTATTGGAACAGAATGGATACAACCAGCGTGACGGACAACATCTAGCCGATATCCAGGAAAGATTAGACAGAGATGAGACCCCTAGGAACTGCTCTGGATAATCGGTTGATGAGAGAGAACAATTATGAAGTGATGGCATGTTAAGTGTACACCGCACGGGAGACGTGACGAGTGTGGTATTATTAGAGGCCCATCACTCTCCGATGGCCATCCTTCCGGGTGGTGATAAGATGTATAGAGATTTGAAGAAGGTCTTCTATTGGAAGGGGATGAAAAGAGATGTGGCAGATTTTGTAGCGAGATGCATATCATGTCCAAGAGTTAAGGCTGAGCAAAAGAAACCAAGTGGATTATTTCAGCCCTTAGATGTGCTATTGTGGAAATGGGAGAGTGTCTCCGTGGATTTCATAGATGATCTGCCTAGATCGAGGAAAGCAATACTAGCATTTTGGTGATCGTGGAGAGATAAACCAAGAGCGACCACTTCATCCAGTCAAGAATAAGATGACAACATTTGGGTTAGCCTCGATATATTTGAGGCAGATCGTCAGACTTCACGGAGTCCACACGAGTATCATTGGTGATGGAGACCCTATCTTTAACAACGAGTTTTGTAGGAGCCTACAGGAGGCGTTAGGGACACAACTGAGACTTATTACTGCACACCACCCTTCGATTGATGGTCAGACCAAAAGAGTTACTTGGGTTCTTTAGGATTTATTACGTTTGTGCATTTTAGGCTTCGGAGGGAGATAGGAAAAGTATCTTCCCTTTGTTGAGTTTGCTTATAACAATAACTACCAGGCAAGTATTGGCATGTCTCCTTTCAAAGCTTTGTATGGATAACCCTATAGATCACCATCTTGTTAGTGGGAGACTAACGATAGGCTTCTTTTTGGATTGGAGATTATCAGAGAGACCTTATACAAGATCGACTTAATTCGAAAAAGGATGAAGACAGCTCAAGACAGACAAAAATCTTGCTAGGAAATGCGAATGTGAGTCTTAAGGCAAGACTAATAATAGAGGGGGTAGATAGTGTTTCATACATCCAATCCCATGCAACACTGGATAACGTAGAGTTTTATTATTATCAATATCCAAGTACAATCTCCTTGATTTCATGGCTACAAGCTTAACACCGCTCCAAACACCCTTGATCCTATGGCTACGAGGTTAACACCGCTCCCTTTCCTTGATGTCAAGGCTACAAGGAACACACCCTTTCCCAAATGACTACAACAGCCCTATAACTCATCAATAACACTTCAATTCAGAGAGTAGTGGACAGAGAGTGAGAAATGAAGAAGTTTTATATAATTAGAGTAGAAGTGTAGAAATCAATAAAATGATAATAAATAATGGTGGGATGAAGCGGGGTGAAGATGGAGAAGAAAGTCTATAAAAAAAAAAATCAAAATCATCCCCAATTTATAAGATTGGAATGGTTGCAACGTCTCAAAAACGTTACAAATGGTGAAAAGACACTTCCTTTGAAAATTGAATCTGACAGTTGTATGTCGACATACCCATATATGTATGTTGACATATATACATATTTTTTATTTTTAAAACTTATTTTTCAAGTATTTAATTATATATATTATTCTAGAAATTCTTGGATTAAAACTTAGCGATATAAATGAATATTCTATAGTGTAAAAACATATGAAAACACAATAATACATTATATAAACATATTTATAAATTTGTAACTATAAAACTATAAAATTATAAAACTATATGTAAAATTATATATTAGACTTAAAATTTATATTTGAAATCATAAGTAAGATAGGAAAACAATTTGAAATTACAATTTGAATTTTGAAAATCCGAGTTTGAAATTTGAAAATCAGAATATAAACTTGGAGTGATATTCAGAGTCTTATATATAAACTAGAATCTATTACTATATTTGTCTTGAACTCTTGAAAACTTGATTACTCATGAGTCTTGAATCTCTCTTGAATTCTGAATCTCTTGGAACTCTAAAACTATACAATCTTCAGTATTCAGGTCCTGTATATAAATCCTGCATATATATGTATATATATATGTGTATATATATATATATATATTCTAGATAGAGATGTTAGTACATATTTTATAATCAATTAATAATGATAATTCAAATAAGGCTGTTGTCATAAAAACTCAATTCTACAACAATCTCCCCCTTTTTTATTATGACAACCTAGATTTATAAATTTTTCATGCTTGTTCATTACCTGTTGATAATTTCTGATCTGGTCCTTCTGATACTCCCTTTTCATCATGAATCATACATACCCCCCCCTTAAACTAAGTCTAACTAATCCTTATTTTATGATTTCTCCCCTTTCGTCATCAACAAAAAGAAATTCTAAATATACTCTCCCAAAATTTACACCAAAAATATCTATAACCTATATCAATCTATATATTATAAGATTATAATTCTTAGTACTAATATATATGACTCCTCCTAAACTCATGCCTATATTATTCTAAAAGTATAAACAAATCAAACAATCCAAGTATTGTAGTTAATATCTATAGATGTTTCAATCACTATATACAAGTTTAAAATTCAAGCAATCCAAACCAATCAATATTTACAAACAATGTTCAAACAAATTCAAATCAAACCAATCAAATGAATCATACCAAACAATTTCAAATCAAACGTCTCTTGAAACTTCTACCCATTCATCTTTTCCAAAGATAGGGACTTTCTTGATGTCCTTCCAGCTTTCTTTATTGGTGAGTGGTGCTTTGTTGTTTTCATCTCTGAAATGGTAAGATATTGACCAGTGAATTACGTCAAAGTGTTTCTCTTCTCATTTGAATAAATTCTAGATGACGCTGATGACGTAGTATTATGGATAGGATATTCTTGAATGAATTCAAAGTTTCTTCAAGATTTTTACTCAAATTATGAATTGGATTTGCCATAATCTGATATTTTAGATAACAATTGATTAGAGAAGAAGGAGAAATGATATAATACATTTTTTTGGTATAAATAGGTATTTATAGGGTCTAGAATTTGTTGGAATTGAATAGACATTAGTTAGTTACTTAAATTTTAAATTTTGAACAAATTTGAAAACCTGACAGTTATATGTCGACATAGGGATAAATGTGTGTCAACATACATAAGTATTTTTTTTTTAGAAATTTCCATTCTTTAGCTAATTCTTATTATGTTATTTTAATTTATTTAATTTTTATGTTTTTATAGTAACTTAAAGATATTTTTGACATAAATGAAACACCATTCATTTTAACTTGAAATTAAATGCATCCAACTAGTATGAGACACTAAATACGAGTTTTGAAAGCAAATATGAAAGATAACATAAACTGGATAAGCATAGATTTCAACAGATGATGAGGAAGATGATATTCCAAGTTTTCTTCCTATTTTGCCAATGAATTTAGACATATAGGTATGAGTATTTTTGAGTTTCTTTTGGTTCTTGGCCAGTTTTGCTTGATTTTGGACAAGCATTTCTTTGGAAATATTTCTAGATGGATGGATACTCCACATTTTCCAAAGAAGTTTTTTCTTCTTCTTCGATATACATAGGATCTTGTTGTTGTTGCATACGAGCTTGTTTACCTTCGTAAGTTTCACAAGGCATAAATGTGAGTGGAATTTGCATAAGATGTATATTTGATGAGTCAAACACCTTTCTTGGCACAAATTCTTCTACTTTGAAATCAACTCCGAAATATTTGGAAATACGAGTAAGTTAAACTCCATAATAAAGAGTGTTTTATCTTGTTGACATTTCATTAGGCTTAAATTATTTTAAAATCATATCGGCCCAATTGATGTCATAAACACCAATAACAGTAAAGAGTGCTTTTTGGACTTTGAGGGTAGGATTATTGAAGTTTCTGGAATGAGGAGTGACTGTACGTTGAAGGAGGAGGTTGATTTTTTAATTCCAAATGAGCATCGCTTTCAAATATGTGATGAAAGGTTTCCAAATCCGTTTCATCAATTTCGAATTCCGAAAAATACATGCTCGTACTCTTGCAACGCAAGATATTACCCAAAATTTTGTAATCTAAAACGATTTGAGTTCCTTTTACGCTACTCCATATTTGATTTTCATCTCCTTCGTAAAACCCATGATTAAGATTAGCATAGAACGTCATTTTGACTATATTAGGATAACATACTTCGTTGTTATCACGTGAATCTAATAGACTTGAAATTCCATTTTCTTCGAAAAGAGAACGAAGATTGTAATATGGAAAATCTTCAAAGATGGCGAAGGTGCCCGTATTGACTTTTCCATTTGCTAGTTAGTCAACATAGGCATTTTTTTGCTTCTCTATCATTGTAGAGATATCCTTTGTTGGTTCTCGATAATCCCATTTTTAAGGTGTGCTAGAGGAAGCCATTAAATATTTGGTTTTTGAAGAGTATGGATATGAAGAGAATTGTTTGAATTTTGAATGAGAGGTAGAGAGAATAAGATTGAATAGATATATAAATAGAGATTGAATGGGCACAACTTTTCTGAAATAAATGACACCTTTTCAGACCTTACGAGTTGGTGAAAAGTTGGAGAGAAGTTTGAAAGTTTAAACTTTTGAAATTCAAATTTTGAATTTCAATTTCTGGTCTATATGCCAACATGCTCATTTATGTATGTCGACATACATGTAGAATTTTAAAGGACATGTTGTTTTGACTTTTTGGTTTTAATGTTTTTTATATTCTAGATTTATTATTTTCTGAATCAATATTAATCCTAACAAACATCCAATTTTTTATTATTATATTTACAATTTATTATTTTATTATCATTATTTTGAATTTCAAAATTTAAATTTCTAATTTGAATTTTCAAGTTTGAATTTTAAAATTTAAATTTCAAATTCAAACAAAGCAAACAAAACATCCATTCGACCAAAAAATAATAATTAATTAAGGTGTACCTGGTTTTAAAATCCAGTTCTTCGATCCTTTCTGAATTCTGAATCGTTGTGAAAATATTTGAATTTCCATTTTCTGGCTCTTCACCGCTTGATGATGAATCTACATCATCTAAAGTTGTTGCGTATGCCCTATTTATTTTCTTTGATGAATTAATATTGTTTATTTGTTGATTTGATTTATCTAGATATGGACACATTCTCTTTATATGGCCTGGTTTGTTGTAGTAATAACATCGATCATCATTTCTTCTTGAACTTCCTTGACTATTTCTTTGAAAATTATTTCTCTGTTTGTATCTTAGAAATTTCTTGTCATTAAGGCAATTTCTTCATCGTCTTCACAGCTTGAGTTAGAACCATTTGTTGTCGCTTTAAATGCAATAGTTTCTTTTCAATGGGGTTATTTTCCTTTCTTTTCTGTGATTGGACTTCAAACGATATCAGATTCCTAATTAACTCCTCATTCTTCGTTTCACTGACATTATTGGCTTCTTCAATTTCCAATGTTTTCCAATCCCATTCTGGAGTCAATGAACTCAATATTTTTCTTACTTGGTCTTCTTCTGTATAAGTTTTTTCCAATGCTATTAATGAATGCATGATCTCCTAGAATCTGCAATACATATCGTAGATAGATTCATTCTCGTTCATTTTGAGTAACTCAAACTGATTAATTAGTATATACATCTTTGTCTATTTAACTTTATTGGTTCCTTCATGAGTGACTTGTAATGTTATCCATATTTCATAAGCAGATTTTCAAACTGGCAATCTATTAAATTAATTTCTATCTAATGAACAGAACAGCATATTCATGGCTTTTGAATTGCTTTATGCAGTAACCTTTTGTTCATTAGTCCATTATGCAAAATTAATAGTGGGTTCAACATATTCAGTCTGTGTACAATTCCATGTGTCTAATCCTACTGATTGTAAATATATTTTCATTCTACATGCCCAACATGAATAATTACTACCATTAAACAGTGGTGGTCTAACAGTGGACTAACCCTCTATAAAAGAACTATTATTACCAGTGTTGGTTGCCATTTAATATTTTCAATAATCAGATTATGAAATTTTTGAAAACTTATGCTCTGATACCAATTGTTAGGAAATGAGGTATGCGGATCTTAAGGCAAGACTAACACTAGAGGGTAGGGGGTGAATAGCGTTTATAAGGAATTTACAAAAATTTCAAACTTAATGATCTACTATATGAATCACACGCAACATAGATGATCACAGACACAGAATCAAACATAAACACAGAAACACATAAATATAAAATGCATAAAAGGAAAGAGCACACCAGATTTTATACTGGTTTTGATTATTCCTACTTCCAGTCCCATGCAACGCTGGATTGCGCAGAGTTTTATTATTATCAATATCCAAGTGCAATCCCCTTGATTTCATGGCTACAAGGTTAATACCGCCCAAATACCCTTGTTTCTACATCTACAAGGTTAACACCACTCCCTTTTCTTGATTTCAGCGCTACAAGGAACACACCCTTTCCCAAATGATTACAACAACCTTATAACTCTTCAATTCAGAGAGTAGTGGACAGAGAGTAAGAAAAGGAAAAGTTTTATATAATTAGAGTAAAAATTGGCAAAATAAAAGTGTAGAAATCAATAAAATGATAAAGAATAATGATGGGATGAAGATCTATAAAAAATTCGAAACCAGTCCCTATTTTTAAGATTGGAAAGGTTACAACGTCTCAAAAACGTTATAAATGGTGAAAAGACACTTCCTTTGAAAATTAAATTTCTGACAGTTGTATGTCGACATTCCCATATATGTATGTCGACATATATACATACTTTTTTTATTTTTAAAACTTAATTTTCAAGTGTTTAATTATATATATTATTCTAGAAATTCTTGAATAAAAACTTAGTGATATAAATGACTATTCTATAGTGTAAAATCATGTGAAAACATAATAATATATTATACAAACATATTTATAAATTTATAAGGTTTAAACTATAAAACTGTATAACTATATAAACTTATATATTAAACTTAAAACTTATATTTGAAATCATAAGTAAGATAGAAAAAAAATTGAAATTAGAATTAGAATTTTGAAAATCAGAATTTGAAATTTGAAAATTAGAATTTGAAAATTGAAAATCAGAATTTGAAATTTTAAAATCAGAATTTGAACCTGGAGTGTTATTCAGAATCATACATATAAACTAGAATCAATTACTACATTTGTCTTGAACTCTTAAAAACTTGATAACTCATGAGTCTTGAATCTCTCTTGAATTCTGAATCTTTTGGAACCCTAAAACTGTATGGTCTTTAGTATTTAAGTCCTGTATATGAATCCTGCATATATATGTATATATATATTCTGGATAGAGATGTTAGTACATATTGTATAATCAATTAATAATGATAATTGAAATAAGGTTGTTGTCATTAAAACTCCGTTCTCCAACAAATCTTATGCGGACAGGAGGAAGTGGGATCTTGAGTTCAGTGTGGGAGATAAGGTTTTCATTAAAGCGTATCCCCTTAGGGACATGGTGTGGTTTGGCTTGGTTGGGAAATTAGCACCGAGGTTTGTGGGACCATTTCCGATAGTAGAGAGGATAAGACAGATGACCCATAGAGTTCAGCTACCAAAGAGACTGTCAGCGGTTCACAATGTATTTCACGTCTTGCATTTGAGGAAATACCTGCGTGATTATGCTGTGGTAGTAGAACCAAGCACTTTAGAGGAGGTTGTGGTCGAGAAGGAGATATCTGTCAGACAAGTACCTACGAGGATTCTAGATTCTTAAATAAAGAAGTTAAGAAATAAGGAGATTAGGCTAGTCAAGGTTCAGTGCGAAGAGGACAGTAGCGAACAACATGGGAACCTTAATAGAAGATTCCTGCATCTTTTCCATTCCTTTTCGATACTACGCTCTCAACCCTTTCTTAGCGATCGACAAATAGAACACTAACATAATTGCATATGGATGTGTACACACACTAGACACTAATTAGTGATCGAAAAATAGGACACTAACATAATTGCATGTGGGTGTGTGCGCACTTTTAATTCACCTTTAATTTATGGATGAAAATTTGGGGTTTGTTATATAAATGTTGCATTTTGTTGATGATGGTTGTAGCATGCATAAATAATTTTATATACCATTAGGATTCTCTTGCATACATTTTGGATGCATGGCGGTGACGTAAATTTTATAAAAGGAGGTCGACTGAATCAGTGGACCGCCTAATTTCTTGCAATAGTTAGGGACATATACACTACACTATCACATATGTTCATGAAAAGCATTATAAATCCTAAGAAAAAATGGATGCTTGCGATTGGTAAATGAGCAGATGGATGTAGATGATGTTGTGATAATATTTATGACATTCTTTTAGCTTGGAGATTTCGAGGACAAAATCCTTTAAGGAAGGGAGAATGTAACAACCAAGTATTTTTAATAAAGAAAAAGGTTAATAAAATACATATTAATTAGAAAAATATTGGGAAATGGGCAATGGAGTTGTGTCATTGGGTCCGTTATGAAATTTTGGCTAAGATAGACATTTGGTTTGTTGAAATCGAACATATAAAGTAAAAGACATTAAGGAAAGAAGTTTGAAATTTGAATTTGAAATAGGAATAAAACATCAAATAAAAACGTAAATTAACGATACTCATGATTAGTTGGGCGACCCAGCCCATAGCCAGGTCGACCCAAGGGTCAAAATAAGGGTCGACCCACCTATTCGACCCACCTGGGCGACATGCATAACTTGGTGCGCACGTCTTAAATCGTTTTGGCTGGCTTTTAGGGGAACATTCTTCTAGAGAATACTTTGATCTGATGGCCTAAAATCATAATCTAAAATCAAATGATCTAAAACTGACACGACCAGAAGTCCCCACCCGGCCTAGATCGAACGAGAACTCAGATTGAATGGGAACATGACGCATCAAAATACAAACCGAGAGAAAATTTCATTGATTTCACAACAATTTATATCAGAGTACAAGAATATATCAGAGTATGAATAATATTACACAGAGGAAAATTAATATAAGAGAATATGATACGTAGCAGCGAAAATAAAATATGTAAATACAATACAGCGAAATTTCATCAAATAACACAGCTGAAACCTATACACAGATGCAGAGCTTTCCGAATATAGCTCCAGTTGTAATCCAGGATCATGGGAAAATAATCAATCTACTAAAACCCAAAACTACAAGCTGCTGTGTGGAAAATATGGGCACCCAGAGTTTAGGTACAAACAATAAACTCCGAGTCATTCGTAGGACTGGTATGAGAGCGAAAACAGTTACAAAATTTACCTTGAAAAGTAGATAATTCACAGGACCACGCCATATAACACGGAACATGTGTACTCCCATGAATACTCTGATATTTAAACAATTTGTAAACAACGCAATGCTTTTTGAAAAAATGGAGCTATTATAAGCCTCAAGTCCCATCACACAATGCAACGCAAGCCGGAGGATAGAGTTTTCCCTTAAAATAGCCAAACATTCTTGATACATTTTAAAAAAATCTTTAAATATTATTATAGGTGCACAATGTGTCAACCAACTTCGAATATAAGTGTATCAATCACAGATGGCATAATACTCCATCGTACTATGTTACCATATAGGTTTACAAGAAAAACCGCGAAGTTACGCACTGGAAGTTGGATTTCCGTCAAAAGCCAAGGCAAGGAAAGGTCTCCTTACTGGTTCGGATCACCTCTAGAAAGATGATCCAAGATCACACCTATGGGCAACCCTTGGATCCTGCAAGGCCAGTCCACACCTAACGTTTGTGGATTAGTTATTCATGAACAATACGTTTCCCGGTCCTATCACACCTCCAAAATGGTCAGTACATCAACCATATAAGCCTTTTAGTTGGCTCTATATCCAAGGCGCCTTGCATTCCATCATCCACATAAGTAAAAATGTCTGGGCTTCATACCATGACACAACTTCTAGTTAGAAAGAAACACACGCACTCCTTGCATCCCTTATCCCGTTTCTAACTCATACTGGGATGTGAGGCTCGCGAGTTAACGCTATACACAAAGCTATGCTACTTAAAGCTATGCTTTGGTCATCAACCAGAAAGCCCTGCTTTTCAACAAAAGCCTTGATCATTTTCATCTTAACATGCCACATTGTTAATCCATACCACACCATTGATTCCTGCCAATATATAATCTCTAACCTCGTATGTCTCAAAGAAGGGTGTTAAGCAAGAGAATAAATTCTCCTCCACCAAAAAGATATATATTTAGCAGAGATCAACGAATATAGCATACAATACAATGTCAGACACAATCCATTCACAAGTCCGTTCTAGGTCAGAACGAAGCCGGAGGCACCCTATTCCTCATCCAATAAGTCCAATATAGTAGAGAGGTTCTCGCATCTCCAGGAGATTGTCAAGTACGTTTTAAACTATCACCACTTATTACCTTGTCTTGGGTGTGCAACCCAATCAAGACATCAGTAGCAGTTCAAAACGATGTGAAGATCCCCGGTCTTCAACTGTCTTCTTCATCATTTGCTTCATTCGTCATAATAATTATTTGGAATAAGCAAAACCCGGATTTTCCAAATAACTTGTGTATATTTATAATCATGTGTTACATACACAAAGATAACACTCATTTCATTCCAACCCAGATTCTTCTTTTAATTAAATATTTGTTCTTTTTAGAAAAAGAGTTCTTACTAACTTTGATTGAAATAAATTCTTATACCTCAAAAATCATGTTTCCATGTTTACCCAAATATTAGAAATTAATCTTTTCTTTCCTAGGTTAAAGAACAACTGCTATTTAAAGCCTCGTTCACCGTAAACCATAAAATACTAACTTCCATTCACGATGGACTCTTTTAACAATCATCTTTTAATTTAATAAATTTCGGGAAATTTTCTAATTTTCCTTTATTAAATCCTTCCTTTTTATGATTGGGTTCAAGAACAATATTTCTAAGATATCATTTAGGTCATGAATACTTTGCCAAAATTCCTTCCAAATCACTTATTATGATTTTTCATAATTTATGCATAATTTTAATAATTTTTTTAAGGCCCGTACAATCGGTTTCCAATATCGGCCACCGAACTACATCCATAGCGACCTTTTTCTAAACTGATTTGGAGATGATTTAAAATCTAACTGTTCAAATTTAAACCACTTATATTCATTGAAAAGATATTTTCGATTAACCCAACGGTTCCGGTTTAAAGAGAATCCGACGGTCGGATCTCCCACTACGTCAATTCTAATTTGAGGGTTGACATTCGCAAACGATCGCTGCGCGATGCGTCCTATTCAAGCCCGAATCAACATTATAGTTTATAAATAAATCGAAAACCTTTCTTAACTTCTTTATTAAATAAAACAAATTATTTCGTCCATTCATTTTCAAATTCCAATATTTCGTCATTTGGTCCAATTTATGTTATTCTAAGGAATAAAATAATATTATTGTTTGGAAGTTCTCCATTCACTCCTAAAATTTCCGTCTCTTCTAAAACATTTACTACATATTCTAACCGAACTTCACTTTGAAAAGTTACTATTCATTTAAAATTCAAATACTTTGCATAGCCAAAAGTACATCAAAAATATTTCAAATTCCTTCGTCACAGTTATGACTATTCATCTATATTTCGATAAGAACACGTCCATCCAAAACCGGACTTCGAAATTATTTTCTGTTTTTACCTCATATTTTTATATTATTAAAATATGTCATTTTTATCCTGGATTGAAATGAAACTCAACCAAATCATGCAAAATTTCCCATATAAATCCAATGAATTCAACCATAGATGCGAACAACTATTCGACATTAAAATGGAATCCAATGTGCATTTATCCTCATATAAGCTTAAATATATTCTATTGAGGCTTATCTCGCCTGTTTAACCAAACGACTAACATGCGAACTACAAAGCAGGGAGATGTGAAAATCAAAATCAATCCAGACCCATGTGGGGTTTTCAACCATCAAAAAATTATTTCATGAGTCATTTATTTTATCCCATTTATTTTATTCAAATAGGTGATCATAAACAAGCCGTTCGACTTGTAAATGCATTTTAATTTCAATTTCATCATTACGAGCAACGTGACATTTTTGTCAAATCAATCTATTATATTTTTTCCTTTCATCCAATGCACACATGGTAATCATAAATAAATACTCAACATCCAATGCCATTTAAGGCGCCACAAGTGTCCATCCACGTAGTACGAAATGCGAGTGCCAGAAACTCATACTAAACTTCTAATGCAAATGATCTATGAAGAGTTCATGTGTTGAACTCCAAAGGGATGCTACATGAAATGATTATTCTAACTACATGAAAATTTTACATGTCGTTCGAATGATAACACAATACAATTTCTAACTTGCAACCAATCAATTTTCATCGTATTTCTTAACCATTTAAAATGCTTAACTAATTAATTTTTCATAATTAATTAAACTACTTTAATATAGTAATTAAAGAAAGAATCTTTCAACCTAGCCATCACGAAACAATGCACTGCAAATCCAGAGTTTTCGGTGCTTGTTATCGCTTAAAAATCTCGCCTTTTTGTCTCCGAATAGCTTGAAACTTCTTGGCAACCCCGGTACACACTCTAGCTAGTGTATGAAGCAAGAAAGGTGGGAGCTTTAGTCGATTAGAGGCTTGTAAAGCCCAAGTCTCTGCTATGAGGAAGTAGAAAGAGGGTTGGAGAGGCCTAAAACTCGTTTGGAGCACCTAGGTTTCACCAAGGAGGAACTAGAGGATAGTATCAGAGGCTAGAGACCTTAAATGAAGCACCTTTACATGCCATGAAGCCAATTAGAGAAGAAAAAGAGGAGGGGGTTGTGCATCGCATGTAGTTAGGTGGAGGGTAGCGCGTGGGGTAGGGGTAGGCACAACAAAGTGGGGCTAGGGTTAGGGTTTCGTGAAGGAGGCCATTAATTTGGAAGAGTAGGAAATGAAGAAGGAGGAAATTATGAGGAGAGAAAGTGAATTTATGTAAGAATTATTTCTCCGCTTTCTCCAATCACCCGACTGCAAACTCTCTCGGTTTGCTCTACAAATTTGATACGAGATAATACATGGCCATACGAATCTTACGAGCCAAGTCTCCTCGAATTCCGAGTTCGTTTGACCATCCGTTTTAATTTTCTCTCTAGCTCAGATTCTGACATTTTTATGTGTTTTGGCGCACGTTAAATTCGCTCACGCCTATATAACAACTCCATAAATAACGTGACTTAGTTTTATCCCATTATTTATTGTTACGAATCAAAAAAACTTTATCGAATTCTAAGGTCGTCTCCATAATATTCCTTTGTAAATTGATCACCCAGTTTATCCCAAACGAGTTTATTGCGCACGGCCACAAGCTGAGCCCGTTAGGCGCGGACCTTGGAACCCAACAATGATTTGCTATTCTGGATCCAAAAAAAATGGTTTCGTCGAATTCTGAGCTTGTTAGCAAAATCTCACTTTTTAAGGGCTATGTGGTGACTTAAAAACTAAATTTACAAATTTCATATTTTCAAATCGTTTTAACAATTTTACTAGGTTTATTTTAAGTTAAATAAAACATAAAAACTGATTTAAAATTAATTCCAAATTTTATTTAGCAAAAATAGTCAATTTCTCTTTGATATTCGTTAAAATAGCTTAAATTAAAATTTTAAATTGGTTCTAAAATTCTAGGTTGTTACAACCTCCCCCACTTAAAGATTTTTCGTCCCGAAAAAGAAAGAGAGCTGAAAGTTGCTTAACTAACCAACTCAACTTTCATTCTGGCATTTATTCTTCAACTTTTCAGTTTCTAAGAATCCTATATTTCTTCGAAATTTGGCCAACACCGTAAATTTCAGAAAATTTTCGCTATAACCTCCTTTGTACGAGGAGGGTGTGAAAATTTTATTGTGTTGTATTTGGAACCCCATAAATCAATATATCGCATACATAACAAATTTGCACACCTATAATAATTTATCACCCCTGCTCCTCCCTAAACCCACGTTCGATATTTAGAACAAAAGAGACAAGTGTATTATGTCATCTTCCGACCTTTGTAGGGTTTATTATTCAATCCTGTTATTTTTCCTTTATATGTTGTTAACTCTATAATCAATCTTCGGTTCAACATGCAAATCAGTCCTCGCCATACAAGCAGCTTACTCATATGGAAATTCAATCCTCATAATGTAAGCGTCAAATGCTTATATGGAATATGATATGCTATGTTGTCTTCTGTAGTATGTTATGTGGTGTAGTTCATGATTTCTTAGTCGCTATCCTATGGTGTATTTTGTATTTCACATAGAGCAACCATCACATTCATCCAAATCACTCACAGAAGTCACAACATATATATATATATATATATATATATATATATATATATATATAAATTGCGCAACCAACTCATCAAGGTGCACTTGTTTGTCAGGCACACAATTTATTTCTCTACTCAACGCTAAGCCCATAATTGTTTCAATAAATATACGTATGTGCATATACTGAAAATAAGTTGTCCATGTTTTTATTTTAGTCCATAGGGCTCTTCTGGCCTTCTTCACACAAGGTCCAAGTGGTAATTGGCTCACATGGATAGTAAATAACTCCTAATTTATGCTATGTGGCATAGTCATAAATCACATATATACAAGCATGTACAAAAATTGCTAACTATTCATAGTATAAGGTCAACAACCATCATCACATCATATATACAATATCATAGTGAAACATCACCAAAAAGATCGACTATATCGTAGACACAGCATATACCCTAGCGTGATGTGTCACTTAAGGTATAAATCATGTATATGCCTCTATCTACCCATATCTAATGCTCACCCGAGTACTGCTACATGCTTGAGGTAGCTCACAAAATATCACATATCCAAAATATACACACCCAAAATATACCTAAATAAATATACATATCGTGCCTCCTTCGCACCAAAAAGGGACTAACGAACCAATATCCCCTACGTTTATATATATACATACATATATATATATATAAGACTACTAACTGCCATCACTTCTCCGTGCTGGAGCTATGCACAGAGAGCCCTGATAATGACAACTCCTCGGGAAAATCATCCTCAAAGCCTGGGCGAAGAAGAGGCTAGTCATCGTCGTCATCCTCGTCATCTTCCATTTCTTCCTCCGTTTCCTCCTCCATCTCTTTCTCATCTTGATCCACTACGGGAATCTCCTCAATCGGCTTATCATGCTCTATAGGTAACAGAGCAACTAGCGGCTCCTCATCTGCTAATGGTTCCTGGACAAGATCCGGAGCGGGCAGAGATATAGGTCCTAAGGGATAAGTAGGATCAACAACCATCATACCCATCATCTCCTCGTAGTCAAGGGAGGGCATCTAGAACTAGCAGGGGTGGGTCTAACAACATCGCATCCTCCTGAGGAAAGGGCACAGGACTGGGGTCTCCCATGACTATGTGGCCATAACCATCTAAAACAAATCCCTTATCATCCTCCAACATCCACCTATCATAATCGGTCGAGTCCTTAGGCTCTGGAGCGTTGGAGGCTATAGAAACACCCTATGAGTCTGAGCTCGAATCTGTATCTGGAAAGGCCGGGGGTACAAAAACAAAAGCGACATCTGATATATAGGCATCGTTCCCACCATGGTCTGAAGCAACTGGGGTACTGTGATGATAGTAAGAACCAGAAGGGCTACTGCCTGAGCTGTCATAGCTATCGGATGAAATAGTACTATAAGGACCATAGATACTATCTTCGGTATGTAAAGAAATCGGGGGACTATCACCAACACTAAAAGATAAGCTCCTATCTGAGGATGAGGAAGGAAGAATGAATAGGAGCTCGGGATACCCGGGGGTGCAACCTTACCTCTCTATGAACTCAAAACAAAGAAATTTAAATTAGATAATAGGTTTTAGATCAAATCATTTAAAAACAAACAACTAATGCTTTTTCATACTCACTGTCCAAGATTGTGATTGCATTTCTATTTACATCTTAGAGCATTTCAGAATTTATCGACTATCCAAAATCGTCGAAAAATCCCACTAAACCAGTCCTAATTCAAATATTTTAAATAACAAATTAAACATCAAAAGCCAAGGTAGTTCATGGATTATTAAATTCCATAAATGTTAACTAAGTATATTTTCTCAATACCCATAAAATATGTAACGGAAAATTTAACTATGTGCATGTCGTGATCACGCCTACATCTCCTCATGGATATACAACTCTTAACCCATTTTGGGATATTTCTAATCCCATCTCTAATGAGTTTTCTCATTCTAGGATATTACTGATCCTATCTCTAATGAGTATTCTTAAATAGAATATCACTAATTCTATCTCTGATGAATTCTTTCATTCGGTTCTGATGTGTCTTGTTCCAGAGCTGTGTAAACCAAAGCTCGATACCATGCCTAACACGACCCAAAGTGCTTGCCCAGCCTAGATCGAACGAGAACACGAATCGAGTGGGAATAGGATGCATCAAAATACAAACCGATAGAATATTTCATTGCATTCACAACAATTTACATCAGACTACAAGAATATATCTGAGTATGATTAATATCAGAGAATATGACACATAGCAGTGGAAATAAAATATGTAAATACAATGCACAATAGAATGTCATCAACTAACACCGCTGAAACCTGTATACAGATATGGAGCATTCCGAATATGGCTCCAGCTGTAATCTAGGATCCTCGAAAAATAATCAATCTGCAAAGACCAAAATCACAAGCTGCCCCTGTGGAAAATATGGGCAACCAGAGTTTAGGTACAAACAATAAACTCTGAGTCAGTTATGGGATTTGTATGAGAGCTAAAACAGTTATTAAACTTTACTTTGAAAAGTAGATAATTCACGGGATCACACTGTATAAGACTCGGGTCCCATCACATAATGCAATGCAAGCTGGAAGATAGATTTTCCCTCACAATAAGCGAACATGCTTGATACATTTAAAAAAAATCTTTAAATATTATTATAGGTGCATAGTGTGTCAACCAACTTCGAATATAAATGTATCAATCATAGACGACATAGTACCCCCATCCTACTACGTCGTCGTATAGTTTTACAATAAAAACCGCAATGTTACGTATTGGAAATTGAATTTCCGTCATGATTCGAGGCAAGGGATGGTGTCCTTACTGTTCGGATCACCTATAGGAAGATGATCCGGGATCACACCTATGGGCAGCCCTTGGATCCTGTAAGGCCGGTCCACACCTAATGTTTGTGGATTAGTTATTCCTATCCAGTACGTTTCTCAGTCCTATCAGACCTCCAAAATCGTCAGTACGTCAACTATATAAGCCTTTTTGTTGGCTCTATATCCAAGGCGCCTCGCATTTCATCATCAACATATGTAAAATGTTTGGTATGACAACCACGGGATTTGAACCCCCGACCTCCCGGAAAGCAACACCACGCACTAACCACTATGCTAAAAAATCTTTGTGTTAGCTTTTCGAGAGGGGTGTTACAGACTACCCCCCATAAAGAGCCCGACGTCCTCGTTGGCTCATATCACTCACCACCCAAGCGTTGTGCATGTAACTCGCATGAGTACACACCGACCGACATCCGCAGCATTACACATACAGTTTCAGCTGGGTATAGGCTTTGATACCAAATGTGACAACTGCGAGATTTGAACCCCCGACCTCCCGGAAAGCAACACCATGCACTTACCACTGTTCTAAAAGATCTTTGTGTTAGCTTTTCGAGAGGGGTGTTACATCTGGGCTCCATACCATGACAAAACTTCTAACTAGAAAGAAACGTATGCACTCCTTGCGTCCCTTATCCTGTTTTTGACTCATACCGGGGTGTGAGGCTTGCGAACTAATGCTATACACAAAGCTATACTACTTAAAGCTACGCTTTGATAATCAACCACAAGGCCCTGCTTTTCAACAAAATCCTTGATCATTTGCATCTTAGCATGCCACATTATCAATCCATACCATACCATTGATTTCTGCCAATATATAACCTCAAAGCTTGTATGTCTCAGAGAAGGGTGTTAAACAAGAGAATAAATTCTCCACACCAAAAAGATATATATTTAGCAGAGATCAACGAATGCAGCTTACAATACAATGTCAGATATAATCCATTCACAAGTCTGTTCTGAGTCTGAATGAAACCAGAGGCACCTTATTCCTTGTTGCATATGTCCAATACTTAAGAGAGGTCCTCGCATCTCCTAAAGTTTCTCAAGTACATTTTAAACTACCACCACTTATTACCTTGCCTTGGGTGTATGGCCCAATCAAGACATCAGTAGCAGTTCAAAACGATGTGAAGATCACCAGTCTTCAACCGTCTTCTTCATCATTTTCTTTGTTCGTTGTAATAATTATTTGGAATGGGCAAAATCCGGACTTTCCAAATAACTTGTGTATCTTTATAATCATGTGTTACGTACATAAAGACAACACTCATTTCATTCCAACCTAGATTCTTCTTTTTATTAAATATTTGTTCTTTTTAGAAAAACAGTTATTACTAACTTTGTTTGAAATAAATTCTTAAACCTCAAAAATCACCCTTCCATGTTTACCCAAATATTAGAAATAAATCTTATCTTTCCTGGGTTAAAGAACAACTTCTATTTAAAGCCTTATTCACAGTAAACCCTGAAATACTAACTTCCATTCATAATGGACTCTTTTAACAATCATCTTTTAATTTAATAAATTTTGGGAAATTTTATAATTTTCCTTCATTAAATATTTCCTCTTGGAAGCCAACAATGATTTGCTATTCCAAATCCAACAATTATTTGCTATTTCAAATCCAAAAAAATGGTTTCATCGAATTCTGAGCTTGTTAGCAAAATCTCATTTTAAGGGCTATGTATTAATTTAAAAACTAAATTTTCAAATTTTGGATTTTTTAACCATTTTAACAATTTTACTAGGTTTATTTGAAGTCAAATAAAACATAAAAACTAATTTAAAATTATTCTTAAAATTTATTTGGGAAAAGTAGTCATTTTCTCTTCGATATTCATAAAAGTAGCTTGAATTAAAATTTTAAATTGGTTTTGAAATTTCAGGTTATTAAAAAACACTCTAGTTATATTATAACTATGCTTCAAACCTAGCCTAATTTTAACCATTCCATTCACTACCTCTATCTCAAATATATTTTGAATGGAGTATTGAGGCTTGTGTTCGTTAGAGTTTATACCCTATAGGCAATCCATTTGATGGGATTAATAACATTGTTGATGTTAAATTTTATTTTGAATACGTTATGTTTACTGTGTAATATGAATATTAACAAATAGAAGTCCTTAAAATAATAATGCCAAATTATATATAGTCCCGGTAAGTGACTTGAACATGAGATTTTATATATACTATTAAGTGTTATAATTCTTAAAGGTCCCTAGTCAAGTTTTATGGTTTATATAGGACAACAATAAAACATTCAGACTAGTATATTGATTGACTGATGATCACATCTCATTGATCATTAATATACCTGATATTAATGTCAATACATAAATACGAATTGGAGAATAACGTATTGGACTGACCCGCCATCAGAAAACTACATGGAATATAATTAGCAGTATCATAAGTTATTTTCATAGTGACAGTGATGTAATGTTCCTCAGATCTGAAAATCATTATAATTTTATTCGAGGATATTTGTGTTTTGATATCATCGAAAATTATTTTTGACCGAGTAGACGATAAAGTTTATTATTGGATACATCTCGATTCGAATGAAAATTACAAATGATCTAGATGGAATTTAACCCTACAATATACGTAGTGATATCCATGGGCCTCTTGATTGAGTGAAACTATAAAATGAATGGTCGTGCTCAAATATTGATTTGTTTTATATAGTCTACTCATCAGTCAAGATAAAAGGATTAAATTATAAAGAGTATGATACGTACCATGCCTCGAGTTTAATCCTGGATATATTGGTTAAAAGGATTATATTACATTGAAACTCTGATCACAGAAAAGGTTGTATTGAATCGTCAATATTATTATAACTTGGGTGACATTGGCGTATTACTAGATGCCAATCACTATTTATGATTTTAAATACGATTTAAAATCATTTCCAGCATTGTAATAACCTATAGGGTCACACAATATAATGTTATAAAGGAGAAACTATTTTTTGGACAAATAAAATATCAATATGTTGATATTTTATTTGAAGTTGGAATAAGTATTCGATAAGTTTCCTATTATATGTTTCACATTTGGTTTTAGATAAGGTATTCCTTTCTTTTAAAACGACATGTACAAACCAATATTTTTAGATTAGATCAGATAAGAAAGTCGACCCGAATACACAATTTCAAAAACCCTAGAAATATCATGGCGACTACTACCACTTTCCTTTTGTTTCTTCTTTGATTCGATCGAAGAAGAAGTTCGAGTGGATACCTTTAGAGGCGCGACGCATTATGGGTTCTCGATTCGATCCATCCACGTTCATTTCATTTTGAAATCAATTTATTCATTATTGATTCATTACTGCATGTATAAAACCCTAATCGATTTAGTTTTGATTTTTTTTCTTGCATAGATCCTTTGTATAAAATAATTAAACTGTTATAATTGGACGCCGATTTGATCAATAATTTCCTGCAGTGGTATCAGAGCTTAGGGCTTGTGAGAAATAATAAATTGATCTTTGATTTTGGTTTATTCGTGATTGATTCATTATATGATCAAAAGTATCACTAATACATATGTGTTGTTAATACTGAAATGATTAATTGGAATTGCTACATGGTTTTATTTTGAAATGCAAACTGTGTCATTTAATATGAATTAATATCAGATATTAATTCAGTTTACCGCATCTTTGACAATTAAGTAGTATATAAATATGGATTTGGTCTGAAGCAATTTTTTAATCTGTTTATTTAATTGCGCGTTATAAAGGATTAAGGGTTGTGAACACTGATACGTATTAATAAATGGCTTATAACATAATTTTGTTCTAATGTAAATTTGTTTCATTCAGTATAAAAAACTATGTTTAATTTAAATTCAAAAAAAAATTTATGGATTGATATTGGATATCAATTCTATTACTAATTCTTATTCTGTTAATCCTTGAAAACTTGATTAATTATATCGATAAAAATCGAATTGTGGATTTATTTTCCAAATTGAACCTCTTATTATTAAATGCAAATCATCCCTGTTTTTGTTTGATTTCAGAAATCATTAAGTTTGCTTATTCTATCAAACACATATTTGAGATAAAATATAACTATGGATTAAACTTGTTAATTCTATGAATATTTACAAAAGTGTTTGAAACTAGTATTGTAATTTGTGTCCCAATATGAATCAATTTGTTTCATTGCTAAAATTTTTATATTGATAAGCATGGTGTTTAAAACCATTTAAATTGTGTAAAATGTTTACATGATAACTTACAACAGTTCAGGTTTAATATAAGTATCTTCTTTTATTTTATAATGATGATAATTAATCCTTTTTATATTGGTTCAACATTTATGATATTGTTAAAAGTTATGAACACATCAACCTGATCGGTATAAACAGATTCATAGCACTGTAATTTTGATGATTGATCATATTTACCTGTATGATATTAAATCATGTTTGAAACATGGTTGTGTCCACATATATACATACATACATATATATCAATGAATCTAACTAACTTTGTTAGTTAAGCTGAGTTGAATAAGTTACAGATGGTTGTATAATCATGTACATATAACCATATTCAATTACATATATGTGATATATATAATGGTTTTGTATATTTGAATTCTATATATATATATATATATGTACGTACACACACCTCCTTAAGGTAAACTGGTCATATATATTGATATATGAATGGAGTAAATATGATTTTCAAATTTTACATACCCTAGTTGTGCAAATTTCAAAATACAATATATATATATATATATGTGTGTGTGTGTGTGTGTATGTGTGTACTGATACATCTACATGATTTAGATCCATAACAATTTTGAATTTTTAGTTACTCACATAAATTTAAATTTGTAAAAATATGATTTTACATTTTAGTTCCTTATTCAGTGAAATACACAATGAACAGTTATGAACCTTTCATTAACACGGACTGTACGATTAGTGCACTATGTATTTATATATATATTTATAGTTAAGCCATGTTCAATTATATATATGTGTGTATTAACATGTTTTCATATTGCACAACACAATCAACAAATATATGCATTGGGCTATTTTCATTTTGAATTTAGAATTTAAAACGATATATATATATATATTGTAACACCCCGCATTTTTAATTAAATAATAAAATAAAATTTGAAAAGCTTTCAGAATTTGGTCACGGAATTAGAATCATTGCGTCCGTGGTGATTTTCTGATCAATTTACACCTATGGATTGCAGAAAACGGATTTAAGATGAGAAAGAAATCTGAAATCTTTAAATTAAATATTACAACAAACATGAAAAGCCGGTATAAGAAAAAAACAATGATTACCATTGTTTTTAGTCTTGTTAACAAAAAGCCTATGTAGCTCAGTTGGTAAAGAAACGTCTCTCTCATGTGAGTGACGTAAGTTCGAGTCCCGCTGGCGCCATATTTTTATTTTAGAGAAGCGGCTAAAATAATACATATTCTACGAGGAAAATATGAATAAATGCACATATAAGGAAAATTATACATAAAAGTAAGCATAAAAATATATGTATACATGAAAATGTAAATATATGTGTATGTGTGAGCAAAAATATATACATATGAAAGAGAAATTAAAAATAAATCTACAATAAAAATAGGTAAGAATTAAATGACGACATAACACCGTTTGAATTTTGAAAATGAAATAAAAGTTGCACGTATCTATATACATACAAATTCAAATGTTGAGATAAAATGCGCATGTTAAGAGTAGAATATAATCAATGCGTAATAAATGGAAAATGGAGAAGAATTAAGCTACCTTTGAATTAGAGTGCATAACTAAAAAGGAATAAAATTAGCTTCATTAATTGCATTGATTAACGAGCAAAGAACAGAAAGATTGCATGTATATAGACATGCATAAATTCTAAATTCAGACTTAACCATGATGTATAAGAGGTATAAAATAAATCAAAGGAAGTAAAAGGGGAAAATAAACAAATATTTAATTAAAAATGTTAAGTACAACAAATAATAATGTCAAATAATATGCCTGGACGTAGATGGGTTGACCCCATTGTGCATGGGTTGACCAACTAGCAGAAGGGTCGACCCAAGGGTAGACCCAAGCATGGTCCAAGTGTATTTTGTGACATGTAATCTATGATGTGTGCGGTTCGAATTTTTATGAATTGAATCCAACAGTTCAGACTTTCTCGTACACCTATAAATAAACTAGCAGGGCTTAGCCTAAATTTCATATTTTCTAAAAGGATGTCCAAGCTCTGCCATTCACTTTTCTCCCCAAAACTTTTTATAAAATTAGAATATTAGTTTTAGGTAATTCTGATTTAAGATTTGGAGATAAAAGAGTATAAATCAACAAAAAGGTGTTCAGAATTCTGATTAGCATGAGGTAAGTCCTTGGATCTGATTTACATCGGTTTTCTTTCTGTTTTCCTCTTCTTTAGTATCAGATTTGTGAATCCATGGTTATTTGGATTATAGATTAGGTTAGGAAGGCCATGGAATAATAGATCTGGATCAGATTCATGGGTTGGAAAGTTGTTAGTTGAGTGGATCTATATTATACCATTTTAAATAACGGCATATATATCGTTTGAATTCTCCATTACAATTAATCTTCTAAACAAATGATAATTGTGGTTAAATCTATTTAGGATATGTTGAAAATATTACTATTGTATATAGATCCAGTCAAAGCCTGTTAATTGGATATTGTAAATCAAGTTATAATGAAATTGCAAAAAAATATGGAAATTAGGATTAAATCTGTTGATAACATTTCTGTTATATAAGCATGTTTCCATTAATCATCTGTCTGAATGGAAAATTACTGTAAATGTTGTAATTGTGGAATTTGCGATAAACATGAATAATTGCTTAAGAATATTATTATGCCAAAAGGTGGTAAATAAAATTACAGTAAAATTTGGAAGAATAGATGTGTCTAAATTGGATGGAAAATTTACAGTAATTAGTAAATTGTAACCGCACTGAGACACGATGTTAAATTCAACTTATGGTTGAAGCTAGCCTAGAACTGCCCGAGAAATTCAGCATCCACAAGTGGTCAATTTAATGTGAGGGGTCTGGTGCCAAAACGTATATAAATATATGTACATAAATGGCATGTGTGAAAAATTCACAAGACAATAAAGAGATAAATGTTACAACAGTAAAAGTTTGGTTAATGTAAAGGACCAAAGAAAAAGGTGAAAACGAGGAATATAACCTATTATAATTAATTACATTAATGAGGATGTTATATAATAGGTAGGCTTGTCCTAGGGACAAGTGGTATTATGACATGTGTGGTAATTAATGATAAGGGAAACTTATAAATAAGCCTTAGTTAAGAGAACTAAGTTAATAAGTAAACAATAACTAGTTGGAATGATAATGTAAGGTGAGGTTATGATTAAATAAGTAAGAATTAAGTAAACTTATGTAAAAAATAAGTAATATTTAATTACATATAATAAGTGACATGTTAACAGAAAACATGTGGATTGAGACAAAATAAACTTAATTATGTATTAAGTAGAATATGATATTGTAATTATGAAATCAGACAATCAATTACACGGTAATAATACAAAGAGATTATAGATTACTATCTTTAATTATAATCAATGGAATAACATGTTATTGGTTTATTAATGAACTTAAAAGGACTAAGTTATATCACTGAATTAATAAGCGAGAGGGGCCCATTCCTTAGAGATATAAGAGGCTCAAAGAAAACCTGATCAGTTGAATATAAGATAAAGTGTGAACAATCAAGTTAATTGGAAATATGATAAAATAAGACAAGTGCATGATTAAAAGATAAGACATATGATTTAATAATACGACGGTGTGATGCACTTGGACCAGTCCGCACATCTGAAGGTGAAGAACCCAATGGGGTAGATTATCGAGGTGTCCAGAGACACGAAAGGGGCACGCCCATCCGATTCTTTTGTTAATATACTATTGCTGGCTCTACGGGGCTATGAGGAAGCATGCGACTTCCCAGGGACGTGGTAGGGTACTCCGTGGTGGTCCTTTGTGCAGTGGTAGCGCTCAGGCTGTACTCGCAGAGGTTAGGTCTGCACGAAACCATGCAGTGGGTATACCTTGACTACAACAATAGTTTGTCAATCAAAAGGCTATTGGGTGGCATTGGGTGATTCAACGATTTTGCCTACAGGCAGGATGGGTCATGACCAACGCAGGATAGTAATCTTCGGATACCTGTCATCGGCAGTCAGTGTGACGCGGAAAGACTAGATCTAAACCTATAAACCATCGATCTTTAACTATCGAGACTTTAGTTGCGGGACACACCAATTTGGATGTAGATTGTTTGCTAAGGGAACGTCACTTAGCTCTTGGTGTAGTCTCTCACTAGTTGAGGGAGGGGTCGAGGTGGGACCATAGCCACTGTAGAAATACAGACCATAGTTTAATATCTTTACTTTAGGCCTCTTTAGCAGTCCTATACAGATATAGAAAGGCTCCCAACCAAGTTCCATGTATTCAGATGCAACGCTATTACAGAACTCGGGGTACAGTAGATAGTACGTATGTGTGAGGATCTAGATACATGCACGCCGCACCGGGGGGTGTATCATAGACGCTAAGGCGTTACTCTACGTTAAGACTGAGCTCGCTGAGGAGTTTGGATATGGCAGTTCGTACACTTTGTAGCATGGCGATAGTAGTTCTTTGCGGAAAGTGGCATAGTTTATTGAGATTCCGTACGTCGCTCTTCAATAGGATGAGAGTTGCATATGCTTCCGTGGCAAACATTGTAGGCCGTGCGAGGAGGGTACTATGGGAGGTACCTTGATATTGGGGGTAGCTACATATATGTTATATTAAGTTAATTTACTAGGATGTAGATGGGTACGACGTATGTGTACAGCCTTGAGTGTTAATAACAAGCAACCGAATAACTAAGTAACATAACTAAATGGTATATGTAGGGTTATTTCAGATTATGTAATTTGGTTTAGTCACCAGAACTTGTGTTCTAACCCCCTTCTCATAACACACTCATAGGTTAGGTTTATGGTAGAGATATGATAGCTCTGGATACTGGTTAGGCAGTATTATTACTACGGTAAGGCTATATTTGGTTATATTATATTTTATCCATTCCATTAAGAGATGTTTTATGAGATCTGATACATTTTATATTTCTGTCTTTTCTGCAAGATACCAGACAAGCCAACCCGAGTTTTGATAGATTGGGATTTTTGAAAAAAAAAATCGACCTATTGGAATTCGGGTTGTTACATCTGGTATTAGAGCTTAGGTTCAGGATACCTATATAGATAGTGAGTAAATGCATTTGTAATTAAAAAAATATTATATATATATGCACATGCACCTAGATCCATGAAGGGAACCCACCAAACAGGAAGAGAAAAATATGAAAAGAGTTGGGATATCAGTTATGTATACTTAAGGAATGGTTACGGAAATTTGAGACCCTTAGGTGGTTTGGGTGAAAAGTGTATAATATTCTTTGTATATATCCCATATGTTAGCATCTGAAATGATAGTATTTCAAATTAGTGGGTTTGGCAGTAGAGCCTTATAAATTGAGAAAGAGTAAAAGAGGAAAGTGGATTAGGAATATATATATTTAAGAGAAATGACTTTATGGAAATATATAGGAAGGTCTAAGTATGTTAGAAACTCACTTTGAGTCTAACCCCATTGTTCATTTTTGAGAAGTTGAAAAATAAAAAACTTTTGGGTAATAGTTTATGGTGTTTTACAAGTTTTGACGTTAAAAAGTACAGATTGAGTTTTGAAGAAAAATAAAATAAAATGGGGTATATTTTGGAAATAATGATTTCTTATGGAATTTTTGTCTAAAATGAATTCTTTCAGTAAATGTGCACATTATAGAGCATGTATAGCCCACTGGTTTTAAATTATAATGTATGAAAGGATTAAAAAGCAAAGCATAGAAAAGATTGCATTTTGCTAAAAACTTAAATTTTCGGTAAAGAAAAAATTGAAAATCTCTGTTCTTTTGACAATATTTTTTATAATTTATTTTGACATAAAATTTTATTAGGTGGACAAAATGAGTTGTAAGAATTAAGAATAGAGTAAATGTTTGCACCTGGATGTAAGTTATTGAACAAACATTGTAAACATAAATAGTTATGAAACTGATAGAGAAGTAGTTTTCCTTGTCTACTCCAGTTTTTGTGATTTAAAAAAATGATGATTTGCATTTTTTTTTTGGATGACATTTTTTAATGTTTGGCAAAAGAAAGTTTTAATAGGGAAAAAATAAAATTTTGACACTTTTAATTTTTTGAAGAAAATTGAAATGAGAAAATCAAATCATGTTTTTTTTTAAAAAATCATGAAGTAGGTAAAGGATTAGTACCTAGGGAAGACGGGAAAATTTTATAGGCTATGAAATAAATAGCAAGGACTATTTCGAAATAATGGCAAGTTCATGTAGAATGCGTAAGAATTATAGAGTCTAGGTTATTGCTTGGAAAAGAGTATTATTACACAGCAAGGACTAGTGGTGACTACTAGATGGTAAAGGGTAAGAAAGTGTCTAGATCCTTTGGTTTGGACTTTTCTTTGTTAGACGGGACATGGTCCTAGGATTCTTACCCTTCATAGTAGCTGTGTAGAATGCCATTTTTCCTGTTATAGTTGAAGGATTAGAAGGTTTATTTGAAAACAAAACTTAGATCAGTGGATTAAGTCAAATAAGCTAAGAAAACAGTAATGACATAACTAAAAAGAAAACAACAAATTCATTAAAGCAACAAACTTGACAGTTGAAAAAAAATCCATAAGAAAGTAGAAAAAGAAAATCTATAACAGAGAAAATTTTCTTATGAGAACCGTGCTTGGATAGGAAGATAGGAAACCTTTATACAGTAGTTGCTTAAAATCCAAGTATATACAGAAAAGATACATAGAAGAAAAACGGAAGTAAAGCTTTTCGTTTTCTACCTTTTTGTAACATAAGAAATCGAATTCAGAAAATTAGTTTTTCTTGAAATTCGCAAATTCAAAGTTGGTTGATAGGGTTTTGGATGCAAAAATTGAATGAATTACATTCTTACTTTGTAAGAGTATAGGAAAATTTGGATGAAAAAGTATTTTGATTCTCAAACTATTGCATTCAAATAGAAATTGTAAGTATATTTATGATGCGTGCATCATGTTTTCAAAAAGATTTTCAAGAAAAATTTGCGTTCATATAGGAGGTACCTAGGCATTAATTTCACTCATGTATTATTATGTTGAATTACACTTTGCACAGGTACATAAATAGTTGCAAAATTGGATGTGCACATGACAGTTGTGAATTATGCGAGGAATTACTTAATTTTACCCTTATCAAATTTCGAGGATGAAATTTCCTAAGGGTGGGATAATGTAATACCCCGCATTTTTAATTAAATAATAAAATAAAATTTGAAAAGCTTTCAGAATTTGGTCAAGGAATTAACGTGATTGCATCCATGGCGATTTTTTAATCAATTCAGACCAATGGATTACAAAAAATAGATTTAAGAGGAGAAAGATTTCTTTAAATGAAATATTTCAACAAACATAAAAAGAAGGTATAAGAAAAGAATAATGACCACCATTGTTTTTTGTCTCGTTAACAAAAGCCTATGTAGCTCATTTGGTAAAGACATGTCTTTCCTAAGTGTGGCGCAAGTTCGAGTCAAGCCGACGCCATATTTTTATTTTAGAGAAACGGCTGAAATAATACATATTCTAAGAGGAAAATATATATAACTGTACATACAAGGAAAATTATACATAATAGTAAAACAAAAATATACCTATACGTGCAAATGTAAATATATGTGTATGTGTGAGCAAAAATTTATAAATATGAAAGAGAAATCCAAAATAAACCTGCAATCAATAAAAATAGGTAAGAATTAAATGACGGCATAACACCGTTTGAATTTTGAAAACGAAATAGAAGTTGCACGTCTATATATATATATATATACGTATAAATTTAAATGTTGAGATAAACTGTGCATGTTAAGAGTAAAATATAATCAATGCATAATAAATGGAAAATGGAGAAGAATTAAGCTGCCATAGAATTAGAGTGCATAAAAAGGAATAACAGTAGCATCATTAATCACACTAATTAACGAGCAAAGAAAGTAAATATTTCATGCGTATAGACACGCATAAATTTGAAATTCAAACTTAACCATGACGTATAATGTGACACCCCACATCCGTTAATGTCACTCATAAGGGAATGCGTTTTGTTCCTTGGAGCGCAACAGGCAATCATTACAGAGAATATATAAAACAGGTAAAATAGCAACGATAATTAAAAAAAACTTTATTATAATAGAAGTAGAGCAAAGTCTTAGAAATTTGTTAAAACCATTACAACCAACAAACTGTTTCAAATCTGACTTTCAAGCCAATACAAAAAAATAAAATACTAAAGTACATAAAGTCATATCCCATAGCATAAGCCAAACTAAAGTGCAAAGCAGATCAAAGCGATACATTTCAAGCCAAGTCCACGCTGAAGCGATATCCTAGTTACTGTTGAGTACCACTACCCTGAGAACCTGAAGGGAGGGTGGAAGAAAGAAAGAGGCAAAAGAAAAAGGTCAAACGTAAAGCCTGGCGAGTTCCAGTGATTTACAAATATGCATGAATTAGAATGACAAGACATGTAAATAAAACTGGATAAGAGTGGTATACTTTTATAATAGATAATCTAGACAGAATAACAAAACGGACCGGATAACAAAAATTAACTTATGATCGGTTAAGACTTCACTTTTATATCTAAAACGGGTAAATGTCTGAATATACACGTTTCATATTTCAAGTCCTAGTCTACATCAATACTAGTATAATTAGTTTAATAGGATTTCGTATTATAGGATTAACAACAGGAATAACATCAGGAATAACAGTAGGATTAGGCGTACCATAATTATATAACAGGATTAGATGTTAACCTAATTACACAACAGCATGATTAGGCGTACCCTAATTACATAATAGGATTAGGTGTTAACCTAATTACACAACAATAGGATTAGGTGTACCCTAATTACTACCCAAGTGTTTGGCTTCCTATTACCTGAATGTCCTGTCAAACCCAGCAGTAGGGTTTATCATTCCCTAACCCAACGACTTATAGAACACAACAATATCTGCAGATGTTTTGACGTCTAAGGTCCCGTAGCCGAATCCATGCACGCTCATGACTCCATCGAAATGCGTCCCTAACCCCCCCCCCCAAAACCCTTGAACCTCTTACTATCCAGTTCAGTAAAGCGTGCTATGTCCCGTACTTAGTGCAGGACCCCCAAATAAGATACCTACAGGGATACTGACTGATATGGGTTCGAAACAGCAGACTGGCACAAGCCAAACCCCCCAAGCTTGTGTCCCCAAGTAACTAGGATTTAAGAGTCCCCAAACCCGATACAATAGCAGATGGGGATCTCTTTGCTTATTAATACTTATATTCAACTTAATAGGTTTAGGTTTTATTATTAAGCATGGTTGTAGTGTCAGGTGTATACAACCCTATTCTTCGCATGTCCTTTACTTGATGTCCGTTTAAGTCAAAGTTAACATGTCTATTTCTTATGCATACTATTTATTAACTATATTCCCAAGTTATAGGTTCATGCATAAGGTCTATTTACAGCAAGTGTCTATAACAAAGTCTACGCATGTATACTTATCCTTTTTCCCAATTTATAACATGCACAGGTTTACCAAGTTATAGTGTATACATATTACTACAAGCCTAACATGTCTACATTCAATCATTCCCAAGTAATCAATATGCTTAACTTCCTTTTTATGTCATTTTATTATTGCCCCAATCATACAGTATAACCTATTTGGGTATAGCCTAGGCTTCTAAAGTTCTAGGCTGGAGAAGGAGTAGAATCACATATGCATATAAGACTGGAAATAAACATAGGAAAATGGGTAAAGGAAGATAGATGCATTTTACATGTTATTTATCTGACATCACATGCATGTATATAACTTGTCTAATTAACAATACATGCTTATATATAACTTGTTTAAACGTCACAGGCATATACAACTTGTGTTATTAACATCACAGACAGGTGTATAACTTGTTTAAACATCACAGGCATGTATAACTTGTGTTATTAACATCATATGCATATGTATAGTTTTGATTAACTAACATTAACACGGGCATATAATAGATTATAACGACATAGGTGATAACAGTGAAGCCGGCATATTTATTTTACTATAGATTTTAGCTAGTTTCATCAAACTTCATGTTCAAGGCCTAGAAAAATCAGATCTGTAAATAACTGTAACTCACAGTGAGTCTTGGTGAAGATAAAATATGTATATAACACAAGACCACAACAATTCTAGTCCAAATCAGATCCAGGTTCCATGCAAGTCTTGACTGATGTTGCTTCTGTTTAATCCAATATTTAGCAGCAATCCCCCATTATATGCAAATATTTTTCAGAATAATTTATGGGCAGAGTAAGAGGTGAAGAATTTGTGTGAATTGGATATGGAGGAGGCTGTCTATTTATAGAGTTACAGAATCATTACCAACCTTTAGATCTAGGTTTTAAATCTGAACCGTACATGTCATGCTGACTCAGCATGTACAGAGACACAAAAATCGTCAAAGTGCAGTGCTCATAATTCAGCCAAATCTATTACAGGTCAACCCATCTACCACTGGGTCAACCTTAGGGTCGACCCGACCCCTATTTGGGCAACCTATGGGGACCCAGGCCAGTGAGGGTCAACCCACTTCTCTTTACTGCTCGTTCGTTTGAAATATTTTGATTTATTCTGGTTAAATTATTTTATACATAAGCTTCACATGTGTATACTAACTTCTAGAGTCCCTAACTTCTTCATATGTTGTCCATTTTATGCAAACTTGGGGTCTATCTGAACCAGAATTCTAAGATGAATGCAACGGTAATGCCGATTTCAGTTAATTCTGAATATTTATTATGGTTATTGCATATTATATTTTTGGGGTGTTACATTCTCCCTTAATTAAAGGATTTTGTCTCTGAAATCTCAAAGTCTAGAAGAATGTTACAATCCTAACATCCACCTATAACCTTCTACTCATCCATCATTCAAAGGAATCCATTGTCCTTAAGAGATTTCTAACGCTTGTATGAACTTATGCAAAGTGTTGTATGTATATTTCCTTACCCTAATGCAAAAATCAGGCGGGCGACTAATTCAGTCGACCTCCTTAATGCAACATATGTTGGTTCCATGAATCTAAAATGTATGAAATAGTCCTAGTATTTCATGTGAACTAAACATGTGTGCACAATCATCCATCCAAATGCAACATCCATATGATGATACATCCATTTCCATCCATAGAAAAAACTAAAATGCACACACATCCATATGCAACATATAAGTAATTGAGCCGATCCAGCGCCTAGTGTGTGTATATGCATCGACAAGAAACCACTAGCAAACGCTTGCATCCACTTGCAACCATCATATATAACATGTTTCAAACACATGTTTCAACCATTAATTTCTTCCTAAGGATCAAAAGATTAGAACGATAGGATAAATAAACTTGAATGATAGAAGCAAGTGCAAAGTAAAAGCTTGGAAAAGAAGTCAAGAACGTATTCTCAAAGAGAAAAGGATAAAAAGTGTGAATCCTATATTCGGGTTCCCATGTCACATCTTCGTGGTCTTCTTCCTATTGTACTTTAACCAACTTGATTTTCTTATTGCGAAGCTTCTTGATTTATTATCTAAGGATATAAGTTGGAACTCGTCTTACAGATGCTTTCTTCTCAACTTATATGTCCTCAAGAGTACTCGACTCTACTATCTATATTGTATCATGTAGACATCTCCTTAGATGGGAAACGTGAAATACGTCGTGTACTCCCGCCAGTCTATCCAGTAGCTTGATTCTACAAGCCATGGTCCCTATCCTCTCTACAATAGCGAATGGTCCCACAAATCTTGGTGCCAACTTCCCTACTAAGCCAAAGCGAACTACATTTTTTAGCGGTGACACTTTAATGAAGACCATATCTCCTACCTCAAATTCTAAGTCGGTCCTCCTTTTATTAGCATAAGATTTCTATCGATCTTGAGCAACTTTCATCCTTCGTTGGATGAGATCGATCTTTTCTGAAGTATCTCTAATCATGTCTGGCCGAGTAGAAGTATGTCGGTAGACTCCCACCAACAAGTCGGCGATCTACAAGGTCGTCCATATAATTCTTTAAAGGGTACCATGCCTATACTGGAATGGTAACTGTTGTTGTAGGCAAATTCCACCAAAGGAAGGTGTTCTTCCTAAGTCCCTCCAATATCTAGGATAAACAGTCTTAGAGGATCTTCAAGAACCCTATTCACCATCTTAGTCTGTCCATTTGTCTAAGGGTGGTATGGTGTGGTTAATCATAAATGGGTACCTAATGCCTCTTGCAAGCTTTTCGAAAACTCGCTGGTGAAGATGGGGTCGTGATCACTCACTATATTTGAAGGTACCCCATGCAATCGAACTATCTCACGGAGATAAACTAATGTCAACCATGATATTGTCCTCTTGCTCTTTACAGGAATAAAATGAGTGCACTTTATAAGTATGTCCATGATCACCCAAATGCTCGTATTACCCTTCCTTGATCATGCAATCCATTGATGAAATCCATAGAGATGCTCTCCCACTTCCATTGCAGGATATCTAAGGGATGAAGCAATCTATCAGGTTTAGTTTGTTTAGCCTTTACTCTTTGGCAAGTCATGCATCAAGCTACAAACTCTGCTACATCTTTCTTCATGCTAGCCCAAAAGAAAATCCTCTTCATGTCCCGATACATTTTGTTATCTCCCGTATGGATAGTCATCCGAGAATGATGAGCTTCCTCAAGTACTGCCTTAAGTAATTCCCCAATCTTAGGGATGCATAGCCTTTCGTCTTGCCTTAGCCACCTTTGTCATCCATGGTATATCTAGCAAGGTGACTAGAAGTCTCTCCTCTATCAATCTTGTCCAAGATGTTTGAAATGTGTGGGTCCCCCGGCTGCATGGATTCAACTTGCTCCAATAGAGTAGGCCGCACCTCTAATGATGCTAGTAATCCTTCTGTGAAATCCATCGATGGCTTAAAATAAAAAACTGAGATGTACTCCAAACTCCACCTTTCTACGAATAGAGGACTTAAAGTCATCCTCTGCCTACTCAGTGCATCCGTTACTACTATTAATCCCTCAAAAAAAATCCATGCGCACACTGAGCAAAGGATGCAGAATGGATATCATCAGGGTCGGTCGTGCATTATGTTATCCAAGGCACTTAAATGACTCACAATGGATAGAACGCAACCACACAGAGCAAGACCCAAGTATCAACCCCAAGACTAATCAAGTCGACCAGTACGACTGAAGAAGATGGCACGATATGCTATGAGAAATGCGGCTCAATAGAGATAAGTATCGTACATCCTGTAAAGCCGCTCACAACAACGGAGCACGCTTGATCTAATATCAAAGTTCGGTCGCACGCATCAAGACATGAGTCAAGATCCCATGTATATTTAACAACTGCTCATGAATTGCAACTCATATCACTCGATATTCGAATCAGAAACCCATTGGTAGGTCGTATACCAACTCCTAGAAAGAGCACATTCACATCTCAAAGTCGCAAGTCTCAGTCGGTCGCCTCTAGACTAATGAAGATCGTCGCTCGCTCACTCAAATCAGACACAACCACATTAAGGAACTATGATCGGTCATTCCATCATCTCGTCATCAAGCAAATCAGATATTTACTTGTCGAATGCTAGAAATAGACGCGACCGAAGAGCACCGACCGAAGTCACTCGCTTAACTACTCAAGACACTCGCTTCATTGAGTCGCTCGCACATGATAACTGAATTCAGCCACGGACAGCTGGCTACAGCTAGCCAGTGGAATGACTGTAATTAACAGAATGAGCGATCCGTAGCCTGCATAAATGGATTTCAAGTCATTTCCCGAAGGAAGCTAACCTATAAATACACCATGGCTACCAACATAAAGGGGATTGAATCTTTGAAACCACGAAGTGCTGCTAAATTCTATCCTCAACTACTGATTTGGCCATGGCGTCAAGTACAATCTTATGATCAAGGAAAACGAAGGCATCCACCTTCTCAATCATTCATCCTTTTTCTCCTTAAATTCTACAATTCTCTTGTATAATTCCAAGATTGAAATAGATAAACGAGGGTATATTGAGCGAATATAGGGATGTATAAAAGGAGAGAATCGATGTATTTTGTAGTCCTCGTTATAAGATTGGAAATCACCTTCACAGTGGATGTAAGCCTAATTAATGTCTGAACACTCTAAATCTCATCTTTACTTTACCTTTCTCGCATTTTTCATTTTCAACTGCTGCTTAAACAAGGTTCCATTTATTTCTTACCGTATTGGTGAAGTACAGTTTTAGTGCCTTGGGTGTTTAGACCAATTTTGGTGTAAACATTTTGGCACCCACCATGGGGCCGTGTTCACAATTCCCTTTCGTAGTTCAGCAATCTAAAAAAATATCCAAAAATGCTTTCTCCTTTGAAACCATGGTCAGATCAAAGAAAAGTGGCATATCTACTAAAGTTACTACGATCAGTGAGGATGATAATGCTAACGAAGCTACACCTCAAATCTAGAATCAAGGGGCAGGGGACACCCCTAAGCCATATATAACGCAAGATGAATTGAATGTGGTGGTAACCAGCCTGAACGAAAAAATGGATAATACAACGAAGATGATAATGGAAAGGTTTGATGTCCTGACTAATGTTCAAGCCAATTTGTTACCACCAAATATTATGGTTAATCCTGGCGAGAAAGTGTACTCATCAGCCTCAGACCCTGGACGACCTCACATCCTAGTGGGATACAGGGGAGAGGCCGGCGTTAAGGATCCTAAGGCCAGATCTCCAGAGCGCAATGAAGAACGTGCGACTCGGGTTGTCGCAAGTCCCACCAATGTTACATCCCTCAAAAGGGATGCAAGGCGCCGAAGCTCAAACCATGGTCGCACTGATAAAGACATCAGTGTTAATCCTGATGAACAAACGGGTAATGAGAGGCGCATCACGGACATGATCCAGCGAATAATGAAGGAGTAGGCGATCCGAGAAGATGAGGAGAAAGAATGGGAGTTTTTCCCCAGCAAAAATCCATTTACAGTGGAAATCCGTCAAGCGAAATTCCCGAAGAAATTTATACCCCCAACAATAGAACCTTATGGCGGAGTTGGAGATCAAACCATTTTTCTGTTCAAGTACGACCAGAACATGAATGGAGCTAGGGCCACTGATGAAATCAAGTGCTTATACTTTCCCATGTGCCTGGAAGGTGTGGCCTCACTATGGTTCACCAGACTTCCACCTAAATGTATCGACCAGTTTGCTGATCTGGCTAGGAGATTTCAAGATCAATTCCGATTACAAACCACCAAGGCAAGGGACGTGATGTCACTCAGCGAGATAGAACAAATGCCCGGAGAAACCATCAAAGTTTTCCTTACACGCTTCCATGATGCAGCAGCAGAGGTTGTAGAACCGAAGCCTTGGTACTTATTGGCAGCCCTAAAAGGGGCTATCGATAAGAAATCAAAATTCGGGAAGTGGCTCAAGATGAAGAAACCAAAGACTCTAAAGAAGTTCTACAAGAAAGCCGAAGAATACATGAGCGTGGAAACCGATACCCTAGATATTCAGAAGGACACGAAGAATAGCACTATTAAGGAAGGGAAGAGCAACGAATCTTCTCAGATAATTCAGAAGGATGACTCTGGGCATAAGAGAGGGTTTGATGGGAGAGACAGTAAAATACATAAGAAGTCAAAATTCTTTAAGCAAACAGAATTGACTCCCTTGAATGAAACTCTAGATAAAATCTACTCTGCCACGAAGGACTCAGGCATTTTCCTTAGGTAAAACCATAAAGAATCACAGAACAGTAGGCAAATTCCGAAAAGTTTTGTCGGTTTCATAATCAACCTGGGCACAACATGAATGAATGTCGACACTTTAGAAATTTAACTGAGGAGCTCATCCGAAAAAATCAATTGCAGCAATATGTTAAGAGTCCCTAAAACGCGTCCGAAAGTCAGAGGCAAGGGGAAATCGTGCATCATGCACCAAGAGCATTGGTCAACCTGGCAGGATAGTCAAACCCATCATCTTGCAAAACTCAGAGGGAAAGAATCATTCCAAAGCAATTCATGGAGAGCCTGAAGGCTGCACTCTTTGTTTTTTTTTTAAACTAGGCTGGAAAAACCAGTCCTAGGATCAGCAGGTCCCATAAACATGCTAGAAAGACTAGCGCAAAAACAGAAATCCTAACCGAAAGGGGGTATCAGAAATCCTAGCCGAAAGGGGGTATCAGAAATCCTATCCGTAAGGGGGTATCCAATTTAGGTCTCTATTTGATCATAATAGCTGGATCAAATAAGATCGAAATTGGGTCGAAAACTTGCAACCCAAGTCCTCCCATGGGGGTCGTACTCAAAACCAGTCTCTGAAGGGCTCGGGTCTCTGAGTTAATGGGATATGGGATTGGGTACATTAAAAAAAAATGTACATACGGAAATGCATTTAATTGAGTTTCCGAAGGGCTTGGGGCGCCAAATCAATGAGGAACAAGATTAAATGTACAACAAGATCCTTGCGCCTTATAAAAGTGCACATCCAAAAATAAACTTTAAAAGGTTTGAATTACCAGACCATTAAAGAATGCGAATACATGCATAATAAGAACTAAATCCCTCAAAGAAGGGGAAAAATGACGTCGTAAAGTTAAAGCAAACCAGTGATATCGACGATGAACGACGTAAAAACATAACCATTGCACAACCCGTAAAAGCATAACACAATGCAAATAAATAAAAATTGCGATAAGTTACAGCGTATCAATGCTAACGAGTAATAACAAAATACAAGTTCATCGCAAAGATACACGGTTGTAAAGTTGGTACTGCAAAATGCAAAACAACAGCACATCATTTGGTGATGTCTTCAGGAGCAGCGTGGTCGTCGACTAAATGAACCTTAGAAGTACCTTCATTAGCAATAGAAGGTTCCATCAGAAAAACTTGGGATCCCGAAGCTCCATCTCCTACAGGACTGGGGGCATGAGTAGGAGCAACACTATGGACTTCTTTTCTAAGGGATTGAGCTCGTTCATCATCCAGTATTCTCCTACCTTTTTCCAAATCAACACGATCGCTTGCCTCAAGGAGGGCCTCTTACAAAACACTATCTTCCTTATCCTTGGAATAGCTAAGCACTTGCTCCCAGACAAGATCTAATGTACAGGGGAAGTCCTTGTTCAGATAACTCAAACTTCCATGGGTTATAACATTAAGGGTGTAAAATCGAAATAAGGTCTAATCAGTTTTAATTCTGGCTTGCTCAAGATCGCTGGTTAACCTTGCTTTATCTTCTTCTAAAGTTTCAAGAACCTTACTTTGGGAAGCGAGTTTACCTTCGATCATTGCCTTCTCCTGCCGATAAGAAACCACAGCCTGTTGTATGGAAGCTAATTGAGATTTAGCGAACTCGCGGTCGGTTTGAGCCTCCTCAAGTTGTCTTTGGCAGCTTCAATCTCCTCCTGAAGCTTTCCATTGTAGGCCTCCAAGCTGCTCATTCTACCGTTCCCATCCTTAAAAAATGAAATTTCGGCCGCTTGACTTTTGATCACATGGATCAATTCAGTCTTATCGTTCTCCATAAGCTCAATACGCTCAAGATGTTGAGTATTCAACTTCTGAAATTCGAAGAAGAACTTGTTCCAAGACTCGAATCGCTCTCTGGAAGTATTTTTGGCCTCATCTAACTGAACTTCGAGATGATCCATGATAATAGCAAGCTGGGAGGTCACATAATCTTTTATGGCGCTCAACTCCCCAACGGTACTCTGGTCATCATATGGAGACAAGTCTAAGTCAAGGTCCATCCCCCTTAAGTCCCAATCTCTGAACCTGTCCTTCAATTTAGGATTACCAGGGCCAACTCCGTAGGGAGGTTTGTCAAGAATCGCTTGAATATGACAGAGAGCGGGTGCATTAGTCATAGAGGATTTAAGCAACGGTTCTACAGGGACCGAAGAACTGGGGCACAGAAGTTCGGCCTGGTTAGAAGACCCACCAAGCTTATCCTTATCTTGTTTATTATTACCTTCTCTCCCCTTGGCATCCTGGTTTTCTCCTCCTGATATCTGGGATTGATCATGCTTCTTCTTCTTTAGTAAATTCGCCAGTGGTGCTTCAAGAGCACCTTGGATTAGAAGATCTGAAGATGGACGGGAACGCTTGAGGCAACGAGAAACACTGGACTGTAAGACATTCCGTGGATTGACGAGAGCAAATTGCCGGGAGAAACTGTCCGATAAAGATGATCCCATTCTTGGAACTAAGAGGAAAAAGAAGATCTAAGCACCATAATCATTAAAAGGTGAGAAAGAAGGCCAGGAGACGGAATATACGAAGTATATGAAAACAACAAGACTAAAAACAGCTCCAGACTCTGTGAGATATCACTTTGACCTAGAAACAATGGGTTTTTTGGTAAAATTCTCACGACTAAAAGGTTTTGAAATACAAATGTTCAAATAATGGTCTTACCTTGAACAAGGTCTTCAGCTAAATCAAGGGGATCAAGACCTTTAAAAGACTCTAAACCATCTTCCTCTTGGTTGTCCTTAGAAGAATTCTCTCCGCCTCCCGGGTTTTCTTTAGAAGTCATTACAATTCCGTCAGACTACTCCACTTCCCGCGCTTGACCCGAGGTGATATTCGAAGGAGTCACATTCACATCTCCCTGGACAACTTACTCGAATGGAGGCCCATCTTTCCGCACAAGACCACTGAAGTCTTAGGGCCATTGTGCTTTGGACGCTTGGATACTTCCTTTTTGACAGAGGTCGCTTTGCTTTTGAATGATGCCTCGTTGCTCCTCACGGTGCTAGAACATTCCTTTTTCGAAGATTTCTTGACAGGAGATTTGCTGGTGGCTTCTTTTTTATCGGAAGTATCCACCGCGAAGGTGCACAAAGAGGAAAGCCAATTGTATTGCTTTAAGAACCCTTCAGTGATCAGAAAATTCCTATTTCTATCGCCTTCATCAACAGCTAATAATGAGTAGGGAATGCTTTGATCAGGAAGCGCTGCAGTATATCCAAAAGATTTTAAGAAAAAGGAAGAGGGGGCAAGATGAAATTTAAAGAATAAAAACACTTACTGCCTCCCATCCAAAAGCCACATAAATTATCGGGACATAGGACAAAGAAGTACTGATTGGGAAATCCTTGCACACTGTCCACTAAGCCAGTAATTATTTTCGAACCCCGGCTTTCCAGAAAGATAAACGAGGGATGCTGGTTCCTTGTTCTGAAAGCATATAATGAGCATATATCCTTAAACGAAGGAGCGCGATGTTTTCCCCTCATAAAAAGGATATAAACGCTTATCAAAATCGCATAACCATTAAAATGTAACTGATACGGGGCAATAGCCAAGCTCTGGAGAATCATTTCTATATAAGGATTGAAGGGAGGAACCGCTCTGCTTATCAACATGCCATGAGTAACGACAACATATCCATTAGGAGGGATATCTATGAACGCTTTTTCCCTAGGCAGCTTGGCCTCTTCTTTCTTCGAAATACCGAATTGTTTGCATAGTTGATGGAACGAAAAGAGAGAAAGCTCCGTCGGGTGACTCTCACTAGGTACTTTAGAAAGTGCACGAGGTTGTGGGAAATCTTGCACAGTGCCTATCAAAGAGACAACACTGGGCGTAGAAACAACTTGATCAGAACTTTCTGCTTGATCAAACCTTTCGTCCTGGTCCGACACAGATTGCTTCCTGGTATTATGGGATTATAGAAAAAGGGAAACCCTACTTATAAACTCCAAAGCCGCATGATCAAAATTCATGCTTCAAAATTGCGTCGAGTTAAAATCAAAGGAGGAATTTACTTACAGGCGAGCGAACAGTCTCGAATCTAGGCGAACAGTCCAGCCGAATCGATCTCGAGATTGCGGAGGCCTCAACGACAGTGTCGTGCTCGAATGCAAATCAGAATAAAGAAAGAACTAGAGTAATCAGGAGTTATGAAAGGAATCCAAGCAGTAAAGAGGATTGCTAAGAATAGCGCCACCATTAAAGCTTTCTTCAGGAAAAGAAGAAGATAGCAAAATAATATACAAAAGGCAAACGAAAAGATTGGCTAACCGAAATAGTATTTCCATACGGTCGCTCGTAAGAAAGACAACCCTATGTTCAAATTAGTGGGCTTAGCATTCGGGCAATTGGGGAATCACTCAAAACAAGCACACATAGGTATACGTGGAAAACCAATTAAATGTGCACAACTGGCATCCCAAAATTCAAATGTTCGCGCAATAGCAAAAGATACATCAAGCCTCTCGCTCACAGAGAGAGACAATATCGGTCCACTACAACAAAACAATCCAAATTTTTTTGCACGACCGACCCCTCAACAAGGTAGGACAAGCCTTCCAAACTGTAACGACCCGCGTTCTACACATCGAAAGATCATATAATATTTATTTCTTTCACATACGAAGTCATATGGTCATGTAACTTTGGCAGACGACTATTGGGGTCATTTCCCATGTTCATGATTTTTCCTGATTTTTAAATGACCGTTTTGCCCCTAGCTGATCTTGTTATGGCCATAACTTTTGATCGGTAAGGATTTTTGACCTAACACCACTTCAATTAGATCCGGATGGTGGTTTACCTTTCCGTAGAGTGGTCATATGTGAAAAACAGACTTACCATTTGAGAGATATGGCTGAAATAAGGTTTAGAAGGTGAAAAACTACTTAATCGGGCCAAATGAGCTGATTAGTGAATGGGCGCATAACCCATTTCGGGATTAGGGTTATGGGGAGGCTGAAATGAGTTAGGTTTTCATTCTATTTCAGTTTTTTAGCCACCACTTACAACCCTCTCAATGGCATCCACTTGCTAAAACACCCTAAATCACCTTCTAATCGCTAATTAAGCCAAATCTACATCAAATCAAAGCGGATTAGCACAAAAATCGAGGTAAAGCTACTTGTGTGTATTGGAATCCGAATCATTTTGTCCAAAAGTTTCAGATCTATAGTTTGGTTGTAGCTAAGATTATAGATAGGTCAGGTGGATACGCACGAGTAGATGTCCGGAGACAAGCAGGAGGCTTACACGTACCATTTATACATATATTTTCCCTGTGTCGTTGTTGGTCACTACTTTGGGCATTAGTAGTGTACCTTTCTTATTTTGCTTTAGAGACAGTTTTCAAAAGTTGTAATAATGATGATGTGGAACATAAGCTGTATTTTGGATTTTCCGCTGCTATGATGGTTTAGTTTTCAGCTTATGCACTGCCTCACCTGTTTTATGTCAAAGTTATGTTATTATTATATTTTATCCCATGCGCTATGAGACATTCTACAGGTTCTTTTGTTAGTCCATTGTTAAGTCTCCTTCCCTTTTCTTTCTTTGGTGACCGTCCCGTGCTAGTTGGACATTGGCACAACACACTTTCATTGGAAATGTCGGCTGGTGCGGGGCGGGCCGTCACATTTGGTATCAGAGCTCTAGGTTGCGTAGTTAACCTAGGGAAAGACATCAGGGAGAGATAGTACACATATATGATAGGCCGTATTTGTGATATTTTGTTTTTCAAAAGCTATATATATACACACTATTAGTATATTTAAGGATGAAGTCGCACTGCATTGGCACCACTGAAGAGATGGTTAATCGGTTTCTCCTTACAGATTGAACGATGAGACGATATACTAGGGGTACTGGTAGAGGAGCTAATAATAGGAATGTCCTTGATATGAGGATGATGTTTACTACCTTCATGCGAGAGATGCGTAGGGATGCTCGGGGAGCAGTTCCTAATGCTGCTAACGGCGGTGGTGCAGGCGCCTAGGGTCGATTTCGCCAAGCTTAACAAGGATTGTACTAGTCTTGGCGGGAAGCCGTTCCACGGAACGGAGTCGGCTACGGATGTTCAAGATTGGTTGGATAGTTGTGAGCGCATCTTCGAGGACTTGGGAATCGATGATGCCATAAAGAGAAAGCTAGCATCCCGTCAGCTGCAAGGATGGGCAATGAATTGGTGGAATGCTATTAAGGCAGCTACTCCCGAGGATCAAGTTACTTAGAATCAGTTTAAGACCCTCTTCAGTGATAAGTTTGTCCCAGCTGCTCAGAAATCAGAGTTGTTTAGGAAATTTTTGGAGCTTAAGCAGAATGGTAGGACAGTCTCGGAATATATTGCTGAGTTCAATACTTTATCGAAGTATGGATTATCTCTTATCGACACTGCCGAGAAGAAGAATGAGAAGTTCATAACCGGCTTAGATGCATACTTAGGGGAAAGGCTGATAAACCACATCGACGAGGCATTCAAGTCTATAGTGGGAAAAGCATTGAGATCGGAGAGTCTTTACCCTAAGTCAAAGGCCGATGTTGCTATTGTATATGTAGAGGAATCAAAGCTGCAAGTAAGCGGTGGAGGTAAGAAGGAGTCTCAGAATAAGAGAAAACAAGATCAGACCAAGGGTGGTCAGAAAAAGAAGGACAAGAAAGATAAAGAGTGCTTCAGTTGTGGCAAGAAGGGAAACTATGCTAGAGATTGTCAGGAAAAGCCTGGGGAAAGGAAGTGCTTCAATTGCGGCCAAGTGGGACATCACGAGGATAATTGCCTGCAACCCCCTAAAGAGAAGCAGATTGTGAAAGCATATGCTATCAATGTTGTTCCTTCTTCGTCGAATGCCCCAACTGCGGCGGAGAAGGGAAAAGGCATCATTATTCGAGGTATGCTTTCTATTTATGATGTTTCTGTTCTAGTTTTTTTGATAGCGAGGCATCCGATTCCTTCATATCTAGTGACCTGGTAGATAAGTTGGGATTGAAACCTGAGATAGTCAATAGACCTTTAGTTGTGACGAACCCGATATGTGGTTCGACTATTCTTTGCATGATTTGTTGTAATGTGGTCTTATCGAGTTATGGATGTATGTTTGTTTATGATTGCTTAGTTGTTTTGCTAGTATCATCTCACGTATATTTTCTGAATTCGGAGGAGATGTTCCTTGAGTGCTTGTCTGATATTGGTTTAGGCCTTTGGGGCTTGTGCTTAGGGAATGTCGAGTTCAACTTGGATGGTTTGCGTGAGATATAAGTAGTTGTTGTGATTTCCATTGAATGATATCTCGGCTTACTCGAGGAGTGATGTGTAGTCGTGACATGATAAGACTGTTCAATGGTATGGGCTGATGCGAGTTAGACTCGATAGGGTTATGAGATGACTCGAGTGGGACTCGAGAAAGATGCAAGGTAATGGATTGTTTAGGACCCTATGTTGATGTTTTTTTGAAGGAATAAGATGTGTTCGTTGATGACGAAAGATGCAACAAAGGATTAGGACGACTCAAGCTGGACTTGAACTCGTAAAAGAAAATAGGTGTTCGTTGATCTTGGAGATGCAATGAACAGGGAGAAGACTCACGCTGGATTAGAGTTTGTCGGTAATGGATACTCAAGACTGGGTCTGAGTTTATGGGTGATTGATTGACTCGAGTTGGACTTGAGAAGGTTGCAAGGAAATGGATTGGCTCGAGTTGGACTCGAGAGGGCAGCAAGATAATGGATAGACTTGGGTAGGACTCGAGTGTTTTAGGCGGACTAGAAGCAGGGGTATCTGGGGACGCCCGTTATCTTGGATTCGTTGGACATGATCTAGTTATCCTTGGAGGATAAACGTACGTTGGACGTAAGGTAGTACGTATGGAGGCGGGGCTTCCATTAGCCTCGGGATTGATTGGACCAGTGAAGTAGGCATCGGCGTATGTATGGAGGCGGGGCTTCCGTTAGCCTTGGGATTGGTTGGACCAGTCAAGTAGGTATCGACGTGTGTATGGCTTTAGCAAGTGATAGATAGGACATGTTTGATGATGCTATGTTGCTATGTGTGTTCCTGTTTTATTCGCTTGAGTAGACAATCACCTATAGGATTCTGGTAATAGAGAATGAAAAGACGACGGTAGACACAGATGCATGTGGTACCAGACTAGGTGTTGTACTGATGCATTGAGTAGGAGACATGCCAGTTTTGGTGCTATGTTTCTTGAATGAAAGTAACTGGTGTATATCGTGGGATATGATTTCAGACCTAAGTATGGATTGGATCCAGAAATGTTGACAAGTTTAACGATCAAACTGACTTTGATTGAGAGGATTGGTTCCAGTCAGAGGGACGATCCTAACTTATTAGAAATCATCTCCAAGTTAGAGATGGGTATCGATAGGGAGATGGAAAAGTATGGACTTGATCGAGATGGATGGCTTAGAAAGAATGGAAGACTAGTTGTACCCAATGTCAATGGATTGAGAGATGATGTTCTTAGAGAACGTCACCACTCAAAACTGACTATGTACCCCGGTGGTAACAAAATGTATCGAGGCATGAAGCAGACCTACTACTGGAAAAGGATGAAGAGAGACGTTACAAAGTTTATCTCCAAGAGTATGAATTGCTAGCTTGTTAAAGATGAGCAAAGGAAACCTAGTGGTTTGTTACAACCGTTGAAAATTCCCGAATGGAATTGGGAATAAGTCTCGATGGATTTCGTAGATAGTTTACCGAGGATTAGATCGGGCCATGATATTATTTTGGTGATTGTGGATCGATTAACCAAGAGTGTAAGGTTTAGACCTATCAAATCGAATAGAGCGACAGCTAAGTTAGTAAAACTATATATGAAGTGGGTAAATAGATTTCATGGAGTACCCAAAGGCATTGTGAGTGACCGAGATCCATTATTTACTAGTGGGTTTTGGAAGAGCTTACAAGAGGCTTTAGGATCAGAATTACATCTCAATACTGCGTATCATCCTCGAACCGATGGTCAAACAGAAAGGGTGAATCGAGTATTAGAAGTTCTCTTGAGAGCTTATATATTGGATTTTGGTGGATCATTGGATGACCATTTGCATCTAGTTGGATTCACATATGATAATAGTTATTAGTCTAGTATTGGAATGACTCCATTTGAAGCTTTGTACGGAAGGCCATGCAACTCACCGTCATGTTGGTTAGAAAACAATGGGAAATTTGTGCTTATACTAGAAGTGTTAAGAAAAACTTAGATAAGAACAAGGTTGTCCAACAGCGAATGAAGGCTGCCCAAGATAGGCAGAAGGTTTAGGCTGTTAGAAGACAAAGAGATTTTGAATTCTTCGTTAACGACTTGGTATTTGTCAATATCTCTCCATTAAAGAGCGTGATACGATTTTGTAGGAGAGGAAAGTTAACTCTAAGATTTGTTTGTCCATTCCTAATCCTCGAGCAAGTTAGGAATTTGGCATACAAAGTTGAATTACCAGAGAAGATGTCACGAGTTCATAATGTATTTCATGTTTCCCAGTTAAGGAAATTCGTGCACGACCCGATATGACTATTTCACCTGATCAGTTGGATGATATCAAAGTAGAACTCGAGGCGGTTGGGAACCGCAAGCCGATTCGTATTGTCGAGCAAGATACGAAGCAACTTCGAAAGAAAGCGATGGATCTAGTCAAAGTTCAGTGGGGGGAGAATGATAATGACTGTACTTGGGAGACAGAGGAGAGCATTAGGAAGACGTATCCATAACTCTTTGCCTCGTAAGATTTTAATTGCGACTTAGTTTTCCGCATGCCAGGATAGACTTGTTTGTTTGTTTTTGTATGTTTGATTGTTGTGAATGGTTTGTAGGCATGCGGGATCCTTTTCTTGTTTTTTAGTTAAGGAATTTCGGGGGCGAAATTTCTCAAGGGGGGGGGGGAGGATTTAACGACCCGCGTTCTACGCATCGAAGGATCGTGGAATATTTATTTCTTTAACATATGAAGTCGTATGGTCATGTAACTTTGGGAGATGACTATTGGGTCATTTCCCATGTTCGTGATTCTTCCCGATTTTTAAATGACCATTTTGCCCCTAACTGATCTTTTTTTGGCCATAACTTTTGATTGGTAAGGATTTTTGACTTGAAACCACTTCCATTAGATCCGTATGATGGTTTATCTTTCCGTAGAGTGGTTATATGTGAAAAACGGACATATCGTTTGGGAGATATGGCTGAAATAAGGTTTAGAAGGTGAAAAACTGCTTAACCGGGCCAAATGAGGTGATTAGTGAATGGGCCCATAACCCATTTCGGGTTAGGGTTCTGGGAAGGCTGAAATGAGTTAGATTTTCATTCTATTTCAATTTTCTAGCCGCCACTTACTGTTAGAGTTTATGCCCTAGAGGCAATCCATTTGATGAGATAGATAACATTGTTGATGTTATTATTTTATTTGGAATAAAATAAAATATTCTATTATGTTATATTTATTGCGTAATATAAATATTAACATAATAGAAGTCCTTAGAATAATAATACGGAAATATATAGTTCGAGTAAGACTGAACTTGAGATTATATAATGTGATAAGTATTATAATTCTTAAATGTCCCTAGTCGAGTTTTATTGTTTATATAGGACAAAAATAAAGCGTTGAGACTAGTATATTGATTGACTAATGATCACATCTCATTGATCATTAATATACGTGATATTAAAGTCAAGATTCAAATACGTATTGGAGAATAGCGTATTGGGCTGACCCACCGTGAGATAACTCCATGGATTATAATTAACAGTATCATAAGTTATTCTCACAGTGATAGTGATGTAATGGTCCTCAGACCTGAAATAATTATAATTTTATTCGAGGATATTTATGTTTTGATATCATCTAAAGTTATTTCGTAACAGAGTAATGATAACGGTGATTATTGGATATATCTCGAATCGAATGAAAATTATGAATGATCTAGATGGAATTTAACCCTATGATATATTCGTAGTGATATCCATGGGCCTCTTGATTGAGTGAGACTGTGAAATGCATGGCCGTGCTCAAATATTGATTTGTTTTAAACAGTCTACTCATCGATCAAGAAAAATGGATTAAATTATAACGAGGATGATACGATCCATGCCTCTAGTTTAATCCTGGATATACTGGTTAAAAGGATTATATCACATTAAGACACTGGTCACAGAACATGTTGTATCGAATCGTTGATCTTATTATAACTTGGGTAGCAGCGATGTATTGCTAGATGCCAATCATTGTTTATGATTTTAAATATGATTTAAAATCATTGCCAACGTTGTAATAACCTATAGGGTCACACACTTAGAGCGTTGTAAAGATGAAATCATACTTTGGATAAATAAAATATTAATATGTTAATATTTTATTAAGCGTTGAAAAGGTAAAACGGACAATTCCATAATTGATGGTATACATTTGGTTTAAAAGGGACTACACTTTCCTTAGTAAACTAAGTGTTAAAATTAACCCCTTATATATAGATATTTGATTGGCTAAAAGGGGGTTAACCCTAGAAAATTCCTTTTCAATAGAAAATCCAAAGGAATGGCGGCGGCTAGCACCGCAACATCATATTTCCTCATCAATTCGATTAAAGAGGAAGACGCTTGTGTGGATTACTTGTAGAGGCTCGGCGGCATGTCGTGCTATTTCGATTCGGTGTGTCTGTTCTTTTTTTTTTAATTTCGAGATGAATTCGATTCTTATGAATTCGACATATCAGGTATGGATTTTGACCTAAGTTAGTTTTGATTTCAGTTTTGGTGCATAGATCCTATAGTTACATTTGTTAAATCGTATATTTGGGTTAATCGATTAGATCAAAGAACCCTTCAATGGTATCGGAGCTTGATTTGCAATAAATTGAAATTCGATTTCTGATTTAGGTTAATTATGTTCGAATTCATGATTATTCAATACTATTACATATAAATACAAGAGAATTTGATTCTGAAATTTTGATTGATTCAGATCGATAAATTAATTTGTTTCTGGAACAAAATATATCATTGAAATACATATTGACGTCTGGTATTGATTCCATTTGAATAATACCGGATTTAGACTGTTAAATCCTAAAATATTAGTTTTGTTTCAAGCAGAATATCAATCTGTTTATTTGGATAAACAGTGCCAAACTTGTTATCAAAATGTTTGATCGACAAGTATTTATAACCTGGTTTTGTTAAGTTTTCCTTTGTTTTGATCCAAGAATATTTTACTGATTAATGAATCAGTAAGACAGTTTTCAGATTGTCTTGATTTCTAAAATCAATTATGTGGAAAGTTGTCAAGTCATTTTTTTGAATTGATCTTAAATCTGTGGATAAAATCAAACTTGTTTGATTCAGTCCAGATATTATTTTATAGTGTTAATCATTATTTTAAATATAAATCAGAACACTTGAATTAAATTATATTTGCAGAGCAGTCTGTTTTATAATAAGGCAGTACCTGTTTTGGCACTTTCATTTCAGTAAAATGCATAAGACAAAGTCACAATATATGTATTGTGATTTGAACATGGTATAAAATTTATATATATATATATGATATAAATTTATGATGACAATGCAAATGCATTTCTTCTTTTAAACCTGGTTACAAAATCTGGGTTTAAAATTACAGAAAAATTTGATTTTCTGTTTTACTTTGTTTGTAAAGACTATGGATCAATATAATGTTTAAAACATATGACATGCCTTAATCCGTGAAACTGTGGTCTAGCAATACTCCTTTTGTCATGCAAATTTAAATATGGGCACTATTTTATTTAATTGTTTATTTGTATTTGTTTATTGAAACAAATATGTATATACAAGTCTTTCCAAAAGGATTTTATTTGTATTATGTTCTGTACCCTGAGTGCATATGTAGGTTGGTATACAAAATACTAAAATCATATGCACACATAGTGACATAGATGTTACTGAACATCATTCCAGAATTAAAAACTTTGCATGTGACCATACTGTATGGTCTTAAGTTAAAATTTGAATATACAATAGATATTCACCAACCTGTATGCGAACAATGGATTTTGTTTTACATCATCAACCAAATACTGGAATGTTAAATTCCATCTTGAACTCCTTTTATATTTCATATGATGAAATGGACTTGCAATATACATATTGATGTATTTTTCTGATGGTTGAATTAAAACAAATTCCAGTTTTAATTATTATATATATGTGTGTGTGTTTGTATCTGCTGAATGAAAATGATGATATCTTGACTTATATAAGTTAAGACTTTAAAACCCACAGCAGTTTGGAACTGTAACAACACTTCAGTGCATACACATCATCTTTAAATTGTTTAAAATGCCCCGTTTTACATTTTTTTTACAGGATAACAATATAGTATGAAGATACTAAGCTATATCAAAGGGGGCAGTCAGATATATAAATAATTGCAAGTACAACCATTCATATATTTTTTTGGCAATTATACATTGATGATTACAAATATGATTTGCAACAATGATTCTTCAAGGTACAATGTACATTAATTTAACCTATATATATGTCAATAATGAAACAGATTTCTGTAAATATGATTTACAGTTTCTTATATCGTTATTTTGTACATCATTTCAATCTATATGTATATATACTATCTGCAATATATGTAATTTTAATGACAATTACATATGTATATATATACACATTCTATAGACTTGAATGTATGAATAATTGATGAATTGTACACAACGAAAAGGAAGCTAACTTGACGATTACAAGTTAAATTAGCATATCTTCAACATTCATACAGACTGTATGCAGTTGATAAAACTTGTTAGACATGATACAGAAAATGAGGTTTTGGAATGGTTCCAAAATTATATGACATTGCAAAAGGGTATAAAAACTGTTTTATAAAAAAAAATACTAGTATTTATCTTTATCAATATTAGTTGTGTATACGTTGAATACACAGTATTATATACATATCTTATGTATAAATTTATATTGTGATATGCTGGATGAATGGTTCTATTATACTGGAATTTTGAATTCCAGTCATGCTGCCTACATTCTTTTGATGGAAATAGGATTCGTAGACATATACATCTATGTAGGTTAATATATTTATCTGGATATAATAAAACTAAGAGCATCTCAAGTTTTACTACAGGAGTGTGTCTATTATTTATTTATTTTAATACTCCAAACATATATTGGAACTTATACAAACCATAGTAGCCACCGGCCCTGCTAATGCTTATGTGGAATATATGTGTATATATATATATATGTATGTATATTCATATGTTGTAAATATGAATATATCACCGACGCAACAACAACTTGACGATTGATTCTATAATGATAGTATATTGATACTGAGTTAATGCCGAATTCGATATACAAGTTATTGCATTAATATGAATATTTGATTCATGTTGCTAATGGCAGTACATGGCTAAATTCATTTACATTTGATGTATTTGACTTGTTCCCTACACATTATCTACATTAGATATGTCAAATTTACTGCATATATATTAAAAACATTTGATGTATTAATCATATATGTTAAAATTGTTTAACAGGGGGACATGTGATGATTAGCTAAATACTGAAATTGTTTCAGTAGAAGCAACAGAGATGCATTAGACGGGACTGCAGATATAAATACTACACAAGTATGACTTGTTTTCTTCTGTGTAAATATATATATAAGAATGTTTGTAATCTGTATATTGTGTGGGCACAAATGGGTAGTTTGTATATTACAATATAAGTTGTTATATCTTACTGTGACTAAAACATGATTCGTTTCATTGTATGTATATGATAAATTTGTGACTTTATGATACATGTTCTGTTCATTATAAGTTAGCTATTTATGTCTGGTTGATTGTTTTCAAATAAACTTCATATGCTATATATAATGTTGAAAGCAGTTGCTTGCATATAATGCTCATGGTGTTGATATTTAAAATGTTTAAATTAATAATCCTTTTGGGATTTGGTTTACAAAATTGCTTGTGCTTATGGGCTTGATATTCATATTATAAACCAATTATTTGCATCTGGCTCTTCACATTCGAATCAAAATGTTAAAAGAGATTATGTAAAATCATGTGCAAAACCTATATTGAAATGTTCAATACATCTAAATTTGTATACTCCAAATCTGGTTATATTGAAATGTTAATGACAATTTATCTTGAAATGTACAATAGGAAATAGACTTGCATCTATACACACCGTTGAATTTAAATATATATATATATATGATACATATATTTTATTTAAATCCAATTAATATTATGAATATAAAATACATATATTTTGATATATGTAAATAACTTTGATATTGTTCGTCACCACGAATTATAAATTCCCTCTAAAGCAATTTTTTTGTTATATTAAGTCAAGGTGACGTCTTCCAATAATATACTCATCACTGTCCAAAATCACTGGATGTAACTAACGCAAAAGCGTTGTGCACCTTTTATTTTGGTTATATGCGATGGAGTAAAATGTGGTGCTCCAACCTATTATTGGGTCTGACTTAACTAGGCTACATAATACGATTATGGCCTTAGAGACAATAACATGAATTATTCTATATTTTGAGCAAATGAATAATAATGAACAAAATGTTCATCATGCGATCCAAGAATTATATACGATATAATTGACATAAGATGTCTACCTAAAAGGTTGTGTTTTGGGTTTAGCCAAAGCTGGGTCAAGGCATGACTAGATATGGATCTTGGAACACCATTATATATATATATATATACAGATATATTTATACAAATAGAGGGATGATAATTTGAGTGGGAGCGTATTTTAGTTTAAATTACACGTTTATGTTAGTATAAAGTTTTGATTGTCAAAATTTATATTAAATAAATATAATTGAATCAGTTAATATTTATTATCCACTGTAGATATTAAATAACAGATAACTCCGATAATTTAAATTTGTTCTTGAGAAGGATAAATTGAATTAAACAAATTTCTTGGCTAACATTGAAATTTGAGGATTGTCCTCAAATAAATTAAAACGTAATTGTTTTAACAAATATAGAGGATCTAAAATCAAAGTCAAAGTATGACTTCAACTGAATAAGATATAAATGTTATTGTAACACCCCACGTCCATTAATGTCACTCACAAAGGGAATGCATTAACTTCCATGGAGGTTTTAAGTGAATATAGAACAGTAAAATTACAACAAGACGGATATAAAATAGTACTTGGAAATTCAAAAACTTTATTTCATTGTAGCAGAAGTCAAAACATGTTTGATTACATCATAACACCATATTCAATGTCAAGTACAATATCTATCTTGATAAAACAAGTACATAATCCCATTACATGAATAGCCATTAAAAAGAAAGATAACAAGCTGGACTTTACTTCAGCAGTCCAAGCTTTCCAGAAGATAAGCGATCCAACTAGACTCCACTAGAACTTGGCCCAACCTGCGGACCTGAAGGGAGAAAAAGGATGGAAAAGAGGGGGTCAGACATAAAGTCTGGTGAATATGATAATTCTACAATACTATTACCAAAATAACTGGACTAAGGCATAAGCTGGAAAACAAGAAAATGTCTATGAAGAGCAGATTAAGGACATAGACAATCGCTAAAGGCAACGTTATAGGCGCTCCTAAATACTAAAGGATAAACACTATACTGCACCACACCAGTCACCCTAAAGATTCATCCCACTTAGCTTCACTTAGAAACTTTCCCAATGGCTTTACGTACCCCTAGCTGACTACATAGGTGCCGCCTGCCCCTATCTCCACTAGGTGTACCCTACTTCCCATTATTCGATCGGCTCCCTAACTCGTAGATACCCGTGCTGGCCCCACAGTGGGGTGTATCACTCCCCTAAAGTGGCAACCTGATACAACGGACATGCACGGCTTATACCTACACGATGCAACAATGTCTTACCTACCAGCCCGGGTCCACACACGCATATGAAACCCGTTGGACTTGCGTTGCCACCGCTCCCTGTTTTGGCCTCTTATAGTCAAACCCAGTATGCGTGTCCCGTCCTCGACTTGGGTCGAGCCCACAAAGATACGTTTTGGGATACTGGTTGAAATGGGCCCCCACTATTTACCACAAGCATTCCACCTAAGCTTGTCCCCATTAGTCCATCCCACTTAACCCACTTAGTCATGTTCATTTACATGTGTGTTTGGTTAAGTCTAATCGTATTTCAAATGCCTCTAAAGGCAACCACCAGATTCCTCATGCCACCCAAGGCACCTACTTAACCCCCATGTCCCACCTTACATGATTATCTGGTTAAGTATTTCTTAGTTCATTAAGGCCATAACCTCATAAAGACCTCTCACATTAGACTGGCATTTATGGCAGCTGGATTTGCCGGGCGGGTCCGGGCAGTCTTACACCATAAAAGAGTCTAACCTCGTGTCTTTACAACTGTTATGCTTTAGTTTGGGCCTAGGACCTCTCACATTGGGCCGACATTTGTGACTACTGGATTTGCCGGGCAGGTCCGGGCAGGTTTACATCACAAACGGGTCCAACCTCGTGTCCTAAGCATTGATTATTAATAATAATCCACTTTCCCCCAATTTTAATAATTCCCTACTTGAATTATTAATTACTTCCAATTTTTAACAATGTCCATAATTGACTCAATTATGGACATTCATTCATGGTATGCAACATCTTACAAAATTGCACCCAATTTATTAATTCCTAATATTACCCCTACCCCACGTTTGAACGTTTATTCGCAAAATATATGTTAGACTCGAATAGCCTAACTCATAGCATAAAAGAGATTATCATAATAACAACATGTATATGTGACCAAATGAATCATAATAAGGGGTGAAACTTGCATATGTCCAACTTGCATAGATTATACATGTCATGGATCTAAAGGTGTCAACTTGTTCAAAATTCACCTAATATGATCTCAATCAATTTTCATAAACTTACATATGAATATGTGTGAATCAACATCATCTAATTTTTTAACAACATGGTTTTATATGGGTACACCTAACTCAATAGGCAAATTCCCATAATCAAGTTTTATTTAATTATAGTTTCAAGTTTATGGGTACACCTAACCTAATAGGCAAATTCCCATAAACAAGATCCATTTAAATTAAGAAAAAAAAACATAACTTTAAGCATGATCCAACAACATCATGATTTTTCAACATAATATAGCATGATTTATAACATGGCATAGTATGATAGTATAACATAGCTTGACATGATTCTCAACATAGCACGACATAGCATAAGAGAATTTACAACATAGCATGACATAGCATATATAATTTACATCATACGACAACATAATAACATAATAAGAGATCCACAATATATAGAATTTACAATTACAAATCACATCACTTTCTTGTGATCCATTCATAACTGAGTCAAATTAGTTTGTAATAGTCTTGTGAGAATCATCATACTCACCAACAAAAGAAAAGAATTAGAGAGAGAGAGATCTTTTGATTTGATTTGTGTAGATTTAGTTGTAGATGATTAGGCTTCCTCTTCTTAGTTTGTGACGGCTATGCTGAACTCCATGGCAGCAGCTTGACGGTAGCTTCTCTAATTTTACAAGTGATTTAGGTCTAGGGTCTACCCACTTATTTATAGATTTTAGAATTCATTTAGGCCATTAGATTTAACCTAGAAATAACCGCAGCCGGTCAGACAAGATGGGGTTTATCTTGTTGACTCAGCAATGAGTCAGAAGTGACTTAGCAAACACTCAGCAAATTAATAAACTTCTATTCATGTTTGCATTAACTGCCCATATATATATATATATATATATATATATATTCTACAATGTACACATTAGATACATCCCCCCTTTTACACACTTATTATTGTTTTTATATACATATTAGATACATCCCCTCTCTTACACACTTATTAATATTTTTATATTCATATTAGATACATCCCCTCTCTTACACACTTATTAATATTTTTATATTCATATTAGATACATCCCCTCTCTTACACACTTTTATATTCATATTAGATACATCCCCTCTCTTACACACTTATTAATATTTTAGCAACTTTAGTGTTAATAGAAAATTCGGGGTGTTACATTCTCCCCTCCTTTTAGGATTTCATCCCCGAAATCTTCAAGTCTGGAAGAATGTATATCCTACCATCCAAACGTCCATCTACTCATCCATCATACACACTCATCCATTGTCCTTAAAAGACTTCTAATGCTTTATGATCATATGCAAAGTGTGTGTACATGTCCTTACCTAATGCGAAATCAGGCGGTCTACTGATTCAGTTGACCTCCTTAATGCAAATTATGTAAGTGTCATGAATCCATTATGTATGCAAAAGATCCTAATTGCTTACATACTACTTCTATATGCGTGCGCACCCATTCAACCGAATGCAGCATCCATATGATGGTACAACCATTATACATCCATTATACTAAATACATCCATATATATGCAATATGCAATATGAAGTGACTGAGCCGATCTAGTGCCTAAAGTGTGTGCATATATGCATCCACGAGCAACCACTAGCAAACACTTGCATCCATTTTGCATCCATCATACATAACATGTCTCAAACACATGTTTCAACCATAGGATTATCCTAACTAAAGGTCAAAGATACTAATGAGAGGACATACTAAAGATAAGATAAGATAAGCTAAGCGATAAAGGAGAAATTAAAAGACATACCCTCAAAAAGAAAAGGGTACAACGAACGCATCTTCTCTTCTGTCTCCCAAGTTGCGTTGCTCTCATCATCTCCCCATTGCACTTTAACCAGTCTGACCTCTCGATTCCTCAACTTTTTGATCTCCGACCCAAGAATGCATGTAGGAGCTCGTCTAATTGTTGCATCACGCTCTATTTCCACCTCTTTAAGCAAGCTCGGCTCTACCACCTCCGCGGTCTTGTGCAAACACTTCCTCAAATGTGATACATGGAATACGTCGTGTACTCCACTAAGTTTCTCAGGCAACTCCACCCTATATGCCATCTTCCCAATCCTGTTTTTTACAGGAAATGGCCCTACAAACCTTGGTACTAATTTCCCCACGGACCCAAAGCGAACAACATTCTGTAACGGAGATACTTTGATAAAAACCATGTCCCCAATGTCAAACTCAAGATCTGTCCTCCTCTTATCAGCATACGATTTTTGCCTATCTTGTGCTGCTTTCATCCTCCTTCGAATCAACTCAATCTTCTCCGAGGTTTCCCTAACCATATCGGGCCCAAGTAGGATTTTATCGGTAGATTCCCACCAACATGTAGGCGAACGGCAAGGCCTTCCATAAAGAGCTTCGAAAGGTGTCATGCCAATACTAGACTGAAAGCTATTATTATATGCGAATTCTACTAACGGAAGGTGCTCTTCCCATGTACCCCCAAAGTCTAGGATACAAAGCCTTAAAAGATCCTGTAGAATGCGATTCACCCTCTCGGTCTGGCCGTCTGTCTGAGGATGATATGCGGTGCTCAAACATAGCTGAGTCCCTACCACCTCTTGTAAACTCTTCCAAAATTCGCTAGTAAAGATGGGGTCACGGTCGCTTACTATACTAGAAGGAATACCGTGCAAACGAACTATCTCCTTAATGTATACAGAAGCCAACCACGGAGCAGTCCTCTTACTTTTCACGGGAATAAAATGGGCGCTTTTAGTAAGTCTATCTACTATAACCCAAATCCCCGTGTTACCCTTCCTTGATCTTGGTAATCCATCCACAAAATCCATTGAGATGCTTTCCCATTTCCATAGTGGAACTTCTAATGGGTGAAGCAACCCACCGGGTTTCTTTTGTTCTGCTTTAACTCGTTGGCACACCAAGCATCTAGCGACGTACTCGGCTACATCCTTTTTCATACCGGCCCAAAAGAAAACCCGCTTCATATCTTTGTACATCTTATCCCCGCCGGGATGAATGGTCATTTTTGAGCGATGAGCATCATCAAGAATGGCCTTCCTTAAGTCTTCGTCTTGTGGTACACAAAGTCTATTATCCCTTCGTAACCAACCCTTATCGCCTAGGGTATACCTACGAAGATGGCTTGACGACTCCCCCCCTTTGAGCTTTTCTACTATCTCAACCAACTGTGGGTCGTCTCGCTGTGCCTCACCAACCCGTCCTAGAAGTGTAGGTCTAACCTCCAAGGATGCTAACAGACCGGGTACTAAGTCAACGGAGGGTCTAAAGTCAAACATAGAGATGAATTCTAAGCTTTGTCGTTCAACAAACAACGGACTCAAGGACAACCTTTTCCTACTTAAGGCGTCTGCCACCACGTTACCCTTGCCCGGGGTATATGCTATTTCAAAATCGTAGGAGGCTAAGAATTCCATCCACCGTTGCTGCCTTAAATTCAAATCCTTCTGAGAGAATAAGTATTTTAATGATTTGTGGTCAGTGAACAGTTCGAATTTCTCACCAAGAAGATAGTGACGCCAAGACTTAAGCGCGAAAACAATTGCGGCTAGCTCTAAGTCATGCGTGGGGTAATTCTTTTCATGAACCCTCAACTGCCTTCCACCATAGGCTATTACTCTTCCCTCTTGCATGAGGACCGCGCCAAGTCCCGTCCCACAAGCATCAGTATAGATGGTAAACGGTTTATTCCCGTCTGGCAGCACTAAGACTGGGGCTGAAGTTAAGGCTCTCTTTAAACGTTGGAATGCATCATCGCAATCTTTGTCCCACGTAAAAACCAGGTTCTTCTTCGTTAACCGTGTTAATGGAGCTGATATTTTTGCGAAGTCTTTGATAAACTTCCTATAATAGCCAGCCAACCCCAAGAAACTTCTTACTTCGGTTGCATTTTTAGGGACCTTCCAATCTTGGATGGCCACCACCTTTGCGGGATCCACTGTTATCCCTTCTTTGGAAACCACATGCCCTAAGAACCGTACTTCCTTCCTCCAAAAGTGACACTTAGAAAATTTTGCCTTAAGGTTATGCGCTCGAAGGGTTTCCAACACTTCCCTAAGATGTAGGGAGTGCTCTTCTTTATTCTTAGAAAAGACTAAGATGTCATCCACAAAGACTACCACGAATTTGTTAAGGTATTCCCTAAACACCCTACTCATCTAATCAACAAAATATGCAGGGGCGTTTGTCAAACCAAAGGGCATCACTAGCCATTCATAGAATCCGTCAGGAGTCCTAAAAGCAGTCTTATCTATACTATCCTCAGCCACTCTCAGTTGATGAAAGCCAGTGGCTAAGTCCAACTGCGAAAACACTGAGGCGCCAACTAACTGATCAAAGAGATCGTCAATCCTCGGCAGTGGGTGTCGGTTCTTTTTAGTAAGGTTGTTTAGTTCTCTATAGTCCATACAAAGTCTAAGAGACCCATCCGCCTTTGTGGCAAAAACTACTGGAGCACCCCACTCCGATATACTACGTCTTATGAACCCCTTCTCAAGCAACTCCTTTACTTGCTTATTGAGTTCCCTCCTTTCACGAGGAGCCATGTGGCGCACTGGCAAAGATACGGGTTTAGCATTGTCCACAAGATAAATTCGAAAGTCTATCTCCCGCTTTGGAGGTAAGCCCTTCACCTCCTCAAACACATCCGGATATTCCCGGACCACTTCTACCGATCGCAGGTTCTCTACAGACGCGTCAAGCGATTCAAGATAACTTAGCATAACGGAATTTATGGGATTACAAAAGATGTCGAGAGCATTACCAAGGCGAGTCACAAGCCTAACTACTCTCCTTTCACAATCAAGAATGGCCCTATTTCTAGACAACCAATCCATTCCTAAAATTAGCCCACAGCCCGTGAAGCCCAATACATAAGCATCACATCTAAATTCAACGCTAAGTATAGAGATTTTCAAATCCAAACATATCATGGTCAAATGAGCCGAACCCCCAATTGGATTTGAAACGACCAAGGGATCCTCTACTAAACTGGTGTTCAAGTGCAGTGATTCAACTAATGATGCAGAGATAAACGAATGAGATGCGCCAGAATCGAATAAGGTACGGACAGGATGATCAAACAGAAAAACTAAGCTTTCAACAGAAATTGTTCTACCTCTTTCTTGCAGCGGTGGGGCCGCAATAGCCTGAACTTGCCCCCTTGCCTGCCCTGGTGCCATAAGAGCCTGCACCTGTCCTCCCGAGGTAGACCCTGCCCTCTGCCCCTTCTTTGGACAGTCCTTCACTAAATGTCCCGCATCTCCACAATGAAAACAACCACTCTTCTTTTTCTTTCTACAATCTTTGCTGAGATGGCCAGGCGTCCCACAATTGAAGCATTTCTTCTTCCCTTTGCCATTATTGTTTTTACCACCCTTCTTATTTTGCTGTTGGGATTTCTTATGATCCCATTTCTTTTCAACTGCCTTATCCTCATGCATAAGTGCCATTTCTACTAGCTTTTCAAAGGTGGCTCCCATAGGGATGTGGGTCTTAGCCAACCCTTGCAACGGTTCATTCAAGCCTCTAACGAACCTCAAAGCTTTCTTCTCTGGCGTGTTCACCAACTCCAAGCCAAACCTTGCTAACTGATTAAATTTATTGACATATTCCTTTACTGATGAGCTCCCTTGCTTTAGTGCCAGGAATTTTTCCATATTTAAGTTCTCCTCTGCCCTTGAAAGAAACTTTGCCTCAAACCTTCGTCTGAAATCCGCCCATGAATCAACTGGACGTTCCCCGTTAGTGACCTCCCACCAAAACGAGGCCTCTCCCTTCATTAACCAAGCAGCTAAACGGACTTTCCTCCCATCTTCCACTTCAAAGATATCAAACAATTCCTCAGTCTCCTTAAGCCAATCTCTGGCCTCCACAAACGTCTCAGTCCCTTGAAAAGTTTTTCCTCCCATAGCCTTGAATTCCTTGCACGTCTTTGCAAAAGTGTCAACACGAGGAGGAGGAGGAGGAGGAATGGGTGCAACTAGGGGTGGAGGAGTATCCGCTGGGCCTGCAGTGGTGGCCCTAGCCTCCAAGTATCTCCTAAACCACCCTGGAATCGTCACACCTTCTGGGAGATTAAGATCTTCAGCCATGCTGAAACAAAAAAGGAAAGATTCAAAATGGAGAACTCGAAAGATAAAGATAAGGATGTGGCTATTTGGGATTATGTTTTTCATAAAAACTCTCTTTAAATAACATTTTTTTTTTGAAAGCACTTCTTCCAAAAATACTTTAGAAAAAAAATATTTTTCTAAATTTTTTTTTTTTTATCTGTTCTGGTAACCTTATGCTCTGATACCACGTGTAACACCCCACGTCCATTAATGTCACTCACAAAGGGAATGCATTAACTCCCATGGAGGTTTTAAGTGAATATAGAACAGTAAAATTACAACAAGACAGATATAAAATAGTACTTGGAAATTCAAAAACTTTATTTCATTGTAGTAGAAGTCAAAACATGTTTGATTACATCATAACACCATATTCAATGTCAAGTACAATATCTATCTTGATAAAACAAGTACATAATCCCATTACATGAATAGCCATTAAAAAGAAAGATAACAAGCTGGACTTTACTTCAGCAGTCCAAGCTTTCCAGAAGATAAGCGATCCAACTAGACTCCACTAGAACTTGGCCCAACCTGCGGACCTGAAGGGAGAAAAAGGATGGAAAAGAGGGGGTCAGACATAAAGTCTGGTGAATATGATAATTCTACAATACTATTACCAAAATAACTGGACTAAGGCATAAGCTGGAAAACAAGAAAATGTCTATGAAGAGCAGATTAAGGACATAGACAATCGCTAAAGGCAACGTTATAGGCGCTCCTAAATACTAAAGGATAAACACTATACTGCACCACACCAGTCACCCTAAAGATTCATCCCACTTAGCTTCACTGAGAAACTTTCCCAATGGCTTTACGTACGCCTAGCTGACTACATAGGTGTCGCCTGCCCCTATCTCCACTAGGTGTACCCTACTTCCCATTATTCGATCGGCTCCCTAACTCGTAGATACCCGTGCTGGCCCCACAGTGGGGTGTATCACTCCCCTAAAGTGGCAACCTGATACAACGGACATGCACGGCTTATACCTACACGATGCAACAACGTCTTACCTACCAGCCCGGGTCCACACACGCATATGAAACCCGTTGGACTTGCGTTGCCACCGCTCCCTGTTTTGGCCTTTTATAGTCAAACCCAGTATGCGTGTCCCGTCCTCGACTTGGGTCGAGCCCACAAAGATACGTTTTGGGATACTGGTTGAAATGGGCCCCCACTATTTACCACAAGCATTCCACCTAAGCTTGTCCCCATTAGTCCATCCCACTTAACCCACTTAGTCATGTTCATTTACATGTGTGTTTGGTTAAGTCTAATCGTATTTCAAATGCCTCTAAAGGCAACCACCAGATTCCTCATGCCACCCAAGGCACCTACTTAACCCCCATGTCCCACCTTACATGATTATCTGGTTAAGTATTTCTTAGTTCATTAAGGCCATAACCTCATAAAGACCTCTCACATTAGACTGGCATTTATGGCAGCTGGATTTGCCGGGCGGGTCCGGGCAGTCTTACACCATAAAAGAGTCTAACCTCGTGTCTTTACAACTATTATGCTTTAGTTTGGGCCTAGGACCTCTCACATTGGGCCGACATTTGTGACTACTGGATTTGCCGGGCGGGTCCGGGCAGGTTTACATCACAAACGGGTCCAACCTCGTGTCCTAAGCATTGATTATTAATAATAATCCACTTTCCCCAATTTTAATAATTCCCTACTTGAATTATTAATTACTTCCAATTTTTAACAATGTCCATAATTGACTCAATTATGGACATTCATTCATGGTATGCAACATCTTACAAAATTGCACCCAATTTATTAATTCCTAATATTACCCCTACCCCATGTTTGAACGTTTATTCGCAAAATATATGTTAGACTCGAATAGCCTAACTCATAGCATAAAAGAGATTATCATAATAACAACATGTATATGTGACCAAATGAATCATAATAAGGGGTGAAACTTGCATATGTCCAACTTGCGTAGATTATACATGTCATGGATCTAAAGGTGTCAACTTGTTCAAAATTCACCTAATATGATCTCAATCAATTTTCATAAACTTACATATGAACATGTGTGAATCAACATCATCTAATTTTTTAACAACATGGTTTTATATGGGTACACCTAACTCAATAGGCAAATTCCCATAATCAAGTTTTATTTAATTATAGTTTCAAGTTTATGGGTACACCTAACCTAATAGGCAAATTCCCATAAACAAGATCCATTTAAATTAAGAAAAAAAAACATAACTTTAAGCATGATCCAACAACATCATGATTTTTCAACATAATATAGCATGATTTATAACATGGCATAGTATGATAGTATAACATAGCTTGACATGATTCTCAACATAGCACGACATAGCATAAGAGAATTTACAACATAGCATGACATAGCATATATAATTTACATCATACGACAACATAATAACATAATAAGAGATCCACAATATATAGAATTTACAATTACAAATCACATCACTTTCTTGTGATCCATTCATAACTGAGTCAAATTAGTTTGTAATAGTCTTGTGAGAATCATCATACTCACCAACAAAAGAAAAGAATTAGAGAGAGAGATCTTTTGATTTGATTTGTGTAGATTTAGTTGTAGATGATTAGGCTTCCTCTTCTTAGTTTGTGACGGCTATGCTGAACTCCATGGCAGCAGCATGACGGTAGCTTCTCTAATTTTACAAGTGATTTAGGTCTAGGGTCTACCCACTTATTTATAGATTTTAGAATTCATTTAGGCCATTAGATTTAACCTAGAAATAACCGCAGCCGGTCAGACAAGATGGGGTTTATCTTGTTGACTCAGCAATGAGTCAGAAGTGACTTAGCAAACACTCAGCAAATTAATAAACTTCTATTCATGTTTGCATTAACTGCCCATATATATATATATATATATATATATATATATATTCTACAATGTACACATTAGATACATCCCCCCTTTTACACACTTATTATTGTTTTTATATACATATTAGATACATCCCCTCTCTTACACACTTATTAATATTTTTATATTCATATTAGATACATCCCCTCTCTTACACACTTATTAATATTTTTATATTCATATTAGATACATCCCCTCTCTTACACACTTTTATATTCATATTAGATACATCCCCTCTCTTACACACTTATTAATATTTTAGCAACTTTAGTGTTAATAGAAAATTCGGGGTGTTACATTCTCCCCTCCTTTTAGGATTTCATCCCCGAAATCTTCAAGTCTGGAAGAATGTATATCCTACCATCCAAACGTCCATCTACTCATCCATCATACACAGGCATCCATTGTCCTTAAAAGACTTCTAATGCTTTATGATCATATGCAAAGTGTGTGTACATGTCCTTACCTAATGCGAAATCAGGCGGTCTACTGATTCAGTTGACCTCCTTAATGCAAATTATGTAAGTGTCATGAATCCATTATGTATGCAAAAGATCCTAATTGCTTACATACTACTTCTATATGCGTGCGCACCCATTCAACCGAATGCAGCATCCATATGATGGTACAACCATTATACATCCATTATACTAAATACATCCATATATATGCAATATGCAATATGAAGTGACTGAGCCGATCTAGTGCCTAAAGTGTGTGCATATATGCATCCACGAGCAACCACTAGCAAACACTTGCATCCATTTTGCATCCATCATACATAACATGTCTCAAACACATGTTTCAACCATAGGATTATCCTAACTAAAGGTCAAAGATACTAATGAGAGGACATACTAAAGATAAGATAAGATAAGCTAAGCGATAAAGGAGAAATTAAAAGACATACCCTCAAAAAGAAAAGGGTACAACGAACGCATCTTCTCTTCTGTCTCCCAAGTTGCGTTGCTCTCATCATCTCCCCATTGCACTTTAACCAGTCTGACCTCTCGATTCCTCAACTTTTTGATCTCCGACCCAAGAATGCATGTAGGAGCTCGTCTAATTGTTGCATCACGCTCTATTTCCACCTCTTTAAGCAAGCTCGGCTCTACCACCTCCGCGGTCTTGTGCAAACACTTCCTCAAATGTGATACATGGAATACGTCGTGTACTCCACTAAGTTTCTCAGGCAACTCCACCCTATATGCCATCTTCCCAATCCTGTTTTTTTACAGGAAATGGCCCTACAAACCTTGGTACTAATTTCCCCACGGACCCAAAGCGAACAACATTCTGTAACGGAGATACTTTGATAAAAACCATGTCCCCAATGTCAAACTCAAGATCTGTCCTCCTCTTATCAGCATACGATTTTTGCCTATCTTGTGCTGCTTTCATCCTCCTTCGAATCAACTCAATCTTCTCCGAGGTTTCCCTAACCATATCGGGCCCAAGTAGGATTTTATCGGTAGATTCCCACCAACATGTAGGCGAACGGCAAGGCCTTCCATAAAGAGCTTCGAAAGGTGCCATGCCAATACTAGACTGAAAGCTATTATTATATGCGAATTCTACTAACGGAAGGTGCTCTTCTCATGTACCCCCAAAGTCTAGGATACAAAGCCTTAAAAGATCCTCTATAATGCGATTCACCCTCTCGGTCTGGCCGTCTGTCTGAGGATGATATGCGGTGCTCAAACATAGCTGAGTCCCTACCACCTCTTGTAAACTCTTCCAAAATTCGCTAGTAAAGATGGGGTCACGGTCGCTTACTATACTAGAAGGAATACCGTGCAAACGAACTATCTCCTTAATGTATACAGAAGCCAACCACGGAGCAGTCCTCTTACTTTTCACGGGAATAAAATGGGCGCTTTTAGTAAGTCTATCTACTATAACCCAAATCCCCGTGTTACCCTTCCTTGATCTTGGTAATCCATCCACAAAATCCATTGAGATGCTTTCCCATTTCCATAGTGGAACTTCTAATGGGTGAAGCAACCCACCGGGTTTCTTTTGTTCTGCTTTAACTCGTTGGCACACCAAGCATCTAGCGACGTACTCGGCCACATCCTTTTTCATACCGGCCCAAAAGAAAACCCGCTTCATATCTTTGTACATCTTATCCCCGCCGGGATGAATGGTCATTTTTGAGCGATGAGCATCATCAAGAATGGCCTTCCTTAAGTCTTCGTCTTGTGGTACACAAAGTCTATTATCCCTTCGTAACCAACCCTTATCGCCTAGGGTATACCTACGAAGATGGCTTGACGACTCCCCCCCTTTGAGCTTTTCTACTATCTCAACCAACTGTGGGTCGTCTCGCTGTGCCTCACCAACCCGTCCTAGAAGTGTAGGTCTAACCTCCAAGGATGCTAACAGACCGGGTACTAAGTCAACGGAGGGTCTAAAGTCAAACATAGAGATGAATTCTAAGCTTTGTCGTTCAACAAACAACGGACTCAAGGACAACCTTTTCCTACTTAAGGCGTCTGCCACCACGTTACCCTTGCCCGGGGTATATGCTATTTCAAAATCGTAGGAGGCTAAGAATTCCATCCACCGTTGCTGCCTTAAATTCAAATCCTTCTGAGAGAATAAGTATTTTAATGATTTGTGGTCAGTGAACAGTTCGAATTTCTCACCAAGAAGATAGTGACGCCAAGACTTAAGCGCGAAAACAATTGCGGCTAGCTCTAAGTCATGCGTGGGGTAATTCTTTTCATGAACCCTCAACTGCCTTCCACCATAGGCTATTACTCTTCCCTCTTGCATGAGGACCGCGCCAAGTCCCGTCCCACAAGCATCAGTATAGATGGTAAACGGTTTATTCCCGTCTGGCAGCACTAAGACTGGGGCTGAAGTTAAGGCTCTCTTTAAACGTTGGAATGCATCATCGCAATCTTTGTCCCACGTAAAAACCAGGTTCTTCTTCGTTAACCGTGTTAATGGAGCTGATATTTTTGCGAAGTCTTTGATAAACTTCCTATAATAGCCAGCCAACCCCAAGAAACTTCTTACTTCGGTTGCATTTTTAGGGACCTTCCAATCTTGGATGGCCACCACCTTTGCGGGATCCACTGTTATCCCTTCTTTGGAAACCACATGCCCTAAGAACCGTACTTCCTTCCTCCAAAAGTGACACTTAGAAAATTTTGCCTTAAGGTTATGCGCTCGAAGGGTTTCCAACACTTCCCTAAGATGTAGGGAGTGCTCTTCTTTATTCTTAGAAAAGACTAAGATGTCATCCACAAAGACTACCACGAATTTGTTAAGGTATTCCCTAAACACCCTACTCATCTAATCAACAAAATATGCAGGGGCGTTTGTCAAACCAAAGGGCATCACTAGCCATTCATAGAATCCGTCAGGAGTCCTAAAAGCAGTCTTATCTATACTATCCTCAGCCACTCTCAGTTGATGAAAGCCAGTGGCTAAGTCCAACTGCGAAAACACTGAGGCGCCAACTAACTGATCAAAGAGATCGTCAATCCTCGGCAGTGGGTGTCGGTTCTTTTTAGTAAGGTTGTTTAGTTCTCTATAGTCCATACAAAGTCTAAGAGACCCATCCGCCTTTGTGGCAAAAACTACTGGAGCACCCCACTCCGATATACTACGTCTTATGAACCCCTTCTCAAGCAACTCCTTTACTTGCTTATTGAGTTCCCTCCTTTCACGAGGAGCCATGTGGCGCACTGGCAAAGATACGGGTTTAGCATTGTCCACAAGATAAATTCGAAAGTCTATCTCCCGCTTTGGAGGTAAGCCCTTCACCTCCTCAAACACATCCGGATATTCCCGGACCACTTCTACCGATCGCAGGTTCTCTACAGACGCGTCAAGCGATTCAAGATAACTTAGCATAACGGAATTTATGGGATTACAAAAGATGTCGAGAGCATTACCAAGGCGAGTCACAAGCCTAACTACTCTCCTTTCACAATCAAGAATGGCCCTATTTCTAGACAACCAATCCATTCCTAAAATTAGCCCACAGCCCGTGAAGCCCAATACATAAGCATCACATCTAAATTCAACGCTAAGTATAGAGATTTTCAAATCCAAACATATCATGGTCAAATGAGCCGAACCCCCAATTGGATTTGAAACGACCAAGGGATCCTCTACTAAACTGGTGTTCAAGTGCAGTGATTCAACTAATGATGCAGAGATAAACGAATGAGATGCGCCAGAATCGAATAAGGTACGGACAGGATGATCAAACAGAAAAACTAAGCTTTCAACAGAAATTGTTCTACCTCTTTCTTGCAGCGGTGGGGCCGCAATAGCCTGAACTTGCCCCCTTGCCTGCCCTGGTGCCATAAGAGCCTGCACCTGTCCTCCCGAGGTAGACCCTGCCCTCTGCCCCTTCTTTGGACAGTCCTTCACTAAATGTCCCGCATCTCCACAATGAAAACAACCAGTCTTCTTTTTCTTTCTACAATCTTTGCTGAGATGGCCAGGCGTCCCACAATTGAAGCATTTCTTCTTCCCTTTGCCATTATTGTTTTTACCACCCTTCTTATTTTGCTGTTGGGATTTCTTCTGATCCCCTTTCTTTTCAACTGCCTTATCCTCATGCATAAGTGCCATTTCTACTAGCTTTTCAAAGGTGGCTCCCATAGGGATGTGGGTCTTAGCCAACCCTTGCAACGGTTCATTCAAGCCTCTAACGAACCTCAAAGCTTTCTTCTCTGGCGTGTTCACCAACTCCAAGCCAAACCTTGCTAACTGATTAAATTTATTGACATATTCCTTTACTGATGAGCTCCCTTGCTTTAGTGCCAGGAATTTTTCCATATTTAAGTTCTCCTCTGCCCTTGAAAGAAACTTTGCCTCAAACCTTCGTCTGAAATCCGCCCATGAATCAACTGGACGTTCCCCGTTAGTGACCTCCCACCAAAACGAGGCCTCTCCCTTCATTAACCAAGCAGCTAAACGGACTTTCCTCCCATCTTCCACTTCAAAGATATCAAACAATTCCTCAGTCTCCTTAAGCCAATCTCTGGCCTCCACAAACGTCTCAGTCCCTTGAAAAGTTTTTCCTCCCATAGCCTTGAATTCCTTGCACGTCTTTGCAAAAGTGTCAACACGAGGAGGAGGAGGAGGAATGGGTGCAACTAGGGGTGGAGGAGTATCCGCTGGGCCTGCAGTGGTGGCCCTAGCCTCCAAGTATCTCCTAAACCACCCTGGAATCGTCACACCTTCTGGGAGATTAAGATCTTCAGCCATGCTGAAACAAAAAAGGAAAGATTCAAAATGGAGAATTCGAAAGATAAAGATAAGGATGTGGCTATTTGGGATTATGTTTTTCATAAAAACTCTCTTTAAATAACATTTTTTTTTTGAAAGCACTTCTTCCAAAAATACTTTAGAAAAAAAATATTTTTCTAAATTTTTTTTTTATTTTATCTGTTCTGGTAACCTTATGCTCTGATACCACGTGTAACACCCCACGTCCATTAATGTCACTCACAAAGGGAATGCATTAACTTCCATGGAGGTTTTAAGTGAATATAGAACAGTAAAATTACAACAAGACAGATATAAAATAGTACTTGGAAATTCAAAAACTTTATTTCATTGTAGCAGAAGTCAAAACATGTTTGATTACATCATAACACCATATTCAATGTCAAGTACAATATCTATCTTGATAAAACAAGTACATAATCCCATTACATGAATAGCCATTAAAAAGAAAGATAACAAGCTGGACTTTACTTCAGCAGTCCAAGCTTTCCAGAAGATAAGCGATCCAACTAGACTCCACTAGAACTTGGCCCAACCTGCGGACCTGAAGGGAGAAAAAGGATGGAAAAGAGGGGGTCAGACATAAAGTCTGGTGAATATGATAATTCTACAATACTATTACCAAAATAACTGGACTAAGGCATAAGCTGGAAAACAAGAAAATGTCTATGAAGAGCAGATTAAGGACATAGACAATCGCTAAAGGCAACGTTATAGGCGCTCCTAAATACTAAAGGATAAACACTATACTGCACCACACCAGTCACCCTAAAGATTCATCCCACTTAGCTTCACTGAGAAACTTTCCCAATGGCTTTACGTACCCCTAGCTGACTACATAGGTGCCGCCTGCCCCTATCTCCACTAGGTGTACCCTACTTCCCATTATTCGATCGGCTCCCTAACTCGTAGATACCCGTGCTGGCCCCACAGTGGGGTGTATCACTCCCCTAAAGTGGCAACCTGATACAACGGACATGCACGGCTTATACCTACACGATGCAACAACGTCTTACCTACCAGCCCGGGTCCACACACGCATATGAAACCCGTTGGACTTGCGTTGCCACCGCTCCCTGTTTTGGCCTTTTATAGTCAAACCCAGTATGCGTGTCCCGTCCTCGACTTGGGTCGAGCCCACAAAGATACGTTTTGGGATACTGGTTGAAATGGGCCCCCACTATTTACCACAAGCATTCCACCTAAGCTTGTCCCCATTAGTCCATCCCACTTAACCCACTTAGTCATGTTCATTTACATGTGTGTTTGGTTAAGTCTAATCGTATTTCAAATGCCTCTAAAGGCAACCACCAGATTCCTCATGCCACCCAAGGCACCTACTTAACCCCCATGTCTCACCTTACATGATTATCTGGTTAAGTATTTCTTAGTTCATTAAGGCCATAACCTCATAAAGACCTCTCACATTAGACTGGCATTTATGGCAGCTAGATTTGCCGGGCGGGTCCGGGCAGTCTTACACCATAAAAGAGTCTAACCTCGTGTCTTTACAACTGTTATGCTTTAGTTTGGGCCTAGGACCTCTCACATTGGGCCGACATTTGTGACTACTGGAATTGTCGGGCGGGTCCGGGCAGGTTTACATCACAAACGGGTCCAACCTCGTGTCCTAAGCATTGATTATTAATAATAATCCACTTTCCCCCAATTTTAATAATTCCCTACTTGAATTATTAATTACTTCCAATTTTTAACAATGTCCATAATTGACTCAATTATGGACATTCATTCATGGTATGCAACATCTTACAAAATTGCACCCAATTTATTAATTCCTAATATTACCCCTACCCCACGTTTGAACGTTTATTCGCAAAATATATGTTAGACTCGAATAGCCTAACTCATAGCATAAAAGAGATTATCATAATAACAACATGTATATGTGACCAAATGAATCATAATAAGGGGTGAAACTTGCATATGTCCAACTTGCATAGATTATACATGTCATGGATCTAAAGGTGTCAACTTGTTCAAAATTCACCTAATATGATCTCAATCAATTTTCATAAACTTACATATGAACATGTGTGAATCAACATCATCTAATTTTTTAACAACATGGTTTTATATGGGTACACCTAACTCAATAGGCAAATTCCCATAATCAAGTTTTATTTAATTATAGTTTCAAGTTTATGGGTACACCTAACCTAATAGGCAAATTCCCATAAACAAGATCCATTTAAATTAAGAAAAAAAAACATAACTTTAAGCATGATCCAACAACATCATGATTTTTCAACATAATATAGCATGATTTATAACATGGCATAGTATGATAGTATAACATAGCTTGACATGATTCTCAACATAGCACGACATAGCATAAGAGAATTTACAACATAGCATGACATAGCATATATAATTTACATCATACGACAACATAATAACATAATAAGAGATCCACAATATATAGAATTTACAATTACAAATCACATCACTTTCTTGTGATCCATTCATAACTGAGTCAAATTAGTTTGTAATAGTCTTGTGAGAATCATCATACTCACCAACAAAAGAAAAGAATTAGAGAGAGAGATCTTTTGATTTGATTTGTGTAGATTTAGTTGTAGATGATTAGGCTTCCTCTTCTTAGTTTGTGACGACTATGCTGAACTCCATGGCAGCAGCATGACGGTAGCTTCTCTAATTTTACAAGTGATTTAGGTCTAGGGTCTACCCACTTATTTATAGATTTTAGAATTCATTTAGGCCATTAGATTTAACCTAGAAATAACCGCAGCCGGTCAGACAAGATGGGGTTTATCTTGTTGACTCAGCAATGAGTCAGAAGTGACTTAGCAAACACTCAGCAAATTAATAAACTTCTATTCATGTTTGCATTAACTGCCCATATATATATATATATATATATATTCTACAATGTACACATTAGATACATCCCCCCTTTTACACACTTATTATTGTTTTTATATACATATTAGATACATCCCCTCTCTTACACACTTATTAATATTTTTATATTCATATTAGATACATCCCCTCTCTTACACACTTATTAATATTTTTATATTCATATTAGATACATCCCCTCTCTTACACACTTTTATATTCATATTAGATACATCCCCTCTCTTACACACTTATTAATATTTTAGCAACTTTAGTGTTAATAGAAAATTCGGGGTGTTACATTCTCCCCTCCTTTTAGGATTTCATCCCCGAAATCTTCAAGTCTGGAAGAATGTATATCCTACCATCCAAACGTCCATCTACTCATCCATCATACACAGGCATCCATTGTCCTTAAAAGACTTCTAATGCTTTATGATCATATGCAAAGTGTGTGTACATGTCCTTACCTAATGCGAAATCAGGCGGTCTACTGATTCAGTTGACCTCCTTAATGCAAATTATGTAAGTGTCATGAATCCATTATGTATGCAAAAGATCCTAATTGCTTACATACTACTTCTATATGCGTGCGCACCCATTCAACCGAATGCAGCATCCATATGATGGTACAACCATTATACATCCATTATACTAAATACATCCATATATATGCAATATGCAATATGAAGTGACTGAGCCGATCTAGTGCCTAAAGTGTGTGCATATATGCATCCACGAGCAACCACTAGCAAACACTTGCATCCATTTTGCATCCATCATACATAACATGTCTCAAACACATGTTTCAACCATAGGATTATCCTAACTAAAGGTCAAAGATACTAATGAGAGGACATACTAAAGATAAGATAAGATAAGCTAAGCGATAAAGGAGAAATTAAAAGACATACCCTCAAAAAGAAAAGGGTACAACGAACGCATCTTCTCTTCTGTCTCCCAAGTTGCGTTGCTCTCATCATCTCCCCATTGCACTTTAACCAGTCTGACCTCTCGATTCCTCAACTTTTTGATCTCCGACCCAAGAATGCATGTAGGAGCTCGTCTAATTGTTGCATCACGCTCTATTTCCACCTCTTTAAGCAAGCTCGGCTCTACCACCTCCGCGGTCTTGTGCAAACACTTCCTCAAATGTGATACATGGAATACGTCGTGTACTCCACTAAGTTTCTCAGGCAACTCCACCCTATATGCCATCTTCCCAATCCTGTTTTTTTACAGGAAATGGCCCTACAAACCTTGGTACTAATTTCCCCACGGACCCAAAGCGAACAACATTCTGTAACGGAGATACTTTGATAAAAACCATGTCCCCAATGTCAAACTCAAGATCTGTCCTCCTCTTATCAGCATACGATTTTTGCCTATCTTGTGCTGCTTTCATCCTCCTTCGAATCAACTCAATCTTCTCCGAGGTTTCCCTAACCATATCGGGCCCAAGTAGGATTTTATCGGTAGATTCCCACCAACATGTAGGCGAACGGCAAGGCCTTCCATAAAGAGCTTCGAAAGGTGCCATGCCAATACTAGACTGAAAGCTATTATTATATGCGAATTCTACTAACGGAAGGTGCTCTTCCCATGTACCCCCAAAGTCTAGGATACAAAGCCTTAAAAGATCCTCTAGAATGCGATTCACCCTCTCGGTCTGGCCGTCTGTCTGAGGATGATATGCGGTGCTCAAACATAGCTGAGTCCCTACCACCTCTTGTAAACTCTTCCAAAATTCGCTAGTAAAGATGGGGTCACGGTCGCTTACTATACTAGAAGGAATACCGTGCAAACGAACTATCTCCTTAATGTATACAGAAGCCAACCACGGAGCAGTCCTCTTACTTTTCACGGGAATAAAATGGGCGCTTTTAGTAAGTCTATCTACTATAACCCAAATCCCCGTGTTACCCTTCCTTGATCTTGGTAATCCATCCACAAAATCCATTGAGATGCTTTCCCATTTCCATAGTGGAACTTCTAATGGGTGAAGCAACCCACCGGGTTTCTTTTGTTCTGCTTTAACTCGTTGGCACACCAAGCATCTAGCGACGTACTCGGCCACATCCTTTTTCATACCGGCCCAAAAGAAAACCCGCTTCATATCTTTGTACATCTTATCCCCGCCGGGATGAATGGTCATTTTTGAGCGATGAGCATCATCAAGAATGGCCTTCCTTAAGTCTTCGTCTTGTGGTACACAAAGTCTATTATCCCTTCGTAACCAACCCTTATCGCCTAGGGTATACCTACGAAGATGGCTTGACGACTCCCCCCCTTTGAGCTTTTCTACTATCTCAACCAACTGTGGGTCGTCTCGCTGTGCCTCACCAACCCGTCCTAGAAGTGTAGGTCTAACCTCCAAGGATGCTAACAGACCGGGTACTAAGTCAACGGAGGGTCTAAAGTCAAACATAGAGATGAATTCTAAGCTTTGTCGTTCAACAAACAACGGACTCAAGGACAACCTTTTCCTACTTAAGGCGTCTGCCACCACGTTACCCTTGCCCGGGGTATATGCTATTTCAAAATCGTAGGAGGCTAAGAATTTCATCCACCATTGCTGCCTTAAATTCAAATCCTTCTGAGAGAATAAGTATTTTAATGATTTGTGGTCAGTGAACAGTTCGAATTTCTCACCAAGAAGATAGTGACGCCAAGACTTAAGCGCGAAAACAATTGCGGCTAGCTCTAAGTCATGCGTGGGGTAATTCTTTTCATGAACCCTCAACTGCCTTCCACCATAGGCTATTACTCTTCCCTCTTGCATGAGGACCGCGCCAAGTCCCGTCCCACAAGCATCAGTATAGATGGTAAACGGTTTATTCCCGTCTGGCAGCACTAAGACTGGGGCTGAAGTTAAGGCTCTCTTTAAACGTTGGAATGCATCATCGCAATCTTTGTCCCACGTAAAAACCAGGTTCTTCTTCGTTAACCGTGTTAATGGAGCTGATATTTTTGCGAAGTCTTTGATAAACTTCCTATAATAGCCAGCCAACCCCAAGAAACTTCTTACTTCGGTTGCATTTTTAGGGACCTTCCAATCTTGGATGGCCACCACCTTTGCGGGATCCACTGTTATCCCTTCTTTGGAAACCACATGCCCTAAGAACCGTACTTCCTTCCTCCAAAAGTGACACTTAGAAAATTTTGCCTTAAGGTTATGCGCTCGAAGGGTTTCCAACACTTCCCTAAGATGTAGGGAGTGCTCTTCTTTATTCTTAGAAAAGACTAAGATGTCATCCACAAAGACTACCACGAATTTGTTAAGGTATTCCCTAAACACCCTACTCATCTAATCAACAAAATATGCAGGGGCGTTTGTCAAACCAAAGGGCATCACTAGCCATTCATAGAATCCGTCAGGAGTCCTAAAAGCAGTCTTATCTATACTATCCTCAGCCACTCTCAGTTGATGAAAGCCAGTGGCTAAGTCCAACTGCGAAAACACTGAGGCGCCAACTAACTGATCAAAGAGATCGTCAATCCTCGGCAGTGGGTGTCGGTTCTTTTTAGTAAGGTTGTTTAGTTCTCTATAGTCCATACAAAGTCTAAGAGACCCATCCGCCTTTGTGGCAAAAACTACTGGAGCACCCCACTCCGATATACTACGTCTTATGAACCCCTTCTCAAGCAACTCCTTTACTTGCTTATTGAGTTCCCTCCTTTCACGAGGAGCCATGTGGCGCACTGGCAAAGATACGGGTTTAGCATTGTCCACAAGATAAATTCGAAAGTCTATCTCCCGCTTTGGAGGTAAGCCCTTCACCTCCTCAAACACATCCGGATATTCCCGGACCACTTCTACCGATCGCAGGTTCTCTACAGACGCGTCAAGCGATTCAAGATAACTTAGCATAACGGAATTTATGGGATTACAAAAGATGTTGAGAGCATTACCAAGGCGAGTCACAAGCCTAACTACTCTCCTTTCACAATCAAGAATGGCCCTATTTCTAGACAACCAATCCATTCCTAAAATTAGCCCATAGCCCGTGAAGCCCAATACATAAGCATCACATCTAAATTCAACGCTAAGTATAGAGATTTTCAAATCCAAACATATCATGGTCAAATGAGCCGAACCCCCAATTGGATTTGAAACGACCAAGGGATCCTCTACTAAACTGGTGTTCAAGTGCAGTGATTCAACTAATGATGCAGAGATAAACGAATGAGATGCGCCAGAATCGAATAAGGTACGGACAGGATGATCAAACAGAAAAACTAAGCTTTCAACAGAAATTGTTCTACCTCTTTCTTGCAGCGGTGGGGCCACAATAGCCTGAACTTGCCCCCTTGCCTGCCCTGGTGCCATAAGAGCCTGCACCTGTCCTCCCGAGGTAGACCCTGCCCTCTGCCCCTTCTTTGGACAGTCCTTCACTAAATGTCCCGCATCTCCACAATGAAAACAACCAGTCTTCTTTTTCTTTCTACAATCTTTGCTGAGATGGCCAGGCGTCCCACAATTGAAGCATTTCTTCTTCCCTTTGCCATTATTGTTTTTACCACACTTCTTATTTTGCTGTTGGGATTTCTTCTGATCCCCTTTCTTTTCAACTGCCTTATCCTCATGCATAAGTGCCATTTCTACTAGCTTTTCAAAGGTGGCTCCCATAGGGATGTGGGTCTTAGCCAACCCTTGCAACGGTTCATTCAAGCCTCTAACGAACCTCAAAGCTTTCTTCTCTGCCGTGTTCACCAACTCCAAGCCAAACCTTGCTAACTGATTAAATTTATTGACATATTCCTTTACTGATGAGCTCCCTTGCTTTAGTGCCAGGAATTTTTCCATATTTAAGTTCTCCTCTGCCCTTGAAATAAACTTTGCCTCAAACCTTCGTCTGAAATCCGCCCATGAATCAACTGGACGTTCCCCGTTAGTGACCTCCCACCAAAACGAGGCCTCTCCCTTCATTAACCAAGCAGCTAAACGGACTTTCCTCCCATCTTCCACTTCAAAGATATCAAACAATTCCTCAGTCTCCTTAAGCCAATCTCTGGCCTCCACAAACGTCTCAGTCCCTTGAAAAGTTTTTCCTCCCATAGCCTTGAATTCCTTGCACGTCTTTGCAAAAGTGTCAACACGAGGAGGAGGAGGAGGAGGAATGGGTGCAACTAGGGGTGGAGGAGTATCCGCTGGGCCTGCAGTGGTGGCCCTAGCCTCCAAGTATCTCCTAAACCACCCTGGAATCGTCACACCTTCTGGGAGATTAAGATCTTCAGCCATGCTGAAACAAAAAAGGAAAGATTCAAAATGGAGAATTCGAAAGATAAAGATAAGGATGTGGCTATTTGGGATTATGTTTTTCATAAAAACTCTCTTTAAATAACATTTTTTTTTTGAAAGCACTTCTTCCAAAAATACTTTAGAAAAAAAATATTTTTCTAAATTTTTTTTTTTTTATCTGTTCTGGTAACCTTATGCTCTGATACCACGTGTAACACCCCACGTCCATTAATGTCACTCACAAAGGGAATGCATTAACTTCCATGGAGGTTTTAAGTGAATATAGAACAGTAAAATTACAACAAGACAGATATAAAATAGTACTTGGAAATTCAAAAACTTTATTTCATTGTAGCAGAAGTCAAAACATGTTTGATTACATCATAACACCATATTCAATGTCAAGTACAATATCTATCTTGATAAAACAAGTACATAATCCCATTACATGAATAGCCATTAAAAAGAAAGATAACAAGCTGGACTTTACTTCAGCAGTCCAAGCTTTCCAGAAGATAAGCGATCCAACTAGACTCCACTAGAACTTGGCCCAACCTGCGGACCTGAAGGGAGAAAAAGGATGGAAAAGAGGGGGTCAGACATAAAGTCTGGTGAATATGATAATTCTACAATACTATTACCAAAATAACTGGACTAAGGCATAAGCTGGAAAACAAGAAAATGTCTATGAAGAGCAGATTAAGGACATAGACAATCGCTAAAGGCAACGTTATTGGCGCTCCTAAATACTAAAGGATAAACACTATACTGCACCACACCAGTCACCCTAAAGATTCATCCCACTTAGCTTCACTGAGAAACTTTCCCAATGGCTTTACGTACCCCTAGCTGACTACATAGGTGCCGCCTGCCCCTATCTCCACTAGGTGTACCCTACTTCCCATTATTCGATCGGCTCCCTAACTCGTAGATACCCGTGCTGGCCCCACAGTGGGGTGTATCACTCCCCTAAAGTGGCAACCTGATACAACGGACATGCACGGCTTATACCTACACGATGCAACAACGTCTTACCTACCAGCCCGGGTCCACACACGCATATGAAACCCGTTGGACTTGCGTTGCCACCGCTCCCTGTTTTGGCCTTTTATAGTCAAACCCAGTATGCGTGTCCCGTCCTCGACTTGGGTCGAGCCCACAAAGATACGTTTTGGGATACTGGTTGAAATGGGCCCCCACTATTTACCACAAGCATTCCACCTAAGCTTGTCCCCATTAGTCCATCCCACTTAACCCACTTAGTCATGTTCATTTACATGTGTGTTTGGTTAAGTCTAATCGTATTTCAAATGCCTCTAAAGGCAACCACCAGATTCCTCATGCCACCCAAGGCACCTACTTAACCCCCATGTCCCACCTTACATGATTATCTGGTTAAGTATTTCTTAGTTCATTAAGGCCATAACCTCATAAAGAGCTCTCACATTAGACTGGCATTTATGGCAGCTAGATTTGCCGGGCGGGTCCGGGCAGTCTTACACCATAAAAGAGTCTAACCTCGTGTCTTTACAACTGTTATGCTTTAGTTTGGGCCTAGGACCTCTCACATTGGGCCGACATTTGTGACTACTGGATTTGCCGGGTGGCTCCGGGCAGGTTTACATCACAAACGGGTCCAACCTCGTGTCCTAAGCATTGATTATTAATAATAATCCACTTTCCCCCAATTTTAATAATTCCCTACTTGAATTATTAATTACTTCCAATTTTTAACAATGTCCATAATTGACTCAATTATGGATATTCATTCATGGTATGCAACATCTTACAAAATTGCACCCAATTTATTAATTCCTAATATTACCCCTACCCCACGTTTGAACGTTTATTCGCAAAATATATGTTAGACTCGAATAGCCTAACTCATAGCATAAAAGAGATTATCATAATAACAACATGTATATGTGACCAAATGAATCATAATAAGGGGTGAAACTTGCATATGTCCAACTTGCATAGATTATACATGTCATGGATCTAAAGGTGTCAACTTGTTCAAAATTCACCTAATATGATCTCAATCAATTTTCATAAACTTACATATGAACATGTGTGAATCAACATCATCTAATTTTTTAACAACATGGTTTTATATGGGTACACCTAACTCAATAGGCAAATTCCCATAATCAAGTTTTATTTAATTATAGTTTCAAGTTTATGGGTACACCTAACCTAATAGGCAAATTCCCATAAACAAGATCCATTTAAATTAAGAAAAAAAAACATAACTTTAAGCATGATCCAACAACATCATGATTTTTCAACATAATATAGCATGATTTATAACATGGCATAGTATGATAGTATAACATAGCTTGACATGATTCTCAACATAGCACGACATAGCATAAGAGAATTTACAACATAGCATGACATAGCATATATAATTTACATCATACGACAACTTAATAACATAATAAGAGATCCACAATATATAGAATTTACAATTACAAATCACATCACTTTCTTGTGATCCATTCATAACTGAGTCAAATTAGTTTGTAATAGTCTTGTGAGAATCATCATACTCACCAACAAAAGAAAAGAATTAGAGAGAGAGATCTTTTGATTTGATTTGTGTAGATTTAGTTGTAGATGATTAGGCTTCCTCTTCTTAGTTTGTGACGGCTACGCTGAACTCCATGGCAGCAGCATGACGGTAGCTTCTCTAATTTTACAAGTGATTTAGGTCTAGGGTCTACCCACTTATTTATAGATTTTAGAATTCATTTAGGCCATTAGATTTAACCTAGAAATAACCGCAGCCGTTCAGACAAGATGGGGTTTATCTTGTTGACTCAGCAATGAGTCAGAAGTGACTTAGCAAACACTTAGCAAATTAATAAACTTCTATTCATGTTTGCATTAACTGCCCATATATATATATATATATATATATATATATATATATATTCTACAATGTACACATTAGATACATCCCCCCCCTTTTACACACTTATTATTGTTTTTATATACATATTAGAAACATCCCCTCTCTTACACACTTATTAATATTTTTATATTCATATTAGATACATCCCCTCTCTTACACACTTATTAATATTTTTATATTCATATTAGATACATCCCCTCTCTTACACACTTTTATATTCATATTAGATACATCCCCTCTCTTACACACTTATTAATATTTTAGCAACTTTAGTGTTAATAGAAAATTCGGGGTGTTACAGTTATAATAATCTACTTATACATTCCTAGTATTAGATACTAGATATAAATCACATAAATGTATGCTGATTTAAAGAAATTGCAGAATAAGTAGAAAACTGATAAAAGGACAAGTGGACTTACGATTGAAAATAAAGCAAATGTTGCTGGATTATCCATAGGAAGTTGATTCTTGTTAATTATACTGGGTTAATTAAATGAATAAAATAATTGTTATTATGAAATTCCACTTAAAATAAATGTTATAATATATCTTGTTCAGATAAGTTTAAATTTCATTTGTAATAAAAGAATAATTGTTATTCATTTTATTTAAATGAAATATCATATGGAATTTCACAAATAGTTAATGATATTTATAAATCATTAACTATAATGTACTTAACATAAATAATTAATGGATTAAATTCAGTGATTTAAATCCAATATACCTGTAGCATTACCAGTTAGCCCGTATAAACAAGAGAGTATATCAAACCTCCATAATGATGGAATTTTGAGATCATTTGATTTTGAATTATATGAATAATGTAAATCTTGTTCATTAGGCAAAATAACTGTATCACCTTTCACTTGACACAGTGAATGAGTGATAAGTATTGGGTCTCATACATAATGATGTATATGGAGCAATGAATACATAAGAAGAAGGAAGGACATATTACTTCATTATATTTACTAATGATATTAGTAGATATAGACATGTATATTTTATGAAATATATATATCAGAATCCTTTGAAAAGTTCAAAGAATTCAAAGTGAAGTTAGAAACAAAATTTAATAGAAAATAAATACTTTTCGAACAGGTCGAAAAGGAATATTTAAGCCAAGTATCTAATGACTATCCAGATGAGTTTGAAATTGTTTCACAACTCACTTCACCTAGAACACCATAATGAAATGGTGTGTCTGAAAGGAGTAATCACACCTTATAAGATATGGTACGACCAAGATAAGTCATATAGATCTTCCTATAAATTAAATTTAGTACAATTGCATTTAGCCCCACTAAAACGATTTTAAAGACGCCATATAAGATATGGACTAGGAAATGTCCTAGTATGTCTAATGCGAAGATTTGGGACGTAAGGCGTTTGTTAAACGTCGTTCCTCTGATAAGATCGGACCCAAATCAAATAACTATATTGTGTAATATCCACAAGATATAAATGGATATTATTTCTATAAATTCTCTGAGAATAAAATGTTTATTGCTCAAATTGGTATCCTTTATAAAGGAGAACCAGTCTCTAAAATACCAATAGGAATGAAATAGAAGTCGAAATGTCTCGAAACCACAAAACGTCATTGAATCTTGTACAGACAATAAATTGAGTGGGAGTGAGACAATAATTCTAATGTTGTTTGATAAAACATTAATTATTGTATATTATGTTAGTTTTAAAACAAGAAATAAATACTGATTCTAAGAAAGAAAATGTTTGGATTAAGAAGTTCATGATTGAACTTAATTCATTGTTGATCTAATGACATACATTGCGATAACAATATGGCTGTTGCTCAGGCCTAAAACATTAAACTCATTATCGATCCAAACATATATTTAAGAAATATAATTCCCATGTGAATTTGTTCACAGAAGAAATAAACATATCTGCAAAATTACAAAAGTTGTAATGTTGCGGACCTACAGAATTAAACTCTGTTGCAGCAGAAGTTTAATAGTCACACTATTTTCATGAGTATACGATACGTGAATGATTGACTCTAGTGCAAGTGGGAGATTGTTAGAGTATATGCCCTAGAGGCAATCCATTTGATGAGATAGATAACATTGTTAATGTTATTATTTTATTTGGAATAAAATAAAATATTCTATTATGTTATATTTACTGTGTAATATAAATAGTAACATAATAGAAGTCCTTAGAATAATAATACGGAATTATATAGTTCGAGTAAGACTGAACTTGAGATTATATAATGTGATAAGTATTATAATTCTTAAAAGTCCCTAGTCGAGTTTTATTGTTTATATAGGACAAAAATAAAGCGTTGAGACTAGTATATTGATTGACTGATGATCACATCTCATTGATCATTAATATACATGATATTAAAGTCAAGATTTAAATACGTATTGGAGAATAGCGTATTGGGCTGACCCATCGTGAGATAACTCCATGGATTATAATTAATAGTATCATAAGTTATTCTCACAGTGACAGTGATGTAATGGTCCTCAGACCTGAAATCATTATAATTTTATTCGAGGATATTTATGTTTTGATATCATCTAAAGTTATTTCGTAACAGAGTAATGATAACGGTGATTATTGGATATATCTCGAATCGAATGAAAATTATGAATGATCTAGATGGTATTTAACCCTACGATATATTCGTAGTGATATCCATGGGCCTCTTGATTGGGTGAGACTGTGAAATGCATGGCCGTGCTCAAATATTGATTTGTTTTAAATAGTCTACTCATCGATCAAGAAAAACGGATTAAATTATAATGAGGATGATACGATCCATGCCTCTAGTTTAATCCTAGATATATTGGTTAAAAGGATTACATCACATTAAGACACTGGTCACAGAACATGTTGTATCGAATCGTTGATCTTATTATAACTTGGGTAGCAGCGATGTATTGCTAGATGCCAATCACTGTTTATGATTTTAAATATGATTTAAAATCATTGCCTATGTTTTAATAACCTATAGGGTCACACACTTAGAGCGTTGTAAAGATGAAATCATACTTTGGATAAATAAAATATTAATATGTTAATATTTTATTAAGCGTTGAAAAGGTAAAACAGACAATTCCATAATTGATGGTATACATTTGGTTTAAAAGGGACTACACTTTCCTTAGTAAACTAAGTGTTAAAATTAACGCCTTATATATAGATATTTGATCGGCTAAAAGGGGGTTAACCCTAGAAAATTCCTTTTCAATAGAAAATCCAAAGGAATGGCGGCGGCTAGCACCGCAACATCATATCTCCTCATCAATTCTATTAAAGAGGAAGACGCTTGTGTGGATTACTTGTAGAGGCTCGGCGGCATGTCGTGCTATTTCGATTCGGTGTGTCTGTTTTTTTTTTTTTTAATTTCGAGATGAATTCGATTCTTATGAATTCGACATATCAGGTATGGATTTTGACCTAAGTTAGTTTTGATTTCAGTTTTGTTGCATAGATCCTATAGTTACGTTTGTTAAATCGTATATTTGGGTTAATCGATTAGATCAAAGAACCCTTCAATTTTCATACCTATTTGGGTTAATCGATTAGATCAAAGACCCAATAATCGTATAGTTGGGTTAATCGATTAGATCAAAGACCCAATAATCGTATATTCGGAATTAGGGTTCTGGAAAGGATGAAATGAGTTAGATTTTCATTCTATTTCAATTTTTTAGCCGCCACTTACAACCTTTGAACCCTAGCAATGGCCTCCACTTGCTAAAACACCCCAAATCACCTTCTAATTGCTAATTAAGCCAAATCTACATCAAATCAAAGCGGATTAGCACAAAAATCAAGGTAGAGCTGCTGGTGTGTATTGAAATCTGAACTATTTTGTACAAAAGTTTCAGATCTATAGTTTGGTTGTGGCTAAGACTAGAGACAGGTCAGGTGGATATGCACGAGTAGATGTTCGGAGACGAGCAGGAGGCTTGCACGTACCATTTATACATATATTCTCCCTGTGTCGCTCCTGGTCACTACTTTAGGCATTAGTAGTGTACCTTTCTTATTTTGCTTTAGAGACAGTTTTTAAAAGTTGTAATAATGATGATGTGGAACATAAGCTGTATTTTGGATTTTCCGCTGCTATGATGGTTTAGTTTTCAGCTGATGCACTGTCTCACCTGTTTTATGTCAAAGTTATGTTATTATTATATTTTATCCCATGCACTGTTAGACATTCTGCAGGTTCTTTGTTAGTCCACTGTTAAGTTTCCTTCCTTTTCTTTCTTTGGCGACCGTCCCGTGCTAGTTGGACATTGGCACAGTGCAATTTCATTGGAAATGTCGGCTGGTGCGGGACGGGACGTCACACAAACAATGTTGTGATCAGACGTATCGAAGCCAGTAATTCCTTGCTAAAAATAAATCATGGACTTCGAGGGGCAAGTGTTAATCCCTCAAAAATCCACGCACATATTGAGCAAAGGATGCGAAATGATATCATCAGGGTCAGTCATGCATGATGTTATCCAAAGTACTTAAACGACTCACAATGGATAAGACGCAACCACACAGATCAAGACCCAAGTATCAAACCCAAGGCAAATCAAGTCGACCAGTATGACCGAAGAATATGGCACGATATGCTATGAGAAATGCAGCTCAATAGAGAAAAGGATCGTACATTCTATAAAGTCGCTCACAACAACGGAGCACACTTGATCTATTATCAAAGTTCGGCCGCACGCATCAAGACAGGAGTCAAGATCGCACGTATATTTAACAACTACTCATGAATTGCAACTCCTATAGCTCGACAGTTGAATAAGAAACCCATTGGTAGGTCGTATATCAACTCCTAGAAAGAGCACATTCACATCTCAAAGTCGCTATTTTCAGTCGATCTCCTCTAAACTAATGAAGATCGTCGCTCGCTCACTCAAATCAGACACAACCACATTAAGGAACTATGATCGGTCGTTCCTTCATCTCGCCATCAAGCAAATCAGATATATACTCATCGAATGCTAGAAATAAACGCGACCGAAGAGCACCGACCGAAGTCACTCGCTTAACTACTCAAGACAGTCGCTCCATTGAGTCGCTCGCACATGATAACTGAATACAGCCACGGGCAGCTGGCTACAGCTAGCCAGTGGCATGACTGTAATTAACAGAATGAGCGATCTGTAGCCTGCATAAATGGATTTCAAGTCATTTCCCGGAGGAAGCTCACCTATAAATACACCATGGCTGCCAACATAAAGGGGATCGAATCTTTGAAACCACGAAGTGCTGCTAAATTCTATCCTTAACTACTGATTCGGCCATGGCGTCAAGTACAATCTTGCGATCAAGGAACACGAAGGCATCCTCCTTCTTAATCATTCATCCATCCTTTTCTCCTCAACTTCTACCATTCTCTTGTATAATTCCAAGATTGAAATATATAAACGAGGGTATATTGAGCGAATATAGAGATGTATGCAAGGAGAGAATTGATGTATTTTGTAATCCTCATTATATGATTGGTAATCACCTTCACAGTGGACGTAGACCTAATTAACGGATGAACCACTCTAAATCTCGTCTCCACTTTACCTTTCTCGCATTTTTCATTTTCAATTGCTGATTAAACACGGTTCCAATTATTTCTTACTGTATTGGTGAAGCACAGTTTTAGTACCATGGGTGTTCAGACCAACTTTGATGTAAACAACTACATTACCCTTTCCAGGGTATAAGCTAGCTCGAAGTCATAGGATGCTGGGAACTCAATCCACCTTTGCTGCCTCAAGTTGAGATCCATGTGAGAACAAGTATATGAGTGACTTTTGATCCATATATAGTTCGAACTTTTCTCCAAGTAGATAGTGTCGCCAAAACTTCAATGCGAACAATATAGCAACCAACTCTAGATCGTGGGTTAGGTAGCTCTTTTCGTGAACTCTCAACTGTCAGCTTCCATAGCATACTACCCTTCCCTCTTGCATTAGGACAGCACCAACCCCTGTGCCACAAGCATTAGTGTAAACTGCAAACATCTTGCTCCCGTTAGGGAGAGTCAGAATTAGGGCTGTTGTCAGAACCGTATTTAACCTCTGAAAAAATCCTCATAATCAACACTCCATGAAAAAGCCAAGTCTTCTTCGTTAATAGGGTAAGCGGGGCTGATACTCTTGCAAAATCTCTGATAAACTTTCTATAGTAGCCCGCCAAACCTAGGAAACTTCTCACTTCCATTGCATTCTTTGGATCTCTCCAATCTTGAAATGCAACGACTTTCGCGGGATCCACATCTAACCCGTCCTTGGAGAACACATGCCCTAGGAACCTTACTTCCTTTCTCCAAAAGTGACACTTAGAAAACTTCACCTTAAGTTGACGTGATCGGAGGGTACGCAGAACCTCTCTAATATTGGGCATGCTCCTCCTCGTTCTTTGAGAAGATCAGGATGTCATCCACAAAGACAACCACAAACTTGTTCAGAAACTCCCTAAAGACCCTACTCGTCAAATCCACAAAATAAGACGGTGCATTAGTCAGCCCAAAAGGCATAACCAGCCATTTGAAGAAGCAATAGGAGTTCTGAATACAGTCTTCTGCCACTCTTAACTGATGAAACCCTGTGGCTAGATCCATCTGCGAGAAAACTGATGCGCGAACCAGCTGATCAAATAGGTCACTTATTCTCAGTAGCGGGTGCCTATTCTTCTTAGTGAGCTTACGCAGCTCCCTATAATCCAAACATAGATGAAGTGTGTCGTTTGCCTTAGTTGCGAAGACGACTGGAGCTCCCCATTCTGGAATGCTTCGCCAAATAAAACTCTTCTCGAATAGCTTCCCTACTTGCTTACTAAGTCCATCCTTTCCCTTGGAGCCATGTGGCACACTGGCTTCACATTCTCTACCAAATAAATCCAAAAGTCTATCTCATGCTTTGGAGGTAGTCCCTTAACCTCATTGAACACATCTAGAAAGTCTCTAACTATGGGCACAGATCGCAAGTCATCAACAGAAGTATCAAGTGATTTAAGAAAGCTGAGCACTGCCGACCCCCGTGGGTCACAGGAAATTTCGAGAGTCCTACCATGATAGGAAAGAAGTATAACCGCTCTTTTTTCGCAATCAAGGATGGCACTATACATGGCTAGTCAATCCATATCTCGAATCAAACCGTAGCCTATAAAGCCAAGTACATATGCGTTGCATTCAAATTCGATGCCCAAGATAGAAATTCTCAAATCCCTACGCATCACAGATAAATGGGCCGATCCTCCTCTGGGGGTTGAGACTATTATAGGTTCATAGACTATACTAGTATTTAAGTGCAAACTATCGACTAAACAGCTGGATATAAATTAGTGTGAAGCGCCAGAATCAAAAAGGGTTCAAATGGGATAGGTAAATCAAACCTTCATCTGTGAATTTCCTACGTCGATCAGGTTTACTTGCTTATAAAGCATGCACTTGTCCAAAAATTCATGCCCCTTGCCCTTTCTTATTAGGGCATTTCCTGGTGAAGTGTCCCATCTGTCCACAATTAAAGTAAGCTCCTTTGGTCTTTCTGTAGCCTTTTACAAAATGACCCTTTCTACCATAACCATGACACTTTACCTCCTTTTTTGATTTGGGCTTTGTTGGGTTTTCCACCTTTCTTTTGTTGCTTTCCTTTTTTGGTCCACCATTTCTTCTTTTCGCTCTTAGCTTGGGTCTCCTCGGTCTTGGTCTCTTTCTTTTCTCCCTCGCCTTCTTCTTACATAAGAGCCATATCAACTTGCATCTCAAAAGTTTCCCCCATCGGTGTGTGAGACAAACAAGTCCTTGAAGAGGTTCATTCAACCCTCTCACAAATCTAAGTGACTTGTTGTGGAGCATATTCACCAACTCTAGTCCAAACCTCGCTAGTTGGTTAAACTTATTCACATACTCCTTAATCGGCATGTCTCCTTGCTTCAAAGCCAAGAACCTTTGCATTTGGAGTCCCTCTTCTGCCTGAGATAAGAATTTCATCTCGAACCTTTGCCTAAATTCCTCCCAATTTATCACTGGTTTTCCAGCTTGGGTTAATTCCCACCTGTATGAAGCCTCATCTCTAAGTTGCCATGAAACCATTTGTATTTTCCTTCGGTCGTCGACCTCAAAAAGTCCAAACAAGTTCTCTATCTCTCGTAGCCAATTATGTGCTTCCACAAAGCTTTCAGTTCCATAAAATGGTTTTCCTCCCATAGCACAGAAGTCCTTGGATATCTTAGAGAAATTATCTACTCGTGGAGGTGGAGGAATAACGACTGCAGTTGGGGGATGGGAATCTTCTTTGGCCTCCGGCAGGTGTTGTAGCCTCAAGATATCTACGAAACCAAGCCCATGTCTGAACGCCCTCGGGAAGATTGAGTTCCCCATACATGCTGAAAAGAAAGGAAAAAAGTATTCAGTGATCGAGAGATTATTGGCTATGACTTGAGGGATATGTTTTTCAAAAACAGATTTTTTTTCTGGAAAATACTTTGCTTTATGAAAACGGTTTTAAAAACTTTTTAAAACTTTTACTCTGACCTAGTAACCTTCAGCTCTGATACCAAATGTGACAACCCACATACGTTAACGTCACTCATAAGAGAATGCGTTAAGTTCCTTGGAGTGCATAGGCAATCATTATAGATAATATACAAGAAGATAAAATAAGCAGTGGTAATTTTTTTAAAACTTTATTGTAATATAAGTAGAGAAAAGTCTCGGAAATATGTTAAAACCAGTTACAACCAACAAACTGTTTAAAATATATCTTTCAAGCCAATACAAAAAAATACCAACGTACATAAAGCCATATCCCATACATAAGCCAAACTAAAGTGGAAAGTAGATCGAAGCGATACATTTCAAGCCAAGTCCAAGCTGAAGCGATATCCAAATTACTTCTAAGTACCACGACCCTGAGAACCTGAAGGGGGAGAGGAAGAAAGAGGCGAAAGAAAAAGGTCAGACAAAAAGTCTAACGAGTTCCAATGATTTACAAATACGAATGAATTAGAATGACAAAACAGGCAAATAAAACTTGATAATAAAGGTATAGTTTTACAACAAATAATCTAAAAAGAATAACAGAACGGACATGATAAATGAAATTAACTTATGATCAGTTAAGACTTCACTTTTATATCTAAAACAGGTAAATGTCTCAACATGCATGTTTCATATTTCAATTCCTAGTTTGCACCAATACTAGTATAAAGAGTTTAATAGGATTCTGTATTACAAGATTAACAATAGGAATAACAACAGAAATAACAGCAGGATTAGGCGTACCCTAATTACATAACCTGGTTAGGTGTTAACCTAATTGCACAACAGCAGGATTAGGTGTACCCTAATTACTACCCAAATGATCGGCTTCCTATTACCTGAATATCCCATGTCAGCCCCGACATTAGGGTGTATCATTCCCTAACCCAGCGACTTATAAACATTACAATATCCGTTGGTGTTTTGACGTCTTACGTCCCGTAGCCGGATCCATGCACGCTCATGACTCCGTCGGAAACACGCATCTAACACCCCTAAAACCCTTGAACCTTTAACTATCTAGTACAGTAAAGCATGCCCTAGCCTTACCTAGTGCGGGACCCCCAAATAAGATACCTACAGGGATACTGATTGATATGGGTTCCAAACAGCAAATTTACACAACCCTATTCTTAACATGTCCTTTACTTAATGTCCATTTAAGTCAAAGTTAACATGTCGATTTCTTATGCATACTATTTATTACCTACATTCCCAAGTTATAGGTTCATCCATAAGGTCTATTTATAGCAAGTGTCTATAACAAGTCTACACATGTATACTTATCCTTTTTCCCAATTTATAACATGCACAGATTTACCAAGTTATAGCGTATACATATTACTATAAGCCTAACATGTATACATTCAATCATTCCGATGTAATCAATATGTCTATCTTCCTTTTTAAGTCATTTCATTATTGCCCCAATCATACCGTATACCCTATTTGGGTATAGCCTAGGCTTCTAAAGGCCTAGGCTTAGCATAAAATAAAAAGGAAACGGATGGAGAAGGAGTAGAATCACATATGAATATAGGACTAGAAATAAACATAGGAAAATGGGTAAAGTAAGATAGATGCATTTTACTTGCTATTTATCCGACATCACAGGCATATATAACTTGACTAATTAACATTACGGACATGTATATAACTATTAAAGGTCACAAGCATGTATAACTTGTGTTATTAACATCACAGGCATGTATATAACTTGTTTAAACATCACAAGCATGTATAACTTGTGTTATTAACATCACTGGCATATGTATAGTTTTGTTTAACTAACATCAACATAGGCATATAATAGATTGTAATGGCATAGGTGATAACAGTGAATCAGGTATACTTATTTTACTGTAAATCCTAGCCAGTTTCATCAAACAGTCATGCTCAAGGCATAGGAAAATCAGATTTTAAATAACTGTAACTCACAGTGAGTCTTGATGAAGATAAAATATGTATATAACACAGGGCCACAACAATTCTAGTCCAAATCAGATCGAAGTTGTATGCAAGTCTTGATTGATGTTGCTTCTGTTTAATCCAATCTCTAGCTGCAATCCCCCATTATATGCACATATTTTTCAGAATAATTTAGATGCAGAGTAAGAGGTGAAGAATTTGTGTGAATTGGCTATGAAGGAGGTTGTCTATTATATAGTTACAGAATCAATACCAACTGTAACACCCCACCTCCGCTAGGGTTACTCACAAAGGGAATGCACTAGCTTTGGGGGAGTATTATCTCGGTAAACATGCACAAAAATATTACAAGATAGAACATATAAAACAGCGGAAGAAAACATGATTTTATTACTTTATAAAAGTAGTAAGGTCTAAAACCTTTTACATCAAAGTGCCATTAAATTACTTACATCGAAACCTGTCTCGCAATAATAAAGAAGCATAAAACCATAGTCATAAATTGTTCCCCAAGTAAAACAGTAAAATAGCCATAGCCAAGAAAAGTCCAAGCCATAGATGATGATCTTGAACCAAAAAATCCGCACTAAGTAGCAACATTTCCTCCCTGTAAACCTGGGGGGGGGGGGGGGGGGGACGGAAGACAAAGAGGAGAAAGAAAACGGGGTCAGTCATAAAGACTGGAAAGTCCTATCTACTTCCAGCATAAAAACAGGTATAGGTAACATGACATGCATAAACTGAAAGTAAACATAAGGATGATGACAAGATAGACAAGCTAAACTAAGGTAACATGATGAACTACTGTATAGAGATAAACTACAGTCACTATGCATCAAGTATAACATCCCAAGGTTCTATCGAGTATAACATCCCAAGGTTCTATCGAGTAATACACCCAAGGATCTATCAAGTATATTTGCCCTGCACCTTCCGTACTAGTATCCCAACCCGTGTCATGTGTTAGCTACAAAATGTCCCTCACCCAATGTCATGAAATGGTCCATGCCAACCTAATGTAGGTTTTCCCAGCTCGTATGTTTCTTTCCATGTATATGTTTAATCCTTTGCCGTAAATCCTACGGGCTTCCTCACGTAGTTCTATACTACTTCAACGTAGTTCCATTATCCTTGAAATCGTCTGGACTGTCACCCTTGATCTAGCTATATTTTCTTACCATGAATTCTTGAATGTTGGGCTAGGATTTATTCCACCTAGGACCACTAGGGATTACGCTACCTACTAAACGTTTTCGTAACTCGGTTTTGGGTTTTAGCCACCTAGGACCGCTAGGGATTACGCTACCCGTCAACCACGCCCTTTTTCCCACGTATGTATCGTGAATCGTTTTTCCATGTCTAGATGCACATGTATCTCAATGTGCCATCCGAGTCCCGTGCCAGGGCTAATCAAGAAATACAGGACTCGGTCGGGAGGTTTAGGTTATCTGACGATGCAGATATCAAGGTCTGTTTTTATACCGGTGGTTATGGTCCCACGTGACCGCTCCCTCAACTACTGAAAGGCAATCTAAGAAAATCATGCACGAGAACTATACTCCGACCATCCATGCCCCACTTTCCTATTGGCCAACCTCACGCATAACTAGATAGCAAGTATATGGTCTGTTGGGAGTTCTCTGCCTTTCCGCATACGTACCCGATTGACTAAAGATGGTAGGTAGTCGACGACGTGCTATCATAGGGCTAAACTAGATATCGCCGACTCCACGCTAATCCACCCCAGTATTTAGGTTGCTCGCACAGCAACCAAGGCATACCCATGGTTCTTCTACCGCAGACCTTAACCTCTGTGAGCCCAGGAGGATCATCTGCAACCTCACAGAGGGATACCAAGAGTACCCTCACGTCCCCTGAAGCTACCGCTTCATCACCCCGTTCGCCGAAGCCTTTATCTAAGTCAGATAAACGTTCGCTCCTCCTCGTGTGTTTCGTTTTAAATGATGACCTACCTTATCAGGTTACTCATCTATCTGTGAACTGGTCCAATTTTCCTGACTAAGAATTATTACTTAGTTATCCTTAACTAAGGTTTATCACTTAGTTTCCCTTCCCGTTATGCTTATTAACTACGATTTTCCACTTAGCCCCCTGAACTAGGGTTTTGTCTAATGGGTTAAGTGTTGTCATTCGAGTTCATGACTTACCCCGCCTACGAATCATGTCAAAATTGGCTAAGTATTCAAGTTCAAGGCTTAGCCCTACAAACCATGTACCAAGCTGGTTAAGTTTATCAAGACGTTCATGACTTAACCCTAGATTATCGTGTCAGATTGGTTAAGTATGGATTAACTTAACCCTATCAAATTTACCGTGTCAGATTGGTTAAGTATAGGTTAACTTAACCCTAACAAATTTTCAGTGTCAGATTGGTTAAGTATAGGTTGTCTTAACCTCATCAAATTACCGAGTAAAATTGGTTAAGTGTAGGTTAACTTAACCCCCTTAAATTATCGAGTCGGATTGGTTAAGTATATTTAAGAGGTTCGTGACTTAACCCTATCAAATCATCAAGTCAGATTGGTTAAGTGTAAGTTAACTTAACCCCATTAAATTACCGAGTCGGATTGGTTAAGTGTAGGTTAACTTAACCCCGTCCACTAGTCGTATTTATAATTGGTTAAGTATCATTCTTGTGGGTTTACTTAACTCTACCACGCATCGCGTTATCCCAGTCGGGTGTTATCAACCCATTTCGGTTAAACTAACCCATCCGCTAATCATGTTATATGGTTAAGTGTCTTTAAGTAATCAAGTCCGGTCTTACTTAACCTACCCATTCATGTCATATCGGTTAAGTGCCATTAGTCAAACTAACTTAACCTTATCATGTGGCATTAAGTAAATTTATGCACCCCAACCTCTCACATTAGACTTTGTTGTGGTTACTGGTTAAGCTGGGTGGGTCCGGGCAGCTTTACACCACAACCTAGTCTAACCTCGGGTTTTGAGCGCGATATGACCAACTTCTCACATTGGGTCCTATTGTCTGTAGCTACTGGATTTTCCGGGCGGTTCCGGGCAGATTTATGCTACAAACTCAACCCAACCTCGAGTTGGCCACTTTCATGTTTTCCTACTTATCATGTTCATGTCAAATTTAGGCTACGACAAAGTCAACGTTTTACACTTGTACCCATTGCCCCATTACTTAATTCATGTTAAATTCCATAGCCCATCTCACATTTGCCTAAACTACCCAAGGCGTATTCCCAACGCAAGTGAAAGCGAGTCAACATAGTAGGAATAATATGACAACATATTGGCCTCAAATCATGTATGATAACATAAAGGGATTGGCCTCAAACATGTATGATAGCATAAAAGGATTGGCCTCAAGCATGTATGATAGCATAAAAGGATTGGCCTCAAGCATGTATGATAGCATAACACTAGGTTCATCATCATAGGCATGTAAATGGTCATGAGGGGTTTAAGTTATTTTACATGCATAAGCCCCAAGTCAAGTTTATATGAATGTTCCACAAGCCAAATGGTTCTAAGGGTTCATGCCAACATTCCATAAGTAAAAATTCAATTTTGCATGATAAACTAAGTCAAACACAACATGAGTGGCATGATTTAGTCACTAAGAAATAGCCCAAATCATAGGTTCAAGAGAGAGGCAAGACTAGATTCACATAGACTAGCATACTTAGGTTTCATCTCATTTTATTCCATGTCAACATTAGAACTACCTTTTAGATCTAAAAGTAGCTAGAACTTACAAAGCGTGGCTAGTGAATTAGGAGCAAGAATCGTCATAGAATCGTTGTAAAAGCTCTAGGAATGATGTAGCAACACTAGAAGCCTTGAGAATGTAAGTAGCTCCTTGATTTGATGGAGAAAGATTGCTCCTTTGACATGGATCTACTTTTGAATGCTCAAGCCTTTGAAGTTGGAGATGGAGGCCATGATCAAGAGAGATTTGGGTAGCACTTTGTTGTTAGAATGATTTTTTAGTGATTTAGGTTAGGTTTTTGGGTGTTTTTATAGGAGTTAGGACTAGTTTAGGCCCTTAGATTAACCCTAGTTTAGATCTGAGCCATCAAAAATCGTCACAGGCCAACAAACCAGACTACAAGACCCTGCAGGTGCACCCAGGCCGACCTGGTCCGACCAGGGAAGTCGACTCCCAGGTCGACACCCAGGTCGACTGGGCAGTCGACCTGGTCCCTGGGGGGTCGACTCCCCAGTCGACCTGGGGCTGGGCGGGAAATTTCCCCGCCCAGTCCGTTTGGGGCTAAATTCGAATTTTGAAAGTCTGTTTTCGTTTTCTGATTTTTTGTGAAACTTCTAGAGGCCATATCTCGGTCATACGGACTCCGATTTACGAAATTTCGGACTCGTTTCCAACCAGAATTCCGAGATGAACGCAACGGCGCAACCCGTTTCACTTGATTCTTAATTTATAATTTAATTCTGCCCTGATTTCTTGTTTTAACATGTTATAAAATTCGGGTTGTTACATTCTCCCCACCTTAAAGGATTTCGTCCCCGAAATCTCTAAGTTAGGAAGAACGTATCCTACCATCCATCATCCATCTACTCAAAACATCATCCACAAGCAACCATTGTCCTTAAAAGATTTCTAATGCTGTATGAACATATGCAGAAAGTGTGTGTGTATGTTCCTTGTCTAATGCAAATGATCAGGCCTGATTGATCTTCAAAATGCAAAATATGTTTAGTACCATGAATCCACATGTATGCAAATAGTCCTAGTCGCATAAACACTATATGTGTGCACAAACATTCATCCATATGCAATATTCACATGATAACACATTCAATTTCATCCATAAACAAGTATAAACACGTATACATGTGAAATATGAAATGTGACTGAGCCGATCTAGTGCCTAGTGTGTATTCGCGCATCCACGAGCAACCACTTGCAACCATATCAATCATAACATGTTTTCAAATACATGTTTACATCCACAGGGTTTTACCTAAGGTCCTCAAGATAGGACCGAGAAGATAAGCAAGATAAACTCCTTTTGGATAACAAGAAATCCCTTTCTGAACTCAACCCATGTCCTATAAAGCCCAAAAGGTTTTGTCAACCTAACGGACACCTTCAAACCCTAACATGTATTATTAACCGATGAGTCATACACCCTATGGAGTTTGCAACAGGAATAAGATCGAGAATAGGACCGAGAGGATATGCATAAAAAATAGCATGCTGGTAAGCTCTACAGGAAAACAGGGATCAAGAATATACTCTTAAAAAGAGATATGATGCGCGTATCTTGTCTTCAATCTTCTAAGTCGCATTTCCTTGAGCTTAATTCCATTATGCTTTGACCATCTTTAACTTCATGATTTCGTGGCCTCTTAACTCCTATTTCCAAATATGAGCTGGAACTCACTTCATTGTCGCCTCTCGTTCCACTTTTACTTATTCTCCATCTAGTATACTTGGCTCAACCATATCCGTGTACTCACGGTTTTCATGCAAGCTCTACAAACTTCACTAGTGAGCTCTGGATCTCGTTTACTCACTATACGGCATTTCATGCAGAAGAACTATCTCTTGAAAACAAACAGATGCCAACCATGTTACCAAGTGTACTTACTAGAGTGATTTCCATAACGCATGCACAAGCGCAATGAACCATCCGCCTTAGTGGCGAACACTACTAGAATGGATTACCAACAAATGCATCAAGAGATTCTAGGTAACTAATCATGACAGAACCCTAAAGGTTACACGAGACTTCGAGGGTATTACCGAGGCAAGTCAAGAGTCTAACTACCCTCCTTTCAGAACCGAGAATGGCACCCATACTGGATAACCACTCCCTTCCTAGAACCAACCCATAGCTCAAAAACATAAGCATTATTCCCAAAAGTCATAGATGTCCTCAAATCCAAACAAGTCATGAATAAATAGGCCAGTTCCTCAACAAGATTTGAGAAAAAAATGGGATCCTCTACTATGCTAGTACGAAGGTGCAGAGACTCAACTATCGAAGCAGACTTAAATGATGCGGTGATCAAAACAAAGTCCTAACGGGATGATAGAGAAGAAAAGCTAAACCTCTCACAGAAACGTTACCATCCTTCTTAGGTACGCTAACAGTGAGAGCATACAATTGCCCTCTCGATGATCTTGTCCTCGTCTCATAATACTTGACTATCTTTCCCTTTTTACCCTACTAGAGATACTCTCTCTTGTCATGGGTTTTATCATTCACTTTTTTTCCTTCTTTGTGAATTAAGCCACACCAACAAGTTGCTTGTCCTTAAGCTTGTATCATTTATCCTTGTTCTTACTATCCTTTCTTATAACGCGGTAACAAGTCTCTCGAGAACTGCCTCCATCGTACCGAAAACACTAACGTAGTTAGAAAAAAGATTAGTCGCAGTTCAAACCACTATGACTACAGGTGGAGGAAACAAAGGAAAAGAGATCCAGCCAAGGAAACAAAGGATAATGCTAATGGCCTTTGGGGAATAGCATTTTTTAAAAATAAAACTTTCCTTGAAAAATGCTTCTTTGTAAACGGTTTTCAAATAGTTTTCAGAAGATTTTAAAAACTTTTTCCCAATCTGGTAACCTTCTGCTCTGATACCAAATGTAACACCCCACCTCCGCTAGGGTCACTCACAAAGGGAATGCACTAGCTTTGGTGGAGTATTATCTAGGTAAACATGCACAGAAATATTACAAGACAGAACATATAAAACAGCGGAAGAAAACATGATTTTATTACTTTATGAAAGTAGTAAGGTCTAAAACCTTTTTCATCAAAGTGCCATTAAATTACTTACATCGAAACCTGTCTCGCAATAATAAAGAAGCATAAAACCATAGTCATAAATTATTCCCCAAGTAAAACAGTAAAATAGCCATAGCCAAGAAAAGTCCAAGCCATAGATGATGATCTTGAAGCAGAAAATCCGCACTAAGTAGCAACATTTCCTCCCTATAAACCTGGGGGGGGGGGACGGAAGACAAAGTGGCGAAAGAAAATGGGGTCAGTCATAAAGACTGGTAAGTCCTATCTACTTCCAGCATTAAACAGGTAAAGGTAACATGACATGCATAAACTGAAAGTAAACATAAGGATGATGACAAGATAGACAAGCTAAACTAAGGTAACAGGATGAACTACTGTATAGAGATAAACTACGGTCACTATGCATCAAGTATAACATCCCAAGGTTCTATCGAGTATAACATCCCAAGGTTCTATCGAGTAATACACCCAAGGTTCTATCAAGTATATTTGCCCTGCACCTTCCGTACTAGTATCCCAACCCGTGTCATGTGTTAGCTACAAAATGTCCCTCACCCAATGTCATGAAATGGTCCATGCCAACCTAATGTAGGTTTTCCCAGCTCGTATGTTTCTTTCCATGTATATATTTAGTCCTTTGCCGTAAATCCTACGGGCTTCCTCACGTAGTACTATACTACTTCAAAGTAGTTCCATTATCCTTGGAATCGTCTGGGCTGTCACCCTTGATCTAGCTGTATTTTCTTACCATGAATTCTTGAATGTTCGGCTAGGATTTATGCCACCTAGGACCACTAGGGATTACGCTACCTACTAAACGTTTTCGTAACTCGGTTTTGGGTTTTAGCCACCTAGGACCGCTAGGGATTACGCTACCCGTCAACCAAGCCCTTTTTCCCACGTATGTATCGTGAATCGTTTTTCCATGTCTAGATGCACATGTATCTCAATGTGACATCCGAGTCCCGTGCCAAGGCTAATCAAGAAATACAGTACTCGGTCGGGAGATTTAGGTTATCTACCGATGCAGATATCAAGGTCTGCTTTTATACTGGTGGTTATGGTCCCACGTGACCCCTCCCTCAACTACTGAAAGGCAATCTAAGAAAATCATGCACGAGAACTATACTCCGGCCATCCATGCCCCACTTTCCTATTGGCCAACCTTACCCATAACTAGATAGCAAGTATATGGTCTGTTGGGAGTTCTCTGCCTTTCCGCATACGTACCCGATTGACTAAAGATGGTTAGGTAGTCGACGACGTGCTATCACAGGACTAAACTAGATATCGCCGACTCCACGCTAATCCACCTCGGTATTTTGGTTGCTCGCACAGCAACCAAGGCATACCCTTGGTTCTTCTACCGCAGACCTTAACCTCTGTGAGCCCAGGAGGATCATCTGCAACCTCACAGAGGGATACCAAGAGTACCCTCACGTCCCCTGAAGCTACTGCTTCATCACCCCGTTCGCCGGAGCCTTTATCTAAGTCAGATAAACATTCGCTCCTCCTCGTGTGTTTTGTTTTAAATGATGACCTACCGTATCAGGTTACTCATCTATCTGTGAACTGGTCCAATTTTTCTGACTAAGAATTATTACTTAGTTATCCTTAACTAAGGTTTATCACTTAGTTTCCCTTCCTGTTATGCTTATTAACTACGATTTTCCACTTAGCCCCCTGAACTAGGGTTTTGTCTAATGGGTTAAGTGTTGTCATTCGAGTTCATGACTTACCCCGCCTACGAATCATGTCAAAATTGGCTAAGTATTCAAGTTCAAGGCTTAGCCCTACAAACCATGTACCAAGATGGTTAAGTATATCAAGACGTTCATGACTTAACCCTAGATTATCGTGTCATATTGGTTAAGTATGGATTAACTCAACCCTATCAAATTTACCGTGTCAGATTGGTTAAGTATAGGTTAACTTAACCCTAACAAATTTTCAGTGTCAGATTGGTTAAGTATAGGTTGTCTTAACCTCATCAAATTACCGAGTAAAATTGGTTAAGTGTAGGTTAACTTAACCCCCTTAAATTATCGAGTCGGATTGGTTAAGTATATTTAAGAGGTTCGTGACTTAACCCTATCAAATCATCAAGTCAGATTGGTTAAGTGTAAGTTAACTTAACCCCATTAAATTACCGAGTCGGATTGGTTAAGTGTAGGTTAACTTAACCCCGTCCACTAGTCGTATTTATAATTGGTTAAGTATCATTCTTGTGGGTTTACTTAACTCTACCATGCATCGCATTATCCCAGTCGGGTGTTATCAACCCATTTCGGTTAAACTAAACCATCCGCTAATCATGTTATATGGTTAAGTGTCTTTAAGTAATCAAGTTCGGTCTTACTTAACCTACCCATTCATGTCATATCGGTTAAGTGCCATTAGTCAAACTAACTTAACCTTATCATGTGGCATTAAGTAAATTTATGCACCCCAACCTCTCACATTAGACTTTGTTGTGGTTACTGGTTACGCCGGGCGGGTCCGGGCAGCTTTACACCACAACCTAATCTAACCTCGGGTTTTGAGCGCGATATGACCAACTTCTCACATCGGGTCCTATTGTCTGTAGCTACTGGATTTGCCGGGCGGTTCCGAGCAGATTTATGCTACAAACTCAACCCAACCTCGAGTTAGCCACTTTCATGTTTTCCTACTGATCATGTTCATGTCAAATTTAGGCTACGAAAAAGTCCACGTATTACACTTGTGCCCATTGCCCCATTACTTAATTCATGTTAAATTCCATAGCCCATCTCACGTTTGCCTAAACTACCCAAGGCGTATTCCCAACGCAAGTGAAAGTGAGTCAACATAGTAGGAATAATATGACAACATATTGGCCTCAAATCATGTATGATAGCATAAAGGGATTGGCCTCAAACATGTATGATAGCATAAAAGGATTAGCCTCAAGCATGTATGATAGCATAAAAGGATTGGCCTCAAGCATGTATGATAGCATAAAAGGATTGGCCTCAAGCATGTATGATAGCATAACACTAGGTTCATCATCATAGGCATGTAAATGGTCATGAGGGGTTTAGGTTCTTTTACATGCATAAGCCCCAAGTGAAGTTTATATGAATGTTCCAAAAGCCAAATGGTTCTAAGGGTTCATGCCAACATTCCATAAGTAAAAATTCAATTTTGCATGATAAACTAAGTCAAACACAACATGAGTGGCATGATTTAGTCACTAAGAAATAGCCCAAAGTCATAGGTTCAAGAGAGAGGCAAGACTAGATTCACATAGACTAGCATACTTAGGTTTCATCTCATTTTATTCCATGTCAACATTAGAACTACCGTTTAGATCTAAAAGCATCTAGAACTTACAAAGCGTGGCTAGTGAATTAGGAGCCAGAATCGCCATAGAATCATTGTAGAAGCTCTAGGAATGATGTAGCAACACTAGAAGCCTTGAGAATGTAAGTAGCTCCTTGATTTGATGGAGAAAGATTGCTCCTTTGACATGGATCTAGTTTTGAATGCTCAAGCCTTTGAAGTTGGAGATGGAGGCCATGATCAAGAGAGATTTGGGCAGCACTTTGTTGTTAGAATGAGTCTTTAGTGATTTAGGTTAGGTTTTAGGGTGTTTTTATAGGAGTTAGGACTAGTTCAGGCCCTTAGATTTACCCTAGTTTAGATCTGAGCCATCAAAAATCGTCACAGGCCAACAAACCAGACCATAAGACCCTGCAGGTGCACCCAGGCCGACCTGGTCCGACCAGGGAAGTCGACTCTCAGGTCAACACCCAGGTCGACTGGGCAGTCGACCTGGTCCCTGGGGGGTCGAATCCCCAGTCGACCAGGGGCTGGGCGGGAAATTTTCCCGCCCAGTACGTTTGGGGCTAAATTCGAATTTTGAAAGTCTGTTTTCGTTTTCTGATTTTTCGTGAAACTTCTAGAGGCCATATCTCGGTCATACGGACTCCGATTTACGAAATTTCGGACTCATTTCCAACCAGAATTCCGAGATGAACGCAATGGCGCAACCCGTTTCGCTTGATTCTTAATTTATAATTTAATTCTTCCTTGATTTCTTGTTTTAACATGTTACAAAATTCGGGTTGTTACACCAACCTTTAGATCTTGGTTTTAAACCTGAATCATACATGTCATGGTGATTGGTGAGTCAGCATGAACAGAGTCACAAAAATCGTCCAGGTGCAGAGCTCAAAATTCAGCCAGATCTATTATGGGCCGACTCACCTACCACTGGGTCGACCCACCTACCACTAGGTCAACCTTAGGGTCGACCCAGGCCAGTGAGGGTCGACCCATAACGGGTCTCTCTACCGCTTCCTTTTACCGCTCATTCGTTTGAAATATTTTGACTTATTCTAGGTAAATTTGTTTATACATAATCTTCATATATTTATACTAACTTCTAGAGTCCCCAACTTCTTCATATGTCATCCATTTTACTCAAACTTGGGGTCTATCTGAACCAGAATTCTGAGATGAACGCAACGATAATGCCAGTTTCATTTAATTCTAAATATTTATTATGGTTATAACGTATTATATTTTTAGGGTGTTGCATACAAGAGGTGTAAAATAAATCAAACGAAATAAAAGGAGAAAATAATTAAACGATTAATTAAAAACGTTAAATACATCAAACAACAGCGTCAAATAAGCACGCCTGAACCCAGATGGGTTGACACCATTATGTATAGGTTGATCTATGAGTCGACCCATGGGCCGACTCATCGATAGAGGGGTCGACCCAAGCATGGTCCAGGTGTATTTTGTGACATGTAATCTATGACGTGTGCGGTTGGGATTTTTATGAATTAAATCTGACGGTCCAGACTTTCTCATACATCTATAAATAGACTAGCATGACCTACCCTGAATCTCAAATTTTCTGAAAGGCTGCCAGGCTCTGCCATTCTCTTTTCTCCCCAAATGTTTTTAGAATATTAGTTTTAGGTAATTCTGATTCAAGATTTGAAGATAAAAGAGTATAAGTCTACAAATAAGTGTTTAGAATTCTGATCAGCGTGAGGTAAGTCCTTGGACCTGGTTTACATAGGTTTTCTTTCTCATTTCCTCTTCTATAGTATCAAATTTGTGAATCCATGGTTATTTGGATTATAGATTCAGTTAGGAAGGTTATGAAATACAGATCTGGATCAGATTCATGGTTTGGAAAGTTGTTAGGTGAGTGAATCTAAATTATACCATTTTAAATATTAGTATATATATCGTTCATGTTCCCAATCACATTTAATCTTCTAAACAATTGATAATTGTGCTTAAACCTGTTTAGGATATGTTGAAAAGATTACTATTGTATATAGATCCAGTCTAAGGGCCTGTTAATTGGATATTATGAATCAAGTTACAATAAAATTGCAAATACTTGGGGTAACTGGGATTAAATCTGCTGAGAACAATTCTGTTATGTAAGATTATTTCCATTAATCATTTGTCTGAATGGGAAATTATTGTAGATGTTGCAATTATGGAGTTTATGATACATATGAATAATTGCTAGAGAATCTTATTATGCCAAAAGGCTTTAAGTAAAATTACAGTAAATTTGGAAGAATAGATATGCCTAAATTGGATGGAAAATTTATAGAATTAGGAACTTGTAACCGCACTGAGACACAAGGTTAAATTCAACTTTGGTAGATGCCTGCCTGGAACTGCCCGACAAATCCAACATCCACAAGTGGTCAATTTAATGTAAGGGGTCTGGTGCCTAAACATATATACATATATATATATACATAAATGGAATGTGTGAAAAGTTCACAAGACAGTAAGGAGATAAATGTTACAATAGTAAAAGTATGGTTAATGTAAAGGACCATAGAAAATGCGATAAACGGAGAATACAACCTATTATAATTAATTACATTAATGAGGATGTTATATAATAGGTAGGCTTGTCCTAGGGACAAGTGGAATTATGACTTGTGTGGTTACTAATAAAAGGGAAACTTATTAATAAATCTTAGTTGAGAGAACTAAGTTAATAAGTAAACAACAACTAGCTGGAATGACATTGTAAGATGAGGTTATGATTAAATAAGGAAGAATGGGGTAAACTTATGTAAAGAAATAAGTTATGTTTAATCATATATAATAAGAAACATGTTAACAGAAAACATATGGATTGAGATAAAATACACTTAATTATATGTTAAGTAGAACATGTTATTGTAACTATGAAATCAGACAATGAATTACATGGTAATAATATAAAAAGATTGTATACTACTATCGTTAATTACAGTCAAGGGAATAACATGTTATAGGCTTATTAATGAACTTAAATAGGATAAGTTATATAACTGAATTAATAAGCGAGCGGGGCTCATTCCTTAGATATATAAGAGGCTCGTAGAAAACCTGATAACTTTAATATAAAATAAAGTGTGAACAATTAAGTTAATTGGAAATCTGATAAGATAAGACAATCGCACGATTAAAAGATTAGACATATGATTTAATAACACGATGGTGTGATGCGCTCGGACTAGTCCGCATGTCTGAAGGTGAAGTACCCAATAGGGTAGAACATCGAGGTATTTGGAGACACAAAAGGAGCGCGTCCATCCGATTCTTCTATTAATGTACTATTTGCTGGCTCTGCATGAGTAGGAGGAAGCACACGGCTTCTTAGGGACGTGGTAGGGTACTCTGTGATGGTCTTCTGCGCGGTGGCAACACTCAGGCTGTACTCGCCGAGGTTAAGTCTGCGCGAAACTACCCAATGGGTACACCTTGACTGCAACGGTAGTTTGGCAGTCAAAAGGCTGTTGGGTGGCGTTAGGTGATCGATGATTTTGCCTACAGACAGGCTGGGTCATGACCAACATAGGATAGTAATCGTCGGATACCTGTTATCGACATTCAATGTGATGTGGAAAGACTAGATCTAAACCTATGGATCATCAATTTTTCACTATCGAGACTTTGGTTGCGGGATACGCCAATTTGGATGTAGAATTTTTGCTAGGGGCACGTCACTTAGCTCTTGGTGTAGTATTTCATTAGTTAAGGGAGGGGTCGAGGTGAGACCACAGTCATCACAAGAATGCAGACCATAGTTTAGAAGTATGTAATTTAGGCCTCTTTAGCAGACTTATAAAGATATAGAAAGGCTCCCGACCGAGTACCGTGTGTTCAGATGCAGCCCTATTACAGAACTTGGGGTACAATAGATAGTAGTACGTGTGAGAGTCTAGATACATGCACGCCCCACTGAGTGGTGTTCGTAGGCACTTGGGCGTTACTCCGTGTTAAGCCTGAGCTTGGCCGAGGAGTTTGGATATAGCAGTCCATACACTTCGTAGCATGACGATGGTTGTTCTATGTGGAATGTGACTTAGTTTTATTGAGAGTCCGTACGTCACTCTTGCGTAGGATGATAGTTGCATACGCTTTCGTGGCATGAAGGTGTAGGCCGTGCGAGAAGGGTACCATGGGAGGTACCTTGATATTGGGGGTAGCTACATATATATTATATTAGGTTAATCTACAGGAAGGTAGATGAGTACAACGTGTGTGTAAAGCCTTGAGTGTTATTAATCGAAGCAATATAGTAACTAAGTAACATAACTTACAATATATGTTGGGTCATTTAGATTGTGTAATTTAGTCCAGTCTCCAGAACTTGTGTTCTAACCCCCTCCTCATAACACACTCGCAGGTTAGCTTTGTGGCAGAGATATGATAGCTTTGGATACTTCTATGGCTATATTTGGTTATATCATATTTTATCCATTCCGCTGTGAGATGTTTTCTGAGCTCTGATACATTTTATATTTTTGTCTTTTCTGCAGGATACCAGACAAACCAAATCGAGTTTTGACAGATTGGGATTTTTGGAAACAAAATTGGTCTGTCGGAATTTGGGTTATTACATATATACATTCTATATGATAGCTGGAGCAAGTATGACTTTCTTTCTACTTTCAAGATGTTTGCATATGAATGTATAGAATCAAAACATTGTTCTTTTTAATAAGTTGGTATATATTCGATAATGATTTACTCACAAAAGGCTACTAATTACTTAGTAAAATTAAAAAAATACTATTTGTTTCGATTTTATGTGGATGACAAATGATTTTAGGCTACTGCGAGCATCATAATCCTATATAAGCTTCTAGGCATTCAGATAGGATATGAAATCTGTTTTATGTACAGATATGAGATATATTGACATATAAATTCCATATTCATTTTATGCACTATATAACATTAAACTACACAATTTTGAATTGAAGTATGAACATGTAAATGATATTGTATGCATGTAGTGATGTGTGTGTGTATATAATAGTTATATATATATATAACCAAAAACCATATACAATTTTGTACAATACATGAGGATACTTAGCGAGTCAAATTGTTTGATTTCAACTTGACCAATCTATTTTGTTTGTATCACTTCATATATATATATATATATATATATATATATAGAGAGAGAGAGAGAGACACACACACATATAACTGCACATATATGTAAAACTGCCTTATATACGTATGATTGGTGTGATTTGTATGACACAAAATGCACAATTGAGATTTTAATACACATGTTTATATTTTGCAAGTAAGCATTTAAAGGCTCCAAATGTATATAGCTGTAGAATACATTGAACCCATATATAAATCAATATGTTGTTTCATTTTACAACCTATGTTCAAATTCTCTTCATGATGCATGCTTCTGAAAAAACTTAATAGGCTTTAGAACTTGTTTCATATACATATATATACCAGTTAGATGAAAATATATTGTTGCATATAAGTTACGACAAATGTGTTATATGTACATTTGATGTACATATGAATTACTGCACAATTCTATATGTACATTTGATGTATATATGAGTTACTACATATGTATATGTATATGTATATTAAATACATTTGATGTATTTATCTCATGTTAACCCTGTGAGTTAAAACTGTTTTAACAGGGCAATAGTTTTTCTTGCTAAAATTGTTTCAGTGGGAGGGCAACTCCATCAAAAGCAGGGTTCGACAATTGTTAAAACTGCAAATCTATATTTGTATTTTATTTATAGCTCAGTATATGTATAAATGTCTATAATATTAGCAATTGATATGCACATATTTAAATAACTGTATAAGACAGTGAAAGAAGGTGAGGCAGTGTGTGTAAATTATTTGATATGTATTGTTGTATACACAGCTCTTAAAATTTGCAGTTTGTACAAATTTGAGATATATGCATAATTAATGAAACATCCCCTTTTAGTGTTTGTTAATGTGCCTGTGTATACAAGGACCTTGTTATGTTTATATTATATGGATAAAATATGGTCTGGTCGTACATGTATTTCGTATATCTTGTTTATACGAACTGAATGGTTATGTTACACAATTATACAAATTATGGACACGTTTTCTGGTAAACAAGAAGTTGACTCTTTAATATGTGAATACATCATATTAGGTTGCCTCTGAGTTATGAATATAACATCTGAAGTTATGTGGTAATTTTGGTTACCAAAGTATAGAAATGTTCAAAACAAGAAAGATGTATTTTCTAATGATATAACAGTTAATATATATATATATATATATATTACATGTATGTAATTGAAAATTTTCAGTGTAAGATACGTGTATTTTAAAAATGTGTACATAGAAATTAATATGAATTGCCTTCTTAAGATTTAAATTCCTTCAAGCATATTTTGTTATATTAAGTCATGGTGACATCTTCCAGTAAATACACTCATCAATTCCAGAATCACTGGATGTAGGTGTTACTACCAAAATTCAACACAGGAAAAGGCTAACAGTGAAGGGGTATCAAACTGCCACCAGCATAAAAGAACAATATGAAAGTATAGACCCGACACCATCATCGAAGAAGAAAGCTTGGATCTGATGTGATGGAAGAATACCGACATGGTAGTTCTGATTTGTTAGGTAGCTAATGTAATTTCAATTCCAAAGGCAAAACACTTGAAACCAGAAGCAGATGGAAAGAAATGACTAAAGCTTATAACCTAAGACCAAAGAAATGATGAAAGGGCTATCGGCATTAACTTGCTTATTGCCGATACGAAAGGAGATAAAGGCGTCAAAGACACAAGAAACTAAAATATAAGAGGAACCTTCCAAAATCCAGAAATCAAGATCAAAGCTTGATGGTCACCAAGGGACAACTTCAGAAATCAACAAGCGATGCACCGAAAGCATCTTTCCGGAAGACCGAAACTCACTGCAGAGACTTATCGATAGCAAGCCAAGGCCTCGGAAAAGAAGAGCCATCCACGCTAAAAATTTTAGTCTTGATACCGGAAGGGGGTGATGGTTTTCGGAGCATGGGAAGTTGAAGCACAAACACTAATATTATGAAGACTTGAAGATCAGACCGGAAGCTTATGAATGAAAGCCGAAAACCTTTCTCAAAGCTATCCATACCATTGAGCATGGTATTAATATAAGAGGTAGAAGTAATGTCAAAGAGAGGCTCCAAAGACCGAGTCCAGATTTATGATAGCCAAGACCAACACATCGGAGGCTCCATTATATCTATTAACAATACCAAGAGAACGACTGAAAGACAAGCCAACTGAACTGGAAGGTAAAGGGCGGTTGACACATAGCTGTTGCACCCGAAAGATGCGTGTGTTGACCCAATGACATAGTCCAAACAACACATAATTCCGTTATTTCAACTACTTTAAACGATCTTTCGAATTGGGCAAGGCTCTTCAGTTTATGGCCTCTTCTCTATGGTACCAGTTGTTGTTTCATTAAATTTGCTTCATTAATAGGCTCGCAATTTGACTTTGATCATTATGGATTAGTACCAAGATCGAGTCCTAGGCAAGCAGACCTAATTTTAACAGCTGGTACCGTAACAATGAAAATGGCTCCGTCTTTAGTACGATTATATGAACAAATGCCTGAACCAAAAAAGAAGACCTACTATTCAAATAACTGGAAAAAAGTTTCAAATTCGCTCAGAAAAAACCATTATTGTAAATCTCAAAAACATGTTTTTCAATGTCAAAATATACAGAATAACTATCATCATTGCTGCCCCTAACCAAAAAAGTGTTATCAGAGATCAAACTCCAAATATTCCTTATATCATTATCATTGAAACTATACTTATTGCTATCACTCTAGCTAGAAATGTTTTTTCTGTATCTTTTTCTTCACTTCCATCGGGATGCCAAGCACCAGGAATAATACCCATTTGAAGAAACGACATTGATTTATTTAGCTCGCACTTATGTTTTAACTTCCTCCTAAACAACATCGAATTTAACCACCATTTTTCCATAGAGTTTTTGTCGAACGTGCTCGTTTACGGAAAGTGGAAATGGAAGCAGAGGAATATCAAAAAAATGGATATTCTGAGATAGAACGAGAAAAAGTAAATTTGATTAATGCGACTTCTGAGAGTTTGGAACAATTAGAAAATTTCACAACATAGAGGAAGAATGAAAGGAATATCTTGCCGGGGTAATCATATTTGCTTCGGCAGATATGCCCTTTAGGCACTTGAACCCGCTTGGATTACCGCTTGACAAATAGAAGTAGTGGTCCCGATTTGTGTATAAATAAGACCCCAGCGGTCTCATTTTTGGGAATGGATTCTCATTCCCTAATATTATATTCTTTTCTTATAGAGTAAACACTAATTTCTAACTCAATTTAGGGATTTTCTTTGTAAACACTTATATACTTAAGTAAATGAGCAATAAAGAGTAGTTCGACACTTAGCTTAACTCCTATGAGTTGCTTAACTATTTCCTTTACATACTACCTTATGCTTTCTACATGACAAAGGTCTCTTGCCCAAGTCCTAACCCTTCCTCAAGATAATTGAAAACCTCCTTTCTACAAACCATTTAGTTTTCTATCATGTGTTGTGCTTGGGGAAGGCTTATCCCAAGGTAATTGCTGGTTATTTAGTCTCGTAAGCGTGATACTCACCCCTTGAGGGAAGAGTAACTAATCTTCAGGCTTCAGACCTTGATATCTAGTAAACGGTGAACTAACTCAAGCTTGTAGGAACTAAATAATCTCATTTTCCCCTTAGGTCCATTTCCTTAGACATATCTTCGGTGTTGACGAAAAATATGATTAACATTTTGGTGCTAGAGTGAGGGATGAACCTCTGACCTTGTGGTTAACAACCACAAATCTAACTGTGTTGTCTCGGATTGGACTAAGCTTTGAAAAAGCAAGAATATGGGAAAAGGTTTTCAACAAGAGTCTTCTGGATCTCAAATAACTAAGTCAGGTATTACTAACCCGAGAGTGATGGAAGAACAAAGGTTAAGAATGGAGGCCTTGCGAATAGTCACGTGGAAAAAGTAAATATAATGATATGGTCCTGATTATTGGAGTAACAACCCTTTCTACTTAGGACAAATCTCAACCTTCACCCTAAGTGGTTCTACATTAAGGGAGTATGACCCATTCTCCCATAACAAGTGAAGCTATCCATGAACAAGCCAAATAAAGGGTATTCGAACAAGAAATAATGAAGAATTTTAACCGTTTTGCTTTAAAATGAACTGAAAGGATAGTACTTCAGTCTTGATACACCTTGAAAAGGAGAAACAAGGATATGGATGAAGTAATAAGGCTAAGTAATAAAAGGGCTAAGCTCCCACAGTAGGAAAAGAACATTATATCAAGATTACCCAATGGATACCACTTTACCACTTCAACGGAAACTATCTATTTCCTAGCTAAACATGAGCTTAACTTCTAGCCATCCAAAAATAAAAAGCCTAAGTATGAAAGATAGTTGGAAGCGCTATACTGCCACTATCACATAGCGAATGGACATGAAACTAACCATTGCAGAGTTCTTGAAGGCATGGTTATCAAGTTCCTTAATCAAGGCCAATTACAAGATTTTGTAAAAGGATCAAACTAAGTTCAACCAAGGTCCGTTGGAAAAGGATTGTTTGCATAGCTAAGTGTATGGAAACCCTCTCAAGTTTTAGAATAACTCGACGTGTGTCAAATTACAAATAGATAAAAACCCTTTTCATAGCCAAGTTGGCTGGGGTAAGGCACGCCTCGGATGAGGGAGGTTGTAAGCCTTTAACATCGTTCAAATCAGAAAGGGTCGGGTCAAAGCATCAAAAGCGTAAGCCTATGATTCACGCCAAAGATGGTCATGATAGAGCATCAAGTTAGCATGCCCTACCTCTGCTCGCAGAAGAGCACGCCTTGCCTCTGCTATAAACTAAGCACGTCCTACCTCTGCTCATAGAAGAGCACGTCCACTACAAGAAAAATGACTTTTTATTGCAAAAATCAGTGGCATTTATTGTCAAATGCAAGTAAAAGTGTTTTTACTGACAATGTAAATGCGACAAAAGAAAATTCACATTCCCACCTTTGTAGAAATAAGTCCGCGCATCCAAAATAAACGTGACCGCCTATTTTCATTTCTTTACCCCAATAATGTCTTCTCTTCTTAGAAACTTCCCCAAAAAAATAATAATGACCTCCATCAATGAAATAAATGTTTCCTATCCCCTTTGCTCCTTCCCCGGTTGAAATCGAAAACCTTTACGTTGCTTCTCGTCCTTCGTTATTTAACCCCGATTTTATTTTAACTTATCTTACGATTAACAAATTAATCCCCCGCTTTCTCCCCGGATAAATTCGAAATCCTAACCCTAATTCCAACAGTCTTAACATTCTTTACCCTATTTCCAATTGTCTTAGCATTCTAATGGCGAGGCAAAGGAAGCTGACGAAAGCTTCGATGTCCATGATTGAGAAGTCTAAGGAGGTTCCTAAGCAACTGAATCATGGGCGAAAATGTAAGAGTCATGAAGTGGCAAAGAGCGACCCGAAGTTTTTTCAGGAAAAAAGAAAGCTGGTGAGATTCCTTCTTTCAGTGGACGTTTTTTTTGTGTGCATGTGTCCTTTTTCACGTTCTTTTTGGATGTATTGGTAGGTTCTTTTTGGGTAGTTTAGAGTGTTGTTAAGTTATAGTTTTTTGTGACACGGATTATGGTTGATTTACAGTCGATGAATAGGTCTTTGTCATTAATAAGGTTCCTGTTCTATGTTGGGAGTTGGTTCTGTTTATCATTATATCTATGAACACAGTAGTTTGAGCATGATGAGTTTATATCAAAAACTATGAAATAGACTCATATTGAATTGTGTGATTGGCGTTGTTGACTTTGCAGGAAAATTTGTGGCAAGCTGCTTTTCCGTTTGGAACAGAGGTTTGAATACAAAGATTATTTGATCTTTGTGGTGTATCATTTAAGTATTCTAGTGCTAAATGCGTTACTTTAACTGTTACAGTGGGACAACATGGACAAGCTTCGTGAAATCAACTGGGATTTCTCAAGCTTAGAGGTTTGTTATACAGAGATATTAATGCATACCGGTAAATTTGGAATACAAAGCTGCATTTCAGTTGTGAAATATGTTGATGGTTTATTAACAGAACGCATTTGAGGAGAGTGGACCACTTCATGGAAAGACAGTTTATTTATTTGGTAGCACTAAACGTGTGTGATTTTCTGCCTATTCCATTTTAATGTAATGCTATTTTGTTATTTTAAATTTTGATAGTTGTTTGCTTAATAAAATTAATTTAGTCTGTAAGTATATTCATATATTTAGTTGGTTGTTGTTAAAGGCTTGGCTAATAGAATTGAGTTTAAATTAACGTTGAGCGGTTAAGACAAGAGAACTGATCAAATAAACCATTTTAAATTAAAATTGGAAAAGTAGATAATAAAATTCTTATTTAGCAAGTGTAGATGATAACATATGGGCTTATAGCGGATTTCTTATTTGATAGCGCTAAATTGAAATGAAAAAAAAAATGTTATAGTCAAAGTGCCATAAGTGATTTTGCAAGGCTTTAACCGCATATCTTCTATCATATTTATATAAGAGTCTAGGATTGGACTTGGGCAAGCTCATCTCATAGCTTGGTATTCTCCTAAAGGAGGATAGTTAAACAATAGGAGAAAGGATCCCGCCGATAACCAATTAGCTGCTTTTTTCTGAACTGAGCTTCGGTGGGAATGTATCATAACTTTTGTAACAAAATGTAATAATGGAAATGGTAATGATATGGTTATATGGTTAAAGCTTAGTAGGTCTATGGATTTGGCATCCAGTTATTATCAGTTTCCATTTTATCTAATACCTTTAGACCTGTAGTTTTAATTACACTTATTACCTCCAGTACTCGAGTAGTTTGTATTTTATTCTGATTTAATATTACGGGTGCACGCACAAGCACTCATACACAAATCATTACCAGATTGTTTACATGGGTGGCTGCTGCAATGCTGTCTCTAGTAAGCATTGCGACTTTGATGCCTAAAGAATTTAGTTCTCGAATGGCCCAAGCTACCCATGTCCTGCAGCTGTCTGAAAGACTGAAAGTTCCAATCAATGTTGCATTTGAGAATACATACCCTCTCATAACAGCCTCTTTAGAATCCTCCTCTTCTTGTTATGGAACTGAAAATGTAAGAAACAAATTCATTAGTTGATAATCCTTTTGGCATATTTTATCATTGTGCTGTGTAGTGTTTATTATGCATTTGAGTAGTAGTTTGCACCTGCTTCACACCCGACCCTCAATGCAATTCTTTTGTTTCCAATGTATATTTTATTATCATCTATTTCTCCATAAACTCCCTCTCCTGATATGATTTGAAACTCACTTACATTTTCTGGTTGGGATTCAACTGAGTTTGATTGAGCATGCTTTATTAGTGCGAAAGCCATTGGGTGGCTTGATTTACTCTCTATGCTAGCTATCCTATAGTGTTGTGGAACTTTCAGCTGTTAATAATGCAATTTTTTTCTATTTTTCACATATTGTTCCTTTTGTTTGTCAAATTTTTACATACCAGTAAATGAGTGAACTCATTGTTACTTGGGCACCTACAGGACGAAGGTCCTGACCTTAAACTCGCCTCTAGTAATTGTTCCAGTTTTATCAAAGGTTGTTTTCTTAAATCACGGGTCCTTGGCTATTTCTGGTGGATGGATTATTAAAAGAAAGAGTGTAATTGTTTTGAACATAAATCAAAAACATGTTGTAGGTAGTGAAGTTTTTTGTTACCCAATTATTGTATTGAAGGATTTTCCAGATCGTATGATAAAATGCATTGATTTAGAATTTAATGCTTCAGACGTTAATTGGCTAATAAAAAACTTTGTGGTATACGTAAAATGTTTTATTTAATGAACATTTTCCAAGCACCTTAATTTTATAGGGGCACTTATGCACATTGTGTTACCATTGCATGTTTTATTAGTGGAGCAATTGTTCTTCGCGATCAGCATGAAGATTATGATACTGTCCGATCATCAAAATCTAGACTAGGGATCCAGGAAAATGCATAAAATGCCCCATCTGAAGACAGTGCAACCAATCTTGCGGAGGTCCTCCCATTATATATTAATGTCTAGTTGTGTGTCTTTGCACGAGCGCGTGTCATCGTAACCTGAGTAATACTGTATGTAAATAATCAGGCTAGAGCTGCGCTTCAAGCAATATTAAGAAAGGGAAATCCTCTTGAAAGAGTAGCTAGGAAACACAATAAAGAAGTAGCTAAAAAATAGATCAAATAGAAATAGATCCTCAAGGTATATGAATGCATTTTACAATAAATAACTGCATGATCATACTTATCTCATTACTTGATGTTTAATGAACTTTATCTTTTTCCTCCATTTTTGTTGCTTGTGAATTCAGACACTCAACTAATGCAATGCAGAGATCGCAGCAACCGAGCAATGGTGATGGAAATGTCCGACGTTTAACAACATCAACACCAAGTATTGTCTTTGATGATTATTCCATCACTGAAATAGGTAAATCTGTGATACTAATGCGTGAAATATATATATATTTATGCATTAAGCAACAACTTCTCTTTTACAAAAGACATTTTTGATGATATGAATAATGCATCTGGATATGATATGATGGATATGACTTATTTTCTTATTTCGATGCCATGGAGAATAACTTACAGAATGATATGGAGATTTTCAATTTATCTTCCACTATGCAAGCCAATGTCAAATTAGAGGTATTCTACTCGATCTTGAGTTTATTTTCATTCTCCTATAGGAAAGTTTTTTTAATCATTCCTACTTGATTCATTGTATGTGTTCCTGGTAATTTCAAGTTAGTCGTAGTCATGTTAAATCATCACATTCAATTTCCGGTAGTGAGAATGAAACAATGAATAAGGGGAACACGGGTTCATAATCAACCTTATGATTATAATCACACTATTCAGTTGTGCTTTAATTACATCGAATATCCAAGTTCTTGATACTTCTGAATAAGTTAATGATGGTTGATGGTATCTGAAACTTAAAGAAAAATATAGTAGATTCCTTCAAGAAACTATCATACACCGATACACGAGTCAAGGTATATTTCCATTTGTTGCTCTTGTTTCTACACAGGGATGGACACTGTGCGTTCCGTGTATACATATAAAAGATGATTATTGTCATTGTTGGGAAAATCCACAAATACATGTAATTGGTTTCTTGTATTAATCAACGTGAGCTTCTCAACAGTGAAAAGAAGCAGAAAGAAGATAAAGCTAACCGTGCTTTAGTCATTACAGTATGTTTCTTGTGAATTTTTTTCTTTCAGTTGTAGTATTTTGTCATCATATTCAAAACTCGAATTTGAATTTTGCACATTGCGTTTTCTTTTCAGTTAAAGGCTCCCATGGTTCAAAATTTGAAGTTATTCACTGATTCTCCAAAGGCTGCTCTGGATCAAAACATGAAGTCCTGAACAGAATTTCCAAAACCCACTTTCATAATTGGTGAAATGGTGGAATCATCCAAACATGCTTACAAAAGAAGAAAGTTATCGACTAACAAGTAACCCATTTTATACTATCATAAACTAATTTGAATTATAGGCTGGTTCAATTTTACCCTTCCAATTTTGAGTCAAGATATGAAATGTTTACCAGGTTTGTCTCCGTAAGGTGACAAAGTAAACCTAAGACATTTGCAGCTCGTTTTGCATATGGGTGGGTTATTTGATTTGACATTGAAGCCATCACTTTTTGATTGTTAATGAATTGCATTTTAATTACTGTAAGAGAGTAAAAAATACATACCCAAAAAAACACAATATCGATATGATTTTAATATTAGGTTGATGGGTGTTTATTCTGAACATTACATGAGCTAGGCATATATAGCAATCAGTATTCCAATGCACTAAATTTTATATATGTCATTTCAGGACAAACGTAAATATAGATGGCAGGAATATAGTTAATATGAATTTTTTTTCCAGTTGTAGTATTTTACTTTTTTTTCAACTCTTCTTCTCATTCCAAACTAATTACAATAAGAATTAAAGTATGTCAGGCATTGTAGATCGTTCTCACTGAAATAGTCCTGCACATGGCTGCTTCCTGATGTGCAAGAGAGGTAATAAGATATTTGCATTATTTATGATAAAACTAAAGATTATGCAAGTAAACTGGTGGCTTTAGTGTGTCCATTCACAATATTTTTGCAAATGTATGTTATATTTGTGGAACAAGTGGAACTTCTAGTCATATTGTACCATGGATACTTAATGGTGTTTAATGATACCGCTCGCTGACCAAGGTGGAGATAAATGAAAGGGTACTTAATTTTTATCATCTTCTTTGTTATCTGCTCCTAAGCATAATTTTTCGCTTTTGTGTTAAGCTGCGTATGCAACCAACATAGGTGCATTTACAGTCAACTTGAAGCCGGGGCATGTTGATATAGTAAACTTAGTGAAGCGGTTTTTCAAGGGAATTTCTGCCTTGATATTATGTATCTGTCACATTGGGAAAAAAAATTACAGTGTCTAAGACAATGGTTAGTTAATTCCTCACTAGTACAAAACAGGGTATTTACATCCAATATTTCACATTATTTGCATCTGCTCCAATGTGGATGCAAATGCAATGGACGCAAATGTTAAAATATTTTTGCTTCTATTGTTCGACAGACGCAAATTTGATATATTTGCGTCTGTTATAGCGTACATGGGATGCAAATACTAATGCATTTGCATCTGTTTTACTATTACAACAGATGCAAATTTGATATATCTGCATCTGTTATAGTGTACATGGGACGCAAATACTAATACATTTGCGTCTTTTTTACTATTACAGCAGATGCAAATTGCTGTGTACGGTAATTTTACTCTTCAGTGCATTTGCGTCTATTTTACTACTACAATAGATGCAAAATTGTTTTTTTAGAAAGAAAAATGAGCCTTTTAGGCTTGCCACAACATAAACATACTTATCATTTGCAGTCGCTTCTTTACACAAACGCAGTCTCTTCAAACTTCCCAACAGTAAAAGAACACTGGAGATACTCATATTAACATGCTCATCTAGAATATTACTTTCTGAATGATACACGACATCATATTTAACAATAAGAGAACATTAAGTGTGTGACCAAATAACATTTAATTCCACCAATGAATTACAAAAGAAATACCTGAACATGTCGGTTCTTAAAAGATTATACAACATAACCTCATGTATCATTTACAACCTAGTTCGCCAAGATGCATTAAAACTAAATTTAACTGTGCTTTATTTTCATGAAGACGGCTGCCTTGATCTCACAATCTCCTTAGCAAGAACCTAAATTTTATGTTAGGCTAATTTAAGAACTTCAAAAGATTAGCAACTATATATTTATATAGGATTTGTGCATGCATGTGAAGGTTGTCAACTAAACGACACTAAAGCATAAAATATTTATAAACTCTAACGGCAAAATACAAGCAAACGTACATACATACATATATATTATTAGGGACAAATTAAGTTACTAATTAAAATTTTATTTTTATACTGTATTTTTTGGGTATACAATCTTCCATGAAAATGGATTGGACAAATTTTAGCAATTTTCTTTTTTGAACTTGAAGATATACCACTATTTTGTAAGCTTAGGCTATACGCAAAAGAAAGTACAGACCACTATAGAAAAAAATTAAAAATAAAAGGGAAAAACTCAACTTAAGGCACACAGATGGAAAATTAAGTACTAAAACTTATGTCACTCGTTCTTCAAGAACATCATCCACTATTACATAATAAAATAAAATATCAACATAAAAGGTTGTGGTGTACACATCCCAAACAAAAACAACTCTAAATCTTACAATTAAGTAAATTATGTTATGAAATGAGTAAATATTTCTGTGGGAATTGAATACTGGTTTGTATAATTCAGTTTATTAAGTCACATACTGGACCATAGGTTCTTAAATCTCGCATTATGTGTTGAACACTTCTTGACCCTAATAAGTAATAGCCCTTGCTTTTCATCTTTTCTTCATTTAAGACTTGAAACTCATTCTTACAGGAACTTCTGAAATATCTAAAAGTATCAAATGTTTAGTAAAACAAAATATCAACAGAAACCATATCTTCTTTCGTTATCTACTTAGATTTTCTTTATTTATGACAAGAACGCTCTAATTTTGAAAAAATAAATAGATAAATTGGTAGAGTAACAAGAGATACAGAGCTTTTTTCTAAGGAGACTATTCTTGACGCTCACCGATATTACACGGATTTGACAACAGTACAAGCTTGGTTCACCTGCTAAGGGATTTTATCCAACAACCCATGTCTCAGTGTACCACTGCTGATTCTATTTCAGATCCTCGTCACCTATGCGAAGGTGAAATAACTGTACTTGGTTTGTTGGTGCTTGCAGCTGCGTTATTTGGGATATCATGATAATTGTTCATACTTCGGCAAATGAAAATGTAACAAATATGTCAGTGGCAGTTTATGATGTACCTGTGATTTGTTGGTGCTTCCAACACATATTTTACTTCTTAATTTCCAATTGAACTGAATGTCATTGTGATTTGCACCTGTACATGTTTCATATAAAGTTGATGGTTAAGAAATGGGAACACAACAACAATGATATACCACGCAGTTTTCACTAATTTTTCAAGTTATATACATATTTTATTAACAGATAAATGAAAATAAAAAAGGGCCTTATATTTTTATTAGCAAATCATGCGTTCTATATAGCATAGGTCTTCACAGAATATAAAAAACATATAAATGATTACTGGATTACCTAGAAAAAGCAATCTCGAGACAAATGATTGCTTTGCATACCTTACCCTGCAAAAGCTAAAACCCTATAGAATCAAAATCAATAAACCCAATAACACTGAATAAAAAAATCCAGATAAAAAGTATATGCAGGCTTATAACACCGATAATGAAAATGTAACCTAGCTTCCAGCTCATCAAGATTCAACCCTGTACTCAAGCAATCTGCATATTGACCATGCCCATCTAATACTGACAAATTATTATCTTTTACTAAATCTGAAAGACAACATGCAGCTCCATCTTCTTCAATCACAAAACTCACTGCATTTTCAATTCCGGAGATCTTTTTCTGAATATCAGACAGAATCAACTTTGAATGAGATTGGTTTTCATTAAGAGCTAACAAATCTTTTGTTTTTTTATTATCGGAAGCAATTCTTTGAACTCTTCCTTCTAATGCAGCAAGTTTCTCATGAGGTTTGGTTGGAATACCAGCTTAGTCGTTGTTCTCACTGCTGTCTTCAAATACTTTTATGCTACCAGAATTCTTTTCTTCCTTTTTCACTTCTAATTTACATTCTTTCTCTTTGATTATTTCATTACAAACCACAACTGAAGTACTAGGTTGTGCATCAACTTTCGTTGAAACAGCATCACATCTTTCTTTAGATCCAGTAGTTCCAACTCAGACTTGGATACTAATCCAGAGGTAACAGGACAATTTTCAGATGATGTTTCATCTTCTCCATGTTTTTTTACCCATTTTCACTTCACGTTCTCGAACTTTTGCAACATGAACACTGTGTGCCTCATTGTTAATACTAGAGTTAGTGGAAGATTTGACAACAGCAACTTTAGAAGTTGCATTGACGTTTTCTTTTACTTTCAGTTTTTTATATTTCAGTTTATTGTAATCTATTTTCTCTTGCCACTTGAAAAAAAAAGTCATCATGGGTTTGCACTTTTCATATATATACTATCAGTGACTATCCAAATAGAAATGTAAATAATCAATGCATAATGCATCATTAAATGGAAGTTAACTACTAAAGAAACAAAACAATAAACTAGGTCGGCAAAAACTGGATACCTTTTTATTATAGCCACCTAACTACCGCAAGTCGCCATCGGAATAAAAACGACAGTCTATAACTTCCCCAGAGGCCATATAATACTAGAAATGTAAAGCCTGCATGTCAGACAAATTTGAAAGCATGGGAATCATGCAACTAAACATAAAGCATGCTACAACCTAAGAATACAAGCATAATATTATCACCATTGAAACAAAGACCTGTATGAGGTGATCATAAATGATACTATGACAGAATAAAGTCTCTGATTATGCCTATATGACCTGTATGCCAAATAAAAAATACAACAATTAGACGTGCTAGTCACAGAAGCATAATACCATATGCCATGAAAACCTCTTCTGAATCAAACCTCCGAAACCTGTGCACAAGATATTAGTTGGTCTATAGATAATCTCGCTGAACCAACAACCTGAAATTTGAGTTGAATTCAGAATGTCACACAATATTGTTAATTAAACATATAATTAACTGATATGTGCAATAATGATATCAACAGACAACCCAAATTGACATGACAAATGCAGTCTAATAGTAGTAAAAGTACTCAAGTTTATGAATATGCTTCTATTTCTGACATAAGAGTTAACAAAATGTTTGAACTATCTGCTATAATTAAAGATAAGAATATGAAAATTAGTGCAATGATTTATAATATAAAAAATGTGTGCATATAAGTACACATAGCTCTTTCTTACACCTTAAATTATTCCGTTTAGTTATATTCGAACCACTAAAAATCCAATATATTTTTGTGGATTTCTCCCAATTTATACAACTTCGAGAATTTGTAATAGACTTAGGCAATCTACAAAAAATACAAATATAATCCGCTTTCTATCAAGATGGCCGAAAGTGACCGTATTATTGCAATAAGAGCTTGCACGGTCACTGTTTGAAATTTCTCTATTATTTCTGTTTGAAAACTTATTATATAATGATTTCATTTCAAATAATGAAAGGTCAATTTTTCAAAAAGAAATAGTTTGTAGTTATTTGAATTACAACAAATACAATCATAGCCACTTTCCTTCAGAAGATGTCACTATTTATATTATTGTTGAAGACATCACTAAACATAAAATAATTTTAAGTAATTTTATCGAGCGCATTAAAATGTCGAATCTGAATTATTTATGCGTTATTGGTTGAAAATTTCTAATGAAATATATTTTAAAGCGAATAAATTTGTTAACCTTTGGGCAACCACACACTCATAGTAATATATCTTGAAGTTGGATTGTAGTAGCTTCTTTCATTTTCATGTCAACAAAAAATAAATGGTACAACTCATTGTTATTAAATCAAAAAAGCATGAGCCACGCAAATGTATTAATGTAATGGTTCATAGAAGATGAATTCAATATGATTCTACAATAATACTAAATGTCACATCATATGTCGACGCAGAATTAACCAATCCTGAGCTGCTAAACTGATTTATGAGTTAAATATCATCTTGTATATTACTTGCTAAGTTTTGCGATGCACAGATTTCTAATATTCCAAATCACATGCATAACTGAATGTTTAATTTAGATAATTTTAACCTTAGAAGTGCAGTTTATGAAAAAAAAACTTACTTGCATGTTTTGAAAGTTAGCAAGCATAACAACTCATTTTCTGAACAACAATCCTCAGCTGTTGGAAGAAAGCTTCATATAGTGGTTTCGTGATCTTCTTGTTGAGTCCTAATAAAGCTTAAATGGAGCCACATAAGGATCTAGTGATGTACCTAGAAAAATTATTTTGAAAATGAATGTAAAGAGACATATATGTCTGATAAAATTAAGTATATAGTGTGATAGTAGAACCATAAGTATTAAATGCCCACAACTAAAAGTTCAACCAACTACTGGTATTATCAGCATCCATATTTACTATTGTTTTATTAATGAATGAGAACATAACTAAAAAAAGTTACTATTAAGGAAAAAAATCCATGATGAGTTAGGACATGTTTTGATCAAAATTATAATGAAAAATTGAAATATATTAGTTGACTATATGGTAAAAATAAAGTTAATGGGAAAAATAAATTCTGACTTAAAACTATGAAAGAATGAAGTTGAAAAATTAGCGGAATCAATAACGCAATCAAAAGAAATGTGATGAAACACTGAAATTAAAGATGGTCGATTTAAAGAAAAGATAACAAATTAGGGACTACAGTAGCCGTTGAATACCTTTTTCATACAATAATACATATATTTGTACAGTGGGAATGGCAATCGATCACGTGTTAGAACATGACAAAAATCAAGGTCAAAATTAAATACAAAACAGTTTATGTTTAATCCATAATCCATCGGGTCGAATGCAAATTATTACGACAATTTAATTTTTATTTTATTGAAATATACAAAAATAAATTATTAACGTTTGTTTCTAAGCATTTTAACACATAAAACTGATTAGTAAAAACAAACAACATAAAATAAAAAAACAATAATTTTAATTATAAGGTTTTTTCTCCCCTTGTTACTAGCATGTTTTTTGTTGTTAGATCAATAAATTAGGGATTTTCTTCCCCTATTACCCCATGTTTCTTATTGTTAGATCAGTGAAGTAGATCATTACTAATAATGGCATGCACAATAAGCCAAAAAACTAACTTCTAAAAATAATCAACAAAATAGGTCAATAATAAACTGGATAAATCATTAATAATTGGTAGTAGAACGGAATATGATTTACAATAGCATATAATATTGTTGTACCATTGATAAATTTCAACAATTCAAAATGCATAATCAACGTGAATTAATGGTTATGCTGATGATTTGGAGCTGCAAATCTTAAAAAAAAAAAAAAAATTGGCAGCTTATGAGAGAGGTGAGAATTTCCATGCCTACCTGAGGTAGAGTTAAAAATCAGAATGGAACAATTTAGGTTTATGTGAAAAGAATACGGTTGGAATGAAGATGCAGTTAACGGTGAGGTTAAAGAAAATGGTATAACATATTTCCTTGTAAAACGTAATACAATTTAGGCATTTACTCTGGCTATCATAAAACAACTTTAATGGAATTATGTTAATGTTTCAGTGATTGCTAGAAATCTGGGATAACAAAAAGCGAATAGATGCAGTAATCAATCATTTATCTAAGTGGTGGTAGGCAAAGGATTGAAACTACAAAGAAGGTGGTTAAAAAAGCACTAAAAAATTTACTAAGAGGACAATTAGGAAGAAAGGAGAAGCTACAAATACTTATGGACAATTTTTATCCATGTCCAAATTTATAAAATTTAGTGATGCAGATTATATATTATGAGTCAGCTCTTAAAGATAGACGCCCAAACAGAAGGATGACTAATCTTTTGATGAAATGGATCAACTATTCATTGCTAGGCAATGATTTTGAATTAAAAAGGGAAATAAGCAATTCTGATGGAAGGAAATCATGCACGTTTCACACTAACCTGGTATCTCATAGCTATTTCTAGCACTAACCTTGCCGCAACTTCATAGTCTTCGACATATAATATTTATATCAGTATACTAACAACACTTTGACACCAAAAACTGGCATACCTTAAACCCCTCATTAGAATCACAAACACAAACCCAAACCAATAAGTTCTCAACCCCCCCCCCCCCCAAATCGAATTATAAAACAGGAAAAATAAATAGAGAATGTTAAATAGAAACAAACCTGAGCAAATAGATTGAACAGCTTATGATTGTCGAATCCGTTGAACCATATAATTTCAGAAATGGCTAAAATCTATCAACCACATTGCAAGAATGAATTAGTTAAACTAATAAGCATGATAGTTAAATCAAAGTAGATAAAAATTAAAATCACAATGGAAGAAGCCCAATCCATAGATCCATATATTAATTCTACACATATTACATATAGATCCATATATCTCAATAAATTTATAGTGTTATCAGTTTGACATTAATTTACAATACTTAATATGAAGTCACAAGGATTAAAAATAGAATAGTCAGCAGGATCAGAAGTCAACATTTCCAATTAATTTATATGTTAGTGCTTGCTACCCGCTATGCGCTTTAGCAATGGTACAGTGCTTTAGTTGCATAGCGCTTTGAGTGCAGCGAAATTTGCTCGTAAATGCGTCTACATATACAGCTTAAGTTATGAGGGAGTGGGACAATGACCAACTAACTTGGAACATATGCAGTCAAGCGCTTTGCTATGCTATAGTAGCGGAAGTGCAAAAAAAATTACGGCAAAGCTAAAGCGAAGATATATCAAAAAAATAGTGTTGGAAAAATGATTCATTTTTTATAAAGATGAATTATTCAAAAAATTGGATAAGTGTGAGGTGACTCATATATGAATAGTCCCACATCATGAGACTATATGAAAAGAAAAAAACATTTTTTTTATTTGACTTGGTAAAAAATTGAGATCCATTTTTTAGATCTGAACCGACTTCCTCTACAAGTATTACCACGTTCATTTTTTTCCGAACTACTCAGAAAAAAACTACTTTTTTCTTATCTCTCTCTTCTTCTTCCTCCACCATTAAAGTTATTCAAAAACAAAATCAGAACGAGCAGTTAAATTTAAATCGAAAGTGCAAATCTGAATTGGTTTGTTGTGCAAGCAAATCGATTATTTTTCTCAGAAGGCTGTTTTATCCCAGAGGCGACGGCAACAAGTACGAACTGGTTTACACCACCAACCAGATCGCCGAATTGTCTTCAAGAAAGCGACCTAGTCCGCAACTCAGCCATTGTTTCCCAACAACTTGAAGACGATCTCGAAACAATGGCTGCAACCCTAACTTGCTTGAAGGTGCCGCCATTTTCCCTTTATCAACTCAAGTGTTTTGAAACTAAGTAGCGAACTTCTTCGCATGTTTATTACTGGCATCAAAAGAAAAAGTAGAAAGATTTTATGTGAAATCCGGATTTTCTGTCATCTACATGAAATTAAGGTTAAAAGGTGGACAATTTGGTAGGCATGAATGGTGCCTTCGCGCTGCAATTACGTAGTGGCATCATGAAATCCAAGTTTGTGAGATATGGATCGATGGGCTGCAATATTCTTTATTGTTGTGGCCCCTACCAGGATGAGCATCAGAGAAAGGTAATATAATTTTTTAAACCCTTTCTAATGCATGCTTAAATTGATAGCTGGTTGTGTCTGGTATTATGGAAAATTCACTAGAAAGGTATCAGGTATTAGGTAATTAACATATTCTATTTTGGCTTAATAAGTACCAACGTAGAGGTTTCTTGGCTATGCCTTCTTTTTCCAACGAGCTTAAGTCACCTTTTGATTTGCATTTTAATTAGGATCCTTTAGAAAAAGAAAAATAGAAGCCAAAAAGGAAGCTTATATGTATGATTTCATTGGATGTAGAATGGTACAAACTATAAGTTACTGTTCGTTGTCATTGATCCAATAGCCTTAAGAACTGTAAGCATGTCATCTTTGCAGTTGTAAAATGGTAGCATGGTGGAAATTGGTTTATAAAACTTCAAAATTTGATAACTACTCATGAACCATGCTCATTATCTTGTACTGTAGTTTTGGGTCACACTAATCACTTTGTTTGAGTCCTAAGAGTGTGCATTATTTGATTGGAATAATGTTAACTTACAGAACCTAAGTATTTTTTGAACCAAAATGTTTGATACCTTAGTTTATGTAGTCTCTATATGTGATGATTAAATTTACCATGTAAGTTATTTACCATTAATATAGTCCACAAGTGTGGTGGAATGGTACAAATGCAGAAAATAATATTTTATGTGAATAACTTATGTTAGTCTATGAGTTTACGTATATTTTTCTATAAGAAAAATATAATTTTTCAAACATATTAATATCTCAAGCAATAGTAAGCCTCCACAGCCGGTCAGTTGAGAATAGAATGGGAATCCACAAGGAAACCATAAAGGACAACAACAACCAACCAAAAAGAATGATTCTGGACAGTTGCTTCTATATTACAACTGTGGAAAACCAGGTCATATGGCACGACAATGTCGGAACAGGCTAAGCCCTGCACCGCAGGCAAACCTGACTGAGAAGCCTTTAACGGCTATGACTACCGAGATTCACTTTGATGGTGGATCAGAGGGTTGGTGGGTAGACACTGGTGTTTCTTGCCATGTCTGCTATGATCATGGTATATTCACAATATACACGGCTGCTGATGATCAGAAAGTGTTGTTGGGAGATCATTACACCACTAAAATTGTAGAGATTGGTAATGTGAAAATAAAGCTTACAATTAGAAAGATAGTGTTTCTTAAAGTTGTGATACATTTGACATGTTTGGAACATTAAAACTGAAACTGAGTAATAAGAAAATTAAGAGAATTCATAGTGATAGAGAAACAGAATATGAATCTAATTTATTCTGATTTTTTTACATGGTATTGTACATGAGAGAACTGCACCCTATTCACCTGAAATGAACGGTAAAGTTGAAAGAAAAAAGAAGGACCTTTACCGAATTAGTAATTGCCATTTTATTAAATTTTGGTGCAGCAAAGCATTGATGGGGGATATTTTAATTGACTACATGCTATGTTTTGAATAGAATCCCCTAATCTAAGAATAAAATTTCACCTTATGAAATTTTAAAGAATTATAAATCCAATGTGTCATACTTTAGAACTTGGGGTTGTTTAGCATATGTTCGCATTCCAGACCCTAAGAGAATAAAATCGGCAAGTAAAGCATATGAATGTGTATTTATGGACTGTGCTATTAATAGCAAAGCATACTGATTTTATGACCTAAATGCACATAATATAATTGAATCAAATGATGCCGATTTTTATGAAACAAAATTTCCTTTTAAATTAAGGAATAGTGGAGGCACATTAAGTATGCCTATTAGAACAGAACTTAATAAAAGTTCTGAAACTGAACCTAGAAGAAGTAAAAGAGCAAGAACCGTAAAAGATTTTGGTTCAGATTTTTGTGCTTTTACTATAGAGGAGGATCCCTTAAACCTCCAAGAGGCCTTATCTTCTTTAGATGCTGATTTTTGGTAAGAGGCCATAAATGATGAGATGGATTCTCTGGAATCCAATAAGACTTGGCATTTAGTAGATTTATTCTCTGGTTGTAAATCTATAGGTTGTAAATGGGTGCTTAAAAAGAAATTAAAACCTGATGGAACTATTGATAAATATAAAGCACAATTAGTAGCTAAAGGTTTTAAGCAAGGAGAAAATATAGATTTCTTCAACATTTTTTCTACCTGTAACTAGAATTACATTCATTCGGGTATTAATCTCACTTGCTTCTATTTATTATTTATTAATACACCAAATGGATGTTAAAACCACATTCTTTAAACGGTGAATTAGAAGAAGAAATTTATATGGACCAACTTGAAGAATTTGTAGTACATGGTCAAGAACATAAAGTATGCAAATTAGATAAATCATTATATGTTTTAAGCAAGCACCTAAACAATGGCATGAAAAAAAATTGATAACTTAATCATTTCTTATGGTTTTAAGGTTAATGAAAGTGATGAATGCATTTATTACAAATCTGAGAATGACATTTGCACTATTATATGTCTTTATGTAGATGACCTTCTCATCGTTGGGTCAAATATTCATGCCATAAACTCAGTCAAATCCTTATTAAATGCCAATTTTGATATGAAAGATCTAGGTAAGGCGAGTGTAATCCCTGACATTAAGATTACTAGGTAAAAAGTGGGATTTTCTTTGGATCAATCTCATTAAATTGAGAAGAATCTAAAGAAATACGATTACTTTGACTATAAACTTGCATGTACACCATATGATCCCAGTGTAAAGTTATTTAAGAACACTGGTGAATGTATAAGATATTCCGTTTAAGCGAGCATCATTGGCCGCCTTCGAATGCCATTGATTGTACTAGACCCGACATTACCTATGCCGTGGGATTATTATGCATGTTTTCCAGTAGACCTAGTATAGAGCATTAACATGCTAATGAGAGGGTTATGAGATACCTATAATAAACTATGAATTATTGTGCACGTTTTTCAGTAGACCTAGTATAGAGCATTAACAAGCTAATGAGAGGGTTATGAGATACCTATAATAAACTATGAATCTTGGATTACATTATGAAAAGTTTTAAGTTGTACTTGAAGGATATTCTGATACAGGCTGAAATACTTTATCTGATGATTCTAAAGGACCAGTGGCTATATATTTAGCATCGCTGAGGAAGCTGTCTCTTGGAAAACCAATAAACAGACTGTTTTGACTCAGTATACTATAGAGACTGAGATAATAGCACTAGCCACAACTAGTTAAGAAGCAAAGAACTAAAGAAATCTGCTATTTGAGAACCCCATAAGGGAAAAACCGACACCAGTGGTGCAATCGATTGCGATAGTACTGCGGCTATTGCAAAAAGTATAGAACCGTTATTACAACAGTAAAAGACGACGTCATAAGTACAATACTGTAAGAGAACATCACATACATAGTGATGAAAATTTGACGACTATTGAAAGAAGGACAGAACTGATATTACAATGGTAAGAAATGACAGTCGTATGCACTGTATTCGCATATGAAGTGATGACAATTTGGCAGATCCTGTGACGAAAGGACTGGCTAGAAAGAAAGTCCTTAATGATTCTAAAAGAATGGGACTATTGCCCAGAGATTGTGGAATCACGCACGATGGTAACCCGACCTAAATGACTGGAGATCCCAAGAACTAGGTTCAATGGGTAAAAACAAGTTGTGTAGTGATAGTAAATGAACATGCTAAATTTTTGTATTAAGAAGCATGTATTCCTGAAGTGATTAGATGTTGAGTTGATAGAAACTCTTAATGAGATCTATACTCTAATTTGAGTGGAGTACATACCTTCAGGAGTACTCTTGATAGACTCACCTATGTGAATGTGGAAATGTGGCCGTTTCTTATGGAGTTTTGGGCAGGATTCCTAGAGCGTTCACTAAACTGGGATAGACATGCATATCCATTAATGTACAGGCTTATTTGATTGCACTATAGAAAAGGTTGTGTGTGGTCTGATGTCAGGAATAGAGTTCAAGACTACATGTCACTCTAGTAAAAACGAAATCTTATTCACTATGCAAAGGTTCAAGTCGGATGACACCTTTGTTTACGCACAATCTTATGTTTCTAGAAATTGCTCGAAATATTTTTAAAAAAATTCAAGTGGGGGATTATTGGAAAAATGATTCATTTTTTATGAAGATGAATTATTTAAAAAATTAGATAAGTGTGAGGTGACTCATATATGAATAGTCCCACATCATGAGACTATATAAAAAGAAAAAAACATTTTTTTTAATTGACTTGGTAAAAAATTGAGATCCATTTTTTTAGATCTGAACCAACTTCCTCTACAAGTATTACCACGTTCATTTCTTACCGAACTACTCAGAAAAAACAACATTTTTCTTATCTCTCTCTTCTTCTTCCTCCACCATTAAAAGTTCTTCAAAAACAAAATCACAACGAGCAGTTAAATTTAAATCGAAAGTGCAAATCTGAATTGGTTTGTTATGCAAGAAAACCAATTATTTTTCTCAGAAGGCTGTTTTATCCCAGAGGCAGCGGCGGCAAGTACGAACTGGTTTGCACCACCGACCAGATTGCCGAATCGTCTTCAAGAAAGCGACCTAGTCCGCAACTCAGCCATTGTTTCTGAACAAATAGTAGTGATGCAAAAAACATCATTAATGGAGATATATCGGAAAATAGCACGGATGCAGAAAACTTAATTCGATATAAAAAATAATAATTTAAATATTTAAAGTTAAACTACTATTATTCTCATAAATCAAATAATGTCATAATTTATACAATCCAAATTTAGTGACTACGTTAGATTTTTCAACTTATATTAAGTATTTAAGTCCTAAAATTAAGCTTTAATTCAAATTTCATAAATTTTTAAAAGAGAATTAGTCAAGTCAACTTTCTATATTAATGTTGCTAAAACTAGGGCTTAAAAGCCTTGACTTAGCAGATGTAGGAAAATATAGTGGGACTTAAAGCGGATCTATCATTTAATAATGCTAATCTGAAAAAGCATAGTGGTCGAGAGGACCATGCACTATAACGGAATTAAGCAGGGATTTAACCGCACGGTTTGTATCAGTTATCTGTAAAGAGTTTATTTAACCCTTTATGATAGTTTACCCCATTACAGGTATATTATGTTGTCCTGAAACCATATTTCTTTTTATAACTATCATGAACACATAATAACAGCCTATTAACAAGCCTTATGAGTCTATGACCGAACACAGTAATTTATGCAAATGTCATGTTAATAAACCACAATCAGCATGCAAGTATACGATTAAATGCAAGTTGATATAATTATGTCATGTTGTACTATCATAAAGGTCAACATAACACTGTTCTGAAATAAATCTTTGTTTATAGGATATACTTAATCATCTACGTGGAATTCAAAAGGATACATAATAGATAGTTAAGCAAGAAGCTGTATACAATATGAATTAAAAAGTTTCATGTAACGACCCGCATTCTACGCATCGGGGGATCGTAGAATATTTATTTCTTTCCCGTATGAAGTCGTATGGTCATGTAACTTTGGGAAACATCTATTAGAATCATTTCCCAAGTTCATGATTTTTGTCGATTTTTAAATGATCGTTTTGCCCCTAAATGATCTTGTTTTGGCCATAACTTTTGATTGGAAAGGAATTTTGACCTGAAACTACTTCCATTGGATTCGTTTGATGGTTTACCTTTCCGTAGAGTGGTCATAACAGCCAAACGGACTTACCGTTTGGGAGATATGGCTGAAACGAGGTTTGGAGGGTGAAAAACTGCTTAACCGGGCCAAATCGGGTGATTAGTGGATAGGCCCATAACCCATTTCGGGATTAGGGTTATGGGGAGGCTGAAATGAAGTAGAGAATCATTCCATTTCAGTTTTCTAGCCTCCACTTATCACCAAGGAACCCTAAAAATGGCCTCCAACCTCTAAATCACCTTTTGGTCAAGGATTTGGCTTAGCATCCCCTAATCAAGGAAGATCTACACCAAAGAAACATTGGAGCTGCTGTTTAGCATCGGGATTCGCATCAAATCAGAGATTTATTTCAGATCTAAGTTTTGTTTGTGGCTAAGGTGAGTGATTTGCATAGTTTTGCACTAATTATGGCTAATTAGGGGTGATTAGTGTTAATTAGCGAATTTAAACATGATAAAATTCTGGGAAAAATGTTTTTAAAATTCGGAATGATGTTTTAGACCTCTGATATGAATTTGGGTTAATTTGGTTAAGTTTGGCTAATCCTATCATTAGTTTCACCTAAACATGCTTAGGGGGAGATATGAGATTTTGGGGTATGTTTGATCCATTTTAACCTATCACATTGTTGTTCTGTTGTTTGTGGTTGACTATATATGTTTCTATGACTGTATGGTATGTTTTGTGACTGATTAGAATAGTTGGAATGGTCGAAAACGCCGTCGAGGGGCGTGAACAACTTGCTGGACGAGGTGCAGGAGTTCGGATCGGATGGGGGCTGAGGGTCGATCGGATCGCCCTATGGGATCATGGGACATCACCACGAGTCGAGTCATCTCCTCCGAGCCGAACCATCTGCGCTAGGCCCACGAGCACCAACTGTGAACTGCTACCCGATCCGATCCACTCGTGCTTCGTATCACGATCCGACTAGAGGAAAGCAACATCCACGATCCGATGCACTACGAGACGCCGATCCGAACCGGGGAAGCGACGAGCTGGAGGAGCGCAATCCGACCCGTACGGGGTATTTCGATCCGAGCTGAGGAGAGGAGCGCGATCTGAAGCAAAGAGAAAGAGGACCGCGATGACGATCTGAACTGTGGCAAGCTGGAGACCCGACCGATCCGCCAGGGGTGATGGCGACCCGACCCAATCCAGTGAAGAAGGAGCATTCTGATCCGAACCGAACCGATGAAGACTGATAACCCGAGATGCAAAGGTAGTCCAAATGAAGGGTATTGACTCAGGATCCAGATAGGAACCAATGAGTGGACTTCATGAGTTGGACTTTGTTGCGGGACGTGTGCTAAGGAGTTGTCGACGTTCATAACTTCGATTCACCACTGAAAGGAATGATGGGCTACTTATAAGTGCAGTAGGGTCATTGTGACCTGAGGGGCAAGGTGATGGTAGCAAGACTACGTTATCAGTGCAGTAGGGTCATTATGACCTGAGGGGCAAGGTGATGCGTAGTAAGACTATGAGCCAGCGCAGATGGGGTGAACAACTCCATGGAGCATGTGGACATAGTAAGGATTGGTAAGGCTATGAGCCAGCGCAGATAGGGTGAATAACTCCATGGGGCAAGTGGACATAGCAAGGAATTAGTGGCTACGTTATCAGTGCAGTGAAGCCATTTATGACTTCATGGGGCAGAGTGATCGTAGCAAGGTATGTTGGGTGATCGAAGTGGTGAATATCGTATGCTTTATGCACTGAGTGAGAGATGTAGGGATGAATGTTATGTTTGATTGTTTGCCATCTCTATGACATGCACACCTCCCCCACCCCCGTATCTTTACACCGTTTGATATGATTCCTTAGAGTGTTGTACAATATGTAGTGCTAACTCTTTGGTTGCAGGTCCAGGTTCAGGTATGTTTCAGTCTACCTGTTATTGTTCACTTTAGATGCTTATCGCTCATACCAGGCTTTATGTCTGACCCAGAGTTTTATGTCTCCTCTTATTACTCTAGGTGCTCACACGAGCAGACTAGAGACAGGTTAACTGGTGATGCGCGAGTAGCTGATTCGGAGGCGGGCAGGAGGCTTCCACGTATGATATATATATACACATTCTCCATGTGTCGTTGGTGGTCGCTACTTGGGCATTAGTACTGTACCTCCTTTATCTTACTTTTGCTTTGAGACAGTTTGAAAGTTGTAATAAGCTATATTTTGGATTTCCGCTGCTACGATGCTTAGTTCTGTTTTAGCTTATGAACTGTCTCTCCTGTTTTATGTCAACTATGTTATTATTATATTTTGTTTTATGCGCTGTGAGACATTCTACAGGTTCTTTGTATGTCCATTTCCTTCTTCCCTTTCCTTTTGGCGACCCGTTCCATGCTAACCGGGCATGTGTACAGCGCACCTTTGGAGTAAATGTCGGTTGGTGCGGGGCGGGCCGTCACACTTGGTATCAGAGCTCTAGGTTGCGTAGTTAACCTAAAGAAAGACACTAGGGAGAGTTAGTACGTATATGAGAGTGCGTATTTGTGATTATTTTGGTTTTCAAAAGCTATGTATATATATACTATTAGTAGTATAAGAATGAAGTCGCACTGCACTAGCACCACTATGGGGTCGTTAATCGTTTCCCTTTTTCAGATTGACGATGAGCCGAGATACGAGGGGTGCTGGTAGAGGGACCAACCAAGGGAATGTCGCTGACATGAGGGCGATGTTTACTAACCTCATGAGAGGCATGCTTAGAGAAGTGCAAGGGGCAGTTCCCAATCCCGGAGTTGGTGTTGGCCCAGTAGTGCAGGCACCTAGGGTCGATTTCGCCAAGTTGTGCAAGGATTACACTAATCTTGGTGGAAAGCCGTTCCACGGAACGGAGTCGGCCACGGATGTTCAAGATTGGATGGATAGCTGTGATCGTATCTTTGACGACTTGGGTCTTGAGGATGCGATGAAGAGAAGGCTAGCGTCTCGTCAGCTGCAAGGGCGAGCGATGAATTGGTGGAATGCTATTAGAACATCTACTCCAGAGGACTAGGTTACTTGGGATCAGTTCAAGGCTCGCTTTAGCGAGAAGTTTATTCCAGCTGCCCAGAAGTCAGTGTTGTTCAAGAGGTTCTTGGAACTCAAGCAGAACTGAAGGGCAGTTTCTGATTATATTGCTGAGTTTGACACTTTGTCGAAGTATGGACTATCTCTTATCGATACTCCTGAGAAGAAGAATGAGAAGTTTATTACTGGTTTGGATGGATACTTAGGGGAAAGGCTTATCAACCACATCGATGAGACTTTTGAATCGATCGTGGGGAAAGCTTTGAGATCAGAGAGTCTTTACCCTAAGTCAAAGACTGAGGCTGCATCTGCAGAAGGGCCAAAGCCGCAAGCAGGCGGTGGAGGCAAGAATAACTCTCAGAATAAGAGGAAGCAGGACCAATCTAAGGGTGGCCAGAAAAAGAGCAAGAAGGATGTTGAGTGCTTCAGCTGTGGTAAGAAGGGCCATTATGCTAAATAATGTCGGGCCAAGCTAGCGGAAAGGAAGTGCTACAACTATGATCAAATGGGACATCAGAAGGATAAGTGTCCGCAACCTCTTAAGGAGAAGCAGATTGTGAAAGCATACGCTATTGATGCTGTTCCTTCTTCGTCGAATGCCCCAACAGCGGCGGAGAAAGGAAAGAATGTTGTTATTCAAGGTATGCTTTCTATTTATGATGTACCAGTTCGAGTTTTGTTTGATACTGGGGCTTCCCGTTCCTTCATATCTAGTGACCTGGTAGATAGGTTGGGACTGGAACCCGAGATAGTCGATAGACCATTGGTTGTGACGAACCCGATTGGTGGTTCGACTAGCCTTAGTATGATTTGCAGGAATTTGGTCTTATCGAGTCATGGATGTATGTTTGTTTGTGATTGCTTTGTTTTGGGCTTTACTGGGTATGGCATTATATTGGGAGTCGATTGGCTCCAAAGATACGGGGTGGTGGTAGACTGTGAGGGCTTTTTGGTGACAGTGAAGGCGGATGATGGGAGGAGGGTAGTGTTTGGTAGTCTACCTAGTGATGGGGTTATGGCTAGTTTTGTGAATTCCCTCGACATCCCGCAGGATGAGTTGTCAGATATGCCCGTGGTTGGCCAGTATCCGGACGTCTTCGAGCAGGTGACCGGGCTTCCACCACACCGAGAGATTGAGTTCCGTATTGATTTAGTGAAAGATGCCAGACCTATAGTGATGCCACTTCGTCGTATGGCACCAATGGAGCAGCGAGAGCTCGGGGTGCAAGTCAGCAATCTTTTGAAGAAGGGATTTATTAGAAGGAGTGTCTCCGAGTGGGGAGCACCAGTCGTGTTTTCCACTAAGGCAGATGGCTCCCTTCGTTTGTGTGTGGACTATTGCGAGTTGAATAAGGTGACGAGGAAGAATAAGTATCCTCTACCGTGGATAGATGATTTGTTTGATCAACTGGAAGGAGCAAGAGTGTTCTCCCAGTTGGACCTCGCGACAGTATTTCATCAGCTCCGAGTAGCAGATGAGAGTGTTCCGAAAACGACATTTAGGACGCCGTCTGGATTTTATGAGTGGTTGGTCATGCCATTTGGGTTGACCAATGCACCAGCCTACTTTGTGGATCTTATGAATCGAGTATTCAGGGATCAGTTGAATAAGTTTGTTCTTGTGTTCGTGGATGATATCCTTGTTTACTCAAGGACAGAAGAGGAACACAAGGGACACTTGAGGATAGTGATGGAGGTGTTGAGGAAACACCAATTGAAAGCGAAATTCTCTAAGTGTCATTTTTGGAGAAGGGAAGTAAGATTCTTGTCATTTTTGGAGAAGGTAAGTAAGATTCTTAGGTCATGTTGTTTCAGGGAGTGGTATTGTCGTGGACCCTGCAAAGGTGGCTACGGTACAGGATTGGCCTACACCCAAGAATGCAACAGATGTAAGAAGTTTCTTGGGATTAGCTGGATATTATCGTAAGTTTATCCAGGACTTCTCCAAGATAGCAGCACCGTTGACTCAGTTGACTAAGAAGAATCAGTCCTTCGTCTGGGATGGAGTGTGTGAGAATGCCTTCAAGAGTCTAAAAGAGAAGTTGACGCATGCGCCAGTGTTAGTCATTCCTAAAGGGAATGAAGAGATGACGGTATACACGGATGCTTGTGGTACCGGACTGGGTGCTGTATTGATGCAAGGAGGTAGGGTTGTGGCTTATGCTAGTCGACAGCTAAAGCCGCGTGAGAAGAAGTATCCTACCCATGACTTGGAATTAGCAGCGATCGTGTTTGCGCTGAAGATGTGGAGACATTATCTCTTGGGAGAAAGATTTGAGTTGTTTACCGATCATAAATCGTTAAAGTATCTCTTTTCTCAGAAAGATCTGAATCTCCGTCAACAGAGATGGTTAGAGTTCTTGGCTTCGTATGAATTTGATATCGCATATACACCTGGGAAGGGTAATGCGGTAGCCGATGCCTTGAGTAGGAGACATGCCAGCTTAGGGCAATGTTTCTTGAATGGAAGCAACTGGAGTATATCGCGGGGTTTGATTTCAGACCAAGGTGCGAATTGGATCCAGTCATGCTAGCTAGTTTGACGATCACACCCACTTTGATAGAGCGGATTGGTTCCAGCCAGAGGAACGATCCTAATCTATTGGAAATCATCTCCAAGTTAGAGATGAACATCGATGGTGAGGAGATGAATGTGTATGGGCTTGATCGAGATGGATGGCTTCAGAAGAATGGAAGACTAGTTGTGCCCAACGTAAATGGTTTGAGAGATGAAGTGCTTAGAGAATGTCATCACTCAAAACTGACTATACATCCCGGTGGTAATAAGATGTATCGAGACATGAAGCAGACTTACTACTGGGAAGGGATGAAAAGGGACGTTGGGAAGTTTATATCCAAATGCATGAATTGTCAGCTCGTTAAAGCCGAGCAAAAGAAGCCCAGTGGGCTGTTGCAACCATTAGAAATTCGCGAATGGAAATGGGAGCAAGTCTCGATGGATTTCATCGATGGTTTACCAAGGACTAGATCGGGATATGATAGCATTTGGGTAATTGTGGATCGATTGACTAAGAGCACAAGATTTATACCAGTCAAATCGACCAGAACGGCAGCCAAGTTGGCAGAATTGTATATGAAGTGGGTAGTGAGATTTCACGGAGTACCCAAAAGCATTGTGAGTGACCGAGACCCGTTGTTCACTAGTGGGTTTTGGAAGAGCTTACAAGAGGCTCTAGGGTCAGGATTACATCTCAGTACCGCATATCTTCCTCAGACCGACGGTCAAACGGAGAGGGTGAATTGTACATTGGAAGATCTCTTGAGAGCTTTTATATTGGATTTTGGTGGATCATGGGATGACCATTTGCATCTAGTAGAGTTTGCATATAATAATAGCTACCAATCCAGTATCGGTATGGCTCCATATGAAGCTTTGTACGGAAGACCGTGCAACTCACCATCATGTTGGATAGAGACTGGCGAGAAGTTTGTGCTTGGACCAGATGTGGTGAGAGAAACTTCGGATAAGATTAAGATCATTCAGCAACGAATGAAAGGTGCCCAAGATAGGCAGAAGAGTTATGCCGATAAGAGGAGAAGAGACTTGAAATTCTCCGTTGGTGACTTGGTGTTTGTCAAGATCTCTCCGTTGAAGAGCGTGATACGATTTGGCAGGAGAGGCAAGTTGGCACCAAGATTTGTTGGCCCATTCCTTGTTCTTGAACTAGTCGGGAATTTGGCATATAGAGTTGGTTTGCCAGAGAAAATGGCGGGAGTTCACAATGTATTTCATGTTTCCCAATTAAGGAAGTTCGTTCACGACTCAGATATGACTATTTCACCTGATCAGTTAGAGGACTTCGAAGTAGAACCCGAGGCGGTTGGGATCCGCAAGCCGATTCGTATTGTGGAGCACGATACGAAGCAACTTCGAAGGAAGTCGGTGAAGCTGGTCAAGGTTCAGTGGGGCGAGGACGAGAATGATTGTTCTTGGGAGACAAAGGAGAGCATTAGGAAGGCATATCCAGAACTCTTTGCCTGGTAAGATTTATTTTGCAATTTAGTTTTCCGCATGCTAGGGTAGACTTGTTTTGCTTGTTTGAATGTTTGATTGATGTTTTATGGTTGATAGGCATGCGGGAACCTTTGTGTGTGTTTTGATCGAGGAATTTCGGGGGCGAAATTTCTTAAGGGGCGGAGAGAATATTTATTTCTTTCCCGTATGAAGTCGTATGGTCATGTAACTTTGGGAAACATCTATTAGAGTCATTTCCCATGTTCATGATTTTTGTCGATTTTTAAATGACCATTTTGCCCCTAGCTGATCTTGTTTTGGCCATAACTTTTGATTGGAAAGGAATTTTGACCTGAAACCACTTCCATTGGATTCGTTTGATGGTTTACCTTTCCGTAGAGTGGTCATAATAGCCAAACGGACTTACCGTTTGGGAGATATGGCTGAAACAAGGTTTGGAGGGTGAAAAACTGCTTAACCGGGCCAAATCGGGTGATTAGTGGATAGGCCCATAACCCATTTCGGGATTAGGGTTATGGGGAGGCTGAAATGAAGTAGAGAATCATTCCATTTCAGTTTTCTAGCCTCCACTTATCACCAAGGAGCCCTAAAAATGGCCTCCAACCTCTAAATCACCTCCAAATCACCTTTTGGTCAAGGATTTGGCTTAGCAACCCCTAATTAAGGAAGATCTACACCAAAGCAACATTGGAGCTGCTGTTTAGCATCGGGATTCGCATCAAATCAGATATTTATTTCAGATCTAAGTTTTGTTTGTGGCTAAGGTGAGTGATTTGCATAGTTTTGCACTAATTATGGCTAATTAGGGGTGATTAGTGTTAATTAGCGAATTTAAACATGATAAAATTCTGGGAAAAATGTTTATAAAATTCGGAATGATGTTTTAGACCTCTGATATGAATTTGGGTTAATTTGGTTAAGTTTTGCTAATCCTATCATTAGTTTCACCTAAACATGCTTAGGGGGAGATATGGGATTTTGTGGTATGTTTGATCCATTTTAACCTATCACATTGTTGTTCTGATGTTTGTGGTTGACTATATATGTTTCTATGACTGTATGGTATGCTTTGTGACTGATTAGAATAGTTGGAATGGTCGAAAACGCCGTCGAGGGGCGTGAACAACTCGCTGGACGAGGTGCAGGAGTTCGGATCGGATGGGGGTTGAGGGTCGATCGGATCGCCCTATGGGATCATGGGACATCACCACGAGTCGAGTCATCTCCTCCGAGCCGAACCATCTGCGCTAGGCCCACGAGCACCAACCGTGAACTGCTACCCGATCCGATCCACTCGTGCTTCGTATCACGATCCGACTAGAGGAAAGCAGCATCCACGATCCGATGCACTACGAGACGCCGATCCGAACCGGGGATGCGACGAGCTGGAGGAGCGCGATCCGACCCGTACGGGGTATTCCGATCCGAGCTAAGGAGATTTTTCTAATTTTATGGTGGAAATTTGTTGAATCTGGATAGTCATCATGACATTTAGTAGCAATAAAAGATAAATGGACTATAATATAGGACTAGAATCAATGAATGTTCTATAAACACTAATATTAATAATTTAAAAAAAAATATCCAGAAAACAGCAGCAACGGGTCTAGTAGAAAACAAGTAACCCGTTTTCAGTATAAAAAGTTAAATAAACTGCTCAAATTTTCATGTTATGCAAATACCACTAGGTCCTCAAGGAGTCATGCAAATTTTTAACAGATCAATATCAATATCAAAAAAGACTCATTTAACCTTTAAAGTTTTTTTTTCTAAAAAGGACAGCCACTCAACCTCGAGTGATCTATAAAACTGTTAAAATAAATAGAATCCTTTTCCATTCTGAACTCAAGGCATCAAAACGACTCAAGTACAGCTAGTTACAAGCTAGTTATACTTACCACCCAAACTTTTTTCTGTCGGTATTAAAACATAAAACTGTTAAGTTGGTTATGTATCATCAAATCTAAATACGCACTTGTTCTTCTTCTGTTAAAATAAAAGCAAGATGGAGAAAAACAGTTCAAAGAAGAAAATAGTCAGCAGGTGGATGCATCGCTTCAACCTGAGACATGGTCCTGTTTTCGTTCTGCACGCTGTCAATGATGCTTTCAACTACCGGGAAAGGCTGAACCTCAAAATGTTTGTTTTCAGATGAAGAGAGGGAAGTGGGACCCACAATGCGGAGGGAGATGATGGGTTGTTGGTCTGTTTTTGTGGAGTGTGATGCAGCAAGTCAAAGGGCTTAAGAGAGAGTGATAATACCAGAGGCAACTGCAGCGTTGCCTGATGAACGATTTAGTGGAAGTAGAAGTTCGATTGGGTGGCAAAGAATGATCGAACGAGCACCTTTTACTGTCACTGTTGCGCCATCTGATAATATAACTTTTCACAGGCTGCCTGCATCTACATCATGCATTAAGGACAATCTCATATCATCCCCATCCTGGATCCCGATCTACATTAGGTCGGTAAGCTCAAAAGGTGGCAAAGCTGGTAAAACCGTTGAACCTCCTTGCAATATCCCTTTCTCAATAACTCCAATCTGATCTTCTTTCCCCTCCTCAATCATAAAGAATTGTAAATCCACATAAGACCAGGTATTTACATCTTCAAATAATTTAACAGGAAAATTTTGGTTATCAATGTTAATATCAAATTCGTAAGCCATAGACTGACCGACCAACGCATCCCTCAAGTCAAATCCTTACACTTTTACATCTCGAAATCCTAAACCTTTGATGATTGTTTCTCTCAAATCTAAGATAGCCTTGGGATCAGAAGAAACGAGTGCATTGGCAGTACAAAAGAAAACGGCAATAATGGAGAGTCGAATCAACAATGATCGGACATGCCATTAATTACTAACTTGACGAGGGAAACCAAAAATGAGCAATTTTATCGATAATAAACAGAAATAAGAGCATTACCCGAAGCAAGGGATTTGTAATGACCCGCATTCTACGCATCGGAGGATCGTAGAATATTTATTTCTTTCCCGTATGAAGTCGTATGGTCATGTAATTTTGGGAAACATCCATTAGAGTCATTTCGCGTGTTCATGATTTTTGTCGATTTCTAAATGACCATTTTGCCCCTAGTTGGTACTGTTTTGGCCATAACTTTTGATTGGAAAGGAATTTTGACCTGAAACCACTTCCATTGGATTTGTTTAATGGTTTACCTTTCTGTAGAGTGGTCATAATAGTCAAACGGACTTACCGTTTGGGAGATATGGCTGAAATAAGGTTTGGAGGGTGAAAAACTGCTTAACCGGGCCAAATCGGGTGATTAGTGGATAGGCCCATAACCCATTTCGGGATTAGGGTTATGGGAAGGCTGAAATGGGATAGAGGATCATTCCATTTCAGTTTTCTAGCCTCCACTTATCACCAAGGAACCCTAAAAATGGCATCCAACCTCTAAATCACCTCCAAATCACCTTTTGGTCAAGGATTTGGCTTAGCAACCTCTAATCGAGGGAGATCTACACCAAATCCACATTGGAACTGCTGTTTAGCATCGGGATTCGCATCAAATCAGAGATTTATTTCAGATCTAAGTTTTGTTTGTGGCTAAGGTGAGTGATTTGCATAGTTTTGCACTAATTATGGCTAATTAGGGATGATTAGTGTTAATTAGCGAATTTAGACATGATAAAATTCTGGAAAAATGTTTATAAAATTCGGAATGATGTTTTAGACCTCTGATATGAATTTGGGTTAATTTGGTTAAGTTTTGTTAATCCTATCATTAGTTTCACCTGAACATGCTTTAAGGGAAATATGAGATTTTGGGGTAGGTTTGATCCATTTTATCCTATTATATTGATGTTTTGCTGTTTGTGGTTGACTATATATGTTTCTATGACTGTATGGTATGCTTTGTGACTGATTAGAATAGTTGGAATGGTCGAAAATGCCGTCGAGGGGCGTGAACAACTCGCTGGACGAGGTGTAGGAGTTCGGATCGGATGGGGGTTGAGGGTCGATCGGATCGCCCTATGGGATCGTGGGACATCACCACGAGTCGAGTCATCTCCTCCGAACCGAACCATCTGTGCTAGGCCCACGAGCACCAACCGTGAACTGCTACCCGATCCGATCCACTCGTGCTTCGTATCACGATCCGACTAGAGGAAAGCAACATTCACGATCCGATGCACTACGAGACGCCGATCCGAACCGGGGAAGCCACGAGCTGGAGGAGCGCGATCCGACCCGTATGGGGTATTCTGATCTGAACCGAGGAGAGGAGCACGATCTGAAGCAAAGAGAAAGGGGACCGCGATGACGATCCGAACCGTGGCGTGCTGAAGAGCCGATCCGATCCAAATGGGGTATGGAAGGCCGAACCGAACCGATGAAGACTGATAACCCGAGATGCAAAGGTAGTCCAAATGAAGGGTATTGACTCGGGATCCAGATAGGAACCAATGAGTGGACTTCATGAGTTGGACTTTGCTGCAGGACGTGTGCTAAGGAGTTGTCGACGTTCATAACTTCGATTCACCACTAAAAAATGAAGGATGGCTACTTATCAGTGCAGTAGGGTCATTATGACCTGAGGGGCAAGGTGATGGTAGCAAGACTACGTTATCAGTGCAGTAGGGTCATTATGACCTGAGGGGCAAGGTGATGCGTAGTAAGACTATGAGCCAGCGCAGATGGGGTGAACAACTCCATGGGGCGAGTGGACATAGTAAGGATTGGTAAGGCTATGAGCCAGCGCAGATGGGGTGAATAACTCCATGGGGCAAGTGGACATAGCGAGGAATTAGTGGCTACGTTATCAGTGCAGTGAAGCCATTTATGACTTCATGGGGCAGAGTGATTGTAGCAAGGTATGTTGGGTGATCGAAGTGGTGAATATCGTATGCTTTACGCACTGAGTGAGAGATGTAAGGATGGATGCTATGTTTGATTGTTTGCCATCACTATGACATGCACACCTCCCCCACCTCCGTATCTTTATGCCATTTGATATGGTACCTTAGAGTGTTGTACAGCATGTAGTGCTAACTCTTTGGTTGCAGGTCCAGGTTCAGGTATGTTTTAGTCTACCTGTTATTGTTCACTTTAGATGCTTATCGCTCATACCAGGCTTTATGTCTGACCCAGAGTTTTATGTCTCCTCTTATTACTCTGGGTGCTCACACGAGCAGACTAGAGACAGGTTAGCTGGTGGTGCGCGAGTAGCTTATTCGGAGGCGGGCAGGAGGCTTCCACGTATGATATATATATATATATATACACATTCTCCCTGTGTCGTTGGCGGTCGCTACTTGGGCATTAGTAGCGTACCTCCTTTACCTTACTTTTGCTTTGAGACAGTTTGAAAGTTGTAATAAGCTGTATTTTGGATTTCCGCTGCTATGATGTTTAGTTCTGATTTTCAGCTTATGCACTGTCTCTCCTGTTTTATGTCAAGTATGTTATTATTATATTTTATTCTATGCGCTGTGAGACATTCAACAGGTTCTTTGTATGTTCATTTCCTTCTTCCTTTTCCTTCCGACGACCCGTTCCGTGCTAACTGGACATGTGTACAGCGCACCTTTGGAGTAAATGTCGGTTGGTGCGAGGCGGGTCGTCACAGGATTGAAGATACGTGATTGATTAAAGATTACAGAATTAATGAAAACAGAAATTGGAGATTACCTGAATTCAGCAAACAATTGAATACGAGCGAGTTTAGGAAACGAAATTTGGATTTAATCTAGGTTTAATTTTCCCCCTACCATTTTAGAAAAGTGCACGAGTATTTTCGTTTTTTGCTCCACGATACGCGCGTGCTTTTGGTGACTTGTTTTTATTTTCCTTCTCCCATGGGTATTTTAACATAGTAATACTTTGCGTCCGTCTTTAATAAAGCAGACGCTAATAATTTAATTTATCTCTTATTTGCATATGATTATACAATGAACGGACGCAAATAGCTTTACTAAATTTTTATTTCCACCCTACCGCATCGGTTCGTAGACACCAACTGATGCAAAGGTTGGACTAATATTTGTTTTCCCTTATTTGCGTCTATTTTTGAGTAGAAGCAGATGCAAATTGTACTATTTGCATCTGTTGTTTATACATCAAAAGCAAACGAAGAGACGTAAAAGACAAGTTCTGTACTAGTGCCTTAGGAATTACATGGCCTAAATTCACTTTGACTTGAATTTATTTTGCTTAGAATGTCATATTCACAAGGGGCGGAGGATCGAGTTATTGAGTTGCAAGCAATGCGGAATGTCTTAATAGAATTAACATGTTCATACTTTTCAAAAATCAAATAGCAGTTTTATGAATATATCTAAAAGAACTACCTTTTTTAAAGTATTATTATTTTGTGCTTGCGATGTTGTAAAAGCATATGACAAAATGGAAACTGGCCTGGTATCAAGAAAGGATAGGATTTTGAAAATTTTGCAGCGGAAGGATAGGAAAACAAGTGTATGATACATATTTGTAGTTGTACTCCATGTGTAAATTTGTCTATCAATGATTATTATATGTGAGTTTGGTCATTTATTCAGAAAACTATTGTATTGGAATGGTTGTGCATATTCTATTTGATTGTTTTTTTAATTGTTTGAACATGATGATTATGTGAATGATTATTGATTGATATTGTAGAAACAAAATAGACTATTAATAAGAAATAATTGCACGAAAAATTACAGTAAATTAATCAATTATTTTTAATAGCATTTTAAAAATGCTACATAAATATATGTAGTGGCATTGAGTAAACGCAACCGTAAATCAGGGGTAAAATTGAAAATTTTATTAGCGGCATCAAAAAGCTTTTTTATGGCGTTTTTATAGCGCTACAAAAATATCTATGGTGGCGTTTGGAAAACGTTACAATAAAAGTATTTATAGTGGCATTTTTTAAAAGTGCAACAAATATTCTTTATTTTTAGTGGCATGTTTTCTCGTAATGATTATCGAAAAACCACAAAAAATGGTTGGTAGCGTTTTTTGAGCGCAACAAAAAATCATTTTTCTTATAGTGCGATTAGGGTTTCATACCCACGGTAACGAATTGATGAATGAAAAGATTGATTTCGAACTAGAATGAATATGGAAGGATCGAATCTAGAGCCCAGCTCAGTCCTTTGGAGATCTTCATTTGTCTTGTTCTTTGTGCTTAGATGTACCTTTCCACATTTGATTATTTTCTGTATGTGATGTTGAGGGATACTTTTTATTTGGTACTCTGTTTTGTTGTTTTATGTGAAAACTATGGTTTTAGACTTATGATGTAATGACACTTCTTATTTTGCTTTAAATGAAATTTCAGATCCCGTTGTGTTTTATTTATGTTGTCTTGTGAATTTTAGCCTCTGTGATGTTATTTTATACCTAAAATGCTTCACAATTCTTAATGGAATCCTTATACCGGTAACGTTAAGAAATATAGGGTGTTACAACATACTATTATAATGTAAGGAGAAAGGCTACCGTTCTAAGATTTCACAATTGAAGTTGTTTATCAACTCAGGGTTTTCTCTATAATCATTATTTGAATTTAATAATGTTTGTTTGGAGGAAATTCTACTTATTATTTTTCTTTATCTCTTATCTTTTCTTAGGTCTAATTATGCGAGGATCACTGGAATAAGTCTCAAGACCATCGATATGCCTAAATAACCGAGGTACTAAGTGGTCCTAAATACGATGAGCTAAGCGTAGGAACGAAACTTAGGAAATTCAAGAGCATCGTTAAAACGGTTTAAACTTTAGTTAGACTGATGTGAGACTATGAGTAAATTGTTATCCACATCTGATGGTCTATCAGAAAAGGTGGACGAGTTTAAGTAAGTACTTCGTTTAACTTCTTTTTCTTCCTATTTCCTTTTTTCTCACTTGTTTAAAAAGATAACTAAAACAGTGCATTTGTAGCTTGATACAAAAATATAAAAGGAAAAGAGGAAAATGGGATGTAAAATGGGATGTACATCTTTTTTATTCTAGATTAATTTAATTTATTGATCAGTTTTGGCAGCTGGAATGATGTCAGTTCAAGCTATAAACATATTGAAGAATTATGGAGTAACGAGCAACCAAAAAAAAGGAATATGAACTCCATTGACCAGTAATCTTGTATGTAATTTTCCTTAAAAGAAACTCCTATTAACAATCTTTTTTTTGCAAAAGTCAATGATAGAAGTGAAATTATGATATACAATAACCTATATAAAGAATGTTCCGATCATTAATGATTAAAAAACAAGTAAAGCAAAATTTACAAATAGGAAAAATGAACAGGTATAATAGACTACAAATGATAATTAGGTAACAAAAAATTCTGATGATTAAATAACAAAAATGCTTCTTGTACTAATCTAAACCAAAAGGTCTCGAGAAGAAAATGTACCTAAGGTTACCTGAAAAAGCCATTGATATGTTACATGCAGTACTTGCTTATACAATATGAAGATCTTCGACATCATCATTCAAATTATTTTCTAGTACACCTTAGTTTGATTAATGTGTTCGTTATGCCACTTCCTACCTGGTAGATCAAAGTTGTCTGAAAGAAAGTTATAGCCAAAAATTGACTTCAAAGGCTTACAGCGACGATTTTTTAGCCATTGGTATGTGATAAAGGTGTGATTCAGGGTAATACACGGTTTTCTGGATCATTTTGATTCAGGTAACCTTAGTATGTAGTTATGAAATTGAAATCATAGCTAACAAAAGTAATGAAGTTAAAGCAGAAAAAAATATCAGGTTTAAAAAAATTATAAGCTTGCCAAAGATGTGGTTGTTCCCAGGACAAATAGCTTTGGACCGATTAACTGCATGGAAGCGATCAAAATTTGGCAATAATGCAAACTACAAATGAACTGTTTTTAAAAAACGATTGAATGGCTAATTACTGAATGAAAAGGAAATATGAAATTGATTACTAACCACAATAGCACTAAATTCTTAGTATAACGGAGAAAGAGATTCACCCAAAGCAACTTTTGTAATCAGCAAGTATCGGAGCAGTTTTTTGTTCTCTTCTATATACAAATTGCAAATAGAGTTTAAAGAAACAAAAAGAGTAAAAATAACGCAGTGTATAAATTCATTATTACATGGAATTCATCTAACAGTTTCCAAATAAGACTAGTCTATATAATAAAATTCCTTAGTGTATAAACAAAAAGACAAAAAACGGCCTAGATTTGATATTCACGGAGATATCAACTTAAACTGTTTCCATTTAGAGCGTCTCCAACATGATTCAAGGAAAGAATATTACGATCTGAAAGATAACAGGGAAGAAGATGAATTTTCCCCAACGGTGACGAGCCGATATTATCGACGTGCGCTTTTTTTTTTTGCTTGAGAAATTGTTGCAAGCCGATAAAATCGGCTCGCGGTTCAATTCTTACTTTTGAATTGAACCTGTAATATTTTACTGAATATTACTGATTATAATATTCGTTGGGGACGATTTCTCCTTTGATTCATGATTCAAGAGGTGAATCAATGCTCTGTTGGAGATGCTCTTAGGAACAAAACAAACGTGTTGTAACTAATTCCATTAAATCATGTCGGCTACGTGGTTTAAATCTGTTTCTGTTTCTGCAACTGCATCGCTAACCCGTCTTCTTTTTACGAACACGAGTAGTTACAAACATTAATCTTTCATCCCCTCTTGACTCCCTTCAAATAAATTCTACATTCTTGAATTTCCTTTTTTCTATCCTTTATCTCCACTCTCTCCCCTTCTTTTAGTTGCTTCCACTCCCGCCACAAAATCATCTGGAAACCCTAAGTTAGTTCTCCTACTTGATCATTCAAATGGAAAAGAAATCGAGTAGCGACTTCAGAAACTGAATGTAGTCAAAGACGTTGAAATTTAAAAGAGATGAATGGCAACAGACCAGTATCCAACAACAATTTTGTGGTGCCAAGTGAAGTCCGTAGAAAGAGGTTCATATGACTTTTGTATTGATCTCTTATGTCTGAAGCAATAATGAACATCACTACGGTTACGGTTGCTTTGGAGCAATGGAAAGAGGGTATTTTTCAATTTTCATTTTTTTGGTTGCAGCTTTCTTTCTATGAATTTTTAAGTCATCATAAATGTTTCTTATTTGGAAAATAATCGTCTTGACCCGAAAATGCCTGGTCCCCTAGGCCAAATGCATCTGGTCCTCTGATTTCAGGTGGCTCCCACCGAAATCAAGGGGTTAGATGCATTTGGCCCAGGGAACCATGCATTTTTGGGTCCAGAGGGATAGTTCCCCTCTTTTTTGGGTAAGGATGTTGTCATGGTTTGATACTGACAGTTTTATTTTGTTTTATGCTTTCATTCATATTTTAAAGTTTACTATAAAAACTTTTGTATCTTTTTCTCAGTATTCTCATATTCGTATGCTATGCACATAAAAAGTTTGGTAAAATGTTCCAATAAACAATCTGCATTTTATTATTCATATACTCTTTTGTACTACCAATCTTAACAAGTCTTAATCTAATTTCTTTATGGTTAACTGAGCATTGTACGTTTTATTTCAACCACTTTTCTCCACGTTTTACTTCTTCACAGCACTTCATTTCTTCATCCATTCACCTCATCCCCTCTGTGGCGTTCTTTTCATTCCCTACAAGATCATGATCTCGATAAATCGCAAACCGCACCCTGTAATTTTTGCAAATTGGATAAGATTCTTCACTGTTTGGTGTAGTGTTCCACTATATATTTTTAAATGTTAAATTCAAATCAATGTTTTTTCTAAAAGAAGGGGGAACTTTTATCTATATTTATTGTCTTCACTTATTCTCAATTTTAAAGTCACTTATTTGAGTATTGGAATTTACTGACTTCTTTTGGTTTCACTTATAAAAAACCATTTCTTTGCAAACCATTTGTTTGCTGCTCAGTTGCTAGACTGATTTAAGGCTGATGACTGGATTGGTGAGTTGTTAGGTTGATTTAAGAGATTTAGCATTTTAGTTTAATCAAAAGTACCCTCATGTTCAAAAAGTTGATATTGGAGCTTGATTTTAACAGCTCAATGTTTTTGTTATTAATTCCCAAGCATAAAATTTAAAAAGTGTTAAAGTTTAGTTGAAAAAATTATGTTGAAGTGTTCAAGAAATTGAATTCTATAACATTTATTATTTTAAATTGGCATCGTTTGATTCATTGGAAATTCAAGAATTGAAATTTAATGATTCTTTTGGTTCCAGTTACAAAAATTATTTCTCTACTGCATCAGTTAATAGACTAATTTAAAATCGATGATGATATTGGTGAGTTGCTAGACTGATTTCAGATTAGGGATAACATAGCTTAAGCGAGGGTATGCTATCCTTTATATTCAGTATTTCCCTATTTTTGGCGGATTCAAATAATTTTCGCATCCATTTTTTTTATTTTTATTTTTGTACTTAACTAAAACAATATAACTTAGAATACAAGGAGATATAATATGAATGACCCTAATTATATAAGGCTTGATTCATTCATATGAAGTGACAATTGCATTGGATATTTCATTTCATTGTATGACTTTTGCAGTTCATTCTTATTCATTTTTTATATCTCAATTTCTTTTTTCTTATGTCAATTGTTTGTTCTCATCTAAACATTTAGCATACTTCAAGTGTGAATTCGTAAGTTGCAAGGAAAGCTGATTCTCTAAAAATCTTATGATTTACCAGCATTAGTCATCAATTAAAAAAAAAGTTGGTCCATATCTCTTGTATATGTTGTATTATCTCATTTTTCTTCTATACATGGTTCTAATTTTTTTTGGCTTTCAAAGGTTTGTTTGCATTTGAATGGAGTTATACACCGAGTATCTTGATATTGATTCCCTTTAATGTTGTTTACGCAGTGAATTGTTGCAATAAGTGAGTTATTTTTATTCATGTTTTGTCTATTGGGTACATTTTCTTTGTTTTTTCATAGTAAAATACATGTTTACTTGAATTTCTGCACATTTGAAAGTGCCTATGTGCATTCGTTTGGTATGATTAATCACCTACTACTTTGATATAACAATAAGTCATGCTAGCTGACTAATAGAAAAGTCTTTCTAATTACTTTGATTACAACAAATTAGATCAATAGAAACAAATTAGACTAATAGCAGTTAGTTTCTTCTTTGCAGGTCCCTCAAGGGCCTCCTCCACACTCCTTTTGCCTTTACCGTTCCTCATTTTAATTTATTTGTCAAATGTACGAGGAAAACAGAAAAAGAAAAAGGGTTTATGCTTTACTTATATATATGTAAACGAGAAGTTTCAAGAAATTAATGAGCAGGAGGAGTTGGTGAAAATGGCCTATTTTGAACAGAGTTTGTAACATGACGTTTTAGAACTTTTTTTTAATATTATATAAGGCAGATTCAATGTCAAATTTTAATGTTTTATATCTGTTCTATGTTAGGTTGCACTGAATTAAGATCTAATTGTTTTGAATGATCCTTTAATTCACTAATATTGTAAAGGCATTTTATATTCCAATTAAACAAACCTGAGGGTAAATCCAAAACAAAATGTTATGCATTTAAAGAAGTAGTTCCTCTATTGGTATTCTGCAGAAGAATTTGATTAGAGCGGCGTTTATTAGAGATTGAATGTGCAGTAAATAATTACGTATTTTTTCTCGAAAGCAAATGTTTAGACAAAAAATTAGGCGCAATCTGCAAGATACACAATCTTGACAGTTGTATTACTTTGTATTTATATGACAGGAGGAAATTAGAGGACAAACATTGGTGGAGATTCAACATGCCATCGATTGTGTCTAATTTTTGTATTTGAATATACTTTCCCTCTTTTTGCATATTTTCTTTTATAGTAATAAAATTAACAAAACTTAGTTAACAAGATATGGTTTATATTTAATATTTATTATTTCACATTTAGTATTGACAATCAATAATCATCCATTAATCGTCAAATTTTCTAATGAGTTGCCTTACTTTTGATGCAAAGTCTATTTTCCCTCGGTATTATTGTAATTTCCAGCTTCTAGACTCTTTTTTATTTCAAAATTTAATATAACTTTTAAATTTGTGTATTGTACCTGATTTGTTCTCCATTTAAGTTATGTGGGCCTTACGAGCTGTAAGGACATTTGCCGAGTAAATTATCTTTAAAAAAATGTCATCTAAATCTTAAAACCTATGTGACTATTTAGTACTTGCATTAGAATTAATTGTTGCACTTAGTCCTATTCTTCCTCAAAGATATTCAAGGAAGCTTACATCAACTAATCTTTGTTTGATTTCAAATTATGAAAACACCGCATTATGTTTCTTTGTGACCTTCCCTTACATGTTGCTGAAATGAATGTCATTTTGTGTTTAGTTACATGCTGCGTGAAATGGTGTGTTTAGTTGATGATGATTTCGATTTTTTATGCTGATATGTATTTTGGAATTTAACAGTTTTGGTAGATGACTCAGCTGTACGTACTTTTTTGAAGAGAGGAGAGGTTAACGATTTATCTGAAACAACGATCGCATGCGGCGATTCCTATAAGCGCAGAGGCTTTATCGGCGGTGCACAGGGTGGTAGATGTAAGCAGGACGAGGGGAAGGAGGTGGTCTTCGTTGTATGCAAACAATGTTTCTATGGAATAAGAAAATCGTTGACAAAATATCGTAATATTAACCGCAAGCACACGACATACAATCGTAGTACTTGGAAAATACGGGTCGATCTACAGGGAAAGAATTAATTCTAAAATTACTCAATCAAATTAAATCGAAAGCAAGTGAGAATGTTAACTAATTAGCTAAAAATTAGCAAAATCTAACAAACTATTAACTATAAACGTTGGTTGAAAAATAAGAGATTAAATGACAACTTAGGAGCAAATTCACTCTCAAGATCACATGAATCAATATAAAATGAAACCATGATCTCTCTTTTTGGTCAATAGTTAATTTAATTGATGTGACTATTCTAAGCATGACCTATTTGTGTTATTGATTAGCCCAACATAAGCCATCAAATTTTGTCACACCTCTTAAACAACTTTACTAATTTTATTAAAAATGATAACAAGTTGAAATTGAATCGTACTTTAAGCGTGGCCTATCCCCTACTAATTAGGAGTACAAACCATCAATTTAGATTTCATTCTCCACTTAATTACCATAATCATATGTATATGAAGAGGTAATTAGTGAGCATATGAACAAGCATAGCCTATGTGGTATCAACACTATAGGCTATCGAATTCGATAATGAACACAAAAACCATAACCATCAACATGAATTAAAGTACAAAAAGAGATCATGAATAAACAAGTATATTGAAACTACATGAATAAAGAGAGCTTTATTATCCCTAAGTTGTAGGGATTTAGCCTCTCATGTTTGTTATTTTAACAACAAATGTAGTTTGCAACATGAAAGAAATGAAAGAAAATGCAAGCTAAATAACTAAAACTACAACAAATCTACTCGCATAGAAGAAAATAAAATGTAAATAAAAGACAACAAATTAAGATTGCATTAAAACGAGAGATTACAAAAACAAATGGCTAAGAAGCCATGGAAGAAAAATAGAGGTTTTTATTTCAGCCTCCACTCTGAACAAAAAATCCAAGATGCCTTTTACATTAACATACATGGGTTATTTATACATGACTAAACCCTAATTTACTTTTTGCATGCCACCAAAAATGCCCCCTCCTTAAGCTTCATTTTGTCTTTAGAAATAATGATTCATGAAGCCATAATTTTTGTCCCCACTAAAGAAGGAGGGAGAGTGAGTGGGGTCCTCCATTAATCCTCTATTTGAATTGATTCCCTTTTTATTGATTGATTTCCCCTTTCATTTTTTGGGCAAGGCATTGATTTTCTCCTTTCTCCTTTGTATGCATATATATCTTTATGAAGTCCTCTTCTACATGCATCCAATTTCTGCAAAAATATTAAAAATATCCAAGTAAACATTCTTAAAATAATACAAGCACAAAAATGACCATTTTCCCCCTTTATGATGATAAATGCGTGATGTTTTGAAATCAATTCAATTATTGTTTAAACATGATAAAATACCCATATATGACATATATTAGCACTAAACAAGAACAAATATGTGAATATAAATGTGCATTTTTACATGCACATCAAATACCTCCACACTTATCTTTTTATTCGTCCTCGAATAAAGTAAAAACTAAGCTAAACCCATTTTCGTAGGGAGCACGATTGCATTGAGCGTATGCAACAAGCCGTTAAACCTCTGGGTATCCCCAGTAGGATGAGTGTTGTCTCATGAGGTTTTTCAGCGGATACTACCCACAAAATCCAAAAGTTAAATGCAAAAAAAATATTTACAAAATGCAAGATTCGAAAATATTTACAATATGAATGCAAGTTTTCAAAGAAATATTAGCAAATGAATAGTTTACTTTTAAATATTATACGAATGAGTTAACACAAATTTGGGTCGTCACTATGAAATTTAAGTCTATACTAATCAAAACTTCAAATAAAAGTCATGTTATCATCACAAACTCCTCCAGCTTGGCCAGTTGTTTTGGTAGAAACATAGTGCAAATATGAAATGAATTCTATAATCGATATCAACAATCGTAAAACGGCATCTCAACTTCCTTTTTGTTAACAAGTTAGGTCGAATAAGTGAAGAGTGTGCTTGGATTTTAAGTGCTTACTCTCTCTTTATTACAAAATATTTACATTATTACCATTTACACACACCTAACCGAAAAGACCAAGGTATACCACCCGTGAGAGTTTGGGACAGAGCTTGGCGGATTGTGTAGACCGACGCTGACTTTATCAGCAAGATGTCGGTAATCCTTAGGTGTCCAACTCATAAAATGAGACCAAAATATACCGATGCTGACTTTGTCAACAAGGTGTCGGAAAGAGCTTGACGAGTTTACACACCAACGCCAGATGTACCAGTAATGTTGGATACCCTTGGATTATTATATATATGTACTTTTTTTTTGCATAAGAGAGAGAGTTAAGTGAGAATATCTTAGCACAGCTTCACTTAAAAGATCTAAAATGTTATCGCAAGTAGTCAAAATCAACCATTCATTTAATCGGATTACAATTTAGAAAACATATCATACTCATCACCTACGAATTTCCCAGTATACCAGTTACACCAAATATGCACATAATTCAAACTTTCCTTTCGTTATCCGCTAAGAGACGTAAATTTCCAAATATTTAAATCGAACGACCAAAATTATATGCTAACTCCATCATGTCTTATTTAGAAGTAAACAGAAGTGCGAAACTTTTACCTTTTTTTAAGAAAAAGAAAAAAAATGCAAAAAGAGAAAGGAAAAAAATGCTAACTTAAAATATGCGAAACAGAATAAAAATGAAACTCCCTCCACACTTAATTTCGATTGTGTCCCCACAGTCAATGCATGACACAATGAGTGAATGGAAGAGAAATATTTACATATGTACAAAAAATGGTTAGTGCGACTTACCAAATGTGCGTGCAGAAAATATATAGTCATCGAATAGATGAACCGGTCCACAATGGACCAATGGACAACCTCATAAGGATTATGAGACAAAGACTAAGCACAGAAAACCTACTCATAAAGAATTTTATTACCTTTCAGATTTGGAAAAACAAATTTTGTTCTTTCAAGATTTTGAGTTGCTAATTTTAAAATTTTGAGTTTACAATTGATCCTAAAATCAAATTGGATTTCTATAGCAACTAAAGAAAGGTCGTCGAGCCGGGGTTCAGTAAAAGTTTCAAAAACAAAGTTTGATTTGTTTAGATGATGTATAAATTGAGCGACTTGTGCATCATTCTCACCCCCACACTTTTTTTGAGAAATATTATTCAATTTTGCTTTGATATTTGAATTTTTTTTAACTAAAGGTTCATTCGTAAACCTAAAGTCAAAACCAAACAAATGAATTTTCAGTAAATTTTGAAATCGTGTTTTCTCAAAAATAGTGTTATTCCAAAAAGAATCCATATACTACAGAAATTTATTATTGAAAAACAAGTGATCCCAGTGAGCTTTAGTTGAAACGATCAAGTCGCAAGGGGTTTCAACAATGTCAGAAAAATCGTCACTGTGTTTAAGATCATATTCAGCAGTTTCATTGTTCTCAACCTCAAGAATTTCAAAGTTTTCAAACGTTCCATTTTCAGTTTCATAGCCAACAACATTATCGTCAATCTGTTTAAGAACATTTTGCTTGTCGAAGTCGTCCTCACCTAAATAGTTGTTAACAACTTCATCATTTCTGTCAGATTGACAATATAAAGTTGCTAAATTTTCAAAATCTGAGAGAGGAAGATCAAATTGAAGATTGACGTCTTGGTTTTGAATAGAATATAAATTCAAATCAATTACAGTGTTTCAACAACTTGATTAATATTTTGATCAATTTCAAAAGTTGTCAGTTGAAAATCATTAATTATGGGCAAAGGTGGATAATCGTTCGAATTGTGACACGTTTGGATTTGATTTTGTTTCCAACGAAACTTCAAGTAGTCATCAATTTCGCTCGTTTGCTCAACAAAATCAAATTTATAGTTATTTACACGAAAATATTTAGTTTGAAATTGTTGAGAACAAAAGTTTTCAGTAGCGCCACAATTGAAATTATTTCCATTGCCAAAATCATTTGAAAAATTATTCACATTTTCATTTTGAATTTTAAATTCATTTTGGAGTTTGAAATAGATTTGGCAAGGGTTATAATCAAAATCATTTGAATTTGGAAGTGAATTCAAATTTTGACTGTTTTGAAAACTTTGACTTGAATTGTTGCACATCAATTCAGTTAATCTTTGACTTGATTCATTAAATCTTTGACTTTCTTCAAGTAGAGTTTAAACACTGATTTCAAGACTTGAGAATTAATCGTTATTTTGATAATTTTGTGGTGTAAAATCCGAATTATTTTGAAAATTTTGGAAAGTTGGTGGTGTAAAATCCAAATTGTTCGTACAATAGTTGTTATTAAAATATCCATATGAATTTAGTGTAAAATTATATGGATTATATTGATTTTCACAACTATCGTAAAATTCATGTGGATATGGAAATTGGGACATTTTCAAGAAAGCTCTTTAAAAAAAATATGTTAAAATTAACAACTTCGGATTATATGAATACAAGTCCAGGCCAGGTTTGGACATGGGTTATCAGTGTGCCACGAATCACCGTAGAAACACGATTGAAGGTTTAAGAACCTGTTTGAGTTCTAGACTCTATCTTTCTTTAAACACCTAAGAGAGTATCAATCCAAATTGACAATTTAACGAATATTTTGTTATATGAGCTTTGGAGAATCCTTGATTCAATTTAAAAAATAATTTATTTCAAAAACAAGCTTTTCAATTTGTCCCACATTCGTTTTAAAATGCCAACCACACATCAAAAGGCAGAATAATCAATCACTAAACAATCACAGAATAATAAATCGTAGAAATAAATTTTTGCAAGCAAGGCGGCACCTGCAGAAGATTTTTACAAGCAATTTCTATATATTTTAAGCAGCAGCAGTACCTGTAGAGTTTAGAAAATTCTCACCTAGATCGGCAGTCCGTCTAATGCAACTGAGTAGCGCTAGCGTGTTCACATCCCACTTGGTGTGCAACCGCTCGAACCATTCAAATTTTGCTTATTGCAAATTGCTTGATTTCCGAAATGTCAGTTTTTGAATTCTACCTCTTACGATCTTGAGTGAAATTGATTTCTCTTGAATTTTTTTTCTTTTTTTTAAAAAAAGAAAGAAAAAAAATATCGAGACTAAAACCAAAAGAAAAATCGGAAAGACTAAACTAACCTAACTTGATCAATGGATGGCATTCAAACAAGATTCGTATGCTCACCTTCATTTTTTTCTTTTTTTAAGAAAATAAAATCTAATACAAACAAAGACAAATAAAAGGAACTAAAACAAAAGTGATTACCTTAAAAGCAAAATTAGCCTAAAATGTTTTTTTTCTTTTTTTTTTAAGAATTAGAAAAGGAGAATGAAGCAAATCAAAAACAAGAATGTAAATTCAAAAAGAAGGAGAACCCGAGTGAATCAAAAAGCCCATCACCCACGCGGCCCGCTACTAAAACAAACTCACTCAAATGGTCTCAACAAATAAGCAAACTGCATCATATAACAAACGAGTCAGTATAGCATTGTTTTCCCGAGTCACCAAAGAACCACAAATAAAATAAAAATCTGAAACGAGTAATCAGAATTCACCCAAGCTCAAAATTTGTTTGTTTTCCCCTTTTTTTTTTGAATCGACGTGGGGATTAGATGGTCAGGGTCTTCGAATTGCGTTCAAGGATCATCGAATCGGGTTTGGATTTAGGGTTGGGATTTTGGTTTGTGCTGTTCAAAGGATTTGGGGTAGAATAGAGTGGACGGTTTCGTATGGATTTGGGATGGCGACGCAATGGAGATTGGGTGCGATTATTGTGTTAATGTGGAGCAGCTTCTGGTGCTCGACTGATTTGCTGTTGGGTGTGCGTAAGGGCGGACGGGGGTTAACGCAGATGTATTTTGTGGTCATGGTGGTTTTCAAAAATTGCGATTTGGTGATGGGTTTTTTGCAGTGTCTGCTGTCAGTTTTGTGGCATTCAGTAGAGATGTCGTGATTGGTGCGAAGAGTTTTGGGATGGGGTTTCGGATTTCCGTTGTGGGTTCTTCGATGGGGTTGACGAATAGTTGGGCGGAGGTGATTTGGCTGCGCGATGAGAAGTCTGAACGATGGTTTGTGGAGGAGGTTTTCGGATATACTGATGAAAGAGGGGATGCTGTGTAGTTGTAACAGTTTGTGAAAAATGAAAATGGTTGATGGAAAATGGAAAGTGTTTGTATGCTGATGGTTTCAAAAGTCGGTTTTGTAAAGGAGTGATGATGCTGGTGGTTCTAGTTTCAGATGTAGGTATGTGAAGAGGACTATGGTGCAGGTTAAAGTTGACAGGAAGGAGGTGAGTATGGCTTTGGTTTGAACATGGAAGTGATAGGTGACTTGGAGTTTGTGGGATTTCAGGTAATCAGGTGGTGTCGAGGATTTGTGGCAGTGGAGCAGTTTGTATATAGCAGAGGAGTTTAGAGCAAGGCGTTGATCTGGTAAATGGGTGCCGTGATTTGTGGTGATCAGTGAATTGGCGTAGAGGATGGCCAAAGGGTGCGTGATGATCAATGAGAATAGGTAGGGTGGAGAGTGCTAGTATTTGGAGATTTGTGAAGAAAATTCGGTTTTGGTTCGAACTACAGGGTGGTGATTTACTGATTGTAGCGTTCGCTGAGTTTGATAGAAGGATGGGGCAGCAGAAAGTCTGAAGGGTGGTGAATGAATTGAAATGAAGGTTTGGGTTTGGGAGAACTGGAGAAATTGGTTTGTAAACTAGGTGTTTGTCAGTGCCAAGGTTACAAGCCAGGGGTGGGTGATGATGGTGTATTGAACTATTTAATTTGTTGTGGTACGGAAGGAATTTCGTTGCCGTGGAGGAGGGCTGACAGAGGTTTGTGATAGCTCGTAACTTCCGCGGTAAGGAAAGAACGGATTACCTTGAGAACAACACACATCGGGACGCAAACAGAAGAACATTTCATTGTTTATTACAACAATTCCATAAGAATACAAGAATATACAGAGAATGAATAAATATTGCACAGTTGACAGATATCAGAGATTTAAGTTACATTTAAGTACATCGCAGCGGAAATTAATACAAAACACAACTAGAAGTAATACACGGATACAGAGCTTTCCGAGTATCGTTCCAGCTGTAAATCAGGATCCTATGAATATAAATCTGCAAAAACCAAAACTACTAGCTGCCCGTGTCGAAAATAAGGGCACCCAGAGTTTAGGTTAAAACAATAAACTCTAGGTCAGTCATGTGACTGGTGTGAGAACTAAAACAGTTATTAATTTGATTTTTAAAATTCGGTAAATCAAGGGACCACGCCGTATAACACGGAACGGGTTTTTACCCCAAGAATACCAATGCATAAACAAACAACGCAATGCTAAATAAAGAACAATGAAGCTGTTATAAGACCCAGGTCCCATCACACAATGCAACGCAAGCCGGAGGATAGGGTTTTACCTTATAACAGCCAAAGAATACTTGATATGCGAAATTTTATCTTTTGATTCTTAATCAGACCCCAACCGTAAATTAGTAAGAGAACGATTCCCGAAGTATTAACCCCGAAGGCCGAAACCAACATCAGACCAATACCAAGGAAACCACCCATCTTAGCTCGTTTCCAGTTAGTTTCTGATTTTATATACAATCATAAATGTAAATCTTAGGCGGCATAGCTTCCATCTACTATGTCGCCATACTGGGTTCTACAAAACCTAAATATCTCGTATTGGAAATTGGATTTCCGTCATGAGTCGAAGCAAGGGGCAAGCTCCTCTCCGCTTCGAGACACTCTAGTAAATGTCTCAGGACTACTCTCTCTAGGCAACCCTTGGAATCGGCTGGGCCGGTCCTCTCCTACGTTTGAGGATTGACAATTCCTGAACACACGTTTCCCGGTCCTTACAGACCTACAATCGAGGCGCCTCACAATCCAACATCCACATAGGTATAATAATCAACGATGTTAGGGCTAGTAAAACGCTGACACCACCCATAACTAGAAAGAAACATCGTGTTCTCTCAGCGGTCCGTATCCCTTTTTAACTCATACCGAGGTGTGAGACTCGCGAATTCACGCTATACACAAAGCTATGCCATGTAGGCCGTGCTTTGATCATCAACCACAAGACTCCGCTTTTCAACAGAAGCCTTGATCACTGCATCTCAGCGTGCCACACAGGCAATTTATGCCATGCGACTGATATCTATCGATATATAACCTCTGAGTTCGTACGTCTCAGAGAAGGGCGTTAAGCAAGAGAATAAATTCTCCATCGCCAAACAGATATATATTTAACAAAAATCAATCAACACAGAACAAAATCCAATGTCAGACACACAATTCATTTACACGTCTGTTCTGGGTCTGAACGAAACCGGAGGCACTTTATACCTCGCATATCCATTGATCTCCAAATATGTCTGGACGATCACTAACTATTTCCATCTTCTTGGGTGTACAGCCCAATCAAGATCATCAGTGATTATCCAAACGATGTGAAGACCTCCGGTCTTCGACCACTGTCTTCCTCTTCGACATATCGTCGAATCGGTTATTCAAAATGGGTATAAACCCGGCCTTTCTGAATGACCCGCGTATATAATAAACAAATGTTACACAAACACAACATACGGCTCATTCCAATCCATCAGTCACTAACCGTAAATTAGCAAGAGAACAATTCCCCAAATATTAACCCCGAAGGCCGAAACCAACATCAGATCAATACCCAGGAAACCATTATTCTTAGCTAACCTACAGTTAGTATCTAAATTTCACATTCTTAGGGAAAGGTTCCCATTAATTTTATCAAAGATAAATTCTTTTAAATTTATTCTTTAATCTTCCTTTGGATGTCATTTCAAACCATGTTATGGTTTTCCAAACTAGTCGGGATTAGCGAACCACACCGAAGTAATTATTTATTTTATTTCTCAATCCCAACCTATTCATCCCATGAAACAAAACTGGTAATACTCCATATCTAACACCACGGTGTTATCGGTAAAATTAATTACCATTTCACGTTCAAATCTAATTAAAGATTTAACTATCGCTTTGGAGAAAAACTGGGAATACTCCATTCTCGCTCACTTTCCAAATTTGATAATTTAAATTATCAATTCACATTTCAATCTAATTACAAATTCATTAAAACTCCTTTTACTGGGTTAAAGAACTAATGTCATTTAAGACACAGTTCATGATAAACCCAAATCACATTCTATTTATTATCGGATTAAAGAACAAGTGTTATTTAAAACACCGTTCACGATAAACCCATAAATCAATTCTAATTCAATTCCAATTAAATATATTAATTAATTGGTATACTTCATTAAATCTAAATAAAAAGATTTAATCTTTTCTCAACGGGGTTTAAGAACAGTGTTGATGAAGACACCATTCACGACAAACCCAAATCCCATTTGATATTAAATACAAGGATCTGAATAGAAAATATATCGGCTTATATTCAATATCAAATTCTGAAACCCACAAATATCGCTTTGGAAATAACGATATAAAATATATCTTCCAAATTTCCTCCAAAATATCTGTATAATCGCGGAATCTAATATCGAAATATTCCAAAGACAATTTCGATTCAAATCCATTCCAATTCATATATTGGAAATTCTGGTTATTTAAAACCCATTTCAAATCCAATTTATTTATTTAAAAATAATCGGATTTTAGTTCTAGTTCAAAACTAGTCCATTTCGATAAAAATCTATTTTTATCTTTTCAAATATGGGATTTTTAAGCCCAATTCTTTCCAAATTATTTACTATGATTTTGCACAAATTATTGATATTTTTAATAATTTTATCAAGGCCCGTACATTCGATTTCCAATAATGGCCATCGAACTGCACTTACAGCGACCTTTTCTGAAATTGATTTGGACGTATCTCCAAATCCAACCGTCAGATTTCAAATCACTTGTATTCGTTAGAAAGCTCTTTTCGATACTAACCCAACGGTTCCGGTTTTAGGAGAATCCGACGGTCGGATCTCCCGTAATGTCCGTTCGAAGTCAATGGTCGAAATTCACGAACTGTCGCGGCGCGGCGCGTTCTATTCAGGCTATTATATATAATATATATATATATTACATATATTTCGTCGATTTCCTTTTAAAACGAATTTTATAAATCATTTCAAATTTGTTTCAAAAACAATTTCAACTTTCATTTCAAATTCAAATCAAAACTGAATTTTCCATTATAAATTCTTTTTACATTCATTTCTATTTGATTTCAATTCAAATCGATTTCAATTCAATTTCATTTCGTTTTAAATTCGATTTGAATTCATTCCAAATCGATTTCACTTCGATTTCCAATTGCATTTATATTTAATTCAATTTCAATTCGATTACAATTCAATTTGAATTCATTTCAATTCGAATTCATTTTATATTCAATTCAATTCGAATTCATTTTACATTCAACTCAACTCGAATTCATTTTCTTTTCAGTTCAATTCGAATTCATTTTATATTCAATTCAATTCGAATTCATTTTATTATCAATTCAATTCGAAATCATTTTCTTTTCAATTCAATTCGAATTCATTTTCTTTTCAATTCAATTCGAATTCATTTTCTTTTCAATTCAATTCGAATTCATTTTATATTCAATTCAATTCGAATTCATTTTCTTTTCAATTCAATTCGAATTCGTTTTCTTTTCAATTCAATTCGAATTCGTTTTCTTTTCAATTCAATTCGAATTCATTTTCTCTTCAATTCAATTCGAATTCATTTTCTCTTCAATTCAATTCGAATTCATTTTCTCTTCAATTCAATTCGAATTCATTTTCTTTTCGATTCAATTCGAATTCATTTTCTTTTCGATTCAATTCGAATTCATTTTCTTTTCGATTCAATTCGAATTCATTTTCTTTTCAATTCAATTCGAATTCATTTTCTTTTCGATTCAATTCGAATTCATTTTCTTTTCGATTCAATTCGAATTCATTTTCTTTTCGATTCAATTCGAATTCATTTTCTTTTCGATTCAATTCGAATTCATTTTCTTTTCGATTCAATTCGAATTCATTTTCTTTTCAATTCAATTCGAATTCATTTTCTTTTCAATTCAATTCGAATTCATTTTCTTTTCAATTCAATTCGAATTAATTTTCTTTTCAATTCAATTCCAATTCATTTTCTTTTCAATTCAATTCGAATTCATTTTCTAAATATTCGATTTTTAAATCTCTTTTCAATATTCATTATAAAAACGAATATAATCGATATAAATATCTTTCGCGTCAAAATAGCGCATCTCTAATCAACACGGCTTTATATTTTTCAAAACTTCGTTATTTTATTCAACATATGAATATTTATTCTATTCAACACATGAATCTATATATTTCTTTCAACACATGACTAATCTCAACACATGAGTACTGTCAACACGTGACTATTTTTGTTATTTAATATATTTTACAAAATTATGATTTCTATCGTTTTAATTTTTTATCAGACTCCAATTGGAATGATGCCCAATCCATTACCATATAATGTTAATTATATGGTTTCCATACAGCACATGTATATAAATAGCAACGATAAATAATCAACCATCATTCAAAGTGCACCACACAACTGCATAAGCATCAAATATAAATAAATAACACTTACACAGTCTGTCGACCAATCGATCGACATGCAACTAAATAATTGGGATTAGTGTATGCCAACTATCATCCCAACACCTGTGTGGGGTTTTAATCCACAAACACTGAATATTATTTGTGCAGTTGGGCGACATGTAAAATTTATCGTCCCAATCATTGTCCTTCAAATAGGTGTATATAAACAAACCGTCCGGTTTGTAAATGAATATTTATTTATTCACATTCACGTTAAAAATTATATTTTCAACTATATTAATTTATTTCAACACACAAAGGTTTTATTATCCATTTCACATCAACATCACAAACAAACTTCACAACACATCAAACAAGCATACAAGTCGTCCATGGTCTGCGGACGACGGGTGTCGGGTGCTGCTAAGCACCGTCTGCATCCTAGTATATATTTTTAACTAGAAAACAAGATTTAAAGTGAGAAGTTCTCACCGACTAGCTAAACCAATACACCGCGACTCTTATTATGTAGAAATCTTCGTCGTGTTCGCCTTTTGTCAATTTCACTATCCGTAGCCACTACATATATAAAAATCACATTTTTATATTGTTGCTACATATAGATAAAAATTCTATTTTTACACTGCTACTATATAGATAAAAATTCTATTTTTATACCGCTACTATATAGATAAAAATTCTATTTTTATACCGCTACTATATAAATAAAAATTCTGTTTTTTCCCGCTAATATATTTATAAAAATTACATTTTTATAAGTTAGTTTTCTCTATAAAGATCATATTTTTATCGCTACTTCATATGACTAAAAATCGTATCTTTACTTTGCTAACTTCATAATAAAAATCCAAATCTTTTACATATGAAAAATCACATCTCTGTATGATAAAAATTGTTTCTTTGATATGATAATAATCGCCCCTCTTATATGATAAAAATCGAATCTTTATTCTATGAAAAATTAAATCTTTACGTTATAAAAATCATACCTTTATCATGTCTAAAAATCTATCCTTTTTATGAACAAAAATCTAATCTTTTTATTAACAAAAATCCGATCTTTTTCCTAATAAAAATCATTCGTTTATTCTAAAAAAAACCAGTTTTTATATTTAAATAAAATCAGTTTTTTTAATACTTAAATAAATAAATAAAAAAACTGACCTCTGTTCGAGTTGGAAGGGGGGGAACTTCATCGTCAGCGGTGGCCAGAGAGGGCGAGGCGGAGGCTAAGGGTGCGGGCTGGCGGGGTGTGGGCCCAAGGGGGCGCAGCGCGTTCCAGGGATTGGGGCTCGAATTTGGGGATTCGCGGGAATCAAGGAGGCAGGGGGGAGGATTTCCTGGATGGCGGCGCCGGAGCGCGCCGCCCCTGGTGGCCGCGAGGCGGTCTTCCTCCCCGCCGTCTGCCCCTTTTTCCCTATCGATTTCAAAATGATTTTGAACGGGGGGGGGGATGAAGGGTTAAGGAGATGGAGGGAGATTTTTATTATTATTATTATTTTCTTTATTTATTTAATTAATTTTAGAAAGCAACTTTTTATTTCGACCTCGAAATCGAACCCACTGACTGTCGTCCATAGCTAATTACCCCCATTCCGAACCCAATGGGATATGTATCGCAAGCCAGTTTGCCTGTTTCGATCAGTTTCCGCTAAAATCAAAATATAACTCTATATATTGAATTTGAACGCACATTTCAATTTACCGGGGCCACATTCTAACTAGAAAAATGCCCGAAAAATATTTTCTAACTTCGTATTGACGATACGGTCCTAACAAAACTAATTTCGTCGAATTCTGAGACCGTTTGAAAAATGGCCATTTTCTGATCGATAGAAATTGAATGAAACTGTCAAAACACGTTTAACTTCGCCACGCTCACATATTGACTCGAAAATTACGAATTTTGAAACCTAGCAATAATTTGATACCACGGATCCAACAAAAGTGGTTTCGTCGAAAACCGAGGTGTTTGCAAAATTTCCATTTTTAAGGGCCAGAATTCCATAGCGACTATTCTGAATTTTCAACTGGACGTATCTTTTGATTCCCGCTATGAAATTTCAATTTTTCGGATTCTTTGGAAAGATATCCTCAATTAGAATCTAATATTTTTGGTTTCTCCAAAATCCGGTTTATTTTGAATCCTGTACATTCATTTGAAATTCACAATCGAATTATCGAACTACCGCGCCATTTTCAATTCCTTTTATAATTTAAAATAAATATTTATATTCTAACGACGCTCTATATAACTATATACGTTCTATTTTTATTCAAAATAAATTTTTCGTCGCTATTATTTAAAATAATTCATTTTAAATATTCAAAATTCACTAAAATTGCCAAAATAAAATTTTTAAATTGGCTCAGAATTTCCGGGTTATCACAATCTCCCCCACTTAAAACTTTTCGTCCCCGAAAAGGAACGAAGCCGAAAGTTGTTTTACAAACCAACTCAACTTTCATTATTTCCATTACGGCCTAAGTTCTTCAACTTTTTAGTTTCTAAGAACTTTTCAAATTTTAAAAAAATTTGGCTAACACCCTAAATTTTCGAAAAAATTCGCCATAACCTCCTCTGCACCGGGGACTTCGGGATATTTCATGTAGCCGCCCATGGCCTTCTTCAATTCAAAAGAAAAATAAAAGGCCAAGCGGCTCATAAAATCATCCAAACCCAATAAATTTGTAAACACGTACCTATTTGTCGGGCAAACAATTTTATTCTTCTTCTCTAGCCTCCTTGCTATGACCTGTTCAACAGATATACATGTATATGCATGTAATTGTAATCATTTTTCAATACAGTTCAACATTCGGTTCCATTAGGCTAGGTGGTTCAAAATTATCAAACAAATAAACAACAACACAACCATCAATCAATTAGTGGATTATCATTTCAAATTCATAATTTTGATATATATACAAAAAATCATGTTTTAGATGCCAAATCACAACAATAAACCTATCTAGTTTTGGTTCTCACACTAGTCTAATGGAAATATATAGAAATCCCACTTTCGAAACTCGAAAATAAATACTGGTGATGGCGCGCCATCATCAGAATCATGTCCGAGCGACTAGAGGGTGATTCTATATCTATCTAGTATATTAAAACTTCGAATATACATTCATGACGCATATATGCAAAATCTTTATATACTCGATTGTCCAAATTCAATACATATAAAATATTCAAATACGTATAAACTGGTTTAAATTTTCAAAACAATATTGTTTTCATTTGAAAAATATACTCTTCACACTCGTTCTAGGATACTACTGGTCCTATCTCTAACGAGTCATTTTCATTGGATATTACTAATCCAATATCTGATGAATTCTTTCGTTCGGTTCTAATGGGTCTTGTCCTCGAGCTCTGTAAACCAAAGCTCTAATACCAACTGTGATAGCCCGTAATTTCCTCGGTAAGGAAAGAACGGATTACCTTGAGAACAACACACATCAGGACGCAAACAGAAGAACATTTCGTTGTTTATTACAAAAATTCCATCAAAATACAAGAATATACAGAGAATGAATAAATATTACACAATTAACAGATACAAGAGATTTAAGTTACATTTAAGTACATCACAGCGGAAACTAATACAAAACACAACTAGAAGTAATACACGGATACAGAGCTTTCCGTGTATTGTTCCAGCTGTAAATCAGGATCTTTTGAATATAAATCTGCAAAAACCAAAACTATTGCTGCCCGTGTCGAAAATAAGGGCACCCAGAGTTTAGGTTAAAACAATAAACTCCAGGTCAGTCATGTGACTGTTGTGAGAACTAAAATAGTTATTAATTTGATTTTTAAAATTCGATAAATCAAGGAACCACGCCGTATAACACGGAACGGGTTTTTACCCTAAGAATACCAGTGCATAAACAAACAACGCAATGCTAAATAAAAAACAATGAAGTTGTTATAATACCCAGGTCCCATCACATAATGCAATGTAAGCCGGAGGACAGGGTTTTACATTATAACAGCCAAAGAATGCTTGATACGCGAAATTTTATCTTTTGATTCTTAATCAGACCCCAACCGTAAATTAGTAAGAGAACGATTCTCTAAGTATTAACCCCAAAGGCCGAAACCAACATCAGACCAATACCCAGGAAACCACCCATCTTAGCTCGTTTCCAGTTAGTTTCTGATTTTATATACAATCATAAATATCAATCATAGGCGGCATAGCTACCATCTACTATGTCGCCATACTAGGTTCTATAAATAAAACCGAAATATCTCGTACTGGAAATTGGATTTCCGTCATGAGTAGAGGGAAGGGGCAAGCTCCTCTCCGCTTCGAGACACTCTAGTAAATGTCTCAGGACTACTCTCTTTGGGCAACCCTTGGAATCGGCTGGGCCGGTCCTCTATTACGTTTGAGGATTGGCAATTCCTGAACACACATTTCCCGGTCCATATATACCTATAATCGAGGCGCCTCGCAATCCAACATCCACATAGGTATAATAATCAACGATGTCAGGGCTACTAAAATGCTGACACCACCCATAACAAGAAAGAAACGTCGTGTTCTCCCAACGGTCTGTATCCCGTTTTTAACTCATACCGAGGTGTGAGGCTCGCTTATTCACGCTATACACAAAGCTATGCCATGTAGGCCGTGCTTTGATCATCAACCACAAGACTCCGCTTTTCAACAGAATCCTTGATCACTGCATCTCAGCGTGCCACACAGGCAATTCATGCCATGCGATTGATATCTATAGATATATAACCTCTGTGCTCGTACGTCTCAGAGAAGGGCGTTAAGCAAGAGAATAAATTCTCCATCGCCAAACAGATATATATTTAACAGAAATCAATCAACACAGAACAAAATCCAATGTTAGATACACAATCCATTTACACGTCCGTTCTGGGTCTGAACGAAACCGGAGGCACTTTATACCTCGCATATCCATTGATCTCCAAATACGTCTGGACGATCACTAACTATTTCCATCTTCTTGGGTGTACAACCCAATCAAGATCATCACTAATTATCCAAACGATGTGAAGACCTCCGGTCTTCGACCACTGTCTTCCTCTTCGACATATCGTCGAATCGGTTATTCGGAATGGGTATAAACCCGGCCTTTCTGAATGACCCACGTATATAATAAACAAATGTTACACAAACACAACATACACCTCATTCCAATCCATTAGTCACAAACAGTAGATTAGCAAGAGAACAATTCCCCAAATATTAACCCCGAAGGCCGAAACCAACATCAGATCAATACCCAGGAAACCATTCTTCTTAGCTAACCTACAGTTAGTTTCTAAATTCCACATTCTTAGGGAAAGGTTCCCATTAATTTTATCAAAGATAAATTCTTTTAAATTTATTCTTTAATCTTCCTTTGGATGTCATTTCAAACCATGTTAAGGTTTTCCAAACTAGTCGGCATTAGCGAACCACACTGAAGTAATTATTTATTTTATTTCCCAATCCCAACCTATTCATCCCATGATGCAAAACTGGTAATACTCCATATCTAACACCACGGTGTTATCGGTAAAATTAATTACCATTTAAAGTTCAAATCTAATTAAAGATTTAACTATCGCTTTGGAGAAAAACTAGGGATACTCCATTCTCGCTCACTTTCCAAATTTGATAATTTAAATTATCAATTCACATTTCAATCTAATTACAGATTCATTAAAACTCCTTTTACTGGGTTAAAGAACTAATGTCATTTAAAACACAGTTCATGATAAACCCAAATCAAATTCTATTTATTATCGGGTTAAAGAACAAGTGTTATTTAAAACACCGTTCACGATAAACCCGCAAATCAATTCTAATTCAATTCCAATTAAATATATTAATTAATTGGTATACTTCATTAAATCTATATAAAAAGATTTAATCTTTTCTCAACGGGGATTAAGAACAGTGTTGATGAAGACACCATTCACGACAAACCCAAATCCCATTTGATATTAAATACAAGGCTCTGAATAGAAAATATATCGGCTTATATTCAATATCAAATTCTAAAACCCACAAATATCGTTTGGAAATAACGATATAAAATATATATTCCAAATTTCCTCCAAAATATCTATATAACCGCGGAATCTAATATCGAAATATTCCAAAGACAATTTCGATTCAAATCCATTCCAATTCATATATTGGAAATTCTGGTTATTTAAAACCCATTTCAAATCCAATTTATTTATTAAAAAATAGTTGGATTTTAATTCTAGTTCAAAACTAGTTCATTTCGATAAAGATCTATTTTTATCTTTTCAAATATAGGATTTTTAAGCCCAAATCTTTCCAAATCATTTATTATGATTTTACACAAATTACTGGTATTTTTATTAATTTTATCAAGGCCCGTACAGTCGATTTCCAATAACGGCCATCGAACTGCACTTACAGCGACCTTCTTTGAAATTGATTTGGACGTATCTCCAAATCCAACCGTCAGATTTCAAATCTCTTGTATTCTTTAGAAAGCTCTTTTCGATACGAACCCAATGGCTCTGGTTTTAGGAGAATCCGACGGTCGGATCTCCCGTAATGTCCGTTCAAAGTCAATGGTCGAAATTCACGAACAACCGCGGCGCGGCGCGTTCTATTCAGGCCATTATATATATAATATATATATATATATATTGTCGATTTCCTTTTAAAACGAATTTTATAAATCGTTTCAAATTTGTTTCAAAAACAATTTCAACTTTCATTTCAAATTCAAATCAAAATTGAATTTTCCATTATAAATTCATTTTACATTCATTTCTATTTGATTTCAATTCAAATCGATTTCAATTCAATTTCAGTTCGTTTTCAATTCGATTTGAATTCATTCCAAATCGATTTCACTTCGATTTCCAATTGCATTTCTATTTAATTCAATTTCAATTCGATTACAATTTGATTTGAATTCATTTCAATTCGAATTCATTTTATATTCAATTCGAATTCATTTTCTTTTCAATTCAATTCAAATTCATTTTATATTTAGTTCAATTCAAATTCCTTTTCTTATCACTTCTATTCGAATTCATTTTCGTTTCAATTCTATTCGAATTCATTTTCTTTTCAACTCAATTCGAATTCATTTTATACTCAATTCAATTCGAATTCATTTTCTTTTCAATTCAATTCGAATTCATTTTCTTTTCAATTCAATTCGAATTCATTTTCTTTTCAATTCAATTCGAATTCATTTTATATTCAATTCAATTTGAATTCATTTTCTTTTCAATTCAATTTGAATTCATTTTATTTTCAATTCAATTCAAATTCATTTTCTTTTCAGTTCAATTCGAATTCATTTTCTTTTCAATTCAATTCGAATTCATTTTCTTTTCAATTCAATTCGAATCTATTTTCTTTTCAATTCAATTCGAATTCATTTTATATTCAATTCAATTCGAATTCATTTTTTGATTCAATTCGAATTCATTTTCTTTTCAATTCGAATTCATTTTATATTCAATTCAATTCGAATTCATTTTCTTTTAAATTTAATTTGAATTCATTTTCTTTTCAATTCAATTCGAATTCATTTTCTTTTCGATTCAATTCGAATTAATTTTCTTTTCGATTCAATTCGAATTCATTTTCTTTTCGATTCAATTCTAATTCATTTTCTTTTCGATTCAATTTGAATTCATTTTCTTTTCAATTCAATTCGAATTCATTTTCTTTTCAATTCAATTCGAATTCACTTTCTAAATATTCGATTTTTAAATCTCTTTTCAATATTCATTATAAAAATGAATATAATCGATATAAATATCTTTCGCGTCAAAATAGCGCATCTCTAATCAACACGGCTTTATATTTTTCAATAACTTCGTTATTCTATTCAACAAATGAATATTTATTCTATTCAACACAGGAATCTATATTTCTTTCAACACATGACTAATCTCAACACATGAGTACTATCAACACGTGACTATTTTTGTTATTTAATATATTTTATAAAATTATGACTTCTATCGTTTTAATTTTTTATCAGACTCCAATTGGAATGAGGCCCAATCCATTACCATATAATGTTAGTTATATGGTTTCCATACAACACATGTATATAAATAGCAACGATAAATAATCAACCATCATCCAAAGTGCACCACACAACTGCATAAGCATCAAATATAAGTAATTAACGCTTAGACAGTCTGTCGACCAATCGATCGACATGCAACTAAATAATTGGGATTAGTGTACGCCAAATATCATCCCAACACCCGTGTGGGGTTTCAATCCACAAACACTAAATATTATTTGTGCAGTTGGGCGACATGTAAAATTTATCGTCCCAATCAATGTCCTTCAAATAGGTGCACGTAAACTAACCGTCCGGTTTGTAAATGAATATTTATTTATTCACATTCACGTTAAAAATTATATTTTTAACGATATTAATTTATTTCAACACACGAAGGTTTTATTATCCATTTCACATCAACATCACAAACAAACTTCACAACACATCAAACAAGCATACAAGTCGTCCATGGTCCGCGGACGACGGGTGTCGGGTGCTGCTAAGCACCGTCTGCATCCTAGTATATATTTTTAACTAGAAAACAAGATTTAAAGTGAGAAGTTCTCACCGACTAGCTAAACCAATACACCGCGACTCTTCTTGTGTAGAAATCTTCGTCGTGTTAGCCTTTTGTCAATTTCACTGTCCGTTGCCACTACATATATAAAAATCACATTTTTATATTGTTGCTACGTATAGATAAAAATTCTATTTTTACACCGCTACTATATAGATAAAAATTCTATTTTTATACCGCTACTATATACATAAAAATTCTATTTTTATAATGCTACTGTATAGATAAAAAATATATTTTTTCCCCATTAATATATTTATAAAAATACATTTTTATAAGTTAGTTTTCTCTGTAAAGATCATATTTTTATCGCTAATTCATATGACTAAAAATCGTATCTTTACTTTGCTAACTTCATAATAAAAATCTAAATCTTTTACATATGAAAAATCACATCTTTGTATGATAAAAATCGTTTCGTTGATATGATAATAATCACCCCTCTTATATGATAAAAATCGAATCTTTATTCTATGAAAATTTAAATCTTTACATTATAAAAATCATACCTTTATCATGTCTAAAAATCTATCCTTTTTATGAACAAAAATCTAATATTTTTATTAACAAACATCCAATCTTTTTCCTAATAAAAATCATTCCTTTATTCTATAAAAAAATTAGTTTTTATATTTAAATAAAATCAGTTTTTTTATACTTAAATAAATAAAAATAATAAAACTGACCTCTGTTCGAGTTGGAGGGGGGAACTTCATCGTCGACGACGGCCAGAGAGGGCGAGGCGGAGGCTAAGGGTGCGGCCTTGCGGGGTGTTGGCCCAAGGGGGCGCAGCGCGTTCCAGGGATTAGGACTCGAACTTGGGGCTTCGCGGGAATCAAGGAGGCTGGGGGGATTTCCTGGATGGCGGCGCCGGAGCGCGCCGCCCCTGGTGGCCGCGAAGGCGGTCTTCCTCCCTGCCGTCCGCCCCTTTTTTTTATCGATTTCGAAATGATTTTGAACGCGGGGGGGGGGGGGGGGGGGGGGGGCTGAAGGGTTAAGGAGATGGACGGAGATTTTTATTATTTATTTATTAATTTAATTTTAAAAAGCAACTTTTTATTTTGACCTCGGAATCGAACCCATCGACTGTGGTCCATAGCTAACTACCCCCATTCTGAACACAATGGGATATGTATCGCAAGCCAGTTTAGCAGTTTCGATCAGTTTCCGCCAAAATCAAAATATAACTCTATATATTGAATTTGAACACACATTTCAATTTACCATGGCCACATACTAACTAGAAAAATTCCCAATTTTTTTTTCTAATTTCATATTGACGATACGGTCCTAACAAAACTAATTTCGTCGAATTCTGAGACCGTTTGAAAAATGGCCATTTTCTGATCAATCAAAATTGACTGAAACTGTCAAAACATGTTTAACTTCGCCACGCTCACATATTGGCTCGAAAAATTAAGAATTTTGAAATCTAGAAATAGTTTGACACCACGGATCCAACAGAAGTGGTTTCGTCGAAAACCGAGGTCATTTGCAAAATTTCCATTTTTAAGGGCCAGAATTCCATAACGACTATTCTGAATTTTCAACTGGATGTATCTTTTGATTCCCGCTATGAAATTTCAATTTTTTGGATTCGTTGGAAAGATATCCTTAATTAGAATCTAATATTTTTGGTTTTGCCAAAATCCGGTTTATTTTGAATCCTGTACATTCATTTGAAATTCACAATCGAATTATCGAACTACCACACCATTTTCAATTCCTTTTATAGTTTAAAATAAATATTTATATTCTAACGACGCTCTATATAACTATATACGTTCTATTTCTATTCAAAATAAATTTTTCGTCGCTATTATTTAAAATAATTCATTTTAAATATTCAAAATTCACTAAAATTGCCAAAATAAAAATTTTAAATTGGCTCAGAATTTTCGGGTTATTACAAGGTTGGTCGAGAAGATTCAATTGTGGTTGAACATGACTAAAGATGGTTTGCGGTTTTGGGTTTGTGGTAGAAGGGTAATGGTTGAGGGAGAAGATGGTGCAAGTGTGTGAGGATGAGGGTTATGTGTTGGAAAGTGGGGATGTGAATGTGGTATTGTCACAGTTCTTGTGAGAGGATGGAGAAATGTACGGGTTTATGTAATGGTATTAGGAATAGAGTGAAGTGGGGTTGGTTTATAACGGATTGTGAACAGAAGACAATCAAGAAATATAGAAGGAGGAAAATAAAAAGGAAAGCAATAAATTGATTTTTTTTATTATTTGTAAAAAAAGGAAAGAGATTTCCAGAAGATTGGAAAGAAATAAATGAATAAAAAGGGAAAGAAATTGAAAGGAAATGAAAGAAAATGGAAAATAAAAGGCAAGTGTTTATTCTTTTTTTTTAAATACAAGACACACAAATATGGCAATGCAAACAAGGATGGAAAAATAGAGAACACAAATTCAAATGCAAGGTGGAATGATCAGTGCAAAATTGACAGTAGGGATGATGAAATATACAAAATGCAACCCTTTTTTTTCAAAGAAAGAAAATTAATTCAAAAAATAAAATTAGAATTAAATTCTTTCCCTGGCAACAGCGCCAAAAACTTGTTTGCAAACGGTGTTTCTATGGAATTAGAAAATCGTTGACAAAATATTGTAATAATAACCGCGAGCGCACGACATACAATCATAGTACGTGGCCAATACGGGTCGATCCACAGGGAAAGAATTAATTCTAAAATTACTCAATCAAATTAAACCGAAAGACAGTGAGAATGTTAACTAATTAGCTAAAAATTAGCAAAATCTAACAAACTATTAACTACAAACGTTGGTCGAAAAATAAGAGATTAAATGACAACTTAGGAGAAAATTCACTCTCAAGATCACATGAATCAAAATAAAATGAAACCATGATCTCTCTTTTTGGTCAATAGTTAATTTAATTGATGTGACTATTCTAAGCATGACCTATTTGTGCTATTGATTAGCCCAACATAAGCCATCAAATTTTGTCACACCTCTTAAGCAACTTTACTAATTTTATGAAAAAAGATAACGAGTTGAAATTGAATCGTACTTCAAGCATGGCCTATCCCCTATTAATTAGGAGTATAAACCATCAAATTTAGATTTCAATCTCCACTTAATTACCATAATCATATGTAAATGAAGAGGTAATTAGTGAGCATATGAACAAGCATAGTCTATGTGGTGTCAACACTATAAGCTATTGAACTCAATAATGAACACAAAAATCATAACCATCAACATGAATTAAATCACAAAAAGAGATCATGAATAAACAAGTATATTGAAACTACATGAATAAAGAGAGCTTCATTATCCCTAAGTTGTAGGGATTTAGCCTCTCATGTTTGTTATTTTAACAGCAAATGTAGTTTGCAACATGAAAGAAATAAAAGAAAATGCAAGCTAAATAACTAAAACTACAACTAATCTACTCGCATAAAAGAAAATAAAATGTAAATAAAAGACGACAAATTAAGATTGCATTAAAACGAGAGATTACAAAAACAAATGGCTAAGAAGCCATGGAAGAAAAATAGAGGTTTTTATTTCAGCCTCCAGTCTAAACTAAAATCCAAGATGCGTTTTACATTAACATACATGAGTTATTTATACATGACTAAACCCTAATTCACTTTTTGCGTGCTACCAAGAATGCCCCCTCCTTAAGCTTCATTTTGCCTTTAGCAATAATGATTCATGAAGCCATAATTTTTGTCTCCACTAAAGAAGGAGGGAGAGAGAGTGGGGTCCTCCATTAATCCTTTATTTGAATTGATTCCCTTTTCATTGATTGATTTCCCTTTTCATTTTTTGGGCAAGGCATCGATTTCCTCCTTTCTCCTTTGTATGCATATATATCTTTATGAAGTCCTCTTCTACATGCATCCAATTTCTGCAAAAATATAAAAAATGTCCAAGTAAACATTCTCAAAATAATACAAGCACAAAAATGAACATTTTCCCCTATATGATGATAAATGCGTGATATTTTGTAATCGATTCAATTATTGTTTAAACATGATAAAATACCCCTATATGACATTTATTAGCATAAAAAAGAATAAATATGTGAATATAAATGTGCATTTTTACATGCACATCATCTTCCTTTTCAGGTTTGGAGGTTTCTTTGGGTTTAATGGAGGGTGCGAATAAAGCTTACTCGTTGGAGACAGGTTATAAAATCATATTTGAGGAACATTTACATAGACAACAAAATACTTCATGGAACGTCTTAATAGAAAAACGAAGAAAAACACGATGATGGTACTGCAGAAGATCATGGAGAATCTGGGGCTCATGGTTCTGATTGTCCAGATGCATTGATTGGATCAGAAATATATGATCAAGATGGGCAGCGTTCTAACAGTGCATATCTTATTGACATGTTGGACGGAATGATGGTATTATCCTCTTATATGCTACAATTGAGAAGCATGTTAATATTCCGGATCTGTGTTGGTGTGTTGTGCATTATATATAAACCTGTAGTTGCTCTATATCGTTCAGAATGTTGATATTTACTTTTGTTTGGAACTCTTCTTTGATAGATGTAAAGTTGATGTATCTGTTGTATTGATTGGTTTTTTAGTTTGTGTAAAGGGAATATGCATAATGTTGTGATATGTTTGACAACTGTTAATGTGAAAATACTATGCAAGCTGTGATCTTTATTCTTGTCTACTTTAACTAACAAAATTTTGATGTTCTTCTTATCTTTTGTTACTGTTGTCACGACAGAGTAAAAGCTACTTATGTACATCTTAATAGTCAAATAAAATTCATATAAAATCGTATTGAAATATTAGAAAAAAAAAATCTTACAATCACTGTTTTATGTGACATTTCCGGAAATCCCTGTTCTGCAGCACCCATGTTTTACACAATATTTGAGGAACAACAATTCACGCGCAAAGCGAGTGCCACCGTCACGTGCGAAGCGCGTGCCATTACACTCGTAGTTAATAAAATAAGAGCTTTTAGAGAAACCGTATGAGCAGGAAGCCATACATGCATGAAGTCGGCACAAATTACGAATTTAGGTAACGCAAACATAAAAAATGATTTTCTTTGTAATGATAGCTGCTTGTAATGCATTAGAAAGAATCTGAATTTTAATAACCGGTTATTTCCAACTATTTAAGTCAAAAATAAAACAAACTCAAATCATTTTAAACAACAGATTATTATTTTTATTACTATGGAATTAAAGATAGGAACATAGAATCACAGACAGATCACGGACATAGAAAAGAAAAATATCTCGCAGTAGAATAAATAAATTATAATAATAATTCATGAAGCTGCTAAATACAAAATTTTAAAACTTATACATAATACCAGAGTTACAAGAATCAAAAAAAGTAGAAGTCTAATACATAAAATTTTCTAATACTACTGATTGGGATGGAAACAACTAAAATAGAAAAATAGACACAGACACATCTTTAACAAGTCTTTAGCTATAAAAGGTGCAATCTCAGTATTGTGGTACTTGGTTTGACCCAAACATAAAGTAAAGTAAAACACGCGAGTTAGAACTAACATTCTCGTGTGAATCAACTCAAATGGAATGTTCAACGAAATACATCCTATAATGATGTATTTTAACGACCTCAAACATAAAGTAAAGGATGTTTGGGATTTACATCCTCTAAGGATCCATGGAACTATATACATGTAATACAATAAGATATTATAAAAGTGTCTAGCAGTAAATATAGTATTGAAAATAGCATAAAAAAGATTACATTTTTAACCTTACACGGTTTATAAATGTTATCGTGCATATTGCATATAAAACACCAGTAAATAGTCAATAGTTAGGGATATGCTACGATACGACAACGTCAAATGAAAATTGTAATAGGATCAATCAGGATAATATGACAAGACACACCAGACAATATCCATGGTAAGATTCTACTAGATTGCGGACCCAAGCTGGTGGTAATGCATAACCGCAATTAGCACCCACCTCGAACAACACTCCCATAATCATAGGATGCTGTAATAATCCATTTTATAATGATTGGATATTTAAATATTAATCGTTAATTATTCAATTAGCATCTCCAAAATGATTTTTTTACAGATGATTGAATTAGGACTTAAGACCAGCTCCATTGAGTCTGGATTGTGTGTTACATGAGGAATAAGCATATGTATCACTACATTTCAATTTCGGACCAGTTGGCGGTCATAACGATCTCGAGATGAGCGTAAATTATCGTTTCAGAGGCATTATGTACGATTGCAATGAAATTTATACTTTTGGAATTGTCATAGTGAGTTGTTGAATGTCGTCAAGTTTCGTAACGAACAGATGTACCATTCAATGGGGTGTAAATTTAACGTGTGTCAATTTCTATAAGAAACAGACATTGTATTCGAGCTTTAAAAGCGAACTTCCACATACGACCGAGTAAGGTCACGGAGCTAATGCCATTGAAATTGTATGGTTCGTTACATTCACAAAAAGTATAATGTTCGATATGTTTGGAGTTCGGGGCATTTTGGACTTAGTGAATAGTGTTTTGAAGGAGACTATATAAGAAACGCCTTCTCTTCACATTAGATCCCAAGCTTCCATTCATCCATCAATGGCCGAAATTGATTGAATTGGTTTGTCCACTTTTAGCCAAAACCCTTAAACATGAAAGTTGTTCGTCTCGACAACATGAAATCAACGACACCAGGCGCTCATCGTTTGGACATCGTAGTTGGCTGGATTCCATTTACTTTTTTCGCTTGTTGCGCCTTCATCATTTAGAATCAGCTCTTGACACTAAAAAGAAAAATGTAGAGGGATGAAAACGAAGAGAAGATGCTGGTTTCAGGTTAATTGGAGTTCGTATGAGAGAGAAATCTGCATTTTAGTGATTTTGACTTTTTGGGTTTTTTCAGCGAAGGGAGCATGGCCGGACAACGATATTTCTCGCGAAGGTAGCCTGGAAGAAGGCGCTTCAGATGGTGGTGGTTTGGTGTCGGTCCAAGGTGCGAGGTGGTGGCAGCGGCGAAAAGAAGGCGGTGGGTTTGGGTGTTTAGTAGAAACGTGATTTGAGGGAAGAAAAGGCATCAAGCGCGGTTCGATTATGTCGAACCAAAAAAGGGGGCACAAGCCCGGTTCGACTATGCCGAACAGGAAGGGGGACGATCCAGAAATGTGAGCAGCGAAGGTGAATCGCGTAGGCTAATTGCATTTTAATTACGTATATATATATATATGTTATTGTAGTGACACTTATATCTTTTGCTTACATTATCAGATTCAAATGCGGTTTCGAGCATTGGACTCGTATGGATGAGCTCTACGCTATGGAGCAACTTTGCACTAATTTGGTTGAGGTGAGTGATATCATCTCTCACTATACTACAGTTGTAATATAAAATGCTATTGATGTTTATGTGTGATTTCTAACTATAAAATGGAATATCTAGGATAGGGAAACCTAGTAATTAGTAAAGAAAATGAAATAAGTAGTGATTTAACTTGATTTGATATGGACAACACATTTTAATTGTTTCTACGCTATTATGCGCCATCATACATCAGTTTGGTACTATCGCAAGACTTGGGCGATATGGACGTATATTATATCCTGATTGCTATATGTAGGTTCTAATTGACCTATTATGATCGTTTTAGATGTTGTATGCTAGTTTAGGATTTGTATGACTATTAGTTTCATGGTTGACTTGTTTGATTAGTTTAGTCTAAAACATCATTCGTAAGGAACTTAGTAGTAAGAAATATTTCGTTTGTTAGAGTTTGGGTGCTTAACGATCCGATGCACATGTTGGTATATCTTGATTGCATGCACAAGGATTGTAGACTCGAATGGACGAGATATATTCTTGACAGAGCGTCATAGCGCATGGATGGATTCGACGATAGAGCAGTACTGGAGCTCGACATCAGATCTGAAGACTTGGATTGAGCAAAGAAGTTGAAGAACGAAGTTGGTTCGACCACGTATAAATTTACGTAGTCGATCCAGAGTCGGTTCAACCAAGTCTGGGCTGGCTATGCCGATCCGGATCGGTCAAATCCGGATTGGCTATGTCGATCTGAATATAGGTGACCAAGTCCAGATCAATTATATCTATCTAGATCCGATTCGACTATATCGAACTGGAGGTTGGCCGATTCAGGGAAAGGCAACGTGATGGTATCTCAGGGGTATAAGTTCTTCATGATGACGTTTCTCTTTGGCGATAAGATGGTTTTCACAACAAATGTCAGACGTTTTCCTTGGGTGCGTATTTAACCATTTTTGGTTAAATGCATGATCAGAGTAGCCATTATCAATTACTATGAAGTAGTCGTTATCGTTTACTATTGTTATTGGCCATTTTGGCCAATTTGACATTGACGACAGTGCAATTTCAAGGAGCATGATATAATGGTTCGTTCGATAGCAATTTCGATATGAAGACTCTTTGATTTTGACTTTGGCTTGAAACGAGATGTGGTACTTCTATGCAGTGGGCGACAATGACTCCAGGATGGGGAGCAAGCTACTGCAATGGATTGCTTTTCCCTAAGATGCGGAAAAGATGACATTAAGCTGTATTGAGGTTCCAGCTAGATAGAGCGAGATGCGAGATACTAGATGATATCCTATGACAAATGATTACCGTCGGGGATAATACGCACATTGAGATGACTTTAAAGGGGTGTCTTACAAGTAGTCTAGAGATGAATTCTACTACGGATAATGCGTGCCATGAAGTTATTAACATTCGAGACTTTGGTACGCCCTTGGGAGAATGGCATAAGATGGGATTAGAGTCATTTGATGTTTTAAACCTGATCTATCCAAACCTCAGAGCCTATTGATGTTGTGAACTGTTTAAGGCTAACCACTAGAGTCTGTTGATATTTTAACCTAGTGGTTGATGTGGAAATAGTGTAGTAGAGTCAGTTGACGTTTTCGACCTAACAGTGCTTTGATGGATTGGGTGACTAAAGTACCGAATGTCCTATGCTTTACGCATTGAGTGAGTGAATGTGAGGATTGTTAATGGATGTTATGGATGTTTACTTATTTATCACAATTTGATGCTTTGGCATTTATCACAATTTTTCTACTTAATGTTTATCACAGTATAACATATATCGATTGTCATGTGTTAAATATATATGGGCAGGGGTAGGGCATGTATCATTCTCCATACCCGTAACAACCCAGATTTTTAATATTGAACATTTAATTAATGTAAATATTTAAAACGGTTAGTTGAAATCAATTTAAATGAGAATTTGGATGTCACGTGTTTAGTTTGAAGCTATTTAAAACTCTATTTGAATATGTATGTTAATAATAATTTATTATCAATAGACTTGATCATTTTGAAATCGATATATATTTTATCATATTTGATTTAAACTGTGAAAATAGCCAATTTTCAAATGACCTCGGATTTCAATGAAACAAATTTTATAAAATTTGGAATGGTTAATTGTTTTATGATTTCAAGTTTTGTGTCAATTGGAGTTGTTGTGAGATCGTGCGCGATATAAACGTGTATCGATTTACGGTTTGTAATTAAAATAGTTGTTTTTTGCAAACAGACTCGAAATTCGACGAAACCAGTTTCATCGGGTCTGGAATATTATTGTTGAATTTCAAATTTCACAGCAGTTAGGTTTAGTATGTGTTCGTGAGAGCTATAAACGTAAACGATAAATATATACGAATATCACATCATAAAATTCAACTATATAATATCCTATACATCATAAACCCTAAAGGAATTCATAGCTACCACTTCGAAACCAACGACCCTCATCTCACCACAAACAACACCTTCGATCTCCTCCGTACGACGTCTGTTGGAAACAGGATCTGAAGGCAACCTATTCTCGTTGAAGAGGGCAATGTGTGGCCGAAGGTGCTGGATGTCCAATGGAACGTGGTGGTCGGAATATTGCTTGAATTAGCAATTGGTTTTGTGGTAAATTTCGGAGCTACAGGGGTTGATAGAGGTTTGGACCTAGGGGGCTCAGAGGTGTGTGGTTAGGCAGTCGAAGGGGTGGTGGTTGATTGGGTTCTGATCGCCATTGGCGGTGGAAAATGTCGGTTAAAGGTTGCGTGTTATGGGTTCGAACATGAACCTGGAAGAAGAACAAGGAGTCACAATTTTGGAGGGAATCAAAGGCAGGTTAATTAACATCAACCGTGGATTAAGATTAATTACTTAGTAATTAACTTAGTTAATGACAATTTAATTATATTCAAACTTGTAACAAGCATAATTTATCTGTACGATGTCGGATTGAGGCGAAACAAGTTCCATTGGAATTGTACCTTTGAATATTGTGCATTCTAATTGGATTGGAGTGCTTTGGAGCTAATTGAATTTTTTTATCTAATTTCAAATGCTCGTTTGAAATTAGAAAAAAAGGCATGAAATCATCAGATTGGAATTGATGATGAGTTAACTCTCACTCTCTTTGGAATACTGCTGAATAATGTTATTTCATATAATAATATTCATTGATGTTAGTAGTTAAATTGTGCTTTTCAATGTTTTGGATGATTCATTGCTTTATTTATCTAAAAATGATTTATTGCATTATTGGTGATTGTCGATATTATATTTTCATCCGTGAACGGATGACCTTTGATACTACCTACTTTTAAGAGTAAGATTCATCTTAAATGAATAAGATTAGAATTTCACTTTCATATGCATATATAAACTGGTATATGAGCTATAATGTAGGGGGACGGGTTAGAGGGATCCACCACGATTCCACAAATATTTTGGATGTTACTTGCTTTCATATTATTCAAATATGAACTATTTAACCTAAGTAACATTAAAATCTGATTTGATTGCTGTTTATTGAATTCAACACTGATGTGCTATTAATCAATAAACTGTATTGATTAAGTGATTGGCAGTAACTAATGGCCTAAAATCCATCTTTTAAGACAATGATTCACCGTCAGAAGAATTGGCTAAGTTGAAGTTATAAAATTTATTTGTATAAATGAAGAAAGGTTTTAAATTTTATTTTACATAAGTTATGTAAAATAGAGGTTTTATAGGTAAATCAATATTTATAATAGAATTTTACAAAGAAAATTATAAAATGATTTATATAGCAAATTCCTATGTTTTAAATAAGTTTTATAAGCAAGTAAGTTGGAAATTAACCTAAGGGTCAATAGTCTGAAATACTTGTTTTTAAGGAAACAATTAAGTGAGATTATGTTTAATTAATTATTTTATTAAATAAATTTAAAGGGAATGATTAATAGAAATCAGTTAGCAAGTTAACTATGTTTCCAAGTTGACTAAGCAATTATTTTTAATTGAAATTGGTTATTAAATTAATTTGTTTCTAATTAATTTAATAGAAATAGTTTTAACAAATAGTTGTTTAAACTTAATAAGATTTCTTAAAAGTTAATTAATCTTTTAATTAACTGTGTATACGGAAAATTATTAAGTTGATAGTTATTTATAAAGTTAGTTATTATTCTGATAACTTTTATAAGAGAGATTAACTATTTTATTTTATTTTAGTGAATAAGGAAGTTAACTACTTTGCTTTAGTTAATGTTGAGGTTAATTATTATTTTAATTGATAATAATTAAATTGGTTACCTTTTAAATTGGAATTCATTCAAGGAAGTTATCAAGTTTGTAATGAGCTTTTAATTGAATTTTGTAAAAGGTTTTATAAAGGGATTTCATAATAAATCCAAGTTTTATAAACAAAATTTATAAAAGAAATTTAAAGCTAATGTAATGGTTTTAAATGACAAATCACTTAATAATTAAATTAAGTAAAAGTGATTCTAATTGAAAGGTGATTTTCAAAAATGCAAAGAGTGTTTTTTAAAGACCATATTTAGATTGAGTGGTAAATGTAACTAACTATGAAATTTACTAAAACTTGGGTTTTGCATTAACAAATTGCTAGTTATCTTGAAGATAAGAATGTTGTCGAGTCAAGATCTAAGAGGTAAATAAAAATACTCCAACTTGGACGACTTCATTATTATCCAAGAGATTATACTGGTTTAAAATCGAAAGTGGATATCAAAATTAAATTATTATTTCCATAAGTAAAGTTTTAAAACTTTATTTTGCAAAGTTTAGATGTTATATGAAACTATTTGGTTCTATAATAAACGATGTATCGCATGACATCATTAGCAAAATAGGATGTGTGATAATATTTATACCATTCGGTTAAGTATATAATGTTATTTTCCAAAGTAGGAAAAATAATATGGTTTTGTTAATACGCTTATCCTAAAGGGATAAGTGTATGGCTATTTTTTTTCAAAGTAACAGAAATAAGAGATTTGTGAATATACTTATTCAGTTAAGATAAGTATATGGAATTGATTTCTAAGAATCGGTGAGATGATTTTTGTAACACCCCACCTCCGCTAGGGTCACTCACAAAGGGAATGCACTAGTTTTGGAGGAGCGTTATCGAGGTAAACAAATACAGAAATATTACAAGACAGAACGTAAATAAAACAGCGGAAGAATCAAAAGATAAATTTCATTACTTTCAAAATAGTCAAAACCTTTTTCATTCAAAGTACCAAATAGCCAAAGTCATTATTTTCCATTACAACAAATTTTGTCTTGCATAAACAAAGAAGCATAAACTTAAAACATCAAAAGTAGCTTAATTCCCCAAAGGTAGCAGAAATGCGGCCATAGCATAGCTCAAGATCAAACCGTACATGAGCTGAACCGAAAGCAAGCGAAATCCAAGCTAAGTGCTAGAGTTTCCTCCCTGAGAACCTAGGGGGTGGGGGGGGGGAGGGATGAGGGAAACAGAAGAAAAAGAGGCGAAAGAAAACAGGTCAGTCATAAAGACTGGTAAGTCCAATGACTTTCAACATAAAAACAGATAAAGGTAACATGACATGTATCAACTGAAAGTAAACATACGGATGATGACAAGATGGGCAAGATAGACTAAGATAACATGATAAATCAAGTACAACATCACGTATTCAAGGTTCGCTGCATCAACTGTACTAGGATCCCAAACCCATGTCTTATATTAATCATGAAATGATCCCATGGCCCAATATCACGAATGACCCATTACTGGGTCCAACGGAACGATCCACTACTCGATCGGCTCCCTACAAGTTCTAGCTCGTCATGTGTCTCTGTGTCATACGCCCCTATCACGGATGTAGTCACCTGTGCTAGGTCCACCAAAGGGTGTATCAAGCCCTATGGTGCCAACCACCGACACGAATCAAGAATGCACAGATAAACCTACTGATGCCCAATGCCTGCTTTTTCAACTCCGGACCACGTGCACGACCATAGCCCGCCTGAACCTACACTGGCGCACCAACACAGCCGTCGTTTTGGTCGCTTACAATCAGCCCAGTAATCGTGCCCTACCCTGCCTAGTCCCAGCGTACCATGATACATCTAGTGGGTTACTGCTGAAACGGACCACGTAACTAGGGTTTCCGTCCAATAGGTTAAGTGTTGTCATTTAAATTCGTGACTTAACCCGTATTAGTCTAGCATGTCAAGTTGGTTAAGTGTTGTCATTCAAGTTCGTGACTTAACCCACCTACGAATCATGTATCAAGTTGGTTAAGTGTTGTTTTACATGTTCATGACTTAACCCTATCATGTGGCATTAATTCATTAATGCACCCCAACCTCTCACATCCGACCTGTTGTTGTGGTCACTGGATATGCCGGGCGGTTCCGGGCAGAATTACACCACAACTCAGTCTGACCTCGGGTTTTCAAGTGCGACATGACCAACTGCCCACATTGGATCCTATTGTTTGCAGTAACTGGATTTGTCGGGCGTTCGAGGCAGAATTACACTGCAAACTCAACCCAACCTCAAGTTGGCCATTTTCAAGTTCATTCTAGTGTCATGTCCATGTTCAAGATTCATGTCAAGTTCGTGTCAAGTTTCATGGATAAGTTTCATGCCCACATCCGGATTCAAGTTATAACAATGTTCATGTTTCAAGTTTTGCCTATAATCAAGTTCATAATTCATGTTCATAACCAATTCATGTTTTGCCTAATCTACCCAAATCGTATTCCCATCGCATGTAAACGTGAATCGATCTATACTACAAATAAATCCAAATCCCGAAATAAAGGGAATAACATCAAAACTATGTTAGGCAAAAAGGGATGAGCATAAAGCGATAAAAAGGGATTGCAAGACTAGCATTATATAACTTGAGATAATTGGTTACAACATCACTAGCATATAGTTTCAAATCTAGCAAGATAAGGCGATAGTCATGATAAAAGTTGACATAAAAGAATAGGCATGCAAGAGCAAGACAAATACAAGGATAATGGATCCAATGGCTTTGGTGTACATAATAGCGAATAAAATAAGCAAGTCACACCCTAGGTATGAGATCCAACAACTGCAAATTCCGTGTACAACATGGGATTCAACTATGGGCATGAACAATCAACTATAATAGTCTTAGGCAATTAACCCCAGTAGTCATAGTCATGGTCATAGGCAGAAATCTCATAATTATGAACCATAAGCGATTAATCACAATAGTCATGGATAATTATCCAAAATAATTCTAGGCAAATAGTCATAGGCAATTAACAGTAATAGTTTCAAAGTCATGGTCATAGATAATAGCCTTATGTTCATAATCATAGGTAATAATTCTCATAGTCAAGAGTCATAGGTGATTAGCCACCATTGTCCTAGTCATAGTCATAGGCAATAGTCTTATGTCCACTGTCATAGGCATAGGCATAGTCTTATCTTCACATTCATAGGCATAGTCTTATGTTCTCAGTCATAGGCATAGGCGTAGTCTTATGTTCACAGTCATAGTCCTTGGCCATTAACAGTAGTTTCAACGTCATAGGCATGGAATAGGCCCAAAGCAATATTCACGAAAGTCAAGATCTAAGATGAACAAGAATAGATATGAATCAATTACCATACGTAGATCCAATTCCAATTTACAACATGGATATTAAGTTTACATCTTTTATCTAAAAGTAACTTGAACTTACAGATCGTGGTCTAAGGAATTTTGATGCAGAAGTCAAGTCTAGAAATTTGTCGTTGAATTATTGAATCGTTGAATCTTGCTTTGATTGTAGAAGCAAATCCCCAATTCCTAGCCGTGGTCTTTAAGAAAATATCTTTGTGTTTTATTTTTAATTTAATTTAGAGAAAGGAGAAGAAGCCATGATCATCAAGAGTTTGAGCAGCACAAGGTTAGAGAAGAATGGTGTAAAGAGAATGAGGCTAGGGGGTTATTTATATAGAATTTCAATTTAATTTTAGCCCTCGATGAAGCTAGAGTAAATCAAGGCCATCCATCTCAAGAGAAGCCAATCAGAAAGTGACAAGTTAGCCCTAATGACACAGCGGAGCTCAGAAATTCGACCAGAACCCGACCAGGCCAGCCAGGGCCTGACCAGCAGGTTTTCTGCTCATCCTGGGCGCACCTGCCAAGTGCGCACTTCCCAAGTGCGCTAGTGCAATTTTGTTCTGGCGCACTTCCCAAGTGCGCCAGTGCATTCTGGACGGTTTCTGGTTTTTCTGCCTAACTTCGTTCATCCATATCTTCTTCGTACGTTATCCGTTTTACGCAAACTCTGACTCTATTTCAAGCAGAATTTCCAGACGAACGCAATGCCATAACTCGTTTCCCTTGATTCTTATTTTAAAATCTAATTATACCCTGATTTCTAGTTTTAACATGTTATTAAAATTCGGGTTGTTACATTCTCCCCTCCTTAAAGGATTTCGTCCCCGAAATCTTCAAGTTAAGAAGAAGGCATCCTATCATCCAATCAACCATCTACTCAACCATCATCCACAAGCAACCATTGTCCTTAAAAGATTCCTAATGCTATATGAACATATGCAGAAAGTGTGTGTATATGTTCCTTATCTACTGCAAATGATCAGGCCTGGTTGATCTTCTTAATGCAAAATATGTTTAGTGTCATGAATCCAACATGTATGAAAATAGTCCTAGTCACATAAACACTATATGTGTGCACAAACATCCACCCATATGAAACTTTCACATGATAACACATTCAATTTCATCCATAAACAAGTATAAACACTCATGCATATGCGATATGAAAATGTGTCTGAGCCGATCTAGTGCCTAATGTGTGTTATGCAACCACGAGCAACCACTTGCGACCACTTGCAACCATTTGCAAACATCAACCTTAACATGTTTCAATCACATGTTTACATCCAAAAGGGTTCTACCTAAAGATATAGTCGAATGATAGAAGCGAGTAAAAACTTTGTGCCCATTAGGCAATGCCAAAACTGGAAATCTACATCACATATATACTGATTAGGAGAAGAATTCCCTATGCACCTGCCCCGAAGACCGAAATCAACATCAGACTGATACCGAAAGAATTTCTTAACCCAACCATTACATAAGTTTCTAGAAAACTAAGCACGATGGATTCTCTTCCTAAAAACCAACCCATATCCTATAAAACCCAAAAAGTTTAGTCAATCCAACGAACACCCTCAAGCCCCAACATGTATTACTAACAGATGAGTCAAACTCCCTATGCGGTTTGCAACCGAAACAAGAATGAGAATAGGACCGAGAGGGTATACTTAAAAGATAGCATGCAAGTAAGCTTTACAAGAAAAGAGGGATCAAGGATATACTCTTAAAAAGAGATATGATGCGCGTATCTAGTCTTCAATCTTCTAAGTCACATTTCCTTGAGCTTAACTCCATTGTGCTTTTACCTTTTTATCTTTGTGGATTAAGCCATATCAACAAGTTTCTCATCCTTAGGCTCATTGACAAGTTTCTCGAAAGCTACCTCCACCACACGACAATCCAACATAGCTTGAAACAAGATTAGTCGCAGATGGAACTACTGCGGCTACAGATGGAGAAAAGAATGGAAAAGGGATTCAAACAAGGAAACAAAGGATAGTGCTAATGGCTTTTGGGGAATGGCCTTTTAAATAAAACAAGACTTTTCTTGAAAAATGCTTCTTTGTAAACGGTTTTTGAAAATAGTTTTCAGAAGGTTTTAAAAACTTTTGCCCACTCTGGTAGCCTTCTGCTCTGATACCAAATGTAACACCCCACCTCCGCTAGGGTCACTCGCAAAGGGAATGCACTAGTTTTGGAGGAGCGTTATCGAGGTAAACAAATACAGAAATATTACAAGACAGAACATAAATAAAACAGCGGAAGAATCAAAAGATAAATTTCATTACTTTCAAAATAGTCAAAGCCTTTTTCATTCAAAGTACCAAATAGCCAAAGTCATTATTTTCCATTACAACAAATTCTATCTTGCATAAACAAAGAAGCATAAAATTAATAGTAGCTTAATTCCCCAAAGGTAGCAGAAATGCAGTCATAGCATAGCTCAAGATCAAACCGTACATGAGCTGAACCGAAAGCAAGCGAAATCCAAGCTAAGTGCTAAAGTTTCCTCCCTGAGAACCTGGGGGGGAGGGGGAATGGAAGAAAAAGAGGCGAAATAAAACGGGTCAGTCATAAAGACTGGTAAGTCCAAGTGACTTTCAACATAAAAAAAGAAAAAGGTAACATGACATGTATAAACTAAAAGTAAACATACGGATGATGACAAGATGGGAAAGATAGACTAAGATAACATGATAAATCATGTATAAATCAAGTATAGCATCACGTGTTCAAGGTTCGCTACATCAACTGTACTAGGATCCCAAACCCATGTCTTCTATTAATCATGAAATGGTCCCTTAGCCGAATATCACGAATGACCCATTACTGGGTCCAATGGAACGATCCACTACTCGATCGGCTCCTTACAAGTTCTAGCTCGTCATGTGTCTCTGTGTCATACGGCCCTATCATGAATGTTGTCACCTGTGCTAGGTCCACCAAAGGGTGTATCAAGCCCTATGGTGCCAACCACCGACACGAATCAAGAATGCACAGATAAACCTACTGATGCCCAATGCCTGCTTTTTCAACTCCGGACCACGTGCACGACCATAGCCCGCCTGAACCTACACTGGCGCACCAACACAGCCGTCATTTTGGTCGCTTACAATCAGCCCAGTAATCGTGCCCCACCCTGCCTAGTCCCAGGGTACCATGATACATCTAGTGGGTTACTGCTGCAAACGGACCGCATAACTAAGGTTTCGGTCCTATAGGTTAAGTGTTGTCATTTAAATTCGTGACTTAACCCCTATTAGTCTAGCATGTCAAGTTGATTAAGTGTTGTCATTCAAGTTCGTGACTTAACCCACCTACGAATCATGTATCAAGTTGGTTAAGTGTTGTCTTACATGTTTATGACTTAACCCTATCATGTGGCATTAATTCATTAATGCACCCCAAACTCTCACATCAGACCTGTTGTTGTGGTCACTGGATATGCCGGGCGGTTCCGGGTAGAATTACACCACAACTCAGTCTGACCTCGGGGTTTCAAGTGCGACATGACCAAATACCCACATTGGTTCCTATTGTTTGCAGTAACTGGATTTGCCGGGCGGTTCCGGGCAGAATTACACTGCAAACTCAACCCAACCTCAAGTTGGCCATTTTCAAGTTCATTCTAGTGTCATGTCCCTGTTCAATATTCATGTCAAGTTCGTGTCAAGTTTCAAGGATAAGTTTCATGCCCACATCCAGATTCAAGTTATAACAATGTTCATGTTTCAAGTTCTGCCTATAATCAAGTTCGTAATTCATGTTCATAAACATTTCATGTTTTGCCTAATCTACCCAAATCGTATTCCCATTGCACATAAACGTGAATCGATCTATACTACAAATAAATCCAAATCCCGAAATAAAGGGAATAACATCGAAACTATGTTAGGCAAAAAGGGAAGAGCATAAAGCGATAAAAAGGGATTACAAGACTAGCATGATATAACTTGAGAGAATTGGTTACAACATCACTAGCATATAGGATTTCAAATCTAGCAAGATAAGGTGATAGTCATGATAAAAGTTGACATAAAAGAATAGGCATGCAAGAGCAAGCCAAATACAAGGATAATGTATCCAATGGCTTTGGTGTACATAATAGCGAATAAACTAAGCAAGTCACACCCTAGGTATGAGATCCAACAACTGCAAATTCGATGCACAACATGGGATTCAACTATGGGCATGAACAATCAACTATAATAGTCTTAGGTGTTGTATATAACAGTGTTGTATACACAATTATATGATTTTAGTTTGATGATAACAACCAAATATATTTTATTATTGATTGTGTTTGTAACTGTACTGGTATATATACATCACAAACAGAAATATAATATTTATATTTAAACAAAATACGACTGTACAGACATTCATATATTCATACAGTATTTTATTTAAATTAAATAATATATTTCAAACATTCAAACATTACAACTATTTATAACTCCACTATTTACAAATTCACTCAAATATTTTTGAATATTTCGACATGACACATCACACATGAAAGAATTCAAATAAAAAACAGACAGATTGAATTGAACACAATAAAATAATATTTTATTTCAACCAAATCTGTTTATTACATACAATCAGTACAATTCTTTCACAGAAGTTCATTACAGTTCATTCAGTACTTATACAATCACTTTATACATTGACACTATCACTCAGTTAACATTTCAAATACAGACACACACTAACACTGTTCTTGTCTTCATCTTCAATCTTCTGTCTTCACAGCCTTCAGTTAGTCCTGTCTTCATACCTGTCACAAATAGAAAAACATACACAGTAAACTGCAACCAAAATAAAATTAAATGCAAACAAATAAAATTTTATTTTTAAAATTTTATTTGCCTCAGAATTACGGTGTGTTTCTCATCATTTTCCTTGACTTTGGTTTGATATGCAGTGACAAGAAAATTTGTCTGATGGCTGCATGTACACACGTGTATAAATATACACGTGAGCACTGCCTCGCCAAGCAGCAAGCAACTGAGGAGTAGCCACAAGGACCATCTCGACTCAGTGCAACAACAAAACAAAGTCAACACAGCAAATTATGGTCCAAATCAAAAGTCAAGATACAAGGCACGAGTGATCGAGCAAAAGGTCAAAGCATATTTTTCAGGTTACATGGTAACAGCAACATAAGTGGAGCAAGTGCAAGTTTCAGCTTAACATAGTCAAGATGTACATGCAGTTTTTAAAGTGGTGTTTTGGCAAATCAGATTACACTCAGCAAGGTGCAAGAACAAATACAAGTGATTTTAGATGGCAGTAGTTCAGCATGTATATGGCAGCAATACAATTAAGGACATGGTGCAATACATGCCAGATCACAGAAGTACATGCATGGTGGCCCAAGCACACAATGCAGCAACAAAACCAAGTAGCTAAGCAATGGTTAAATCAAGCAAGTGCCAAACAGCATGATCAACAAATTTGAATAAAAGCATGATCTGGGTGAACAAGTCACAGTGGTTGAGCTACTCAAATATAAGGAACAATGAATAGACATGGTGCAGCTACAAGGTGAGACAACAGCAAACATGCATGGTACATGTGAATAGATATAGCACAAAAGTTGCAGCATAGAAAAGTAAGGATACAAAACAGTAATACATGGTCAAATAAGGTGGTGCAAACAAACTTGATTCCAAAAAGTTACTTGCACATGTTTAAGGCAGTAAAACAGTCAAGTAGTATCAAACAAGTCAAAGGCAGTATCATATTCAGCACCAAGAAATCAAAACATGCCGCACAACACAAATGATTCAACACAATATACATCAAGTCGAGCACATTATTTACTGGTTCTAAACACAAGTCATGTACTCAAGCAAGTACAGTATAGTGAAGTAGCAAAAAGGGTGCAGCTTGGATGACATACTACAACAAGTTAAGATTGGTCAAAAATAAGCACATTTCAATGTCAAGTACACGCAAGGGGCCACAAATTAACAAAGTGATCAATAGCCTGAATGCAAGTACTACAGGGGAGACCAAGTTCAAAACAATGGTACAACACTTCAAATCCTAGAAGGATGTACACACATATGGAAATAATGCAAAACAGTTTGGAGTAGCTAAGTATTAAAGCCCAAAGCGACAACATGCAAAACAGGAGTTGCAAGCAGGATAATCTTAGAGAAGGCACAACATACACGAATGTATATATGCTGACATGATGATGCAAGACAAGTTCAAATGGATCAAGTCAAAGACAGTTAACATATGCAACTACAGTGTTGTGATGGAGGATGTTAAGGATAATGATGAAATAAGCCTACATGTAGCATACAAGTTATTCAAGTCATGATGCAACTTTCAGGTCAACGTGGAAAATGTTTCCAGAAAAATAGTTTTTCAAAGCTTCAATAATATTCAAAATATATTGCCACAAAAATAGGGATATTTCAAAAGATCAATTCAAAGTCTAGAATCAGCATATATACGAGTATAAACCCATAAGAATAGGACATCTTTCTCAATCAAATGCAGACCAAACAAGTATATGGTTCAAGTACAAGTACAAGGAAATATCAAGCATAGTATCAGTTTTAAGGAGCAGTTTTTGGAACTTACCATTATTTTTTAATGACTAATTCAAACCATGAACACACAAGTTTAGAATGTTTGAAAAATTCAAACTCCAAAAATTCAAGCCGTGGATTTAAAAGCCCAAGCTTTATATTCATTCAATCCAAAAATTCGAAGAAATCCCAAAAATCATCCGAAGAAATCAACGCAGCAAATTAGGGGAAAATCAAGACCAAATCTATTAACGAAATCAGAGATAATTTCGGACTTGAAACCCTATTTAACACCTACATCATCATCGGCATGAAATTCATCCAAGTTCAAGCACAATCAAAGAGAAGTTCGATTTAAAAATCATACCAGAGGACAAGTCAGAAACTTGGATCCGAATCGAAGCATCTGAAAGCAACATCAAAATCGAGCATCAGAGAATCGCACTCCATCACTCAAACGCAAATATTTGGGGGAAGATTGAAGAAACCCTAGGAATTTCTCAATAGTCGCCGCCATTTTTAAGAAAAGAGATCGGGAAAAAATAAAGTGGTGAAGCAAATACAAGGGGCCGACCAAACTTTGTTTTAAAAGGAGGATGACCCATTTATTTTAATTCCTGAGGGTTTTGAATTTGTTTTTTAAATTTGTTTTTGTTTTCATCTTTATATTCAAGTTGTAATCAAATCAGAGTTTACTAGTTTGTCTTCAAAACTAGGGAGACGAATTACAGGGTTTGTAATTCGGGGAAATCTAGTTTTGGGGATAAAAACTAGTGCAGGGTTTTGAGCGTAGGGTTAAGAACAGTTGGGAGAGAGTGTCGCGAGTTTACAGGGGATTGTAAGCGTAGAGATTGTTTTAACTCCTAGTAGAAACCTTGGGGAATGCAGCCGTAGGCAGGGTTTTGCCGAAGCTGGGTAAATCTGTGTGTTATTTATTTTCCGCATTTACTCTGATTATTATCTGTGCTGTGATTATTTAATTACTCTGTGGAAATCTGCAATAAACACTATTCACCCCCTCTAGGGTTAATTTAGATCCTACAAGTGGTATCGGAGTAGGTATTTTTTATTTTATTTTAACTCTAGAGTCATGAATCTGTCCAATAACGCGTTTTCTGAGGGTCAGTCCATAGCTAGGCCCCCAATGTTTAATGGAACTGATTATGCATATTGGAAAGCTAGGATGAAAATTTATTTGAGTTCAGTCGACTATGACGTGTGGGATATTATTGAAATGGGTTATAGATCCCCCACTGTTATAGTTAGTGGTGTTGAAATTCCTAAATCAAAAGACAAGTGGGATGCAAATGATAAAAAATTATTTTCAACTAATGCCAAAGCGATGAATGCTTTAATCTGTGCTCTTGAAAAAACTGAATTTAATCGAATTTCTCATTGTGAGACTGCGCAGGAAATATGGCATACGTTGGAGGTCACACACGAAGGTACATCTCAATTGAAGGAATCTCGTCTCGCTCTTCTCAGCAACGAATATGAAAATTTCTCTATGCAACGAGATGAAGATATAAAAGAGATGTATGGACGCTTCTCGTCACTAGTCTACAATGAAAAAGCTCTTGGCAAGACCTATACCGAAGTGGAATTGATCAGAAAAATATTGAGAGTGCTACCGATGAATTTTGAAGCTAAGGTGACGGCGATACGAGAATCAAAAGATCTGAATAAAGTAAGCATGGAAGAGTTGATTGGAAATCTGATTACTTACGAGATGGAGTTAAAAGCAAGAGAAGAATGAAAGGATTCTAAATCAAAGAAAAAGACGATCGCTCTAAATAATTCTGTTGAAAGTAATGATGATGATCCCGCTGAAGAGCTAGCCATGGTTTTAAAAAAGTGGGCCAAAGGAAAATACAAACCACGAAAGAAGAATTCAAAAACCGACAAGTCTGAAAGTTCAGATAGTTCAGACAATGAAGTGTCTTGCTACAATTGCAAGAAACCCGGACATATCAAACCAAACTGCCCACATCTTAAAAATGAAAAGAGGAAGAAGTTCAGAAGGAAGAAGAAGGCTTTTGCTGCTACATGGGATGACGAGGAAGGAGAAGAAGTTTCTGAAAGTGATGAGGAGGAAGCTAACTTGTGTCTTATGGCTCAATCTGATTCGGAAGGTAGTGAAGAGGATTCTAGTGAGGTAACGAATTTTACCTATAAAGAATTAATATTAATGTGTCACGACCTCACAAAAACCATTGATTCTCTTGAACTAAAAGTTAAGAAATTAAAATCTGATAGGTCAAAACTAGTTTATGAAAATAACAATTTAGAAAGAAAACTTGAAAAAGTTAAGAATTCACCGGTTTCAGAATGCGAAAAATGTCAATTTTTGAGTAACGATTCTTTGAAATTCAAAACTGATTTTGAATTACTTAAAAGTGAAAACGTGATTTTGAAAAATGAAAATCGTGATTTTGAGAAGGAAATTGAAAAACTTAGAGAATCTGAAAAACTTGATTTTGAAAAGCGAAAACAATTTGAAATTGAAATTTCCAAGTCCAATGCTAAAATCAAAGCACTTGAAAATGAAAATTTGATTTTAAAACAAACTGATACTGAAAAAAGGAAAATCGCTATTAATCGTTGTTTAAATTTAATAAAAGAAAATAGCGATCTTAAATTTAAAATTCAACGACTTGAGTCAGCTTTGACTAAATTTTCTAAAGGAGAGAAATCGTTGAATATGTTGTTAAAAAATCAATTTTTTGCTCAGAATAAGAAGGGACTTGGTTTTGAATCTGATCAAGTAGAAAAACAAAATTTTAATGATTTTAAAAATCCTTCAATTGGCTTTGGAAATGATTAAATTGAATTTTTGAAATTTAATAATTTCAAAGGGTTTTTAAATCATAAACAAATTGATAACTCGTTTAAAAACAAATCATTTAAATCTGTTTGGATTCCCAAAAATAACAAAATAAATTTAAACAAATCTGGGTTCCAAAGGGTACGCTAGTAAATAGTAATGGATTGTTATATAAACGGGTTTGGGAACCAAAACGTGTAAACGAAGATAAGAGTGGTAAAACAACTTTTGTTAGACCACTCGATCATATAAACATTTAGATACCGTGGGAGGCTAAGGAATAACTGTGCTTAAGTGAGATAAAATTCAAATTGATTCATATATCGAATTATTTGGAGTTCCTTAGCCATAGATTCAGAGTTGGAGATTCATTGGATCACATTGATTATGGTAAGTCAGGTATGATCTCAAAACTCGTACTTTTATTCCTTTTAGTTTATTTTCCTTTTTAGTTTTTATTTATTTTATTTTATTTTTTGTTGGCTGATTTTGAAATCATTCATTATAGATTGTTAAATTTCCTAGATTATGAAAATTTTGATTTTTTGTGATCCCAAATAATTATCTTAGATTTGATCGTTGAATGTTTCTTGTGTTTGTCTAAAAATTCTCTGAAAATTTCACTCCTGATTCTTGCTTTGGAAATGATCTTGTGCTGCTCTGATAAGCAAATTGATTTGGTTTAGTGATTGAACGATGAGTTGAAAAAATCAGTGATAAAATATGTTTAATTTCCATAGACAATTTGAATTAAATATATAAGTTTTTTAAAAATTGTCTAGGAGCAATCAGTGTTAAAAATATTACAAAATTCCATATCCTACTGATTGATTTTTAAAACTGACTTTCAACTTGCATCGATATTTTCAAAAACTCCTCTCGAAATTGATATTTTCAATTTTAAAATTATTTTTAATTATTTATTCAAAAATTGAAATTATTGATTGATTTGAACCATTTTGTGACTCATCAAAATTATTAATAGATTTATGAATTTGTGGTGAGTTGGGACTATGGTATAATTATAACTAGAGGAGATGTTATTTTAAATCTCATGATGATTGGACATATTTTATAATAACTTTGAATTAGAGCTTATTTCACGTCCATGTTCTATATCTACCATATTTCTGTCATTCATCATGGTTTTATTTTATTTGGGGAGTTCTAATTATTCTTGGAATTAAAAAATAATAATAATAATAAATAAATAATTTATCCTTGGTATTCACTCCCATTTAAAAGTCCTCGCGGTTATGCGTGGGTGAATTACCTTGATTTCTATGTGCTTCCATTCTCACTAAAAAGACCTTCGGGCTGTGCATGGATGGAACTCATTAGAGAGGATAAAGTTAAGTTACTGCTAACCCCATTTAAAAGACCTTTGGGTTGTGTGTGGTTAGAAAGTGCTTAACACATTTTTTTAGCATATTTTTAATCTTTAAAATTAATATTCAAATATTCAATTTTTATTGAACTCTCCTCATTCTATAAATCCATCGTAAATCTCTTTCATTCTGAAAGTGAAATTTGCTTCTGATTTAAAGATTATTATAATTTTTGTTTGATTAAATGGGATTTGCGATCAATATTCTCTCTCTTGATTTGAATTTATATTTCTAGTCGATATTCATCACTGTTTCGATTTCTATTATCCTTTTGATGATAACAAAAGGGGGAGAATGGTCAAGATTTTGATTGATGAGTACTTAATTCAAAAATATTTTAATATTTGAAATTAAATATCTAGAGGGAGAATGGTCAATTGGATTTCATCATTCATATTTCCCACATATATAGGGGGAGTTCAGTTGTAGGGGGAGCATACAAATAGGGGGAGTAATATATTTCACGTTCAAACACATTCAAAATCTTTTATTTGTTTGTCATCATCAAAAGGGGGAGATTGTTGTATATAACAGTGTTGTATACACAATTATATGATTTTTGTTTGATGATAACAACCAAATATATTTTATTATTGAATGTGTTTATAACTGTACTGGTATATATACATCACAAACAGAAATATAATATTTATATTTAAACAAAATACGACTGTACAGACATTCATATATTCATACAGTATTTTATTTGAATTAAATATTATATTTCAAACATTCAAACAATACAACTATTTATAACTCCACTATTTACAAATTCACTCAAATATTTTTGAATATTTCGACATGACACATCACACATGAAAGAATTCAAATAAAAAACAGACAGATTGAATTGAACACAATAAAATAATATTTTATTTCAACCAAATCTGTTTATTACATACAATCAGTACAATTCTTTCACAGCTCCTCATTACAGTTCATTCAGTACTTATACAATCACTTTATACATTGACACTATCACTCAGTTAACATTTCAAATACAGACACACACTAACACTGTTCTTGTCTTCATCTTCAATCTTCTGTCTTCACAACCTTCAGTTAGTCCTGTCTTCATACCTGTCACAAATAGAAAAACACACACAGTAGACTACAACAAAAATAAAATTAAATACAAACAAATAAAATTTTATTTTTAAAATTTTATTTGCCTCAGAATTACGGTGTGCTTATCATCATTTTTCTAGACTTTGGTCTGATATGCAGTGACAGGAAAAATTGTCTGATGGCTGCATGTACACACGTGTATAAATATACACGTGTGCACTGCCTCGCCAAGCAGCAAGCAACTGAGGAGTAGCCACAAGGACCGTCTCGACTCAGTGCAACAACAAAACAAAGTCAACACAGCAAATTCTGGTCCAAATCAAAAGTCAAGATACAAGGCACGAGTGATCGAGCAAAAGGTCAAAGCATATTTTTCAGGTTACATGGTAACAGCAACAAAAGTGGAGCAAGTGCAAGTTTCAGCTTAACACAGTCAAGATGTACATGCAGTTTTTAAAGTGGTGTTTTGGCAAATCAGATTACACTCAGCAAGGTGCAAGAACAAATACAAGTGATTTTAGATGGCAGCAGTTCAGCATGTATATGGCAGCAATACAAATAAGGACATGGTGCAATACAGGCCAGATCACAGAAGTACATGCATGGTAGCCCAAGCACACAATGCAGCAACAAAACCAAGTAGCTAAGCAATGGTTAAATCAAGCAAGTGCCAAACAGCATGATCAACAAATTTGAATAAAAGCATGAACTGGGTGAACAAGTCACAGTGGTCGAGCTACTCAAATATAAGGAACAATGAATGGACATGGTGCAGCTACAAGGTGAGACAACAACAAACATGCATGGTACATGTGAATAGATATAGCACAAAAGTTGCAGCATAGAAAAGTAAGGATACAAAACAGTAATACATGGTCAAATAAGGTGGTGCAAACAAACTTGATTCCAAAAAGTTACTTGCAAATGTTTAAGGCAGTAAAACAGTCAAGTAGTATCAAACAAGTCAAAGGCAGTATCATATTCAGCACCAAGAAATCAAAACATGCTGCACAACACAAATGATTCAGCACAATATACATCAAGTCGAGCACATTATTTACTAGTTCTAAACACAAGTCATGTACTCAAGCAAGTCCAGTATAGTGAAGTAGCAAAAAGGGTGCAGCTTGGACGGCATACTACAACAAGTTAAGATTGGTCAAAAATAAGCACATTTCAATGTCAAGTACATGCAAGGGGCCACAAATTAACAAAGTGATCAATAGCCTGAATGCAAGTACTACAGGGGAGGCCAAGTTCAAAACAGTGGTACAACACTTCAAATCCTAGAAGGATGTGCACACATATGGAAATATGTCAAAACAGTTTGGAGTAGCTAAGTATTAAAGCCCAAAGCGACAACATGCAAAACAGGAGTTGCAAGCAGGATAATCTTAGAGAAGGCACAACATACACGAATGTATATATGCTGACATGATGATGCAAGACAAGTTCAAATGGATCAAGTCAAAGACAGTTAACATATGCAACTACAGTGTTGTGATGGAGGATGTTAAGGATAATGATGAAATAAGCCTACATGCAGCATACAAGTTATTCAAGTCATGATGCAACTTTCAGGTCAACGTGGAAAATGTTTCCAGAAAAATAGTTTTTCAAAGCTTCAATAATATTCAAAATATATTGCCACAAAAATAGGGATATTTCAAAAGATCAATTCAAAGTCTAGAATCAGCATATATACGAGTATAAACACATAAGAATAGGACATCTTTCTCAATCAAATGCAGACCAAACAAGTATATGGTTCAAGTACAAGTACAAGGAAATATCAAGCACAGTATCAGTTTTAAGGAGCATTTTTTGGAACTTACCTTTTTTTTTAATGACCAATTCAAACCATGAACACACAAGTTTAGAATGTTTGAAAAATTCAAACTCCAAAAATTTAAGCCGTGGATTTAAAAACCCAAGCTTTATATTTATTCAAGCCAAAAATTCGAAGAAATCCAAAAAATCATCCGAAGAAATCAACCCAGCAAATCAGGGGAAAATCAAGACCAAATCTATTAATGAAATCAGAGATAATTTCGGACTTGAAACCCTATTTAACACCTACATCATCATCGGCATGAAATTCATCCAAGTTCAAGCACAATCAAAGAGAAGTTCGGTTTAAAAATCATACCACAGGACAAGTCAGAAACTTGGATCCGAATCGAAGCATATGAAAGCAACATCGAAATCGAGCATCAGAGAATCGCACTCCATCACTCAAACGCAAATATTTGGGGGAAGATTGAAGAAACCCTAGGAATTTCTCAAGAGCCGCCGCCATTTTTAAGAAAAGAGATCGGGCAAAAATAAAGCGGTGAAGCAAATACAAGGGGCCGACCAAACTTTGTTTTAAAAGGAGGATGACCCATTTATTTTAATTCCTAAGGGTTTTGAATTTGTTTTTTAAATTTGTTTTTGTTTTCATCTTTAGATTCAAGTTGTAATCAAATCAGAGTTTACTAGTTTGTCTTCAAAACTAGGGAGACGAATTACAAGGTTTGTAATTCGGGGAAATCTGGTTTTGGGGATAAAAACCAGTGCAGGGTTTTGAGCGTAGGGTTAAGAACAGTTGGGAGCGAGTGTCGCGAGTTTACAGGGGATTGTAAGCATAAAGATTGTTTTAACTCCTAGTAGAAACCTTGGGGAATGCAGCAGTAGGCAGGGTTTTTCCGAAGCTGGGTAAATCTGTGTGTTATTTATTTTCCGCATTTACTCTGATTATTATCTGTGCTGTGATTATTTAATTAATCTGTGGAAATCTGTAATAAACCCTATTCACCCCCCCTCTAGGGTTAATTTAGATCCTACATTAGGCAATTAACCCCAGTAGTCATAGTCATGGTCATAGGCAGAAATCTCATAATTATGAACCATAAGCGATTAATCACAATAGTCATGGATAATTATCCAAAATAGTTCTAGGCAAATAGTCATAGGCAATTAACAATAATAGTTTCAAAGTCATGGTCATAGATAATAGCCTTTTGTTCATAATCATAGGTAATAATTCTCATAGTCAAGAGTCATAGTGATTAGCCACCATTGTCCTTGTCATAGTCATAGGAAATAGTCTTATGTCCACCGTCATAGGCATAGGCATAGTCTTATGTTCACAGTCATAGGCATAGTCTTATGTTCTCATTCATAGGCATAGGCGTAGTCTTATGTTCACAGTCATAATCCTGGGCCATTAACAATAGTTTTAACATCATAGGCATGGAATAGGCCCAAAGCAATATTCACGAAAGTCAAGTTCCAAGATGAACAAGAATAGATATGAATCAATTACCATACATAGATCCAATTCCAATTTACAACATGGATATTAAGTTTACAGCTTTTATCTAAAAGTAACTTGAACTTACAGGTCGTAGTCTAAGGAATTTAGATGGAGAAGTCAAGTCTAGAAATTTGTCGTTGAATTGTTGAATCGTTGAATCTTGCTTTGATTGTAGAAGAAAATCCCCAATTCCTAGCCGTAGTCTTCAAGAAATTATCTTCGTGTTTTATTTTTAATTTAATTTAATTTAGAGAAAGGAGAAGAAGCCATGATCATCAAGAGTTTGAGCAGCATAAGGTTAGAGAAGAATGGTGTAAAGAGAATGAGGCTCGGGGGTTATTTATATAGAATTTCAATTTAATTATAGCCATCGATGAAGCTAGAGTTAATCAAGGACATCCATCTCAAGTGAAGCCAATCAGAAAGTGACAAGTTAGCCCTAGTGACACAGCCAAGCTCGGAAATTCGACCAGAACCCGACCAGGCCAGCCAGGGCCTGACCAGCAGGTTTTCTGCTCGTCTTGGGCGCACCTGCCAAGTGCGCCAATGCAAAATTGCATGGGCGCACTTCCTAAGTGCGCCAGTGCAATTTTGTTCTGGCGCACTTCCCAAGTGCGCCAGTGCATTCTGGCCGGTTTCTGGTTTTTCTGCCTAACTTCGTTCGTCCATATCTTCTTCGTACGGTATCCGTTTTACGCAAACTCAGACTCTATTTCAAGTAGAATTACCAGACGAACGCAATGGCGTAACATGTTTCCCTTGATTCTTATTTTAAAATTTAATTATACTCTGATTTCTAGTTTTAACATGTTATTAAAATTCGGGTTGTTACATTCTCCCCTCCTTAAATGATTTCGTTTCCGAAATCTTCAAGTTAAGAAGAAGGCATCCTATCATCCAATCAACCCGGATATGCGAGACCTCTCTCCTGTATTGGACATATGGGATGAGTTATAATGTGTCTTCGGTTTCGTTCAGACCCAGAACAGACTTGTAAATGGATGTTTGTTTAACATTGGATTTCATTGTATTGATTGATTTCTATTAAATATATATCTGTTTGGTGGCGGAGAATTTATTCTTTTGCTTAACACCCTTCTCTGAGACGTACGAGCTTAGAGGTTATATATTGGTAGACATCAGTCGCATGGCGTGAATTGTTAGTGTGGCATGCTGAGATGCAAACGATCAAGGTTTTTGTTGAAAAGCAGAGTCTTGTGGATGATGATCAAAGCACGGCTTTAATTAGCATAGCTTTGTGTTGTAGCGTTATTTCGCGGGCCTCACACCCCGGTATGAGTCTAAAACGGGATAAGAGACCGAAGGAGTGCATGACGTTTCCTTCTAGCTAGGAGTGGTGTCGTGGTATGGAGCCTAGACAATTTTACTTATGTGGATGATGGATTGCAAGGCGCCTCGGATACGAGTCCCTATGGCTCAGAGATAGGTCCGATAGGACCGGGAAATGTGTGTACAGGAATAATTAATCCTCAAGAGTAAGAGAGGACCGGCCTTGGAAGATCCAAGGTTTCACTACGGGGGATCTTGAGTCATCTTGCTAGAGGTGAACCAAATCGGTAAGGAGACCATCCCTTGCCTTGACTCATGATGGAAATCCAATTTCCAATACATATTTTTGTTTTAGTTGTAGAACTAGTATGGTAACATGATATATGGTACTCATGCCGTCTACGATCGATACATTTATATTGAAGTTGTTTTTGACACTATGCACTTATAGCAATATCAAAATGATTAGTTTTAAACATACCAAGCATGTTTGGCTATTATAAGGGAAAACTCTATCCTTCGGCTTGCGTTGCATTGTGTGTGATGGGATCTGAGTCTTATAATAGCTTCATATTTCCAAAAAGTTTTGTGTTGTTTTATTTTAAACTAAGATTCATGTGGAGTAAACTCATTCCGCGTTATACGGCGTGTTCCCATGATTTCCGCTTTTAAAGTAAAGATTTAATAATTGTTTTAGTTCTCACGCCAGTCCCATAACTAACTCGGAGTTTATTGTTTCTACCTAAACTCTGGGTGCCCATATTTTCCACACGGGCAATTAGTAGTTTTGATTTTTGTAGATATTTCTTTTCTCAGGATCCTGGATTACAACTGGAGCTATATTCAGAAAGCATTGTATCCGTATATCTCTTTCAGTTGTGTCAGTTGTTATTTTCCGCTACGCATTGTACTTATGTATTATTTTTCCATTGCTATGTAAATTCTTAATCTCTGATATTATTTTTCCGCCGTAATATTTATTCATACTCTGATATATTCTTATACTCTGATGTAATTGTTGTAATAGTAATGAAATTTTCTATTGTTTATGATCTGATGCGTCGTGTTCTCAACTCAATCCAGGCTTTCCCGTAAGGGAAGTTTGGGTTGTTTCAATTTTCAAATGCCATATCCATTTTTTGATGATTTTATATTTTCTTGAAAGCAAAGACAAAAAGTAAGCAACTTTTCTTGAGAGAGAGACGAGCAATATTTTGTCAGGTGGCTAGGTGAAAACGGATGTCTAAAGAGGCGGGCCTGCACAATATAATTGATTTTAAATTTAGTTACATTATATAAACCACCCATAACTATTGATGAAATTGTATTTTCATGATCCGAAATTATATTCTGGAAAATCAAAAATTTATGCAATAACTATACATCTGAAAGCATGAAATAATTTTGTGCTTTATACACAAAAATTTGTCAAAAAATAGCCTAAACACGAATGCAATATTGCATTTATGTTACCTGAACACAATGCTAAAAAGGTATTGTACACGAAACTATGTCTAGTTTTATATGAGCAGAAACAAGTTTGCACCACAACCCAATCCGAATATCCTTCCTTCGTCCATTCTCAATCCAAAACAAAAGTGTAAATCTGAATAAATTGAAAATGCTAAAAAAAAGGTATGTTTTTACTTAAAGATTAATATACATTGGGGAATATATGCCATGTGGAAAATTTTGATATATAAATTCGGACAATATTTTGTTCGATGTACGCAATTTCTTTAAAAAAATTCAGTTTCTCAGCTAAAATAGACTATACAACATAAATTTCGGAAATTCAATTGAATACCAAATTTAATTAACTATATTTTTAAGTTTCTTTGATAATCATAAAAAGTATTGATCTATAGTTCAAATTTTGGAATTTGAGCTATGTTTTAAAATCTAAAAATAACTTGAAAATCAATTTTTGGTAAGACAACTATTATTTTTGGAAAATTTTCAAGAAATGATCAATTATTTTAAAAATGATTAAGCTCGAAAAGCAATGTTTTGATAAGAGAAAAATTAGTCTGAAAAGGGGAAAATATGTAACTGTTATAACAACCTGGATGAATTTCCAAGTAATTAAATGTTTTAATTTGAATTAAAACTCTGGGTATTGCAAGGTATTTAAAAAGGAAATCAAGCTGAATTATTTCCTTTGGCTTCGAAAACAAGTCCACACTTAATTCCAAACATCGTCCCTTATCCCTTAATCATGTAAGCAACTCAACCTTATCTCTCTACGTTACAGCCTTTTTATATAGTCGTTTTTTCGTAGATGACAGAGTTAGGAATTTAGGGTTAGCTACGACCAATTTGACAAGTGAAATTAGAGTAATAATTATGTTAGGTTAATGGATTAGGGTGGGCTACTCGAAGAACGAGTTTATTTTGGGTTTTATACACAAAAAGTCCAAGTGCACTTACATTTGCTGATTGGAATTAAAACGATATTTTCAAAAGAGGTAATTAGGAAGAACAAACTTTAAAAAAAATTGGTCTGAAAGACACCAAATTTTATTTTTAGCATTGTCCTCCAGTATAATATTTTTTTAAATTTGTCCTTCAGTTTAAAAAAGAAACCTAATGTCCTTCAGCCTTTTTTTTCAAAGTTGTCCTTGTATCTATTTTCCACTTTCGAAAACTTTTTAAGTAGAACTGAAAAGATAAAATTTTCAAATTACTGGAACATAATTGTAAAAAGGAATTTGAGACTTGATTATGCTCCTTATGCCACGCTTCAATATTTATACCATCTAAGACACCAAGTTTCATTATGCTCCTTATGGAACAGAATTATAAAAAGGAATTTGAGCCTTGATTACGCTCCTTATGCCACGCTTCAATACTTATACCATCTAAGACACCAAGTTTTATTTTTAGCATCGTCCTTAAGCCTAATGTTAAAAAGTAGAACTGAAAAGGTAAAATTTTCAAATAACTGGAACAGAATTGTTAAAAGGAATTTGAGCCTTGATTATATGCTCCTTATGCTACGCTTCAATATTATACCATCTAAGAGTACCTACACAAAATTGAGTTTGTTTTAGACAAATCCTAAAATGTTCTATAGTATTATCTCAGCTTAATGGTTAAATTAGATATGTAACTAAACTAATATAAACTTAAGATTATGAATATATATATATATATATACATATAGTAAAAAATTGAACTGGTTTTCAATTTTTGTCCAGATGGTCTTGAATGATATAGCTGCATTTCTATAAAATTTAGTCTTGCCTCAAATTTGTACAAATCCAAATAATATTAAGAGTAACATAAATATGTAATTGACCCCTGCATATTCATACATGTGTGCGCATGTGCAAATTCTCATGTATAATTAGATGAAATATTTAGCATATGTTACATAGACATGTGCATATACACACAAAGACATACGTATATATATACGTATATATATGTGTATATATAGGTATATATATATACATATGTATATATATATAACACATACATGTGTTGGTGTAAATATCAGTATATATGCATAGGTATGTCCATGTAACATTACACAAATTATATATACAAACATAATATATGCATTGCTGCAAATATAAAATATACATAAATAATAATATTTAAAGATATACTTGCATATAGGTATATTAATATGCATACGAAAAAAATTCCATATCTAAATTAATTGATTTAATCTAATTGCATATGTTATAAATAATATTTATGATTTTTTAAAAATCACGTTGGAAAATCTATAGCTTTGATATATTTTAAATAACCGCTTAAACAAAATATTATTTATAATTCAAATTTACATAGTACATATTATTTACAAAAGGACGCAAAAAGAATCTGTATGTAGATTATATATAGGCACATATATACAGAGACATAAATATTTTATAACTAATTTTCAGAAGAATAGAAAACATAAGATGCTTTTCATGTTTCGTGCCCTTTAATTCTCCACTAATTCCATGTGAATGTGGTTGCATCTAGGAGCCTTACATTAAGTCAACATGACCATAGATGTGGTAAAGGTAATCAAAACAGGACTAAAATTTTACATACTCGGATTAAAACTTTAAATTGAGCTCAAATTCAAATTAGTTTTTCAAACAAACAAATATTAATTAAATTCAAAACTCAAATCCAATTGTGCTAAACAACATTAAAATCATGGTTGAACCATAGAATTTATGACAACTGAATGGATATTGACACAAAACTTGATATGAAAATATTATGTGTATTATGTTTGTATGAGACATGCATTAAGGTTCACATTTTGTCACTTTAATTAAGTTGTCCTCTATAATAGATATTTCTTATGGATTTTATGGAAGATGTATCTAGAGATGAAAATGTGAATCTTTAATTTTGATAAAAGTGGTGCAAAATTTTGATTTCTTATTCATAATAAATTTATGGAACAAGTACTTGAAATCATCAATAACCTTTCAAAAGTACTTCAACCGAAATATCAAGATATCATTAATGCAATAAATTTGATGAAATTATCTAAGGAACACCTGCATAAAATAAGAATAATGATAAACTTATTTATTAAAGTAAGTTCTCTTTGCACAAACCAAAATACTCTTGTTATGGAACTTAAGAATCTTTTATTAGGTAGATCAATACTATGGTCAAAGATTAAAATAAAAAAAAAAAAAACTGCATCAATGTCAAGTTTACATGTTCTGCGTTTGCTTAAATTAATGAAGAACATGTTAACTTAATAATAATTTTGATTAGGTTAACTTGGAGTTGTTTCTACGAGTAGCTTCTATGAATCCTAATTATGATTCGTTTGCTTCTTTCAATGTCATGAAACTAGCTTATCCATTTGAACTTTATCCAAATGATTTTCTCAAAGTGGAGCGTAAGGACCTTCACAATCAATTAGAGATTTATTGATAGATATGACACATAAAACCCGATTTTTTTACAAACAATAATTAATTAAGGAATAAATTGAGAAAATTTATATTAATCAGAAAAATATTGAGAATGGAACAACGGGAGTTGCACCATTGGGTCCCTTACGATATTCAAGTTAAGATAGACATTTGATTTGCTCAAATCGGATTTAAAACAAAGAAGTTATAAGCAAAAGAAGAACTGGAATTAAAATAATATATATGTTAAATATGAAATGTGTCATACCCAAGTCCTTAGGTGGTGTGTCAACACCCGCGTCGACACACCTTAGGGGTGTGTCGATCCATGTGTTGGCACACCCAAGGAATGTGTCAACACATCCCTTTTGGAAACAATTGTTATGTAACGACGGTCGGAACAAAGCCCATCTTCCTTGCACGCATATGAACTGGCACACAACTCCCATATAACAAAAAGGATCCCCTGATGTTACGTGCCTACCAGCTCATATTTGCACACAATTCCTTCAATATATTCCGTGATGTGGGACTATTGTATCCAAACCATCATTCCTCCTTAACAACATGCGAGACAATCCTAACAACAACGTTGTTATCTTCCAGGGAACAATCATTTTTTTGGGCTTGCTTCTGTGTTGTTCTTTTCATCCAACGGCCTAAAATCTAAACCTAAAATCCAATGAACGTGGACACCCTAACTCTATTATAAATACAGTTTGAAACCTAACTTAATCTTCACTACTACATTTCTCTTAGTGTAATCAGCGAACAACGCAAAATAGCGCAAGGCTTGCGCTATGCGCTATAGCGCGCGCTATTTGGTTCACTTTTTTTTTTGCATCTTTTAATAACTAATTAAGTATATTATATCTAATTGAAATTTAATTCTATGTTTTTGCATATTTCATGCCATATCCAAACCCTTCAATACTCCAAGCACAAAAACTATCTTACTTTATGCATGTACTAAATATTTATTGATGTAAAATGCAATTATATTAGAGAAAATTTAATAATTTTATATTATACATTAAAAATAATTGATGGCCCATGATATATTGTCTTATAGAATTTAAAATTTAGTCTTATATATGTGAACTATGATAAAATTTATTCATGTTTTGTGAGTAATGATGATAAAATTATACAAACAAAATGCATGAAAAATACAATTTTGCATAAACTGTAAAATATTTTCTAATGACAAAAATTAAGTAAGAATATAAACAACAAAAAACAACGAAGTAAAAATAAAAAAAGTCAATAACTATAATTATAAGTAAGTTATTTTGTGTTTAGAGATCTCATTTAGAAGATAAAGAAATATTTTGATACTTTAAGGGTAGGAAAAAAAGAATGTTGTCTAGCATACTAGACATATTGGAATTGCTTTTAGATGTTGCATGCATCTATTTTTCCGATGATGCTCAAACAAACAAAAGAGTAATGTTTTTAGATATTGGATCTAATAGCCTAAACCAAAGAACATAGATATAGAATGGTTTATCTGGACAACGTTCCAACCAAGTCAAGTTCTCAGTTTAAAAAAAAAAAACTTGATGGAATACTAGCTAAAGCAATATGCAAACCGTAGAATGAAAAGGAATGTATGCAGAATCAGTAAACATTGTAGATATGGTTGCATCTCAATGGGTGTGGGCTTTATTCCTATACAAAATAAAGAAAATCAGATAGTGCGCTATGCGTTATTTTGCGCTTCGTTAAACTAGAGTGATATTTATGCGCTATAGGGAAGGCCTACGCTATTTTTAGTTCCATAGCGCAGAGCTTGCGCTATTTGGCGCTATAGGACGCGCTTTGATAACACAGATTTCTCTACCTCTTTCAAATAAAATTTTAGTGGAATATTGAGGCTTGGTTCTACACATATTTCTGGGGGGATGTTCATAGATAAATAGGATCTACATAGGCTTTTGGATTTGCTCAAATTTTTGTGAGTATTACTATGATTATAAGATTTCTTCCGAGTTGAGGTTAAAATTGATGTAATAGTTGTTACAGTGTTTCACATCTAAATCTTTATGTAGTTATACACAGATTTTAGTTCATTTGTTGTTTATTTACAGATCCAGCTGTCCCTAACAAATTTTTGGCAACAATATATATCTTCATATCCATCAACGCAGGCCACGGACAATATTTACGACCAGGAGGTCAACCGTCCTCCTACGGGAAAGGTCGACCGCCTGGTCTGGCCAAAGCCCAATGAGGTTGTTTTAGGTTTGGTTTTTATAAAATGGATAGCCTAGATTAAACCTATATTGATGTAATGGTTTTTATTCATCTACACACATATAAATACCATCTAAATCATCTCATAAATCTCTAAACCATCTCATTCTCTATGTCTCCACTCTGCTGCTAACATTCCAAGAACATAGGTTTCTTCTTCTATACTTAACCTGTTTCATTTATAATCTAATTCTATTTGGTTTATATTTCGGAATTTTCTATAATATATATATATATATATGAGTTTCAAATCTATATGATTCTCTTATATAGACCTACAGTAGAATCGAAGAATGACAATTTCAGCATTCAAATCAGTATTATCTCTTCTCCACAATCTCTGTGAGTTGAAATAATACTTGGCTAGGCTAAATTCTACATTTTGCAAATTTTAATATTGATTTGTATGCCTAGGGAGATTTGGTTCCATGATATCATATTATAAAACCTCCAAATCTCCTATTTTTGTATATATCGAAAACTATCAATCAATATTTGGGTTTATGGATTGATTGAGTTGTGTATGAAGAATAGTTCGGTGATTTACTTTTGTTTAGTTTGATTTATCTCTTTTTATTTATGAAGTGTTTGTGATGTAAAAAGATTAGGATTTGATTTGGTATTATTATCTGAATAGGTTTAGATTTTCATTCTAAAATGTACAACTTGAACGTATTCAAATTTGGAATAAATCAAACGTTAACATTTTTATGTACGACATAGAGAAGGGTAAATTGGATTAAACAGAGGTTTATGTATATATGTGTGTATATATATATATGTTAAATATGTATGTAAATCAACACCTTGTTTTTAATTCATTACCTAAATTGTTCTAACAAGCCTAGGATACAAGTTTTGATAGTTATGTTGTTTTTCCTATTTGTTGCTATTATTAGTTATGACATGAATTTAGTAGTTATGATGTGTGAATTAGACTTGTATACTTTAATGTGAATCATATTAGCAATTTACACTGTTAAAACGTTTCGTCATTCGAACAGAAATTAGTGTCTAAGGTACGTACTACTATATTTATATAGCGTAATTAACATATTCAAACGTAATAAATACGTTATACTAACATAATAAAGGTTGGAAATTTGAAATATCCACATAGGAATTGATGTTTGTGTGTAAACTGGCTTATATATATATATATATATATATATATATAATGATACATACACGAGGTTAATTGTCCTATGTGGTAGAAGTATGTCCGGAACCAACCGACAAATTTTAAATCGCCCATGGCACCCAGACCTCTCAAATTAGCCAAACTCGCTTATGGTTGTTGAATTTGCCGGTTGGTTCCATACAAATTTCTACCACAAATGACGACTAACCTCGTGTTTGTGTGTCATTATTTAATTTATATATACAAGACATTTTATACACACACGGGTACTGACACACCTAAAGACTTGGGTCGACATATTTCCTATTTAACATATATATATATATATATAATTTTAATTTCAATTCTACTTCTCCTCATAACTTCTACGTTTTAAATCTAATTTCAGCAAGCCAAATGTCTTTTTTAACCAGAATTTTGTAACGCGCCCAACTATGCAACCTCTGTTTCCCTATTCTCAGTATTTTTCTAAGTAATATTAATTTTCTTAATTTATTCCTTAATTAATTAATTAATTATTGTTTGTAAAAAAATTCGGGTTGTTACATTCCCCTCTCTTAAATGATTTCATCCCCGAAATCTATAAGGCCAGAAGAATGCTATGAATGTTATCAACCATTATCTGCACCCATCTACTCAACCATCAACCACTAGCATTCATTGTCCTTAGAATTTCTAATGTTTTATATGAACAGATATAAAGGTGTTGTGTATATGTTCCTAAGCTAACCTGAAAATCAGGCGGTCTACTGATTCAGCTAACCATCTTAATGTAATTCATGTATGTGTCGTACATCCAATATGTATGCAAAAGAATTCTAATGATACATATAAAATTATATATGTGTGCAATAACTAATCAAAAAAATGCAACATCCAAGTGATGATTCAACCATGTTTAATCCATTTTAAAGTAAATTAAAATACACACACATTCATACACAATATGTAAATGTCCTAGTTCAACCTGATCGAGTGCATAGTTTGTTTATATACATCCACTAACAAACACTTGCAACCATCAAATATAAACATGTCTCAAGCACATGTTTAAACCATATCCTATCATCTATAAGTTCCAAATTCTAAGAACCACCCTTCCCACAGATACCTTAGAAGAAAGTTCATGTAACACCCCGCATTTTTAATTAGATAATAAGAAAAATTGTAAAGCTTCAAGAATTTTGATCACGGAATTAGCGTCACTGCGTCCATGGCGATTTTCTGATCAAATTAGACTTATAATTTGCAGGAAACGGATTTAAGATGAAAACGATATCTTTAAATGAAATATTACAAACATGAAAAAAGAAATAAGAACACTAAAAAGAATAATGACCACCATTATTTTTAGTCATGTTAGTAAAAGTCTGTGTAGCTTAGTTGCTAAGAACATTTCTTTTCCAAGTGAGCGGAGCATATTCGAGTCACGTTGGCGTCATACATTTATTTTAGAGGAACAACTAAAATAATACATATTGTAAGAGGAAAATATGCATAAATGCACATGTAAGGAAAATTATATGTAAAAGACAATATAAAATGTGTACAAGCATATGTAAATATATGCGCATGTGGCTGCAAAAATATATACATATGAAAGAGAAATCCAAAATAAACCTACAATCAATGAAAATAGGTAAAAAATAAATGACGGCATAACGTCGTTTGAATTTTCAAAAGAAAATAAAAATTGCATGCATATATATATATATATATATATATATACAAACATATAAATTCAAATGTTGAGATAAAAAGTGCAAGTTAAAAGCAGAAAATAATTAATGCATAATAAAGGGAAAATGGACATGAAATAAGCTGCATTTGAAATTAGAATGCATTAAAAGGAATAAAACAATACGTCATTAATTATATGAAGTAAGAAATTAACGTAAAAACCAAAAATTAAAACGAAACAGAAAAACGTATTTGGACCCAGGATGGGTCGATCCAAGTCTCAATGAGTCGACCCAGGGGTCGATCCACCTAAAGTGGGTCGACACAGGGGTTGACCCAATCGGGTCTGATCAATTTTTTATATGACGGGGTTTTCTGATATAAACGGTTCCGATTTTATTTGGTTAAATCCGATGGGCCATACTTTCTTGTACACTTATAAATAAACTAGTATAGCCTAGCTCTAAACTCATATTTTTTGAGATGTTGCCTAGGCTTTGTCATTCTCCTTCTTCTCCAAAACTTTTCAGAAATTAGAATAATAGTTTTTGAAAATTCTGATTCAAGATTTAAAGATAAAACAATGTAAATCTATAGCATAAGCCCATGCTGCAGATTTACATTATTTTATCTTCCATGCTATAGATTTACATTCTTTTATCTTCAAATTCTGAATTTGAATTTCAAAAAACTAATATTCTAATTTCTAAGAAGTTTTGGAGAGAAAAGAGATTGCCAGAGCCTAAGCAGCATCTCAAAAAATATAAGTTTAAAACTAGGCCATGCTAATCCATTTATAGGTGTACAAGAAAGTCTGATCCATCGGATTTAAACAAATAAAATTTGAATTGTTTATATCAGAAAACTCTGTCATCTAAAAAAATAGATCTGACCCGATTGGATCGACCCAGTGGTCGACCCACCTTAGGTGGGTCGACCACTGGGTCGACACATGGACCGACCCAATGAGACCTGGGTCGATCCATCATGGATCCAAACACGATTTTCTGCTTCGTTTTGTTTTCTAGTTTTAACGTTAATTTCTTACTTCATATAATTTATTGAATTATAATTTTCCATTGATAACACATAATTTTAAATTTATGTGATTTACTCATATAACCTTCCAGATTCTTGTCCGTTAATAGCCGCAATTAATTACGCTTTGTTTTATTCCTTTTAATACATTCCAATTTCAAAGAAAGCTTATTTTTGTCCATTTTTCCTTTATTATGCATTAATTATTTTCTGCTCTTAACTTGCACTTTTTATCTCAACATTTGAATTTATAAGTGTATATATATACGTGCAACTTTTATTTCTTTTTCAAAATTCAAACGGCGTTATGACGCCATTTATTTTTAACCTATTTTCATTGATTGCATGTTTATTTTGGATCTCTTTTATATGTATATATTTTGCACATACATACGCATATATTTTACATATGCATGTACGCATATATTTTTATACTCACTTTTATGTATAATTTTTCTTACATGTGTATTTATACATATTTTCCTGTTAGAGTATGTAATATTCTAGTCATTCCTCTAAAGTAAAAATATGGCGCCAACGGGACTCAAACTTGCGCCACTCACTTGGAAGAGACATGTCTTTACCAACTGAGCTACACAAGCTTTTGTTAACAAGACTAAAAACAATGGTGGTCATTGTTCTATTTAGTGTTCTTATATCTTCTTTCCATTTTTGTTGTAATATTTCATTTAAAGATATGTTCTTTATTTTAAATCTGTTTTTTGCAAACCATAGGTCTAAATTGATCAAAATATCACCACAGACGCGATAACACTAATTATATGACCAAATCTGAAAGCTTCTCAAATTTCATTTTATTATTTAATTAAAAAATGTGGTGTATTACATTCTCCCACCCTTAAGAAATTTCAAGTCGAAATTCAGTAAAGGTAAATTAAGTAATTCCTCGCATAATTTACAATCATCATATGTACATCCAATTTGCAACCATTGGTGCATTTGTGCAAAGTATAATACAACATAATAATACATGAATGAAATGAATGCCTAAGCTGTACCTCCTACATGAATGCAAATTTTTCTTGAAAATCTTTTTGAAAACATGATGCGCACATCTACATATACTGGCAATTTCTATATAAATGCAATATTTTGAAAATCAAAACACTTTATCATTCAATTTTTTCTTACATTCTAGCAGAGCAAGAATGCAGTTCATCCAATTTTTACATCCAAACCCTACCAAACAACTTTAAATTTGCGAATTACAAACAAATCTAATTTTCTGAATTTGTTTTCTTATGTTATAAAAAGGTGGAAAGCGGAAAACTTCATATCTTCTGTTTTTCTTATGTACCTTTTCTAACTGTATTTAGATTTTTAACCAATTATTACAAAAAAAATCCTATCTTCCTACCCAAGCACATTTTACATTAGAAAATTTTCTCTATTATAAATTTTCTTCTCCAACTTACCTTGGAAATATCCAACTTTTTAATGAAATTATCAGTTTTTTTCTCAATTATCATATTTGTTTCTTTATTTTCACAGTTGTCATTATTGCTTGTTTCCATTTAGTTATGTCATTACTTTTTCTTAGCTTATTTAACTTAATCCACAGATCTAAGTTTAATTTTAAATAGGCCTTCTAATTCTTTCCAAACTAAAATAGGAAACAAACATGCTACACCGCTACAACTAACCACGTCCCCTGTAACAAAGTCCAAACTACCGGATCTAAACAATTTGCTTGCCCACCATCTACTTATCAAAACTAGTCCTTGTTGTATACTAACTATCTTTTCCAAGCAACAACCTAGACTCTGCAGTGTTTATGCACTCTAAGGGAAATCACTGTTATCCTAATTCCTAAACAATTCTTGCTACCCACTCTATAGCCTCAAAAATATTCCCTGCCTCTCCTAGGTATTAATCCTTATCTACTCCACAATTTGAAAACATGGTTAGGCCTCATTATTTCCTTTTCTTCCCAAAAATTAAAAGCTTCAAGACTTTTCTTCTTTTTCATTAGAACTTACTTTTGTCAAACCATAAAAAACAAAAACAAAAACAAAATTAAATCATAGAAGCTGGAATAGACAAGGACAACCATTCCTCAATTAATTTCATAACTGTTCATTATTACTACATCAGTTCAATTACTTGCAACTAGATGCAAACATCCACCCTATTCTAAACTTATACAACTTATTTTGTTCGCCCATCAAAATTTATGTCAAAACAATTGTCAAAAATTTATTGTCAAAAGAATAGGGATTTTCAAAATTTTCCTTATCGAAAATTTTAGGTAGTGTTTGATTTAAAATATATTTTGAGTGTTCAATATCAATAACAAAACATAAGAAAAGTTAAGGAACGACGGAATGACTGAAATGGTCTTTGAGGGGACCACGTAAAGGAGAGAGGGACACTGAAATGATATATTATCTCTTTCTTTATTAATTCTCAAAATAAGGAAAACAAATAAAATTTGTTTTCTATTTCATGCATTAACTTTGTTTTCTAAAACAACTGTTTTTGGCGTTATACATGCATCGTTCGCATTTTACTATGACGAAAACTAAAAACTAAAAAGCGTAAATCAAACACCACCTTAATTTCTGACAAAATGCAAGTTTTTCTATGTTTTGTTATTTAATTTTTTTCATACATTATATAGCTAAAAAACTATTGAGCCATACATGCTCTATATAATGTACATAGCTGAAATATGTGCATTCGAGTTCGTTCAATTTTCATTTAGTATACGCGCTAGGACAACAAAATTTACGCAAGAAAAAAAATCTCGTTCGGACCGTGTTCGTTTGAATTTCTTGTAATTTGGTATATAGCTAAGAACAAATCTAATAAATATTAAAAGTCATGTTTAACTGTGTCCAGTAGATTTTGTGTTCGAAAACCATATATCCATGTCCGATAGATTTAATTTTGACTACCAGCCATAACAACAAAATTTGTACGAGCTCAAATTTTGTCTGACCCGTGTCTACTCCGATTTAGTTTGGAACAAAAATTGAACACACCTCCTTCCGGTCCGGTCCAGCCAATTTACACCCTAAATATATGCAGTTCGATTGTGAATGTATGTAGTCCTAGTTGCATATATGTGCAGTTCTAACTATGGATTTTTGGTGCAAAATTTGATAAGGATGTTTCATGAAACTGGGTTTTATTATTATTATTATTATTATTATTATTATTATTATTATTATTGGGGATATAAATGGATTTTAAAACATTTTATAGGATGTTTGGCAAGATGTCCCTACAAAATTGTAAGATAGAAGTTGTTGCTTATGAAAGTTCTTCGTTAGGGTATAAATAAGCAATGTACATGCCATGAATAGAATGAATCCTCATTGTGTTTGTATGTTCTATTTAATTTCCTATGTTTTATTAGGGAACATTTTTCCGGTCAAAATTATTGCCTGAGGTGGACAAGTCCAACTCAACATAGTTTGGAGCTGAGCTTTTCGTCCGGTGGATTTGATCTATAGTTAGGGCCTTAGGGGCATTACACGCCAAAAGGCTAGTATATTAATTAGGGGAAGGAAGACGCAGTACATAACCAACCCACCTTTATGTATAAGTGACTATAACCTATTCACATCAGTGAAGCGCACCACGAGATTTACAAGTTGATGGTTCGACTTCAAACACGTACATGCATTATAAAATGCTTCAAACCTAAGAATTAGCAAAAACAGCACTTTTCCATCAAACTACCAAAAAAATTTGATATGGTGATTGAAAAGAATGAGCTTTGAATCATGGTTTGCTTGTAATCAGATTATATGACTAATGTGCCACAAGAAATTGGAATGTTTAGCTGTTATTCTAGAAAGCTAAAATTGATCCAACAGTTTATACAGCGGCCAGCAATAGAAAAAAAAAAAAAGTAAGGCTGACATGAGGATGTTAATCATAATACTGAACTAAAATATAATAGTATCACATTCACAGACAGTGGTAAGCATAACATCGTGCTATCGTAGTTGGATTACAGTAAAGTCATGGTATTAATATCACATTTTATATTGCATATTATGGATAATGCACACCAAAATCTTAATTTCTCTTCCAAAAACGCAAGCACAACGAAGAGCCTTGCTAAATAATATATGTTAGAGAGCATTTATCAAACTGTAACAGGATATTGATTGAAATAAAAAATACAATGTAAAATACTATGTATATCATCATGGTATGAATATCAGCTCTTACGCCGTAGTCAAAATGAATCAAAATATCACAACACTGAGTATAAAATTTACCTTGGTCAAAATTCCAACACAGCATCACATACCCATGATCATTAACAGGATCGGAATGGTGCACGAATCAATCATTGGTGCTAGGTTTATGGAGTAAAATGCGATTACCGTATAGGGAATTTAAACGATAATAGCGCGAGGTTATGGGTTTTTGAGAATGTTGATTAGGTCTGTAAGGGTAGCGAATTTGGTGCTGATACCGGGGAGGTAGGTGCTAATGGAGAGGAAGCGGGAAGGGGTGCAGGCGGCGTGCTGACTGACGTTGTGGGAGGTGAGACGAAAGGCGGCGGAGAGGGCTTGGACCAGCGTGATAGTGGATATGCGACATTCGAGAGCACAGATGAAAGGAGTTTGTTTACATGAAGATGAACGAGAAACAAAAAGCATGGCGGTTGAGAAGTAGGGTTTGTAAGAAAACAAAAAACGTTTATTGTACCGAGTCTGGAATGAGACATATATAGGGGCGAGTCAAAAACATGTGTTGACCATGGCAGATCTAGCTGCTTTTCTTTATATATATATATATATATATATATATATAAGGTATGGCCAACTTTTGTCCCACATTGTAAAACTAGTTAAACTTTTCTACATATATATCAATATGTACTAGCTCTTCACAAGACAGCCAAGTATTACATCATGTGGAGAAGCAGCAAGGGCATGTGTTAGTTTCCAGTTAGGGCAAAATACAAGTAGGTGGTTTGTTTTGCAATTGTTTTGCAAGAAAAAAGAATCTCAGCACGGACATTGGCGGTTACTGACCATAACGTGCGTTCGCCCCTGCATGGCAGGTTTGCCCTCGCGTAGTCATGCTAAATGAAATTATTTGAATCCAATCTATTTCATCTACTGTTCTCTTATTTTCGCATTACTCGCTAGTATTACCCCCACAACAGTGGGAAAACCAACTGTTAAAGTATTAAACAAAAAATACAAAATTATTCGTTAAAATTAAGTTTCAATCGGATTTTATTGAAAAATTATAGCATATTTTAAGAGAAAATGGAAATAATTGACGTATAAATCCAATTGCACTGCATTGTACATGTAAACCAACTTAAAACTAAGCATATATGTTGGCTAGCATTTTGCCCAAGCCACCAAGGACTTAAACACCTGTAATTAGATGGACAAGGATTCATACACTCATGGATTCAAGGGGGAAAATCATAGCTTAAAGTACACAAATAAAGAGTGCGGTTCGTGACACATGTGATCCAGTTGGTGAAGATGGCTCGTGATGCCCAGGACATGACTCGTGGATCCCAATCGTGACCTGCTCGTGGTCCGATCCCATGAACCGGCTCGTGTGCAAGGGTCACGAACCGACCCTTCCTCCAATAAAGAAGTGCCAGGACTTGGTCAAGCTCCACATCTCCCATGAACCGAGAACTATGGATCTAGTGACACGTGTAGATAACAGCTACAATGACCACTTCTCCACTCACTCACGAACGACACCGAAATTTTCGGGATGGATGCCACGTGTCTTCATGAACCGCCTGCAGGAGTTGCCTATAAATAGCCCAACACTTGGCTTTTTTGGGATCTTTTGGCAATTGAGAATTCTTATTCAACCATTATCATACTTCTTGCATTTATAATCTGAAATATCTTTAAATTGCTAAGTGAATTACCATTGTAAAAGTGAGGTTGAGAAGGAACTGTGATTGTACTTGTATTCAATCGTATAATCAGAATCATATAAAGTGGACGTAGCCTCGTTAATGTTGAACCACTATAAATCTCATGTGTTTGTTGCATTTTATTTCATTTTCAAATATAATTCTTCATGAATTCGAATAATTTGGGTGTTAAAACCACTTTTTGGTCTAACATTTTGGTGCTTTCACTGAGAACTGAATTCTCAGCCTATCGAATTATTATTCTACTATTTGGATTTTTGAGTCCAAAAAAGATTGTCTGCATTCCTGCTGTTTCGTTTTTGAAGACTTCAGTCAAGTCATAACACTATGGCTGCAAAGAAATCTAAGGGTTCACGAGCCTCTTAAGCGAATGAAGCTAACGACAAGAATGTCCTGGAGCATGTTGAGGTGGTCTCCCCGGCTCATGGCTCTCAGGGGGCGACCCGACCCCAAGAGGGGACCACGAGCCAACCCCAAGAGAGGACCACGAGCCGACCCAAAAAGGGAGTCACGAACCAGTCCCAGCAAGTGGTCGCGACCCGACCTGGAAAGGAGATTGTGACCCGCTCAACCTATGCTGATGCTTTTGCTCGACCTGGCTCAAATGCTCCAAATTCAACTGCGAACGCTAGTGACCGACTACTTACCTCTACCCCAATAACAGAAAGAGATTTTTCTCGTGTACTTGACATGTTTGAAAGGAAAAATGATGCTTTGGAGGCTCAAAGACGTGAGAGTTCCTTGATGCGGGAGAACATGACTGCAATGAGTAGACAAATTGACGAGATTAGAAGGCAGAAAACACCTTCCCCGACTCACCGTCTCAATGCAGATTACTCTTCCTCTTCAAAAGAGCGTGTTCTGCCACCACGACGTCCTTATCAAAGGTTTGAAAACATCCAATAAGTCTAGTTTGGATCTCTTCCATCCCTTGAAGAAACCGCATGTCGATCGATTCCTAATGACCCTAACCTAGCTAACCCCAGGTTGCTCCCTATGGAAGGATCCCGAGCAAGACCAAGAGAGGAAAACGTCGTCAGCCCTACTCGAGGCCAACCTCTGCCAATTTCATGTCATGTGACTGACCATGGCCATAGGAGGCAGGGAATGTCGTCAAGGACTACAAACCAGGCGACGCTTCCCGGAACAAGGCCAGGAGACTCCCGTAGAGCAAGAAGTGATGACCCTGAGTCCACCTTGACCAATGCTGACGTTGAGGCGATGGTGAGGAAGATCATGGCAGATAGTCGAGGACAGAGCAACGAAGATTGGGGTGTAGACCGGAGCCACACGCCTTTCATTGATGACATACTAGATGTCTGATTCCCAAGAAGGTTAAATCTACCGACTATGAACCATTATGGGGGTAGGACAAATCCGGTTCAACACTTGATGAGATATTGATGGTATATGAACGTTGCCGCCGCTCTAGACGCGGTGAAATGCAAAGCACTCCCGATCTTCCCAGAGGATGTGACATTAATGTGGTTCACTCGCCTACCGCCACGTTTGATCTCCAACTTTAAAGAATTGAGTGAAAGGTTTATAAATCAATTCTGACTTCATGATCAGAGGTCCAAGAACGTTATTGAGATATCCCTCATTAAGCACCATCCTGATGAGGCTTTGAGGTCGTACTTGGATCACTTTAATTTAGCGGTCACAGAGGTAAGAGACCCTCACGAACAATCCATCCTAATGGCATTAATTGACGAGGTAGATAAGGATACCGAGTTTGATAAATATTTAGCTAGAAAGCCGCCGCTGACCAGGGAGATATTTTATGAGAAAGCCAATATCTGCTTACGTTAGGAAGAGATATATGCTAATCGAAAGAGAAAAGCTGCTGATAAGGAAAATATACAGAGTAATGTGGCCATCAAGCAGTCTAGCGATAGCTCTAGGAAGGTATAGGTAAATGTTGGAAATAAGAATCAGGGCAATGGCCGCCAAACTTGAAACGACAACCAGAAAAAGAATTGGGTAAACGACTCACAGAATAAACCTCGGTTCAGAACCTTTGAAAACTTCACACCATTGAACGACACATTGGAAAACATCTACTTGGATACTTACAACGTTCTCTAATACAAGAAGCTTCCGCCAAGGGATTCAATGGAATAGGAGCATGAAACATGAAAATTCTGTCTTTTCCACGAGACCAATGAGCATTCGACGAATGAGTGTCGTTATCTAAGAGACTTGGTAGAGAAACTTCTTAGGGAAAGAAAGTTGGATGAATATAAAGCAACCCCGAGAAACTGGGGGAAAGGTAGTCCAGAGCGAAATAAAGGGCAGCTACCTCAGGGCTACTGCTCAACAAAAGGGTAAAAGCATCGTCATCAATACTATAGTGGGAGGACCTTATCCAGCTGGACATAGCAATCGAGAAATGGATCAGTATGTCAACACAGCTAAGTGCCCTGAGGTCGAAGAGTGCAGCAATCCTGAAGATACTCCCCCGGTAAAGCAGCAGAAAACGATGTCGAATGATGTCATATTCCGTGACAGAGATAGTATCGAAGTTCAAGCCCCTACCGATAACACCTTGGTGATCACTACCACCATCGTTCCTACCCTAGTTCACAAGGTTCTAGTAGATAATGGGAGTTTTGTTAACATTTTATTTAAGAAGACGTTCAACCATACGAAGCTCGAAGCAAAAGACTTGAATCCATGCGGAGGATGGATACGCGGCTTCAATGGATCATCGACAGCTCCGATGGTATTTGTTGAATTGTCAGTTACTCTTGGTGAGGGAGACCTCCAAAGAGTGAGAATTCTCCCGTTCGCAATTATGGACATTGATTCACCCTATAATGCCTTTTTAGGCCAACCAGCCCTCGCAGAGTTCAGGGCCTGCATTGCACCTTGGTGCTTACTATTGAAATTCCCAACCGAAGCGGGAGTAATTAGGGGTGATCAAGTAACCGGACGAGCCTGCTATATGGAAGAGCTAAAAATGCTATGCAATGGAAAGGAGGTAGAGACCAAGGGTACCTCCTCCCCCGCAAAGGAAGATTCAGCATAGCAAATAAAGGGGACATTATCGAAGGGGTCGCCGGAGACCTACCCGAGGACATAGATCCCAGAGAGGATGAGGAGCCTAGGGGCAGAATGGCGACACCTAATGAAACAACTGTGGATATTCCGATTGAAGACAATGACCCATAGAAGGTCTTAAAGATCGGATCCCAGTTGGACCCTCTCCGAGTAATGGAACTAACTGACTTTTTAAAGGAAAATCTGGATGTGTTTGCTTGGACCCACGCTGACATGTGTGGGATATCCCCCTCAATCATGAGCCATTCACTTAGCATCAACCCGAAGCATCAACTTGTTAAGCAGAAAAGGCAAATGCTTGGCCCAGAGAGGTCGACTGCCTTGAAAGAGGAAGTTGAGAAGTTAAGAAGCAACGGATTCATCAGGGATTCAACTTATCCAGAATGGATTTCCAACCCAGTCTTGTTCAAGAAATCTAATAGGAAGTGGAGCACATGGATTGATTTTTCAGATCTAAATAAAGCTTGCTCGAAGGATAGCTTTCCACTCCCTAAAATCGACAGACTGATAGACTCGACGACGGATCATGAACTTCTCTCTTTTATGGATGCATACTCAGGGTATAACCAGATTCCCATGCACATTCCGGATCAGGAGCATACAAGCCTTATCACAGATTTGGGATTATGCTGCTATGTGGTGATGCCCTTCGGTCTGAAGAACGCCGGAGCAACATACCAACGCCTAGTGAATCGAATGTTTTACAATCAGATCGGGGAAACAATAGAAGTATATGTTGATGATATGCTTGTGAAATCCTGGTGGTCATCCGACCATACAGCTGACTTGGCTGAGATGTTTGATATTCTCCGACGATATAGAATGAAGCTCAACCCCCTGAAGTGTTCATTTGGAGTTGCCTCTAGAAAATTCCTTGGTTTTATCGTTAATTCACGAGGAATTGAAATTAATCCAGATCAGATTGCGGCAACCAGGAATATCCAAGAACTAAGGCAGATTAAAGATGTACAAAGCCTCGCTGGAAAAGTTGCTGCATTAAACAGATTCATTTCTAAAGCTACAGATAAGTGCATCTCGTTCTTTGATTAAATAAAGTGAGGTAAGCGCAACTTCCAATGGACTACTATATGCGTTGAGGCTTTCCAGAACCTTCTAACTCATTTGGAGAGACCTCTGATACTATCCAAGCCGGTCGTCCATGAAGATTCATTCGTGTACTTGGCAGTATCATCTCATGCAATAAGCTCATCCTTAGTAAAAGAGGAAGATAAAGTCTAGAGGTCGGTGTATTACGTGAGTAAGAAGCTAGCGGCAGCAGAATGAAACTACCCGAGGATAGAAAAACTTTTGTATAGCCTGCTCATCGCATCCAAAAAACTTCGTCACTATTTCCAAGCTCATCCTATCACCATATACACCGACCATCCACTCCGACAAGTCATGCAGAGACCTGAAGCGTCCGGAAGGCTACTCAAATTGAATATCGAGTTAAGTCAGTTTGATTTAAATTTCCATCCCTGGAGCTCATAAGGAGGCAAGCATTGGATGATTTCATAGTTGAGTTCACCATTCCTGAGGAGGATATACCTAGTGAAGAAGCCGGTCCCTCAGAACGACAGTTTGAATCCAACATCTGGAAGTTATACACCGACGGTGCTAAGAATGATAAACGGTCTGGCGCTGGAGTTGTCCTGGTTACTCTTGAAGGACGGTCGGTCTACTATGCTCTAAGATTAGAGTTTCATGCCATAAACAACGACTCCGAGTACGAGGCCCTGATTGCCGAGCTAAAACTCGCAAGGGAGTTGGGAATAGCAAGGTTGGACATTTCTTGTAACTCCAAGATAGTCGTAAACCAAGTTCAAAAGGAATTTCAAGCCAAGGGGCCTAGACTTGTATCATACTTAAGAGAAGTAGAGAGGTTTCTATGTGGCTTTAAACACTATTGTATCTCTCACATCCCTCAAATAGAGAATCATAAGGCAGATAAATTGGCCAAACTGGCTAGCTCTGACAACCCTGAGGACAAGGAAATGGTCCCGGTTGAAACATTGGAAATTCTGAGTATTGATCAAATGGAAATTGATATGATTTTGGAGACTAAACCAGAAAGGGAGTCATGGATGACATCCATAAAGAACTTCCTGGTAAATGGAACGCTTCCAACCAAGAAAAGCGAAAGGCATGTCGTTATTCGAAAAGCCTCTAAATATGTTATGCAAGGCGAAGTTCTTTATCGACAAGGATTCTCGATGCTACTCCTGGGGTGTATAGCCCATGATGGCATCAAGCGGGTACTAAAGGATGTACACGAAGGTGAATGTGGCAACCTTACTGAAGGCCAGACGTTGGCTAAGAAAATATTTTGGTATGGCTATTTCTGGCCCACTGTGAATAAAGATGCAGCTAGTTATGCATGGCGTTACAATAGGTGCCAGAAATTTGTAAAGATTCCCAGAGCTCTCCTAGCGAACTAATGACAATAATAAGCCCGTGGTCGTTCGCTATCTGAGGAATTGACGTTATCGTAAGCCTACCAATCGCCGAAGATGGAGCAAAATTTGCAATCGTGGTTGTGGATTACTTGACGAAATGGGACGAAGCAGAACCATTAACAACGATCACGACAAATCGAGTGATAAACTTCATCGTCAGAAATATCATATGTCGGTTTGGGATTCGGAATGTCATTATAATTGATAATGGGACCCAATTTGATAGCATAGAATTCTGAAATTTCTGCCATAGGTATTATATTGAGAAAAGATACACCGCCGTAGCGCACCCGCAATCGAATGGAAAAACAGAAGCAGTAAACAAAATAATTAAGTCCGTTCTAAAGAAGCGATTAAAGCAAGCCAGAGCCATGTGGGTCGATGAATTGCCCTTATCATTATGGGCCTATAGAATGACCTACAAATCGGCGACGGGTCACACCCCTTTTTCCCTAGCATTCGGATCAGAGGCGGTCATTCCAGTGGAATTGGAAGTACCATCCCATAGGACTACTTATTACAATCCGATGACTAACAACGAGTTATTCCTCGAGTCCTTGGACATGATTAAGGAAAAGAGGGATGAAGCGGATTTGCATGCCACGAGACACAAGCAACAGGTCGCCCGATATTACAACGTGAAGGTTCAGGCTCGAACTTTTAAACTTGGTGACCTGGTTCTTAAACGAGTCTTCCCAGACCCCGTCTTCTTGGGTCCGAAATGGGAAGGACCGGCGGAAGCTTGATAATGGATCCTTCAAGCTAGCTACCGTGGACAGTAATGAAATCCCCAAAGTGTGGAACACCCAGCATTTGTACTTGACATGATTGTCATTTTTACTCTTTTGTTTTTAGGACCATGTAAAAAGGCCTGACTTTCCTAGAACAGTCTAGTTGCATAAGCAAAAGACTATGAAACGGACGTAGGTCATGATTCGACGGAACCACTATAAAAATATTGTGAGTCATTTACCTTTACTGCCTTGTTTCGTGCTTATTCTCTTGTTTCTATTCGTATATACTATTATGCTCGTGATTTTCATCGCAGGCCCTATGATGATCCCAAGGTATGTAGAAATTGAGTCTAAAAAATAAAATTAATATTAGCGCGCTCCATCTCTTAAAGAACAGAGTGTAGAGGGGGCAATAAAGTAAATGGCACAACTACCAGTGCTCTATCTCACGTGACTCGAGAGAGAGCATAAAGGACGAGGAAATGAAACGTCCATAAGGCGTGAAGGTGCGCCACGATTGAAAGACCGCGTTAACCCCCACTCCACCCTTGGCATCCGACGGGAGAGTATAAAGGCGCCAGGAACTGAGCGCACAAATGAACTTCTACCCTACTGAAGGATCGGGGGCAGACTGAAAGTTGAATTCTAACTCCACCCTGGGCATACGATAGGAGAGTATAAAGGCATTCTGATTAAATGCCACGAAAGGGCTCCTACACCGCTGCAGAACCGAGGGCAAGAGTGAAAGCTGAGTCTGAACCCTTCATTTTCGGACATGGAGAGCAATACGCAGTCAATCCTAAACAAGCCCTAGTCAGGCACCATGTTAATGATTGATTGGAGGCATATATATGTATACACATCCCGATGAATGCAGAAATTTAAAATTTTATTGCAAGGACGATTAATGATGTGGTCATAGTTATGACTTGAATGTTTATGTACATGGCTAAGTATGACTAATTTGTAGGTATGCAACAATGCAAAAGAAATAGAACTTTTATTTACCAAATGCAGGTTTACAAAACGAGACTAGTCAAAACGCGAGGGCCGCACTCGCGACAACTACAAAGGGCCAGTGGAAATCTAAACACAAAACACAAACAAACGAGCTCTACTTAGGTTTCCGAGATGACTTCGGTTTCTTCTCCTTCTTCTGCTTCTCTGGTTCCTCCTTACTAGCATCATAAATACTGCACTTTTTCCCTTTCTCCTTCTTCGAGGAAGAATCTCGTGGAATGCCACAGGACTGGGATGCAAGCTATGTGGTTATTGACTTAGCCAATTTTATAATCATCCCAGAACTGGGGGCAGCCACAGTGAGGGGTGGTATATTTAAAAGCTCTTCCTCGGATTTAACATTTAGAAGCTCATCATTCTTAGTCTTCCTCTCGGCTGAGGTCATGCCATCGTCCTCCTCATTACCCCTCGTGATGACAACATCCTCCTCTTCATCTTCGTTGTCATCATCAGTGTCCTTTAGAGCTCCAATTATCTCATCATCTTTAGGAATCTCTATGCTTGACGGTATAATGGCCTTCTCGACGACCTCGGCTTCTACTTGCTTCTGTCCAATTCCTTCAGTACGCCTGGCACTTGAATCACGAGAAGCAACAGTTATTAATTTAGGAGAGAACGTAGTCCTCTCGGCTGTTTGCTCTACAATGCAACGACAAGTTATAACAGCCTTGACAAATTGTTGATAAAATGTGGAGATACCTTCCCCTGATTGCTCGCTTGGAGCTGTAGTAGAAACCTCAACAGGGGAAAAATAGGAACTTCGGGATTTAGCGGATCATCAGGATTGTACTCCTCAACCTCAATATCCTTGAGTTCACCAGCTGAGCTAGAACCTTCCTCAGCCTGATTCTTACCTTTAAGCTTACGTCTCTTCTCCTCTATAGATTCTTTAATTAGATGTCTCCCTTCTGCTAGACGCTCAGGTTCCTCACCTTTGTGATAAGTTTGCATGAGCTGATCCTCATCAGTAGCCTCAACCTGTAAACGTTTCTTTTGACCTTCAACAATTTGATCCCATACCACGACTAGAGTGGTAGGACAGTTCTTGATCCATGAGATGTCTCGTGTTTGAATCACCTGAGCGAAGAAGTCTATCAGCAACTCGTCGAATTCTTCTACCTTCTGTTCGGCCGTGGCAAGTTTAGTGTTAGCATCAGAAGCAGACTTGAGGGCTGTATCAGCATGTCCTTCAGCAAGGACTGCCCTTTCCTCGGCCTGAGTTAGCCGGGCCTTCAAACTTGCCATTTCCCTCTCCCAAATAGCTTTTTCCTTAGCAAGGCGATCATGTAAGAATTTCAACTCGTTGTTACTTGATCTGAGATCCTTTATCTCTTTTCATGTAATTGTACGCTCCTTGCTGTTTGAGTCGAGCTCAATGTGGAAACGTCTCTCCGCGTCCTCGAACCACTTCTTGTATTTTTTGGCATCCCGCTGAGCCAAAACAAGCTGAGATTTAGTATCTTCTAATTTCTTATCAGCCTTATCTCCGGACTTAACGTCATATTATGCCATTTCCTGTGCATCCTTTACATCCACTTCAAGATGGCGGATGATCTCGGAGAGCTTCTTGGCATGCTTCTTCATTCCTTTGTATTGTTTAGCCACGAAGTCTACCCGGTCCTTGATCCATATTTCCCAATTATCAGGGACCAGTTCAAGATCTGGGACAAAGTGCATACTTTTGAAGTAGAGATGAGGGAACTGCTCTCGCAAACGTTTCAGCTTTTCCTGATTTCCAGAGGTACGAATTATAGGCTGTGTAGTGGTAATGTCGATGTTACGCTGTTTGGAATGGACAAGAGCTTTCTTTCCTTTTTCCAACTCTTTGCTTGGGTCCTTATGCTCGTCTTTGGCCACATAATGCCTTTTGGAAGATTTCTCTTGAAGATAAACACTCTTCGGAGGGATCAGAACTTTGGGCGGCTGTTTGCCCCCCTCGTGCTGAGTTTGACAACTACGATGCTTCTCAATATCATGCTTTAGGGGAGAATGAGAATGCAAAAAATGGGGTTGGTGGGAATCGTAGTGCGTCTTATTGTCCCTCCCGTGACTGTCACCGTGGTCGTGCTTGGTAACGAGATTGAATCTGGGTGTATACTCACGAAGATCTCGATGGAATAACGACAACGAGTCATTTTTCATGCACAAATAACAAACAAGTATAAGAATCATGGGTCAATGCAACATATAAGTGTGGTGATGCGCAGTGCATATGGTATGTTTCTCTGATGTGATCCTCCCAACAAACTAGGGCCCGGAGCCAAACTTGTCTGTGTGGTATCTCCATCCTTAACGGGAGTAGGCTCTTCCTTAGAAGTAGGAAAGAATGACCCTGTCCCAATATCCTTAGAAGTGTAAATATCGTCTGGCAAAGGAAGCTTGACTAAATCTCCATATATTTGTTCTTCTGTTTGTAATTCATGAGTTGGAGGCTTAGTCAGTGGCAGTGTTTGTGGAGAGGGTTGCCTTTCAGGAATGGAAGCGTCTTTCGGCTCATCACCTTGAACTTCACTTCTAATATACACATTCAAATCTTCATCATCTTGGACACTCATTGGTGAAGGACTTTTGGAAGCTCAGTTGCTTTTATAATTTCTGTAGTCGCATGTCCCTCGATTGAGGGCATGCTGCTAGACACCCCAAGAGTCTGAGCAGGGGGCACGTACTTATAAGGCTTTCCACCTTGACCGAAACCCCACCTCATAACGAGAAGACGATGTTTGTGTAAGCTCTCATCTACTATGCATTTCTTGATTCCGAGAAAATCGGACTTGCTTTCCGTAAGAAGGGTCCAACGATCTTCGTATATTTCACCCTCTTGCTTTTTGGGATTGGGAACTGTAAAAGGAAAAGAAATATTAGTACGCCGATTTATGCAATTGGAGAAGACGCTTAAGGATCCACAACCACCTCCTCGCACATCCAGTTTGGTGCTTTATATAGAACCACTCGGATTTAGCATCGCCTAAATTGCTGTGTCCATCAGTCAAGACTTTCTTAGTGGGGATAAACTCAAATAAGACAAAAGACGGGGTCCCTATGGAACGATGTTTGAAGTGGAAGTAGAAGTTCACATCTTCGTAAAAGAGCTCGGTATTAAGAATCTTTGCGTATGTGATGTACAAGCTATATAAAGCAGCACAGGCATTGGAGTGAAGCTGCATGGGAGCGATATGCAATCGTCTTAGAAAGTTGACGATGAATAGGGGAAATGGAGGTATAGCGTTTATTGAACACATGACCTTGCTAATGGCCATATACAGCTCCGAAGCAGAATGAGGCCTATCTGTTTCCTCCGCAACTTTAACGTCGTCCCCCATAATTCCGTGCTTTAAACATATCTTCTTTTACTTTATGTTATCGAGCGTAGAAGCTATGGTGTTTCCCGGATTGACTAACTTTACGGCACTCTCAAACTCATCGAGAGCATGGGTATCTCCAATTCCACCTTCTTTTTCTTCTTCCTCGAGTGACATACTTTTAAAGGATGACGATTCTGTCTATCTCGTACTCTGATCCAGAGATATCCTAACCTGGGTCTGATGGGAGTACATCAGGATAGTAATAGCTTGAGGATTCTGAAGCTGTACTTTTATCTACAAACCTTGTTGAACGTCTATCTGACATATTTGCTGTGTTGATAAACAAACATCAAGGATTATAGTATAGTTGCCTATGATCCCCGTGTGTGCTAGTGCTAGTGTGTGCCAATGTGTGCAGGACTAAAAAGAAAAGAAAGAAGTAAAGCAAATAAGAATATAATCGGTCATTATATATCTTTAGTTTATATTCTTTTCTAATGCAGATTAGTCTGTTCAAGGGCTCTATCCTAACTGTCCATCGGTATGCTTGAGTCCTTGCTAATTTCAGTTGAGGCATAAGTTAACGTGTTCAATAAATTTGAATTGCTGTGAGATTGGAAGTCAGACATGGTGGTTAACTCAAGATTGGGTTCGGCTCACCGATATGACATGGCTCGGCTTCATTGAATTAGTTTACAAGCAAAGTTCGCTATGTACACACATTGGGATCGAGTCGTGAGTACGGATCAACTCATGCTTGTGAACCGGCTTGTGGTTGTCATCAATTCGTGGGTTAAGGACGTCTCATGTTTGGAAATCGATTCGTGTATGACTTTGGCTCGCGCTCTACGACCCGCTTGCACCAAATGACCCGCTTACAAATAGGAAACAGATCTACACGATCGAATTGCTAGGCAAAGACCCAAATCGATGACTGCTTCCTATCGACTCCACGATCTGCCAAAAATCCGACTTTCAATAATTTCTTGTTTCACACAAACAACCTGCTTCTCCTTCAAATCATTGATCATGATTCCGAGCTCGAGTTCTGAACCCACAAATGAACCCTCAGTGAAGAAGTTGCCATTGAATCTCTCCCCCCAAACTGTAACCACTCAAGCACATCGTTCCTTTCGACCTTTAACTCTGCGATTCAATCGCAAATCACCTTTCTATCACGAATTCACTCAAGAATAATTGGATACAAATCCTTACTTCCATCGCCATCAATACCAGCATTTAATCTGACCAACGACTTAAATCGAAGAATAATGAATAAAATCAGAAGTAAATAGTCCATTATTTACCTATTAAATCGAGTACAAGGGTTAGAGATTTGGTGTGATTGAAGAAAGAGCTGAAGATGGGCTTCCGAGATTTGGGGATTAGGTTTCGAAGATTACGGCAGTAAAGATAAATTGATTAAAGTAAAAATGGAAAGGAAGGGGTAAATCAATTTATATGACAGAGGTTGGGCTCTTGATCTTCCCATTTGGCCTAGTGGACCACTGGTGCTCGACCTAAACACGCAAGAGACCGCACAAAGAATAAGCCCACCAACCATTCATGAGAACCCTGAGTCAGCCCAATCGAAGTGTCTTGGACTTCAATAAAAACATGGAGAGTCAAAAGGACTTGTTTAAGGCCTGTGCAAGCACATAGATGAAAATAAATGAAATTATTTCAAGTCAACAACAAATGAAATTTTGATGATTTACCTGATGAATTGTTTGCAATAAGCCTCAAAAGATCAGAAAACATGATTTTTTGTGAAGAGGCGTAACCATACGAATGAATATGACTGTTAGCGCTCGACATTTCAGGAACAGACAGATTGATAATTTCGAAGCACGTCTCATCCGTGATAAAACGTACTTCGAAGGGGCAAAATGTTGGCTAGCTTTTTGACCAAGCCACCAAGGACTTAAACTCCTGTAATTAGATGGACAAGGATTCATACACTCATGGATTCAAGAGGGGAAATCATAGCTCAAAGTACGCAAATAAAGGGTGTGGTTCATGACACAGGAGATCCAGCTCGTGAAGATGGCTCGTGATTCCCAGGACATGACTCGTGGATCCCAATCGCGACCCGTTCATGGTCAAGTCCCATGAACCGGCTCGTGTGCAAGGGTCACGAACCGACCCTTCCTCCAAGAAAGAAGTGCCAGTACTTGGTCATGCTCCACATCTCCCATGAACCGAGAATTATGGATTTAGTGACACGTGTAGATAATGACTACTTTGACCATTTCTCCACTCAGTCACGAACGACTCCGAGATTTTCGGGATGGATGCCACGTGTCTTCATGAACCGCCTGCTGGAATTGCCTATAAATAGCCCAACACTTGGCTTTTTGGGATCTTTTGGCAATTGAGAGTTCTTATTCCACCATTGTCATACTTCTTTCATTTATAATCAGAAATATCTCTAAATTGCTGAGTGAATTACCATTGTGAAAGTGAGATTGAGAGAGAACTGTGATTGTACTTGTATTCAATCGTATAACCAGAATCATATAAAGTGGACGCAGGCTCCTTAACGTCGAACCACTATAAACCTCGCGTGTTTGTTGCATTTTATTTCATTTCCAAATATAATTCTCCACGAATTCGAATAATTTGGGTGTTAGAACCACTTTTTGGTCTAACAATATACAATCAAATTATTGATTTAAATAAGTCACAAGCACATATACATATTTTTAAAATATATCAAGTAGAATCAATGTAGTCTTGATGTTTAACTATTTTGTAGCTCTAAACTACTAGTGGATTGAAAAAATAAAAGAAGTAACGAAACAAATTTAAACTCAAATATATTTAGTGAATATTCAATTGAATAAAAAAAGTGTAAGATAAGTTTTGACATATGGAGGAGTTGAAGTCGATCGAAAGGGTAGCTTAATAACTACAGTGGATAATGAATCGTGGAGATCGTAGAAGTGAAGGGTGATTAACTTGATACTGTCTCTCTAATTTTTAGCCGTTTAATATCTTTTCTTAACTTGAATCAGAGCTGTCTTTAGTCTCTTTTTTATCTATCAAGGCATTTTATTATAAAGATTAGTGAATATTCAATTGAAACAAATAAGTTTAAGAGTAATTTAGTAATAGTTTGTCTATCAAAGCATTTTATTCTATTTTACTTAACAATTTAAAACCTATATATAATTTACCAAGAATAGTTTAGTGATAGGTTATGTACTTCATATAATATTTTACAAAATAAATTCTCTTCATTTTCTTTACTACCCACTTTAAAAAAGAGGGAAAAAAGGAGTCATTCCTTACTAATAAAGAGTGAAATGCTTCATGATCAACAAACTTTAAGAAAATATTGGCATAAAAATTTTGTAAAGAAATTACTATAAATTCAATTAGTCTTTGTTATCATTTGTCTCTAATTAAAAAGTAATTGCGTATGTTAACCTTATTGAAATAGCTTGTATGAAAAATGGAATCATAGTCAAATTTAAACATTCAAAGTATGAATTGTTGGGGAAAAGTTTCCCAAAAACGTCTAGGCAATAAAATCCAACCTTGCGGAAAAAAAAAAAAAGGAATGTATTGATGATGAGGAAAAACAAACAATAGATAGTCACCAACAAAACAATCACGGATCAAGCAATAAGAGAAAGAACACAAGAGATTTATAGTGGTTCCACTAACATCTTGTTAGTGTACGTCCACTTAGGCAGAGGAGATTTATTACTTCTCTAAATAAGAAAATATTACAAGACTGATAATAGAGAAGAACAAGAAGAAATACAATTTTTAGAGATGATGCATACATTTACCTAATCCCTATCCTTATATAAGGATTAATACTTGGGGTGAAGTAATTGATTTATGGTTATAAATCAATGCCTAATTAATTCTCCAATTTATTTGCTCCTGATAAGATTTCTTGTTTAATAAACAAATCAGAGAATTAATTCCTTACTTTAATATCCCAGAAAAGCTTCTTCATATTCTTCCACTTATGTAGGAAATTTATTGCCTATCTGATTTTACAAAAAAGAAAATAAATTTTCTGATATCTTCCAAATCTTCTGCAGTTGGAAATATTATATTACTCAAACTAACAATATTTCCCAAATCATCTCTAAATGGAAATATTGTATCACCATAATCAATAATATCTTCCAAATCTTCTGCAAATGGAAATATTGTATCACGAAATCTAACAATCTTGTATCAACATAATGAATAATATCATCTAAATCTTCAATACCAGTTTTAAAGCACGAACACCATAACGTGCAGTGGAAGTAAAATATTATTGATCATTTTGGTTGGTACTAATTTTTAATCATAATGATATCTAGCATTTTTTACAATTGTAAACACGCAACTACCAAAATTCTTTTGAGTCATTAAAATTTTGTTAATTTTTTGTCATAAGAGGTTAATGCTAATCTATGGATGACATAATATTAAATTATACCATATTCTAACACTGCGAGCATCATAATATTCATTGTCACATAAAATGTAAAACAAAATAAATCTAAATATGTTAAAGCTTACAAATGTACTGGGAAGTAATGCTTCCCTAACTCATACATAAAATGGTAAAACAAAATAAATCTAAACATGTTAAAGCTTACAAATATACTAGGAAGTAATGCTTCCCCAACTCATCAAACTTGTATAAATTTGAGGCTCTATAACCCGGTCCAGCATTAAAGTATTGTAAAATCCAAAATAAATCCCAGACGTTTATACAGTTATATCCAAGGAAGTATGGCAATTGAAGTTCATGCCATTGCTGTAATTTTTTACATGACTGTCACAATTTTTTATGATTGAAAATCATCAAGATGGACTTAACATTTACGTAGCATCACTATGTAGAATTAAGTTCATATCAAATAACAAAGCCCATACAAAATCAAATACCAAATGTTACAAAAAAATGCTTAAATACTGAAACAAAAGACCGAAACCTATCAAAATTGAAGAAGCAACAAGATTTCAGAATGGGAAATATTTATATCTTTCCAAAAGGTAAATTCTAAAACCTAAACCTGTGATCATAGAAACATTACTTCCTTCGTTGCAACTACCTAATCCATATGAAAGAAGTAGAGGAATTGCCATGCATAAATTATTCCTTTAGTTAGCAAAGTTCTTAATGGTTAGGAGTTAGTAGACAATCAATTGATCAACCAGTGTGATGTGATTTAATCTCAGATCAATCTCTTATTCATGGTTTGTTGACAATCGAATATCCCTCATGCAAACATGAAACTTTAATTTCTTATAAGCATCTCGGGCTATTCAAAAGTTGCACTTGTTATTTGTATTAAAATAGAAGTATACTTAACCATATGAACTATATTATTTCTCCATCCTCCAATATCTACACATCCACTAAACTCAATGTATTGTTTATCATCCTTGATCATAAATCCTAGCTTTTCTAATGGACCCCGTCTCCCTCTGAAAAACATAAACTTTGTATCCATGTACCCACCCTGTTGACTTTGAGGGTACGCAAGGTTCGCAAGCCCTTTGTGATAGGTGTTGCTTTCGAAAAATTCATTTGTTATTTCCATCTTGAAAAAAAATAAAGAGGCCTTTAATGAGAAATGTTTTATACTAAATAGAATGGACACTGCTATTAGCAACTATGCCTTTTCAAGTATCAAAAACTATATTGCACACATTTAGAATTTAAGGTGTTATACCCAAATAACACTAAAACTTAAGAAAACCGTTCCACTAATGTTTCAATGCAAAGGTATGTGATCAAGTAATAAATTTTGTATGTTCTATTTATTTCACTTAAGTTTGTTGCATAGGTTTGATGAGTTCTTCATATATGACTTGATCTTGCTCTCAGAAATGATTGTGTAAAGATAAAATAATTGTAGTTCTCCATATGTATTAGCAAATTACATAAATCAAAACATGTTCGGAATAATGTAGCAAATCCCAATTCAAAGCAAAAAAGGAAGCAGACTAAAATTGGTATTCTTTGTCACTGAATTTAAAACATTAAGCATAGGGCAATAGAGAGGAAACTTCAGTCGCTTGAGTGGTGAATAAGAGAAAGCCATTTGAAATTCCATGATTTCGAAAAAACTTCCTTTGAATTTAATTACCAAAATATGTCTACATATTCAAGTAGTCGATAAAGAAATAATCAAAAAATAGCCCACGGGTCCAAGCAATCAACGGAGGTTTGTTAAAACCATCCGGAGGAAGAATGAATTCGTATTCAGGTATGCAGTACGATTCATAGATGGAAGAAGCAATTATATAAAGTCAAGAGCACTTGGATCATTTTGCGGCTGGACAAACAAAAGCAGTCACTGCTTTGAAGGCAGAAGGACTGTGGGTAGTGATTGGGACTCCCATTCAGAATAACCCATCTGATTTGTTCTCACTTATGGCCTTTCTAAGGTTTCAGCCCTTTTCTAGTAAGAGTTATTTGATGTATTTGGTGCAGCAGCCATTTGATCAAGGGAACAAGAATGGTCTATCTCGTCTTTAGGCCTTGGTTGGAAGCATATCTTTGCGGACGATGAAAGAAATGCCAGATGATAGCAAGAGCTTAGTTGCCTTGCCGCTTAAAACCTCAAAGATGTGTTATATTGAACTTTCAAGTGAACAATGAGAGCAATATGATCAGATGGAATCTGAAGCGCAAAACAATGTAAGGGAGTATATAAATTCAGACAGTGTGTTGCACAACTACAACACTATACTTCACATTATATTACGGCTCCGATAGATTTGTAGTGGCATTGCCTTGTGTCCTCCATATGTTGAGTCATTTCTTTCATCCAAAACAATCAAATATGTTTCAAAGAGTTCAGACTTGCTTAAAAAGATAGCATCGATGTTGGAAGACAGAGATGATATCGACTACCTAGTCTTCCTCTCTCCACTAGGCAAAACAGTAATAACTCGTTGCACCCACATCTTTTGCCAGACATGCATACTCAAAATCCTTAAAAAGATGAAATTAAATTACTTTGAGAATTTAGATTTCTTTGTGAAGTACGAAAAAATGCATAATTAAATTACTTGAAAAGCACTTTTTCATGGATGTAAATGCCAAGAAAGAGTCTTGCTTCAGTATTCTATTTAATGCAAAACATAGCACTCATGACACTGTCGAAAAAACAAAAAATGCAGTATCATCTATCTACATTGAATAAAAAACACAATAAACTTTTCCCACAAGCATGCATCCCTGAGAACAAGAATTAGATTTGTATCAGAAAATTATGGCACTTGTGATAGATCTCTTAACTGACATAGGACAGGAATTTGATATCCTAATGCCTTAAATTTCAGTAGTACTATGAATAGCATAGTGAAAATAATTGTAAAGTCAAGAAAACATTCTTAACTCGAGATTCTTTTTTGTTATTATCATATCATATTATATTTGTACTGGATTAACAAGTTTAGTTAAACTAATGCAAATAACAAGTTTTTTTTAAAAAAAAAAACTACACTCAGCTCATTGCATTGCAAAGGCAATCACACTACTACAGAATTCAAATCAAGCACCACAGCATATTAAATTATATATCTTATGTTAGAACCGGGGTTACCATTAGCCCTTGACAGGTGGTAAGGTTTGCCGTCATACGATTAACTATGGTTTTAGAGCAGGATTGGCAATGATAGCCAGAATATGTCATGGATGATTGGTTGCTTTGTCTGAACCATCTCATATAGATTGTCCAATGTCAAATGAAATGTTTCTTGGGTGCTTGTCTGATATTGGTTTAGGCCTCTAGGGCTTGTGCTTGAGGGATATTGAGTTCAATTAGGATGGTTTACATAAGATATATAATTTGGATGTCATGAGTTCTTTGCCATGGTTGAAAGAGTGTTCTGGTTTCCATGGATGTATGGTTGAAATGTTGTTGTAAAGGCTAGCATTGTCCGGTGTGAGGAAGATAGGGTTGAGTTCTACTCTGGTGTTATGGGTAGATTAGTATGTTTATCTATCCATTCTCATATACCTTATTGTTGATGTTTGTTAGCTTTCTTACCGCTCAATAAGACTATTGTCTGACTCAAGGTTTAATGTTTCCTTCTTATTACCTTGGGTTGTTCATTCGGTTGTGGATGGGCAGACTAGGTGGCAGGTGATAGCTTAGTAAGGATGATGTTGCAATTCGGAGGTGAGCTGGAGGCTTACGTACCAGTTTTATTACTATATAGTATTTCTATTTCTGCTATTTGAGTTGCTCTATGAGTGTTGTAGCGAGGCTTTATGCACAAACTTTGATATCTCCTGTGATGTTTGGATAATCTTTCAGGATGTTGTAAAAGTTTCAAAAGTTTGTTATATGATGCTTCACTACTATTACCTATTGTATATTTTCTACTATATTTTATCCTTGCGTTGTGAGTTCTATGACTGTTTTCGATGTTGTTATCTTACCTTGATGATCGTCCACAGCTGCCTGGCACGTCTTTCAGCGCATTAGTCCTCTTGTTAAGTGCAGGGGTTATGGGCGGTCGTCACATTTGGTATTAGAGCTCTGGTTTATGATTTTAGCCAAAGTTCGAAGATGCAATTACATATGAGAGACGTACTTGTAGATTTTAGTTGGATGCTTACTGTATATATTAGTGTATATAGTAGTAACGATCGTACTCCTTTAGCAGTTTTTCTTGGAAGTGGCTAATTATTATAAATTGCAGATTTAGAATTAGTAGACGAACATCAAGACACATTGCAAGGTAAGCTGGTACTAGAGGAGGAAATGAAGGTGAACTAGACTACCCTACCATGTTTGAATCAATGATGGAGGCATTCATGCGAAGGGTACCCACTCCAGTGGTAGCCACGGTAGATGTAGGTGTTCAGTTGCCTAGGGTTGTGGATTTTGCGAAGCTGTGCAAAGATTATACATATTTAGGAGGAAAGCCATTCAAAGGAACGGAACTATCTGAAGAGGTTTAGAGGTGGATAGATTCTTGTGTCCGTATCTTTGGCGTCTTAGGGTTGGATGATGCAACCAAGAGAAAGCTTGCGTCAAGGCAACTGCAAGACAGGGCCGTGGAATGGTGGAATTTTGTTACAATTGAGACTCCAGAGGAAGATATTTCATGGGAGCAATTCCAAGCTAAGTTCGAAGAAAAGTTTGTCTCCACATCTCAGAAGTCTACTCTGTTCAAGAGATTTATGGGATTTAAGCAGAATGGTCATACTGTGCTTGACTACATTTCTGATTTCAAGGCCTTGTCCATATACGCTCGTTTATACATTGACACACCTTATCATAAGAACGAGAGTTTGTTATGGGTCCGGATGCCTACATAGGAAGACCATTGGTGGAACATCTTGATGATTCATTTGAGAAGCTTGTGGAAAAAGTTGTTCGCCATGAAATCTTGTTTCCTAAGGAAGCAAATGTTGTCGCTGCAACCAAGGAAGTTCAGAAACCACAGCAAGGTGGTAATAATAAGAAGAGGAACCAACAAGAGTAGAAAGGAAAGGATGGCCAAATGAAGCCATATAATGAGGTAGTTTGCTTTAAGTGCCAATAGGAGGGTCATTTTGCTAATGAGTGCAAGAATCCCAAAGTTGAGAAGAAGTGCTTCAAGTGTGGAAAGCCTAGGGATGAGAAGAAAGACTGTCCATAATCTGCTAAGGGCAAGCAAGTTGTAAAGGTATATGCTTTGGAAGTCATGCCATCTTCTTCTAGAGCTCCTACTACAAAGGAGAGGGGAAAGGGTATCATCGTCCAAGGTACTCTTTCTGTCCGAGGTGTTTCAGTTTGAGTTTTTTTTATACTAGAGCATCGCATTCTTTTCATTTGCAATGAACTTGTGTGCTGCTTGGGTTTGAAACCCGAGATTTGTGATAGACCTTTCATAGTGACTAATCCAGTTGGGGGTTCGCCTAATCTTTGCATGATTTGTCGTGGTCCAGTGCTGACGAGTCATGTTTGCTCTTTTGTGTGTGTTTGCTTTGTTCTTAACTTCGCTGGGTTTAGGATCATCTTTGGCATGGATTGGCTCAAGAGGTATGCAGCAAGAGTGAATTGCGAGAAGCTAGAGGCGAGAGTCGGGGATGTGGAAGGGCAAAAGGTTTTGATTAGATGTAAGCCCAAAGATGGTGTCTTCGTGAGCTATTTATATTCTCTTGTGATTCCACAGGAAGACTTGTCAACTATGCTTATCGTTAATGAGTATGAGGATGTCTTTGAATAAGTCAAAGGTTTTCCGCCGCATCATGAGATTGAGTTTAGGATCGATTTGGTCGAGCGTGCTAGACCAATCTTTATGCCTCTTAGGCGGATGGCGCCTAAGGAACAACGAGAGTTGGAGGTGCATGTTCGTGACCTTTTAGGAAAAGGATTCATTTAGAGAAGTGTTTCCGAATGGGGTGCACCTATCGTGTTTGCAACCAAGGTGGATGGCTCGTTAAGATTGTGTGTGGCTATCGTGAGCTGAATAAGGTGACCAAGAAGATCAATTACCCATTGCCAAGAATTTATGACTTGTTTGATTAGCTTCACGAGGCCAAAGTATTTTCATAGATGGATTTGGCAACGGGATTTCACCAGTTGAGATTGGCAAAGGATAGTGTGCAAAAGACTAATTTTAGGACACCATCTGGTTTCTTCGAATGGTTGGTGATGCCATTTGGGTTGACTAATGCACTAGCATATTTTGTGGATCTTATGAATAGAGTTTTCAGAGACCAGTTGAATAAGTTCGTGCTTGTGTTCCTGCATGATATTCTGGTTTATTCTCGGAATGAAGAAGAACATAAGACGCACTTTCGAGTTGTTTCGGAAAACTTGCGAAAGTATCAACTAAGTGCTAAGTTTTCGAAGTGTCACTTCTGGAAAAATGAAGTGTGGTTCTTAGGTCATGTTGTTTCTGGAAATGGGATAGCGGTTGACCCCGCTAATGTGGCAGCAATCCAGGACTGGGATCGACCTAAGAATGTGATGAATGTTCGGAGTTTCCTTGTGTTGGCTGGTTATTACCGATGGTTTATCAGGTATTTCTCTAAGGTAGCTGCACCGTTGATAGGATTAACAAGGAAAAACCAGATGTTCACATGGGATGCAAAGTGTGAGCAAGCATTTGGAGTCCTGAAGGAGAGATTGACGAGTGCTCCTGTGTTGATGATTCCAAGTGGGAATGAAGAGATGATTGTGTATATCGATGTATGTAGTACTGGGCTTGGAGCAGTACTGTTGCAGAAGGATAAGGTTGTGGCCTACACAAGTCGACAGCTGAAGCCGCATAAGAGAAATTAACCAACTCATGATTTGGAGTTGGCGGCGATTGTGTTTTCTCTGAAGATGTGGAGACATTACCTGGTGGGAGTTCGATTCGAGTTGTTTACGGATCACAAGTCGTTGAAGTATCATTTCTCCCGAAAGGATTTAAATCTTCGGCAGCAAAGATGGTTGGAGTTTCTTGCATCGTACGATTTTGATATAGCCTATACTCCTGGTAAAGGTAACGCAGTGGTAGTTGCATTATGTCGAAGAAACGCAAGTTTGGGTGCGATGTTTTCAGAAAGGAAGAGCCTCGAGTACTTGGTAGGATTTGATTTCAGGCCAAGGTGTGAATTGGAACCTGAAATGTTGGCATGCTTATCGATAAGACCTACTTTTATTGGAAGGATTGGTGAGAGCCAAAAGCGATATGTGAAGCTTTTCGAGTTTATCCAGAAGCTCAAACTAGAGAATAAAGAGTTCAAAGTCGATCGAGAAGGTTGGCTTCGAAAGCAAGGGCGATTAGTTGTTCCTGATGTCGACGGATTGAGAGATGAGGTTCTAAGGGAATGTCATCACTCAAAATCGACGATTCATCCTGGTGGTAATAAGATGTATTGGGACATAAAGCGAGTTAACTACTGGGAAGGGATGAAGCAAGATACTGGAAAGTTCATTTCCAAATGTATGAACTATCAGTTGGTGAAAGCTGAACAGAAAAAGCCGAGTAGATTGCTTCAGCCATTGGAAGTTCCTATGTGGAAGTGGGAGCAGATATCGATGGATTTTATCGATGGACTACCAAGAACAAGGGCAGGAAACGAAGGAATTTGGGTCATCGTGGATCGTCTGACCAAAAGTGCAAGGTTTATTTCTGTCAGATCGACTAGGACGACATCGAAATTGGCTGAACTCTATGTGAAATGGATAGTTCAATTCCATGGTATCCTGAAGAGAATAGTGAGTGATTGAGATCCATTATTCACGAGTGGGTTTTGGAAGAGTCTATAAGAAGCTTTGGGAACGAGTTGTGTTTGAGTACGACTTATCATCCCAAAACTGATGGTCAAACCGAGAGGGTTAACAGAGTTTTGGAAGATCTCCTAAGGGCTTGTGTGTTTGACTTCAGAGGATCATGAAAAGACCATCTACATCTAGTTGAGTTTGCATATAATAATAGCTACCATTCTAGCATTGGGATGGCACCATACGAGGCGTTGTATGGGAGGTCGTGCAATTCTCCGGCATGTTGGTTAGAAACTGGAGATAATTCGATACTTGGGGCAGAGATGATAAGAGAAACCTCGTATTACATTGAGATCGTTCGGCAATGAATGAAGGCAGCCCAAGATAGTCAAAAGAGTTATGTCGTTAAGCGTCATAAGAATTTGGAATTCGACATAGACAATATGGTTTTCGTGAAGAGTTCGTCATTGAAGCATGTAGTTAGATTCGGAAGCAAAGGGAAGTTAGATCCAAGGTTCATTGGCCCAATTCTGATAGTCGAGCGAATTGGAAAGCTCGCATATATATTGGAGTTACCTGAGAAGATGTCAAGTGTGCATAATGTTTCCATGTGTCATTTCTACGGAAGTTCGTACATGATTCGAATGTGGTGGTATCTCCAGAGCATTACGAAGATCTAGAAGTCTAGACCGTAGTTCCAAGAACTCGTAAGCCACTTCATGTTATAGGGAATGACACGAAACAATTTAGGAGGAAGACAGTTAAGCTAGAAATGGTACAATGAAGTGAGGATGGCAATAATTGTACATAGGAGACGCAAGAGAGAACGAAGGAGACCCATCCAGAGCTCTTCATCGGTATGACCCGTTAGTATCGTACCACCTTACATCATTGTAACTTGTGTTATTGTCTATTGCTAGAATTCCACGTGCTAGGATAAGGCTAAGGATGCATGGCTTGATGGCTGCTAGTTTGGGTTATAGAATTGGCTGCTCATGAATGATAGGCATACGAAATTGTTATGGTCGCTTGTGTTTGTTGGAATTTCGGGGGCAAAATTCCTAAAGGGGGAGAATGTAATAGCCCGCTACATATCAGAAGATCATAAAATATTTTTATTTTATTCCTTGAGGGTAGGATCGTTCTCATATTTTAACATGTTGCTTATGGTGATGATAGACATGTCCATAATTTTTACCAATTTTTTTGGGATCATTTTGCCCCTACCAGACTTGTACATGGCATTATTTTTGAGTTAGGTTGAATCAGGTCTTGAAACCTACGCCATTGGAAAGGATATGATGATTCCCTTTCCGTAAAGCTGTCACATTAAAGTTTTGGTTTAGCGGTTTCGGAGGAATCGATGTTTTAAGGTTTCACAGTTGGCTGTTCAGATTTGGTAAGCCAAAATGGGTTGATTTGGGGAGGCCCATTAGTGGGCTGGTTGAGGCTATAAATAGGGGTAAGAGTCATAGAGAATAGCTTACTTTCTCCATTCTCTCAATTAGAAGAGCTAGAGGTCCTTCATTCCTCCATTGCCTACACCTTTCAACCATTAAAGCTTAGAGAATCGAAGATCTACAACATTTGAAGCTAGATCTACGCTAATCAAAGAGAGAGATCATCGAATTGAAGAGTTTGGATCAAATTCTTAGCTGTCTGGAATCTTATTTCATTACTTTTAGCTTGTTTTAGAGAATTGATGAGTGATATGCATTTCTCATACGGATTCAATCAAGTATATGAATGTTTGATCTTGTTTTTCATCAAATTCAAGTCGGATTTCCTTAGACCTACATCATGGTAAGTCTATTTCCATATGAATCACCATAGGATCCAATTTAGCTACTTAAAACCGGTATTTTCCATGTATTTTCATATGTTTATGCAAGTTAGATCCATCGTTTTGTTCATATGCTCATTTACCATGATTTTGGTGAAGTTTACATAACTTTTAATGAAAATTGTCATTTTCATGTTGTTATTGATTTCATAGCATGCTTGTGGTTGTTGTGGTTGTATTGGATGAATTAGATAAGTTGGTTTCGTCGAATTGGTCATTTGGCGAAGTTTTGGTCGACTTCGGAGATGATATGGGGCTGTGCAAGAAATGGGTCAGTCGGTTTCATATGGTTCGGCCATGTAGTACGAGTGTAGTACAAGGCATACAGGTCAAGGGTCGGGTCGGTCAGAAGCTGGTCGGTCGGGTCGGTCAAGAAGCTGGTCGGTTAGGTCGTTGCTGTTGGGTCGGTCGTGCTTTTGTGAGGGATTGGGTCAGGTCTGTCCAATGGAATGGGTCGGTCCGAAGTGGTCGGGTCAGTCAGGATGGACTGGGTTGATCCGAAGGAGGTCGAGTCAGTCAAGATGAACTGGGTTGATCCGAAGGAGGTCGGGTCGGTCAGGATGGACAGGGTCGGTCAGAAAATGATCGGTCTGACGATGGTCAGTCGGCTCCAATAAGGTCATTTTCTGAAAATTGTATTTTTCGGGTACGATCCATATTTAAATAAAAAGGCTTGAAAAAGTATCTTTCGAGGGCAACCCCCCAAACTCTAGCCACAACGTAGTGATGTAATTTGGCTCAGTAATGTTGTGACTTCGAAGTAAACTAAAGCAGGAAGGTTCAAAGTGTTGAAATGTGTTCGTTGATCGCTATAGATGACAACTCAAAGGTCGTGAATTGGTGGATAATGGTTGCTTGAGATAAAGAAAAGCCGCCGGGTTAGATGATTAGAGATGCAAAGGCCGAGAGATTATCGTTGTCGTAGTTTCTAACAGGCTCGAAGCAGCAGTACAATATTGACGTCTAAAAGACCAGTTGTAGGTCGAGTACCCTGGGTATCGTTGAAATGCCTAGCTACGTTTTGTTGAAAGGCATATGGAGATTCTATTATAATCGGGGTTACCATTAGCCCTTGACATGTGGGAAGGTTGGTCGTCATATGATTAACGATGATTTCGAAGCAAGATTGGCGGTGATAGCCAGAGTCTATCATGGATGATTGGTTGCTTTGTCCAAACCATCTCATGTACATTGTCCAACGTCGAATGGGATGTTCCTTGGGTGCTTGTATGATATTGGTTTAGGCCTCTAGGGCTTGTGCTTGAGGGATGTTTAGTTCGATTAGGATGGTTTACATAAGATATATAACTTGGATGTCATGAGTGCTTTGCCATGATTGAATGGTTGTTCTGGTTTCCATGGATGTATGGCTGAAATGTTGTTGTAAAGGCTATCACTGTCTGATGTGGGGAAGATAAGGTTGGGTTCTTCTCTAGTGTGTTTATCTATCCAATCTCATATACATTATTGTTGATGTTCGTTAGTTGTTTTACCGCTTATTAAGATTGTTCTCTAACTTAAGATTTTATGTTTCCTTCTTATTACCTTGGGCTGCTCATCCGGTTGTGGATGGTCCGACTATGTGGCACGTGACAAGTGATAGCTTAGTAAGGACGATGTTGTTGTTCGGAGGCGAGCTGGAGGCTTACGTACCAGTTTTATTACTATCTAGTATTTCTATTTCCGCTGTTTGAGTTTCTCTATGAGTATTGTAGTGAGGCTTAATGTACAAACTTTGATATTTCCTATGATGTTTGGATAATCTTTTAGAATATTGTGAAAGTTTCAAAAGTTTGTTATATGACGCTTCACTACTATTACCTGTCGTATATTTTCCACTATATTTTATCATTGCATTGTGAGTTCTACGACAGGTTCCGATGTTGTTATCTTACCTTAATGATCGTCCATAGCTGCTTGGCATGTCTTTCAGCACATTATTCCTCATGTTAAATGTAGGGGTTGTGGGTGGTCGTCACACGCATGGTTAAAAGGTTTGACATTGAATCTAATAATACGTTGGGGTGATGCGCTTGGACCAGTCCGCATGTAAGAAGGTGAAGAACCCAACTGGTTAGATCATCGTGGTGTCTGGAGACACGAGAGGAGCACGTTCATCTGATTATTCTGCCTAGTTATTATGCTTGGTTATTCTGCCTGATTGCTCTGCGGGACTAGAGGGAAGCACACGACTTCCAAGGGACATGGTATTGTACTCTATGACGGTCCTCTGTGCGGTGCATGCTCAGGCTGTACTCATAGAGGTTTGGTCTGTGCGGTACCATCCGGTGAGTATACCTTGACTGCAACTATAGTTGGCCAGTCAGAAGGCTGTGGCGGATGACGCTGGGTGATTCGGCGATTTTCCCCAGGAGAGGCGGATCAAGACCAATTTAGGATAGTAATCATAAGGTACCTGTCATCGGCAGTCAATAGGACGTGGAGAGACTAGAGATAAGCGTAGAGACCATCAATCTTTTACTATCGAGACGTTGGTTGCGGGACACGCCAAATTGGATGTTAGATTGTTTGCTAGGGGCACATCACTTAGCTCTTAATATAGTCTTTCACTAGTTGATGGAGGGGCCAGGGTAGGGCCGTAGCCACCATGAAAATATAGACCATACTGGGATATATGTATTGTAGGCCTCATGAGGCGGACCTTTACAGATATTGAAATGTCCTGCCCGAGTTTGGTGCATTTGATGCAACCATATTACGGGACTTGGGGTATACTAGACAGTACGTACGTGTGAGGGTCTAGATACATGCACTGGGTGGTGTATCGTAGGTGACTAGGCATAGGGCATTACTCTGTGTTGAGATTTGGTTCAACCGAGGAGTTCAGATACGATGATCCGTACACTTACGTGGCATAGCGATGATAGTTTTGAGCGATTACGTGGTGTAATGATTTGGATTTCCGTACGTCATTCGACATAAGATGGGTGTTGCATACGCTTCCATGGTGTTGAGAAGATTTTCGAAAAAAAGTCATTCCAACATATAGTCAAAGTCTAATACCAGATATCAACTCATTCCCGACCTTAGGGGATAAATGCTATCTTAAGTCGACCAACTATAAGCCGACCCAAAGCCACGATAGCATCCTCCCAAGAAGATCAAACTAATTGGCCGAGTCATCAACAGATCGATCGACCTATTCCTAGAGGATCGGGTAGAGTGGAAATGTCAGAGCAGAAGTATCTACGTAAAAATATCTCCTATAGTATCAGATCAATACGCTATCAAACGAAGTCCTATTCCTAAGAATGGAGCCGCAGATAAGTTTGACCAACTCTTCTTTACACGCTATATACTTGATGCCCCACAAGCCTGCCAATTTCGAGGAAGAACTATTCAGGAGAAGTACCAGGTCCCGCCGCCTACAACTACTCAACCGGATCGAGCTCCACGTTTAAAAGCCTTAGAAAATATAAGACATGTCGCATGCAAATATGGCCTACTGGCTCGCTTATAAATACCACTACTTCACGAAGCGGAAACTCATTCTGAAATCCCCGTAGAAAACCTCTCGCTCGGCTGACTATAAACAGTATGTCATTTTCTCTATATTCAACACAAGGACTTTGTGTTTAATTGTTCTTTTCTTTACTTTCTTCCACTGAAAAATCACTGTAACCTGTAATCGACAGTATAAACAAAGATTATAAGTGGATGTAGGCATCGATGTAAGCCGACCACTATAAAATATTGTGTCTCCCTTGTTCGTTTACTTTTTCTTGCATAACCGTGATTGTTTTTGTGTGTTCTTAGCACACGTAGGGGTTGATCGTCACTAGACCAACTGTAACACCCCACCTCCGTCAAGGTCACTCACAAAGGGAATGCTTTGACTTTGATGGAGCGTTTTAGTAGACATAACAGAATATTACAAGAGCAGATACATAAAACAGTACTTGAAAATTTTACAACTTTATTACAGTGGAAAACAGAAATCAGTTTGGTTACATCCTTCAAAATCACTTTACCAAGACCCAAGTACATATATATATATATATATCAGCCTTTTTCAAAAGCCCTCAGAGTACAAAACTTTAAAATCATAATCCCCACAGAAGATGCCAGAAGGAGTCAAGCCATACTTTAAGCACTTCAAGTACTTCAAGTAGAAGAAATCCGGATCAAGCTGAAGTATTCCCTCCTTGGAAACTTGAGGGGGGAGAAACGGAAAGAAAAGGGGCGAAAACAAGCAAGGTCAGACATAAAGTCTGGCGAGTCCAGTGATTTCCAGCATATGAACAGATAATAATAATCATGGCATGCAAATAAAACTGGATGCGAGATAACAGTAATAGGAGTAGCAAATATACTTCGGTTAAACAGAAGAAACAAAATGATATAAGCTATTACTTTTCACTTCTCTGCACTAATACTAGTATAACAGGATTAGGTGCTACCCTAATGTCTAAACAGAAACAGAATAATGGGTCTTTACCACCCAAACAGAAGGTACAGAAACATAAACAAAATAATCCTTACAGAAACAGAATGCTAATATTAGGTGTACACTAGTAAATGGGCCTTTACCACCCCAACAGACGGTACCACGCAGAAACAGACAGGTGTTACCACCCAACAGAAACAGACGGTACCCCAACGGAAACAGACAGAACTAAGTGTACCCTAAATCTACCCCCAAGCGATCGGCTCCTTAATACATAAATACCCTGTGCCAGCCCCACAGAAGGGTGTATCACTCCCCAAAGTGGCAACCTTTAAATGACACAGACCAATTTACAGATGTCACGGCGTCTTACATCCTAAGATGCAGACCGGGATCCATGCACGCACATGACCCGGTTGGAACGCACCATCAACACCCCTCGCCATTATCAGAATGAACCGCTTATAATTAGTTCAGTAAGCGTGCCCGGACCCTACCTACTGTTGGGTCATTGTTTTGATACCAGAAAGGGTTACTGACCAATATGGGTCCCAAACAACAGATGACACAAGTATTTTCCCTCCTAACCTTGTGTCCCCAGACTAACAGATTTCAAATTAACTTGTTTACAAGTTTTCAGACATACAGAGTTCAAGTCAACTAGTTCACAGATCAAAAAAATCAGGTTAACAGGTTTTCAGACTAACGGATCAGATATACAGTTTTAACAGACTTACGGATTGTCTAACTTTGTATTGGGCCTACAGATTCACGAAACAGGTTTATTAATTCATCAGTCCAGTTGGTTTAGCCCTATCTACCCAACACGCTTTAGACATCATATTTACCTCAGATTTGCATTAATTAAATATTAATGCGCAGACCTCTCACATTAGGTCGGTAACTTGTGGCCGCTGGATAAGTCGGGCGGTTCCGGGCAGACTTCTGCCACAAGCCAACCTAACCTCGTGCCTAAGCATATTTTAGTTATGCCTACGACCTCTCACATTAGACTGACAGTTTGTGGTCACTGGTTAAGCCGGTTGGTTCTGGGCAGACTTCTACCGCAAACAGAGCCTAACCTCGTGTCATAGCCAATTCATTCCAATACAGATTTTTCGGATATCAAACTAATTTTGTTTATTTAACAGATTAAACTTCTTCACAGGATACAACAGATTAATAAAATTTCCATGTTTTACTAAATCTTAGGTCGAGCCTACGGATTTCCATACCCAGATTACCATTATCTAGTTTTCAATAGATCAGACAATTCAACAGATAGCAGATCTAGCAGTTTAAGCGATTCAACAACTTTGGCAGATAACAGATTAGGCAATTTAACAGATTTAGCAGATAACGGATTAGTCAATTTAACAGATTTAGCAGATTATATTTATCTAAAACTCTATTTACATATCTTGCCTAATCATAAATTTAGCCTAAACTTACATGCCCAAATCAAGGTCATAATTCATAATGCAATATATGCCCCAAATTTTAATCTTAATATTCCCATTTACAGTTCATGTCAAAACTAGATTTAAAATTCTAGTTCACCATTTATGTCCAAGACTAATATACATTTTAATCATTCACTATTATAGCCAATTCAGATTATGCCAACATATTTATTATACCAAATTAACTTAATTAAGCTACGCCCAATCCCCGTATAACATGTTTCCACAAGTTCTCTAAGTACTCATGAAATGGCACTAACAAAAGGAGTAGGGGATAAGCACAAGAATTTATATAAAAGAATAGGCATGCAATAATGAACCAAATACAATAATAATGGCTCCAATAGGCTCGATGTACATAACAGTGAATGGGAATAAACTAGCCAAGTTACACGCTAATTATGAGATCTAACATAATTAATGGAATATATGCACAAGAAGCTAACTACAATAGTTATAGGCAACTAACCACAATAGTCATGGGCGATAGTCTCATAGGCATGAATCATAGTCATAGGAAATAGTCTCATAGGCTTGAATCATAGTCATAGGCAATTGTCTCATAGGCAACAGTTTCATGTCCAATTATGCATTATTCATTATTTGTCCCAAAATTTAGCATTCGTGCGTTAATCTCTTATGAGATTCGGCATAGGCTCGTAGTAGCCTGGCTATAGAATAGAAAGAAGAAAGAGGTACAAAATAGTCACACAAAAAACAGTTTTGACAGATAAGAATATACATAACCTCAGACTCAGATTTATAACTACGTCAATATCATAATTAAAGTTCATATCTGAAAATAACTGTACTCACTGTCAAAAAGGAAAGTCTTGATTTCTGGTTTCTGAGTTCTGACACTGAATAGAGTTCCCTTTGCGTAGACTATCGATTAGATTTGAAAATAGTTGTTCCCTTTTAACTTTATTCAGATTGGAAGAAGATCCTAGTTTTGATTCCGGCAGAGTAACGACGCCATTATTTTATTTAATAAGAACGGAGGCAGAGTATAGGAATGAAATTATGCAGCATAAGGTTAGAGAAGAATGGTGTAAAGAGAATGGGGCTAGAGGGCTGTTTATATAGGAATAGGCGGAGGAATCTAGACTGAAAACGAAACCAGAAACATCAAAATGATTCAGGTTCAAAAATTGGGTTTCGGGAGCAGGTCGACCCCCAGGTCGACACTATGGTCGACCTGGCCCCTGGGAGGTCGACACTATGGTCGACCCCCAGGTCGACCTGGTCCATGGGCGGGAATTTTTCCACCTAGCCTGTTCTGGGATTTTGAATTCGAATTTTCGAGCTATTTTCGATTCTGAAAATCTCTGAAACTTCGGAGGGCCATATCTCCCTCATACGGACTCCGTTTCTCGAAAACTCGGACTCGTTTCCAAGAAGAATTTCGAGACGAACGCAATGGCGCAACCCGTTTCCCTTGATTCTTATTTTAAAAATTAATTATTCTCTGATTTGTTACTTATACGTTCACAGAAAATACGGGGTGTTACATTCTCCCCTCCTTAAAGGATTTCGTCCCCGAAATCTTCAAGTTAAGAAAAATCTGTCCTACCATCCGGTCATCCATCTACTCAACCTTCATCCACAAGCATCCATTGTCCTTAAGAAAACTTATAATGTTGTATGAACATATGCAAAAGTGTGTGTATATGTTCCTTATCTAATGCAAAGATCAGGCGGTCCACTGATTCAGTTGACCTCCTTAATGTGAACTATGTCAGTGTCATGAGTCCAACATGTATGCAATTTTCCTATTTGATACATATCATTCTTATATGAGTGACAACCATTCATTCAAATGCAACATCCATGTGATGAGTCAATCATTTTGCATCTACAGAAATTGAAAATGCTCACACGTCCATATGTAGTATGAGAGTGTTTTCGAGCCGATCCAGTGCCTAGTATGTGTATATGCATCCACGAGCAACCACTAGCAACCACTTGCATCCACTTGCATCCACTTGCAACCATCAAACATAACATGTCTCAAACACATGTTTACACCCATTGGTTTCTACCTAAAATTCGAAGATTCGATCGATAGGATATAGTCGAATGATGGAAGCGAGTACAAATAAAACAAAAAATTGGTTCCCATTAGACATTGGTTGAGAGAATAATTCCCCTAAGTATCAACCCCGAAGACCGAAATCAACATCAGATTGACACCCAGAGGATTACCCTCTTTTGACAATGTCAAAACTGGAAATCTTAACCTTATCAAAAATATTCAGATATTTACAGATTACTGGTACAGATCAGATTACCGAATGATTCTTAGGACACTAAGCATGATAAAAACCCAGAATATATGTGTCATAGTCAACTTAACGCTCAACACAGATACCCAACTAACCACACTTAGATGAGTCATAACCCTTATGGGTCTGAGTCTACAGCGGAATCAGAAACAATACAAGTATTCAAGTGCAGAGTATCGATTACAGAATCGAAATGCCAGAATCAGAAAAGAGTTTTAACTCAAAAATCAGATAAAGAAATTAAACCTCCTGCATAAAATTTTCCTATTTCTATCCTATCCACTATCCTCAAGAGTGTTCGTCTGCCCTCCAGAAGTTGGTCCTTCCCTTGCCCTCGTTTCTTCGGACAGTCCCTAGTGAAGTGTCCATTCTCACCACAGTTGAAGCTAGCGCCCTTTCTTTTTCTGCAATCCTTGTTCAGATGAGTCGAGCTTCCATTAGTAAAACACTTTTTCTCCTTCTTATCTTCAGACTTCTCATCCTTCTTTTGTGTTTCCTTTTTGGGCCATGCTTTCTTGTTCTGTGGTTCTTCCTTCTTTGCCTCTTTCTTGCCCTTGTCTTCCCCGTGCACTAGTGCCATGTCCACCAATCTCTCGTAAGTCGCTCCCATGGGTACATGGGTCATGGCTAGGCTATGCAGTGGCTCATTCAATCCTTTAACAAAGCGGAGAGCCTTTTTATGCTGGGTGTTGACTAAATCTAGTCCGAACCTAGCCAGTTGGTTGAATTGGTTGACGTATTCCTTGACCGTCATACTTCCTTGCTTAAGAGATAAGAACTTTTCCAGTTGTAGACTTCGTTCAGCTTGCGAGAGGAATTTCATCTCAAACCTTGTTCTGAAATCCATCCATGTTTCAACCCAGGCCTCTCGGCGTTAGTGACTTCCCACCAATAGGAAGCTTCATCCTTGAGCAAACATACCGCCAATTGTACCTTCTGCCTATCGTCCACCTCGAAGATAACGAACAGATCCTCAGTTTCTTTGAGCCAGTTCCTCGCTTCTATGAACGATTCAGTTCCCTTGAAATCCTTTCCACCTATGGCCCTAAAATCTTTACAGATCTTTGAGAAAGCAATTGCACGAGGTGGGGGCAGAGGAGGGGGAATCGCTGCAGCTGGAGGAGGAATATCTGCTGGGCTTGCATCGTTGGCCTTAGCCTCTAAGTACCTCCTGAACCAGCCAGGTATTGGCACGCGCTCTGGAAAGTTAAGATTCCCAGACATGCTGGAATGAAAGAAAAAGATTAAAATGGAGAACTAAAAATATAGATATATGGCATTTTGGGGATTATGTTTTCCAAAATAAGCTTTATTTTTTAAAATACTTTCTTTTGAAACCTTTTTGAAAATAGTTTTCAAAAACTTTACCCAATCTGGTAACCTTCAGCTCTGATACCAAGTGTAACAGCCCACCTCCGTCAAGGTCACTCACAAAGGGAATGCTTTGACTTTGATGGATCATTTTAGTAGACAGAACAGAATATTACAAGAGCAGATACAAAAAACAGTACTAGAAAAATTTACAACTTTATTATAGCGGAAAATAGAAATCAGTTTGGTTACATCCTTCAAAATCACTTTACCAAAACCCAAGTACATATATATCAGCCTTTTTCAAAAGCCCTCAGAGTACAAAACTTTAAAATCATAATCCCGACAGAAGATGCCAGAAGGAGTCAAGCCATACTTTAAGCACTTCAATTACTTCAAGCAGAAGAAATCCGGATCAAGATAAAGTATTCCCTCCTTGGAAACCTGGGGGGAGGGAGAAACGGAAAGAAAAGGGGCGAAAACAGGCAAGGTCAGACACAAAGTCTGGCGAGTCCAGTGATTTCCAGCATATGAACAGATAATAATAATCATGGCATGCAAATAAAACTGGATGCGAGATAACAGTAACAGGAGTATCAGATATACTTAGGTTAAACAAAAGAAATAGAATGATATAAGCTATTACTTTTCACTTCTCTGCACTAATACTAGTATAACAGGATTAGTTGTTACCCTAATGTCTAAACAGAAACAGAATAATGGGCCTTTACCACCCGAAAGAAGGTACAGAAACAGAAAAAGAATAATCCTTACGGAAACAGAATGTTAGAATTAGGTGTACACTAGTAAATGGGCCTTTACCACCGCAACAGACGGTACCACGCAGAAACAGACAGGTGTTACCACCCAACAGAAGCAGACGGTACCCCAACGGAAACAGACAGAACGAAGTGTACCCTAAATCTACCCAAGCGATCGGCTTCCTAATACATAAATACCCTGTGCCAGCCCCACAGAAGGGTGTATCACTCCCCAAAGTGGCAACCTTTAAATGACACAGACCTATTTACATACGTCACGGCATCTTACATCCTCAGAGGCAGACCGGGATCCATGCACGCACATGACCCGGTTGGAATGCACCATCAACACCCCTCGCCATTATCAGAATAAACCGCTTATAATTAGTTCAGTAAGCGTGCCCGGACCCTACCTACTGTTGGGTCATAGTTTTGATACCAGAAAGGGTTACTGACTAATATGGGTCCCAAACAACAGATGACACAAGTATTTTCCCTCCTAACCTTGTGTCCCCAGACTAACAGATTTTAGATTAAATTATTTACAAGTTTTCAGACATACAGAGTTCAAGTCAACTAGTTCACAGATCAGAAAAATTAGGTTAACAGGTTTTCAGACTAACGGATCAGATGTACAGTTTTAACAGACTTACGGATTGTCTAACTTTGTATTGGGCCTATAGATTCACGAAACAGGTTTATTAATTCATCAGTCCGGTTGGTTTAGCCCTATCTACCCAACACGTTTTAGACATCATATTTGCCTCAGATTTGCATTAATTAAATATTAATGCGCAGACCTCTCACATTAGGTCGGTAGCTTGTGGCCGCTGGATAAGTCGGGCGGTTCCGGGCAGACTTCTGCCACAAGCCAGACCTAACCTCGTGTCTAATCATATTTTAGTTATGCCTACGACCTCTCACATTCGACTGACAGTTTGCGATCGCTGGTTAAGCCGGTTGGTTCCGGGCAGATTTCTACTACAAACAGAGTCTAACCTCGTGTCATAGCCAATTCATTCCAATATATATTTTTCAGATATCAGACTAATTTTGTTTATTTAACAGATTAAACTTCTTCACAGGATACAATAGATTAATCAAATTTCCATGTTTGACTAAATCTTAGGTCGAGCCTACGGATTTCCATACCCAGATTACCATTATCTAGTTTTCAACAGATCAGACAATTCAACAAATAGCAGATCTAGCAGTTTAAGCGATTCAACAGATTTAGCAGATAATAGATTAGGTAATTTAACAGATTTAGCAGATAATGGATTAGTCAATTTAAAAGATTTAGCAGATAACAGATTTAGCATATTATATATATCTAAAACTCTATTTACATATCCTGCCTAATCATATTTAGCCTTGTTAGCCTAATTTGTAAACTAGGCTATACAAAGTCAAGAAGTCAGAAGATCAAGTAGACAAAGGACACTCTGTTACACATCTGGTTCAGATCGGAATTACAGGAGTAAGAATAGAGGCAACACAAAGCTAAAAGATCTAATATTAGAATATAATCTGCCTACAAATCGGATCAGATCGGGGGTAGTCAGAGAAAAGCAAAGTGAGACAAAGTGAGGAGAGACAAAATTCAAACCGGACCGGATCGGATGGGTGCTCTGATCCGAACCCCATGTCATTAGAAGGACCCGATCTGATCCCAGAAGTTTCCAGTCGCTTCACTCCATGATCTCCTGGATATTCGGGGCAGTTACACCCACTTTCTACCCACGATGGCCACTTACCTGATGTGCTGGCAACACCAGAAATCATCTGATCCCGAAAGTCATGGAATGGAGGACGCGTGCACCCGATCCGAACCGAATTCTGAGAAGTTTCCACCTATAAATAGACACCCAAGGGTCGTTTGAAAGGATCTTTTGGCACTCTGAGAGTTCAAACATCTTTGAGAACTGAATTCCAGCACTCCAAACAATTCAAAATCATCAATCAAATTATATTTTGAGATAATTGAGTGAATGTATATGGAAAGTGAGTGAAATTGAGTGAATATCTCATTGTATTTACATCTACATCATCAAGCAAAGTGATATAAAGTAGACGTAGGATTTTTAACGCCGAACCACTATAAATCCTGTGTCTCTTTTCTGTTTTTGATCTAATTTTATTGTAATTTCAGTCAATTTCGGTGTTAGAACCACTTTTTGGTCTAACATTTTGGTGCTTTCACTGAGAAGAATTTGAATTCTCTATTTTTCTGGATTATCGTTCTACTTTTTGGACCGTTGAGTTCAAAGAAGTTAATTCCCAATTTTCGATGCTTTTTAATACTTGTTGGTTGATTGTTGAAGAATTATGGCCAAAGGAAAAGGCAAGGAAGTTCAAACCAGTCGAGGGAACGAAGTTGGTGAAGATCATGAAAATCCGTTCGTTACGAGGTCTCGTGGGCAGAGTTCGGGAGCAGATTGGACAGGTTCAGGAAATCCGAACCGATCACATAGGGAGAGCTCCGATCCGAACCGAGTGGAAAACGTTGGAGAGGTGCACTCCCCCAACTCGAACCGATCCGGCCAGGGTACTTTGCTCTGATCCGATCCGACTCTAGGTGATGCTGGAACCTCTACTCGAGCCCCTCCAAATGCTCCGACTCAAGCCACCAGGACCAATGACCAGATCAATCCATCTGCGCCTGTCACCCAAGGAGATTTGTCGCGCCTTCTTGACATGCTTGAGAGCACTAGGGAGGCTATGAGAATCCACGAGCGCACCAATCTTATGATGCAAGAGAATATGAGAATCATGAGTAGGGAAATTGGCGAGCTCCGCAGGCAGAGAACCCATTCCCCGGTTCATCATACTGCAATGGATCAGTCTTCTTCTTCTGAGGAAGAATGGCCCCGTGAAAGAAGGTCGCTCGAACGACCTCAGAATTTGGAGCAAATGACTTTCGGATCTTTGGGATCCCGCGAGGACGCTGCTCGTGTACTAGGACCCAATGATCCAAGCTTGAGAGAGCCTATGCTTTTACCAATGCGAGGATCCCATGTTTTGCCTAGAGACCCTAACCTCACCAATCCCACTCAAGGACAAATGCTTCAGCCCCTTCCTCCCGAGGTCGACCGGGAACGTAGGGAGCAAAGCAGAGCAGAAGCCGCTAGAAGAAGGAGGGTGTCCCCTGATCAGGAGCCCAGAGGAAACCCGAACATCAGAGTCAGGGAGCCTGAACGGCCTTTGACCAATGTTGACGTATGGGCTATGGTACGCCGGATCATGTCTGAGAGTCGAAACTACACCAATGAAGATTATGGCATTGAGCGAAGCCATACTCCCTTTACTGATGACATTCTTGACTTTCAGTTCCCCCGACGTTTTAATTTGCCACAGATGGACAGATATAACGGGAGAACTGACCCGGGACAACATTTGATGCGATATGCATGGCTCATGAATGCTGTCGCTGCCCCTGACGTTGTGAAGTGTAAGGCTTTCCCGATTTACTTAGAAGACGTAGCATTACTATGGTTTACCCGACTTCCTCCTCGATCGATATCGAATTTCAAAGAACTAAGCGAACGTTTTATGAATCAATTCCGACTCCACGCCCGAAAGTCAAAGAATGTTATTGAATTATCGAGAATTAAGCAAGCGTCAGGTGAGTCTTTGAAGTCGTATCTTGACCATTTCAATTTAGCTGTAACAGAAGTCAGCGACCCGCATGAGCCTACCATCTTAATGGCCTTAATAGAAGGAGTTGATCCTGATTCAGAGTTTGGAGATTATCTTTCTGGGAAGCCGCCTCCCACAAGAGAGTTGTTTTATGAGAAGGCCAATATTCAGTTAAGATGGGAGGAAGCAAGGGCAAACAGAAAGAGGAAATCCGAAGCGGCCTCAAAAGAAGCTGTTCAGAGTAATGTTGTCATAAAGCAGTCTGGAGAAAGCTCTGGGAAAGTCAAAGTGAATGTTTGAAACAAGAATGGAAACAATAATAATGGAAACGGGGGCAACAACAACCGTAATGCGAATGGTAATGGGAGAAATGGGAACCGTGGAAGTAATTCTGACAAAAGACCCCGGTTCCAGATGTTTGAAAACTATTCACCATTGAATGACACGTTAGAGAACATTTATTTGGACACGTATAATGTTTTACAATATAAAAGATCGCCGCAACGAGATTTGATAGAAAAAGAGATTGCTACCAAATAGTTTTGTTTATTTCACGGAACTCACGGACATTCAACAAACGAATGTCGACACTTGAGAGATGTGGTTGAGAAGTTGTTACGTGAAGGCAAGTTGGATGAGTATAAGGCTGCCCCAAGGGACAGAGGGCAAGGAGGACAGGCCCCAAACCAGAATCAGTCTGCTCCCAAGCCTACAACGCAACAGAAAGGCAAAGAGATTGTCATTAACACCATAGTAGGTGGACTCCATCCAGCTATCCACAGTTTCAGAGCAATGGACCAATACGTTAATGCAGTTAAGCACATAGATGTGGACGAGTGCGATGATTTGGAAGACATCACCCCTGTGAAACAGCAAAAGACAATGTTCGATGATGTAGTGTTCCGTAGCAGAGACGATACCGGAATCCAGTCACCTACTGAAGATCCGTTGGTCATTACCACTACCATTGGACCGGCTCTGGTTCATAAGGTACTAGTGGACAATGGAAGCTCTGTCAACATTTTGTTTAAGAAGTCGTTTGATCTGATGAAACTTGAGTGTGGAGATTTGAAGCCCTGTGAAGGTTGGATCCGAGGCTTCAATGGGGCATCAACAGCTCCAATGGGGTATATAGAATTGCCCGTAACATTGGGGCAAGGGGATCGTCGAAGAGTACGAATGCTTCAGTTCGTAGTGCTAGATATCGATTCGCCCTATAACGTATTTTTGGCAAGGCCTGCCCTTGCAGAGTTCAGGGCTTGTATTGCACCGTGGTGCTTATTGCTAAAGTTCCCAAGTGAAGCCGGAACAGGAGTAATGAGAGGAGATCAAGTCTCTGGACGAGCTTGTTATATTGCTGAATTAAAGATGCTGATGAAGGGACTCAACATCGAGACAAAAGGTACCTCACCTCCTCCGAAGGAGGGTTCGGCGTAGCAATTAGAGGGATTAGCCCTGAAGGAGTTGCCCAAGGGAATGCCCGAAGACCTGGATCCCAGAGAAGATGAGGAGCCTGAGGATAGAAAGGCAACTCCTAACGAAACGACAGTGGATATATCCATTGATGAAGTTGATCCAACAAAAGTTTTGAAGATTGGATCCCAGTTGGATCCGACCCGAGCCAAAGAACTGGCTGACTTCCTGAAGGCAAACCTGGATATGTTTGCCTGGACCCACGCCGACATGTGTGGGATATCACCATCCATCATGAGTCATTCGCTGAGTATAAACCCAAAACACCCGCCTGTAAAGCAAAAGAGACGTGTGCTGGGCCCAGAGAGGTCGGCAGCTCTGAAAGAAGAAGTGGAGAAGCTGAAAGAGAACGGATTTATTAGAGATTCAACATATCACGACTGGATATCGAATCCTGTTTTGGTAAAGAAGTCAAACGGAAAGTGGCGGACATGCATTGATTTTTCAGACTTAAACAAAGCCTGCCCGAAAGATAGCTTCCCACTCCCCAGAATAGACCAGCTTGTGGATTCGACGGCAGGACAAGAACTTCTTTCTTTCATGGACGCATATTCCGGATACAACCAGATTCCCATGCATGTGCCCGATCAAGAGCACACGAGCTTCATTACAAATTTGGGGTTGCATTGCTATGTGGTCAAGCCGTTCGGATTGAAAAATGCTGGAGCTACCTACCAACGCTTGGTGAACAGGATGTTTTATAACCAAATAGGGAAGACTATGGAGGTTTATGTGGACGATATGCTTGTCAAATCGAAACAATCCTCCAGCCATACACAAGACTTGGCAGAGATGTTCGGTATCCTGCGAAAGTATCGGATGATCGTTATATTATGTTCTGCGACTAGAATTTTCAGTGACTAATAATGACTCTGAATATGAAGCTCTGATTGTCGGGCTGAAACTTGCTAAGGAATTCAGAATAAAGACACTGGATATATTTCGTGACTCCAAAATAGTCGTCTGCCAAGTGCGAAAGGAGTTTTTGGCCCGGGGACCTCGACTTATTACCTATCTCGGAAAAGTGGAGGAGTTGTTGAGCAACTTGGAACGGTATAACATAACGCATATCCCAAGAGCTGAAAACCAGAAGGCAGACCGGCTAGCAAAGCTGGCTAGTTCCGACAATCCGGAGGAAACCGAAATGGTTCCAATTGAGACGTTGGGATCACCTAGCTTTGAGTCTATGGAAATTGAATTAGCTTTCGTAGCAGAACCGGAGAGGGAGTCGTGGATGACCCCAATCAAGAATTTCCTTAGAAATTGAATACTCCCGCCAAAGAAGAGTGAGAAGCGAGCCATAGTTCGCAAAGCCACCAGATACATCCTTCAAGATGATACCCTTTATCAGCAAGGATTTTCTATGCCCCTATTACGATGTATAGCGCACGACGACATCAAGCGTGTACTAAGAGAAGTACACGAAGGTGAGTGTGGAGATCATACGGGGGGTCAGACTTTGGCAAAAAAGGTATTGCGGTATGGGTATTTCTGGCCACAATTAATAAAGATGCAGCTGATTATTCACGACGCTGCGACAAATGCCAATGGTTCGCAAAGATCCCCAGAGCACCACCGACCCAGCTCAAGTCGATGGTGAGTCCGTGGCCGTTTGCCATGTAGGGAATTGAGGAGCGAAGTATGCAATAGTCGCCGTGGACTATTTTACGAAGTGGGTGGAAGCTGAGCCCTTAACCAAAATCACAGCGAGAAAGGTGATAAGTTTCATGGTTAGAAATATTATATGCCGATTTGGGATTCCAAGGACCATTATAACTGATAATGGAACCCAGTTCGATGGTGCCGAATTCAGAAATTTACGCCAGAAATACAAGATCGACAAGCGGTATACTGCAGTCGCCCATCCACAGTCGAATGGGTAGGTAGAAGCAATAAATAAAGTCATAAAGTCCATCCTCAAGAAACGATTGGAACGTGCAAAAGCAAAATGGGTGGATGAATTGCCCTTGGCTTTGTGGGCATATCGGACAACGTTTAAGACAACTACCGGTCATACTCCTTTCTCTCTCTCTTTTGGCTCAGAAGTAGTAATCCCGGTAGAGCTTGAAGTTCCCTCACACAGGGTGACATATTATGACCCGATGACGAATCGAGCACTCCTCCTCGAGTCCCTTGATGAAATCGAAGAGAAAAGGGACGAGGCAGACTTGCGTGTGTCGAGACATCGACGTCAGATGGCACGCTATTATGACAAGAAAGTTCGATTTAGAACCTTTGAACCAGGAGATTTTTGCTAAAGCGAGTTTTTCCATCCCTTCCATACCTCGGTCCAAAGTGGGAAGGACCATTCGTCATCCAACGGAAATTTGAGACAAGAGCTTTCAAGTTAATAACCGTAGATGGCGAAGAAGTGCCTAGGGTTTGGAATGCCCAACACTTGATGCGATATTTGAATTAGGGATGTTGTATTTTCTTTTGTTTTTCTTATGAACTCTGTAAAAAAGCATGACTTGCCTTAGAAAATTCCGTTGATACGAACAAAGAACTATAAAGTGGATGTTGGCTACGACTTAGCCGAACCACTATAAAAATATCGTGTGCCATTTACTTTCCTGCATTATTTATATCTTCAACTAGTATTCTATTGTGACTGTGGAATACGGGATGTTAAATTAAAATCAGGAAAGTTGAAGATGGCTTATATGCAGGAACCAACACAACGACTGTTTGTGCAATGAGACATAAAAGAATGGGAAGACGACATTCTTAACTCTTAACTCTTAACTCTTAACTCTCTAGAATTGAGAGAGAGTATAAAGGACGGGAAGACGACGTCCTCTGAGGCATGAAGGTGCACCCAGATGAGAGACCGCCTCAGCAAGAACTCTAACCTGAATATAAGACAGGAGAGTATAAAAGATGCCAGAAAAGAACAGGCATCAATGACACAAGGAATGTGACCCCCATCAGAGAATCGGGGACATTCGAACTTTTTAATTTAATCTCGAATAGTTTTTCAAGACTGACTGGGGGCATATATGTATACACATATTCCCCCCCACTATGACTCCATTACACAATTTTAGTAGGACATGCATTTGCATTTTTACATAAGTACTGAACTGACGACTAACAGACATTGCAGGAAATGAATTATTTTTATTTACAAATGAATGAATTTGTACAGGAAAATAGGCAAAAAGAAGGTGCGACGGCCGCACTCGCAGCAACAATTATGGGCCAATCAAATGCTAAAATAAAGCAAAACACTTCATCACTTAGACTTTGAAGTGGACTTGGACTTCTTAGCAGCCTTCTGAGCATCCTTCGCCTCTTTTTCAACATCAGTTAAGATGCGCCTTGGTTTTTTCTTCCCTGAGACTGAAGTGCTGGAATCAGTCGACTTCTACTCAGGAGGCGGAACGCTGGAATCAAGAGAAGACTTTTTAGCAACTTCTTCTGTAATAGATCTAGTCAAAAGCTTAACAACTAACCTTGATCCAACATCCACTACTGCGAGAGGATTAAGGCTTTCGGGGTCTAGGTCTTCAACTTTAAGCTGCATGCGTTTGTCTTGTTCGGCTTTCAGTGCAGCTAAAGTAATGTCATCGGCGCTTTTTGATTCCCCAACTATAGCCACCTCAGGGTCCTCCTCATGTCCCTCATCGCCACTATCATCCTTTAAAGCGTCTATCATCTCGCCGTCGTGATGAGCGTCAGCCTTACCCTTGTCTCCTTCATTCTTCTCCGCTGACTTTGCTTCGGCAGTAGTTCCCTGGGGCACGTCTGCCTTCTCAGACGGTTCAGCACCTGCGGAATGAGAAGCAACAGTTATCAACTCGGGAGAAAATAAGGGGTCCTTCATTGATTGTCCAACTATGTGATGGAAAGTGGAGACAGCTTTGACGAATTGGGGGTGAAAAGGTAGAAATACCTTCCGATGATTTTTCAGCTGGAGTAGCTACCGCCTCTGAAGCCGATTCAGGAATAGGAGATAAAAGAGACGTCTGAGGGATCGCCGGGTTTTCAGGGTCGTATCCCTCTACTTCAGGAGTTTTAGCGGCGGTGGAAGAAGAGCCAGCCTCCGAGATGTCTTTTTGTTTAGCCTTCCGTTTTTCTTCATCCATGGCGGAAGCAATCAGGCGATGCCCCTCGGCTAGACTCGCCGGCTCGTCATCTCTTAGATACTTTTCCATAAGTTTGTCCTCGTCAATGGAATCTACCTTGAGTTCCTCCTTTTTCCATTCAACAATTTGGCTCCATACATGAACCAAAGTAGTCGGGTAATCGTCGATCCAAGAGATGTTTCGGTGACGGATTATACGTGCAAAAAATTCAATCAGTAATTCACCAAAGCCCTGCACATCCTCCTGAGCCTCCGCTAGCTGCTTTGCGGGATTCTTTGGCCGATTTGATGACGCTTTCAACATTACCCTCCGCCAGGGCAGCCCTGTTCTCGGCCTCCATCAACTTGGAAGCCAAGTCAGCATTTTTCTTCTCTAATTCGACGTTCTTCTTCGCCAACTCGGCCTTCTCTCGTTCAAGGTCAGCATAAGCAAGTTGCATTTTGGCAGCATCTGACTTGGCATATTCCGCTTGCTTTTTCAGCTCCGAACGCTCTTGAGTATGGGACTCGAGCAAGTCATGATAGCGTTTTTGTAGATCTTCAGATTGTTGCTTGAAGCTAGCAGCGTCCCCTTGAGCGATAGCAAGTTGAGCCTGTGTATCCTCGAGGTCTTTTCCTAAATTTTTTAAGGCCCTTGCATCATCTTCTGCGGTTGTAACAGCCCGCATTCTACGCATAGGAGTATCGTAGAATATTTATTTCTTTCCCATATGAAGTCGTATGGTCATGTAACTTTGGGAAACAACCATTAGAGTCATTTCCCATGTTCGTGATTTTTGTCGATTTTTAAATGACTGTTTTGCCCCTAGTCGATCTTGTTTTGGCCATAACTTTTGACTGGAAAGGAATTTTGACCTGAAACCACTTCCATTTGATTCGTTTGTTGGTTTACCTTTCCGTAGAGTGGTCATAATAGCCAAATGGACTTACCGTTTGGGAGATATGGCTGAAATAAGGTTTGGAGGGTGAAAAACTGCTTAACCGGGTCAAATAGGGTGATTAGTGATTGGGCCCATAACCCATTTCGGGATTAGGGTTATGGGGAGGCTGAAAGAAGTTAGAGATTCATTCCATTTCAGTTTTCTAGCCTCCACTTACCTCCTAGAAACCCTAAAAATGGCCTCCAAACTCTAAATCACCTCCAAATCATCTTCTAATCAAGGATTAAGCTTAGCAACATCAAATCAAGGGAGATCTACACCAAATCAACGTTAGAGCTGCTGTTTAGCATCGGGATTCGCACCAAATCAGATATTTACATCAGATCTAAGTCTTATTTGTGGCTAAGGTGAGTGATTTGCATAGTTCCTCACTAATTATGGCTAATTAAGGGTATTTAGTGTTGATTAGCGAATTTAAACATGATAAAATTTTGGAAAAATATTTATAAAATTCGAAATGATGTTTTAGACCTCTGATATGAATTTGGGTTGATTTGGTTAAGTTTTGCTAATCATATCATTAGTTTCACCTAAACATGCTTAAGGGGAAATATGGGGTTTTGGGTAAGTTTGATCCATTTTAACCTATCATATTGATGTTTTGGTGTTTGAGGTCACTTCTACTTGTTGCTATGACTGTATGGCATGCTTTGTGATTGATTAGAATAGGTAGAATGGTCGAAAACGCCGTCGAGTGGCGTAAATTGCTTGTTGGAAGAAGTGCAGGAAGGCTTCCGAACCGGATCGGACCGGTAGGAGGACCCGATCCGCCCTCACACTCCACACTTCAATTCACTTGTACTTCTCGTGGCACGCATCATCCGATCCGACCCGCCTGGTGTTCTCCGACCCGATCCGCCATGGCACCCCGACCCGAACCGATGTACTTCGACGAGGCTTGGAAAGAAGAAGCCGATCCGAACCGTGGCAAACCGGAGGACCCCAACCCGAACCGGTGATGGCGACTGGACGTGGAGTCTCGATCCGATCCGCTGAGGTGAAGATGACCCGATCCGATCCAGAGAAGAAGGAGCATTCCGATCCGAACCGAACTGATGACTAGGGGTAGATCCGAACTGATCCGGTGATGACCCATAACCCGAGATGCAAAGGTAGTCCAAATGGAAGTTAGAGCTCAGGATCCAGTTGGGAATCTATGAGTTCACTTCATGGTTGGGCTTTGCTGCGGGACGTGTGCTAAGGAGTTGTCGACGTTCATAACTTCGATTCACCACTGAAAATGGATGATGGGCTACTTATCAGTGCAGTGGAGTCATTATGACTCGAGGGGCAAAGTGATGCGTAGTAAGACTATGCGCCAGTGCAGTGGGGTCATTGTGACTCCATGGGGCAGAGTGGACATAGTAAAGGATTAGTGAGGCTATGAGCCATTGCAGTGGGGTCATTGTGACTCCATGGGGCAAAGTGGACATAGCAAAGGATTAGTGGCTATGTATCAGTGCAGTGAAGCCATTTATGACTTCATGGGGCAAAGTGATCATAGCAAGGTATGTTGGGTGATCAAAGTGGTGAATATCGTATGCTTTATGCACTGAGTGAGAGATGTGAGGATGGTTGTTATGACTGATTGTTTGCCATCACTATGACATGCACACCCCCACCCCCGTTACCTTTACACCATTTGAAATGGCACCTTAGAGTGTTTTACCGTATGTAGTGCTAACTCTTTGGTTTCAGGTCCAGGTTCAGGTATGTTTTAGTCTACCTGTTATTGTTCTTTTTAGATGCTTATCGCTCATGCCAGGCTTTATGTCTGACCCAGAGTCTTATGTCTCTTCTTATTACTCTGGGTGCTCACACGAGCAGACTAGAGACAGTTAGCTGGTGATGCGCGAGTAGCTGATTCGGAGGCGAGCAGGAGGCTTCCACGTATGATATATATATATTCTCCCTATGTCGTTGGTGGTCACTACTTGGGCATTAGTAGTGTGCCTCCTTTACCTTGCTTTTGTTTTGAGACAGTTTGAAAAGTTGTAATAATGTTAACTTTGGATCATAAGCTGTACTTGGATTTTCCGCTGCTATGTTAGTTGTTTTCAGCTTATGCCCTGTCTCACCTGTTTTATGTCAAGTATATTGTTATTATATTTTATCCTATGCGCTGTGAGACATTTTACAGGTTCCTTGTTAGTTCATTTCCTTCTTCCCTTTTTCTTCTGACGATCCGTTCCGTGCTAACTGGACATGTGTACAGCGCACTTTTGGAGTAAATGTTGGTTGGTGCGGGGCGGGCCGTCACATTTGGTATCAGAGCTCTAGGTTGCGTAGTTAACCTAGGGAAAGACACTAGGGAGAGATAGTACGTATATGAGAGAACGTATTTGTGATTACTTTGGTTTTCAAAAGCTATATATATACTATTAGTAGTATAAGAATGAAGTCGTACTGCACTAGCACCACTATGGGGTCGTTAATCGTTTCCGCTTTTACAGATTGACGATGAGCCGATATGCTAGAGGTGCTGGTAGGGGAGCCAATAATGGGAATGCTGCTGACATGAGGGCGATGTTTACTGACCTCATGAGAGACATGCTTAGGGAGGTGCAAGGGGCAGTTCCCAATCCCGGAATTGGTGGTGGTCCAGTGGTGCAGGCGCCTCGGGTCGATTTCGCCAAGTTGTGCAAGGATTACACTAACCTTGGTGGGAAGCCGTTCCACGGAACGGAGTCGGCCACAGATGTTCAGGATTGGTTGGATAGCTGTGATCGTATCTTCGACGACTTGGGTATCGAGGATGCGATGAAGAGAAGACTAGCGTCTCGTCAGCTGCAAGGGCGAGCGATGAATTGGTGGAATGCCATTAGAACAGCTACTCCAGAAGATTGGGATCAGTTCAAGGCTCGCTTTAGCGAGAAGTTCATTCCAGCTGCCCAGAAGTCAGTGTTGTTTAAGAGATTCTTGGAACTCAAGCAGAATGGTAGAGAAGTCTCTGACTATATTGCTGAATTCGACACTTTGTCGAAGTATGGACTATCTCTTATCGATATTCCTGAGAAGAAGAATGAGAAGTTCATTACTGGATTGGATGGATACTTAAGGGAGAGGCTTATCAACCACATCGATGAGACTTTTGAATAGATTGTGGGGAAAGCTTTGAGATCAGAGAGTCTTTACCCTAAGCCAAAGACTGAGGCTGCATCTGCAGAAGGGCTGAAGCCGCAAGCAGGCGGTGGAGGCAAGAATAACTCTCAGAATAGGAGGAAGCAGAACCAATCTAAGGATGGCCAGAAAAAGAGCAAGAAAGATGTTGAGTGCTTCAGCTGTGGTAAGAAGGGCCATTATGCTAAAGAATGTCGGGCCAAGCCAGCGGATAGGAAGTGCTACAACTGTGGCCAAGTGGGACATCATAAGGATAAGTGTCTGCAACCTCTTAAGGAGAAGCAGATTGTGAAAGCATATGCTATTGATGTTGTTCCTTCTTCGTCGAATGCCCCAACTACGGCGGAGAAAGGAAAGAATGTCGTTATTCAAGGTATGCTTTCTATTTATGATGTACCCGTTCGAGTTTTGTTAGATACCGGGGCTTCCCGTTCCTTCATATCTAGTGACCTGGTGATAGGTTGGGACTGGAACCCGAGATAGTCGATAGACCATTGGTTGTGACGAACCCGATTGGTGGTTCGACTAGCCTTAGTATGATTTGCCGAAATTTGGTCTTATCGAGTCATGGATGTATGTTTGTTTGTGATTGCTTTGTTTTGGGCTTTACTGGGTATGGCATTATATTGGGAGTCGATTGGCTCTAAAGATACGGGGTGGTGGTAGAATGTGAGGGCTTTTTGGTGACAGTTAGGGCGGATGATGGGCGGAGGGTAGTGTTTGGTAGCCTATCTAGTGATGGGGTAATGGCTAGTTTTATAAATTCCCTCGACATCCCGCATGATGAGTTGTCAGTTGTGCCTGTGGTTCGCCAGTATCCGGACGTCTTCGAGGAGGTGACCGGGCTTCCACCACATCGAGAGATTGAGTTCCGTATTGATTTAGTGAAAGATGCCAGACCTATAGTGATGCCACTTCGTCGTATGGCACTAAGGGAGCAGCGAGAGCTCGGGGTGCAAGTCAGCAATCTTTTAAAGAAGGGATTTATTAGAAGAAGTGTCTCCGAGTGGGGAGCACCAGTTGTTTTTGCCACTAAGGCAGATGGTTCCCTTCGTTTGTGTGTGGACTATCGCAAGTTGAATACGGTAACGAGGAAGAATAAGTATCCTCTACCGCGGATAGATGATTTGTTTGATCAACTAGAAGGAGCAAGAGTGTTCTCCTAGTTGGACCTCGCGACAGGATTTCATCAGCTTCGAGTAGCAGATGAGAGTGTTCCAAAAACGACATTTAGGACGCCGTCTGGATTTTATGAGTGGTTGGTCATGCCATTTGGGTTGACCAATGCACTAGCCTACTTTGTGGATCTTATGAATCGAGTATTCAGAGATCGGTTGAATAAGTTTGTTCTTGTGTTCGTAGACGATATCCTTGTTTACTCGAGGACAGAGGAGGAACACAAGGGACGCTTGAGGATAGTGATGGAGGTGTTGAGGAAACACCAATTGAAAGCGAAATTCTCTAAGTGTCACTTCTGAAGGAGGGAAGTGAGATTCTTGGGCCATGTTGTTTCAGAGAATGGTATTGCCGTGGACCCTGCGAAGGTGGCTACGGTACAGGATTGGCCTACGCCCAAGAATGCAACAGATGTAAGAAGTTTCTTGGGGTTAGCTGGATGTTATCTTAAGTTTATCCAGGACTTCTCCAAGGTAGCAGCAACGTTGACTCAGTTGACTAAGAAGAATCAGTCCTTCGTCTGGGACGGAGTGTGTGAGAATGCATTTAGGAGTCTAAAAGAAAAGTTAATGCATGCGCCAGTATTAGTCATTCCTAAAGGGAATGAAGAGATGACGGTATACACGGATGCTTGTGGTACCGGACTAGGTGCTGTATTGATGCAAGGGGGTAGGGTTGTAGCTTATGCTAGTCGGCAGCTAAAGCCGCATGAGAAGAAGTATCCTACCCATGATTTGGAACTGGCAGCGATTGTGTTCGCATTAAAGATGTGGAGACACTATCTCTTGGGAGAAAGATTTGAGTTGTTTACCGATCATAAATCGTTAAAGTATCTCTTCTATCAGAAAGACCTGAATCTCCATCAGCAGAGATGGTTAGAGTTCTTGGCTTCGTATGATTTTGATATCGCATACACACCTGGGAAAGGTAATGCGGTAGCGGATGCCTTGAGTAGGAGACATGCTAGTTTGGGGGCTATGTTTCTTGAATGGAAGCAACTGGAGTATATCGCGGGGTTTGATTTCAGACCAAAGTGTGAATTGGATCCAGAAATGCTAAATGGTTTGGCGATCAGACCCACTTTGATAGAGCGGATTGGTTCCAGCCAGAGGGACGATCCTAGTCTATTGGAAATCATCTCCAAGTTAGAGATGGACATCGACGGTGAGGAGATGAATTTGTATGGGCTTGATCGAGATGGATGGCATAGAAGGAATGGAAGACTAGTTGTACCCAACGTGAATGGTTTGAGATATGAAGTGTTTAGGGAATGTCATCACTCAAAACTGACTATACACCCCGGTGGTAATAAGATGTATCGAGACATGAAGCAGACTTACTACTGGGAAGGGATGAAAAGAGACGTTGGGAAGTTTATATCCAAATGCATGAATCGCTAGCTAGTTAAAGCTGAACAAAAGAAGCCTAGTGGTTTGTTGCAACCATTAAAAATTCCCGAATGGAAATGGGAGCAAGTCTCGATGGATTTCATCGATGGTTTACCAAGGATTAGATCGGGATATGATAGCATTTGGGTAATTGTGGATCGATTGACTAAGAGTGCAAGATTTATACCAGTCAAATCGACCAGAACGGCAGCTAAGTTGGCAGAATTGTATATGAAATGGGTAGTGAGATTTCATGGAGTACCTAAAAGCATTATGAGTGACCGAGACCCTATGTTTACTAGTGGGTTTTGGAAGAGCTTACAAGAGGCTCTAGGGTCAGAATTACATCTCAGTACCACATATCATCCTCAGACCGACGGTCAGACAGAGAGGGTGAATCGTATATTGGAAGATCTCTTGAGAGCTTGTATATTGGATTTTGGTGGATCATGGGATGACCATTTGCATCTAGTAGAGTTTGTATATAATAATAGCTACCAATCCAGTATCGGTATGGCTCCATATGAAGCTTTGTACGGAAGACCGTGCAACTCACCATCATGTTGGATAGAGACTGGCAAGAAGTTTATGCTTGGACCAGATGTGGTGAGGGGGACTTCAGACAAGATTAAGATCATTCGACAACGAATGATCGCTGCCCAAGATAGGCAGAAGAGTTATGTTGATAAGAGGAGAAGAGATTTAAAATTCTCCGTTGGTGATTTGGTGTTTATCAAGGTTTCTCTGTTGAAGAGCGTGATACGATTTGGCAGGAGAGCCAAGTTGGCACCAAGATTTGTTGGCCCATTACCAGTTCTCGAACAAGTTGGGAATTTGGCGCATAGAGTTGGCTTACCAGAGAAGATGGTGGGAGTTCACAACGTATTTCATGTTTCCTAACTAAGGAAGTTCGTTCACGACCCAGATATGACTATTTCACCTGATCAGTTAGAGGACTTCGAAGTAGAACCCGAGGCGGTTGGGAATCGCAAGCCGATTCGTATTGTCGAGCACGATACGAAGCAACTTCGAAGGAAGGCGGTGAAGCTAGGCAAGGTTCAGTGGGGCGAGAACGAGAATGACTGTACTTGGGAGACAGAAGAGAGCATTAGAAAGACGTATCCAGAACTCTTTGCCTGGTAAGATTTACTTTGCAATTTAGTTATTCCGCATGCTAGGATAGACTTGTTTTGCTTGTTCTGTATGTTTGATTGTTGTTTTATCCTTGATAGGCATGCGGAACCTTTGTGTGTTTTGGTTAGGGAATTTCAGGGGCGAAATTTCTTAGGGGGGAGAATGTAACAGCCCGCATTCTACGCATAGGAGTATCGTAGAATATTTATTTCTTTCCCATATGAAGTCGTATGGTCATGTAACTTTGGGAAACAACCATTAGAGTCATTTCCCATGTTCGTGATTTTTGTCGATTTTTAAATGACCGTTTTGCCCTTAGTCGATCTAGTTTTGGCCATAACTTTTGACTGGAAAGGAATTTTGATCTGAAACCACTTCCATTAGATTCGTTTGATGGTTTACCTTTCCGTAGAGTGGTCATAATACCCAAACGGACTAACCGTTTGGGAGATATGGCTGAAATAAGGTTTGGAGGGTGAAAAACTGTTTAACCCGGCCAAATAGGGTGATTAGTGAATGGGCCCATAACCCATTTCGGGATTAGGTTTATGGGGAGGCAGAAAGAAGTTAGAGATTCATTCCATTTCAGTTTTCTAGCCTCCACTTACCTCCTAGAAACCGTAAAAATGGCCTCCAAACTCTAAATCAGCTCCAAATCATCTTCTAATCAAGGATTAAGCTTAGCAACATCAAATCAAGGGAGATCTACACCAAATCAACGTTAGAGCTGCTGTTTAGCATCGGGATTCGCACCAAATCAGAGATTTACTTCAAATCTAAGTCTTATTTGTGGCTAAGGTGAGTGATTTGCATAGTTCCTCACTAATTATGGCTAATTAAGGGTATTTAGTGTTAATTAGCGAATTTAAACATGATAAAATTCTGGAAAAATATTTATATAATTCGAAATGATGTTTTAGACCTCTGATATGAATTTGGGTTGATTTGGTTAAGTTTTGCTAATCATATCATTAGTTTCACCTAAACATGCATAAGGGGAAATATGGGGTTTTGGGTAAGTTTGATCCATTTTAACCTATCATATGATGTTTTGGTGTTTGAGGTCACTTCTACTTGTTGCTATGACTGTATGGTATGCTTTGTGATTGATTAGAATAGGTAGAATGGTCGAAAACGACGTCGAGTGGCGTAAATTGCTTGCTAGAAGAAGTGCAGGAAGGCATCCGAACCGGATCGGACCGGTAGGAGGACCCGATCCGCCCTCACACTCCGCACTTCGATTCACTTGTACTTCTCGTGGCATGCATCATCCGATCCGACCCGCCTGGTGTTCTCCGACCCGATCCCCCATGGCACCCCGACCCGAACCGATGTACTTCGACGAGGCTTGGAAAGAAGAAGCCGATCCGAACCGTGGCAAACTGGAGGATCCCGACCCGAACCGGTGATGGCGACTGGACGTGGAGTCTCGATCCGATCCGCTGAGGTGAAGATGACCCGATCCGATCCAGAGAAGAAGGAGCACTCCGATCCGAACCGAACTGATGACTAGGGGTAGATCCGAACCGATCCGGTGATGACCCATAACCCGAGATGCAAAGGTAGTCCAAATGGAAGTTAGAGCTCAGGATCCAGTTGGGAATCTATGAGTTCACTTCATGGTTGGGCTTTGCTGCGGGACGTGTGCTAAGGAGTTGTCGACGTTCATAACTTCGATTCACCACTGAAAATGGATGATGGGCTACTTATCAGTGCAGTAGAGTCATTATGACTCGAGGGGTAAGGTGATGGTAGCAAGACTACGTTACCAGTGCATTAGAGTCATTATGACTCGAGGGGCAAAGTGATGCATAGTAAGACTATGAGCCAGTGCAGTGGGGTCATTGTGACTCCATGGGGCAGAGTGGACATAGTAAAGGATTAGTGAGGCTATGAGCCAGTGCAGTGGGGTCATTGTGACTCCATGGGGCAAAGTAGACATAGCAAAGGATTAGTGGCTATGTATCAGTGCAGTGAAGCCATTTATGACTTCATGGGGGCAAAGTGATCATAGCAAGGTATGTTGGGTGATCGAAGTGGTGAATATCGTATGCTTTATGCACTGAGTAAGAGATGTGAGGATGGTTGTTATGCTTGATTGTTTGCCATCACTATGACATGCATACCCCCACCCCCGTTACCTTTACACCATTTGAAATGGCACCTTAGAGTGTTGTACAGTATGTAGTGCTAACTCTTTGGTTGCCGGTCCAGGTTCAGGTATGTTTTAGTCTACCTGTTATTGTTCTGTTTAGATGCTTATCGCTCATACCAGGCTTTATGTCTGACCCAGAGTTTTATGTCTCTTCTTATTACTCTGGGTGGTCACACGAGCAGACTAGAGACAGGTTAGCTGGTGATGCGCGAGTAGTTGATTCGGAGGCGAGCAGGAGGCTTCCACGTATGATATATAGATATTCTCCCTGTGTCGTTGGTGGTCGCTACTTGGGCATCAGTAGTGTACCTCCTTTACCTTGCTTTTGTTTTGAGACAGTTTGAAAAGTTGTAATAATGTTAACTTTGGATCATAAGCTGTACTTGGATTTTCCGCTGCTATGTTAGTTGTTTTCAGCTTATGCACTGTCTCGCCTGTTTTATGTCAAGTATATTGTTATTATATTTTATCCTATGCGCTGTGAGACATTTTACAGGTTCCTTGTTAGTTCATTTCCTTCTTCCCTTTCTCTTCTGACGATCCGTTCCGTGCTAACTGGACATGTGTACAGCGCATTTTTGGAGTAAATGTCGGTTGGTGCGGGGCGAGCCGTCACAGCGGTCTTCTGCATCGAGTTAGTATTCGTTATTAGAGTTCGGATGATTCCGAAAAGGTTGCGCGAATACTTGAACATCTCTGAATATTGTTTCTCAACCGCGTCTGTTTTTGCTTTGGCCTCATCTGCCCACCTCGAGGAAATAGGCTCAAGAGCAGCTAAAAAAGTCAAGTTTTCAAAATAGTGATCGGGAAATTGCTCCTCCAGATACGCCCGCTTAACTGCAGTTTCAGCATCCAACGGTGGAGGTGCAGGGAATGTCAGCTCGGTATCCTTATGTGTGGAGGGCTCAATGGCCTCCTCATCCCTTCTAGGCCGTTTAGCAGGAACCTTGCGCTTGCTTCGCGATTCGGTATCTCTCGGCGGGCTCCTTTCCCTACTGCGCTTTTCTTAATAAGAAGTTGAGTCTTTTGATTGCGACCTATCATTTTCTCGATGACCTTGGTAGCCCTTATATCGCTCTGGATCTGACCGAATGGGAGAGCGAGAGCGCGAGGACCGCGAATGATAAGAATCATAGAGCCTTCTGTCCTCCCTACCGTGACCTTCGCGACGATCATACTCAACATCGTGAGGGGGTCTGGTCATGCTGCGGCGTAGCTTCTTGATGTCATAGTAAGCACGAGACATTTTACCTGCACAATAATGAAAGTGGAATTCAAAATCAGTATTCTCATAAGACGTAAGTGCTATGAAGTGAGGTGCAATTGTGTTAAGGGCATCCTAATTGGTGTCCCCCCTCCAATAAACCAGAGTCTGAAGCCGAGCCAGTGCGAGAGGGCTCTTTGGCCTTAACAGGAGTGGAATCCTCCGAAGAAGTAAAAACTAAAGGATTTGTGCCAAAATCCTCGGAAGTGTAAATAGTGTCAGGAAGGGGGAGATCTCCCAAGCCTTGAAATGTAGGATCGTCAACAGTAGGGGCATCTCTTTGGGAAGCGCCTGCTGGCTGTTCTTTAGGAGATGGTGATTTCTCAGGAGAAACAACATCCCCAGGAGTGATGTACCCCTCTCGGTGCTTTTCAGGTAAATTAGCCAACTCATCGTCTTGGGTCGAACTTGGAGAAGGTGAAGTTCGAAGTGGCATGGTGGGACCTTTTGAGCCCTCGCCTATTTCTGGAATTACATCCACCGGAGGGATATATACATATAGACCGGACCCGTGACCTATGCTACGGGTAACGGACAACAACCTATGAAGATGAAGTTATTCGTCCTTAAGGACTTCATCGATAATTAAAAACTTTTGATCACCATTAAGGAGCCGATGCATCCGATCAAAGAACACTCGACCCGATATTTGTTTTGGATTGTCAACTGCAAACAAAAAGAAAACGGATTAGTGTGGTGGCGTGGACATTCAGAGTCGAGGTTTAGAAAACCAGTGCCTTACTCGATTTTGTCCATCTCCTAGCACACCCCGGCTGTTGCCTTATATAAAACCATTCCAGCTTGGAGTCGTCGGCCTTGCTACTGAATGGCGCTGAAATTATTTTTCTTTTTGGGACAGACTCGAAGTAAGACAAAGAAGGAGTTTCTCGAGTCCGATGCTTGAAGTTATAAAAGAAATGAACGTCATCAAAAGTGAACTCTATGCCTAAGATCTCCGGTATGTTACATATAAGGTATGCAGGTAAGCATAGGAGTTGGGATGCAACTGCATGGGGGCAATCTGCATCTTTCTTAGAAAGTCGACGACAAAGGGAGAAAACGGTGGAATAGCTCCGACCATGCACATCAATCGAGTGATTGCCAAAAATCCCTCTGGAGGATTATGAGGATGGTCGGTTTTAGATGGCACCAGAGTATCCTTTTTATGTATCCCGTACTTCAAGCATATTCGAAGGAGCCTGTCATAGTCAATTGTCGATTCAATAGAATCTTGAGGTGATTCCAATATGACGGCAGATTCAAATTCGTCAGGAGCTCGAGTATCTCCAACCCCTACTTCCTCTTCATAACCCAGAGAAACTTCACTGTTAGAAGACGTTCCGCTATTATGCGCCCCCACTTCATAATCTGATCCCTCGTCACCCCATTCACGGTCTGAGGAAGAAGATATGTCGTCAAGAGTAACTTTGTCGGATGCCTCTGGTACCTCTTTCTTTTCTGCCAGTCTAGAAGAATGTCTCTTGGCCATGATCACTAAACTATCGAAGAAGTAATAACAGAAGTTAGAGTAAATTAGCCCATGTCCCTCTGTGCACATGTGTGAACTAAAGTGTGTACGGTGTGTGCAGAAGATGTAAAGTTAACACTCGAAAGTGTAAGGCAAAATCTTGGCAACGCAATGATGTTCAGGACAGTTCTTGATGTTCGTTTATGTTCGCGAGGCACTATCCTAACTATCCATTAAGTTGAAGATTATGCCAAGACTTGATTTGGCCAGTTAAACAAGTTCTTATGCATTAAGTTGGACTGCTCTTCGGTTCGGTTCAGATGCATTCATTGGGATCGGATCGGGGGCACAGCCCTGCCTTGGACTCAAACAAACATTGAAGCCCAGGGATCAAAGTCGGATCGGTTCGGAAGTAAGCACCTCGAACGGCCCGGATCGAATTAAGTAACCATGCCCCTCTGCTCCTTTATTTCACTTTCCGGTCTGATCCGGTTGCGAGAGTACTATCCGACCCGATCCAGTTAGGTGAGCTCTGTCTCCCTCTTCAACTTTTGCCCCGACCCGATCTGGCCTTCTGAGCCTTTTCTTCTCCTCCGTCTTCCATATCTCCTCACCCGAACCGATTCCCTATGCCCTTCGTCTTCCTCTTCCCCCTCAGTCACAACCAAACCCAATCCCATCGCTTCGAGGTGATGGCGGAGCCACCAACGACGACGGCGAGGAGAGAGTCACGGCGTCGAAACCAAACGATAACCACACTCAAATCAACTGCAAATTTCGGTTGGAACCAATTATTACTAAGATGATTGAAGTTTTAAACCTACCGAGGTATTTAAATTGAAGACTGGTGAGAGAATTTCAGAGTTTTTGAGCTTTCTGAAAGCTAGGGTTTCAGTGTAAAAACAGTTGAGCGAGATTAATGAAAGAAAGGGAGGAAGAAGGAAATGGATAATGGGTTTATATATGTATTCTTAGTGACTAATCGTATTCCCCGTTTTTCTTCTCCCCGCTCAGACCGGGATACAGGCCCACGAACACATTCTGGCCTGTTGGACCAGCATTAAGCAATACGAAGGGAGTCCCTTCGGATTGGGCCCAAACCGAATGAATTGAGCACAATGACTCAATATGCAAATTAAATTCAAAGAAAAATGAAGAAAAGACACACCTGGAAGAATCTCTGATCATCAGGGAGAGTTCCTAGGATTGTTTAAAAATGAAGAAAATAAATCGTGTATTCTACCACATATATATAAGCGATAAAAGACACGACTTCATGAAGTAACGCATCTTCACAAGCGAATGGAAATGACTTTTCAACGATCAATGAGCAGATAATATCAAAGCACGCTTCGTCTTCAACAGAAGCATCCTTTGAGGGGGCAAAATGTTAGTCTACTTTGTAAACTAGGCTATACAAAGTCAAGAAGTCAGAAGAACAAGTAGACAAAGGACACTCTGTTACACATCCGGTTCGGATCGGAATTACAGGAGTAGGAATGGAGGCAACACAAAGCTAAAAGATCTAATATTAGAATATAATCTGCCTACAAATCGGATTGGATAGGGGGTAGTCAGAGAAAAGCAAAGTGGGACAAAGTGAGGAGAGACAAAATTCAAACCGGACCGGATCGGATGGGTGCTCCGGTCCGAACCCCATGTCATTATAAGGACCCGATCCGATCCCAGAAGTTTCCAGCCGCTTCACTCCATGATCTCCAGGATATTCGGGGCAGTTACACCCACTTTCTACCCACGATGGCTACTTACCTGATGTGCTGGCAACACCAGAAATCATTCGATCCCGAAAGTCATGGAATGGAGGACGCGTGCACCCGATCCGAACCAAATTCTGGAGAAGTTTCCACCTATAAATAGACCACCAAGGGTCGTTTGAAAGGATCTTTTGGCACTCTGAGAGTTCAAACATCTTTGAGAACCGAATTCCAGCACTCCAAACAATTCAAAATCATCAATCAAAGTATATTTTGAGATAATTGAGTGAATGTATATGGAAAGTGAGTGAAATTGAGTGAATTTCTCATTGTATTTACATCATCAAGCAAAGTGATATAAAGTGGACGTAGGCTTTTTAACGCCGAACCACTATAAATCCTGTGTCTCTTTTCTGTTTTTGATCTCATTTTATTGTAATTTCAGTCAATTTGGGTGTTAGAACCACTTTTTGGTCTAACAAGCCTAAACTTACATGCCCAAATCAAGGTTATAATTCATAATGCAATATATGCCCCCAAATTTTAATCTTAGTATTCCCATTTATAGTTCATGTCAAAACTAGATTTAATATTCTAGTTCACCATTTATGTCCAAGACTAATATACATGTTAATCATTCACTATTATAGCCAATTCAGATTATGCTAACATATTTATTATACCAAATTAACTTAATTAAGCTACGCCCAATCCCCATATAACATGTTTCCACAAGTTCTCTAAGTACTCATGAAATGGCACTAACAAAAGGAGTAGGGGATAAGCACAAGAATTGATATAAAAGAATAGGCATGCAATAATGAATCAAATACAATAATAATGGCTATAATAGGCTCGATGTACATAACAGTGAATGGGAATAAACTAGCCAAGTTACACACTAATTATGAGATCTAACATAATTAAGGGAATATGCATAAGAAGCTAACTACAATAGTTATAGGCAACTAACCACAATAGTCATGGGCGATAGTCTCATAGGCACGAATCATAGTCATAGGCAATAGTCTCATAGGCATGAATCATAGTCATAGGCAATAGTCTCATAGGCAACAGTTTCATGTCCAATTATGCATTATTCATTATTTGTCCTAAAATTTAGCGTTCGTGCGTTAATCTCTTATGAGATCCGGCACAGGCTCATAGTAGCCTGGCCATAGAATAGAAAGAAGAAAGAGGTACAAAATAGTCACAAAAAAACAGATCTGACAGATAAGAATATACATAACCTCAGATTCAGATTTATAACCACGTCAATATCATAATTAAAGTTCATATCTGAAAATAACTGTACTCACTATCAAAAAGAAAAGTCTTGATTTCTGGTTTCTGAGTTCTGACACTGAATAGCGTTCCCTTGGCGTAGACTATCGATTAGATTTGAAAATAGTTGTTCCCTTTTAACTTTATTCAGACTGGAAGAAGATCCTAGTTTTGATTCCAGCAGAGTAACGACGCCATTATTTTATTTAATAAGAACGGAGGCAGAGTATAGGAATGAAATTGTGCAGCATAAGGTTAGAGAAGAATGGTGTAAAGAGAATGGGGCTAGGGGGTTGTTTATATAGGATTAGGCGGACGAACCTAGACTGAAAACGAGACCAGAAACATCAAAATGAATCAGGTTCAAAAAATGGGTTTCGGGTGCAGGTCGACCCCCAGGTCGACACTATGGTCGACCTGGCCCCTGGAAGGCCGACACTATGGTTGACCCCCAGGACGGCCTGGTCCATGGGCGGGAATTTTCCCGCCCAGCTTGTTCTGGGATTTTGAATTCGAATTTGAATTCGTATTTTCGAGCTGTTTTCGATTCTGAAAATCTCTGAAACTTCGGAGGGCCATATCTCCCTCATACGGACTCCGTTTCTCGAAAACTCGGACTCGTTTCCAAGAAGAATTTCGAGACGAACGCAATGGTGCAACCCATTTCCCTCGATTCTTATTTTTGAAATTAATTATTCTATGATTTGTTACTTATACATTCACAGAGAATACGGGGTGTTACACCAACTTTTGATGTTAACACTTTGGCACGCTAGGTAGGGGCACGTAGATATATACTACAACCTTCGATAACCCTTAAGGGAGCAATGACAAAGAGGAAGAAGGAAACAAAACCTTATCACTCTCAATCTCGATTTGCTGACGCAACAAAAGCAGCATCAACGGAGGCAAGCCACGCTGCTTCCTCCCACAGAGACCCATCCCAATAACTAACAAGGGACGACGTGGATAAAGTTTTAGCTGAGTTTAGAAACTAGGTGGCATCTCAGGGTGAACTTCTCAAACATCAGCAGGAAGTACTGAACAACCACCTCACTTGGATGGAAAAGGGATCTCACATTCCAATACCATCTCCTGCACCGGACGAGGCTGGGGCAACAACTGATCTTCTGTCTGTGGAAAGTCAAGCACCAGGCAAGTCCACACCTTTGCTTCCTCTTGGTTCAACTTCACTTCTCGATCGTCCAGTGCTAAAATCATCACTGCCGGTACTAAACGGAGCTCTGGTAGCTGCAGATTCTCAGGTCGGTCGTAGCCAAGTTCTGGATCAGTCGGCCACCTTGTCTCCACTCTAGGGCTCAACTCCTTGGACAAACAGCTCCTGGATTAGTGCAACCTTTGGGTCGACCGGAACTAGGAATGTTGCAACATCCGGTTTTACCTAATGTTTTACTGCAAACCCGTATTATGCAGTCTCCCCTTCAACGAAGAGCTAAGAAAAGCAACCCCACACATCACCAAAATCACTCTACCATATCGGTCCCCAACATGAAAGAGGGAAGCACTACTGTATACCACAATAACATCGCTTCAGGCGGGGGCAATACCGAGCCCCGGATGGATACCACTCACTTGAATCGGCCCAATCCCACTACCATAGGTATGGTTTTGTCCAATAATAACTAAGTAACTTTAGCCAATCCTAAATTAATACATATGGCGTGGGCCACCTTCACTCAACTCTCGGAGGTCAAGACGAGCCGACCCCGGGGGCTTGGGGCATGCTTCTACTCGGGCCTAGTAATGGGATTCTCACCAATATCCCTAGTGTAGAATTGGATTCATGACAACGACTCCACATAGATGGAAGCTAAATTTCAAGCATCATCAAGTGCTTCACCCGAGGCACTTCTTATCAATAAGATGTGGATGACATCCATCGTAGTCCATCCACACGGGAAATCAGGAACTCCAGAAACCCTCCAGACTTCAAGCTTCCAGTCCTGGAGCCCTACAATGGCAGGACTGACCCAACCTGTAATGGCCGACAAATCCGTACCCTTTGAGTTGACTAATAACACCACACGTCCAACCCAAATTGCACAGAAATACGAATCATTATTAGAAAGAAGTTAGAGGATGAGGAATAGAAAGAAAGAAATATTGGAAGAGAAGAAAACGAAGGTCACAAACTCACAGAGGAATGAATAAAATATATAAGGTAACATAAACTTTGAAACACATTTCGGCAAATTTATATACATACCATCATCAGAGTACAACAGTTATTTCTGGAACAGTTATAAACATCTGTTTCCAGATACAAACATGGTACACAGCGGAATATATGATAGTCTATAGCTAACTGGTGAAGCCTCATGCTTCGAACTCCTCCAAGTGAATCTGAAAAATCCCGACTACTTGACTGCCCGTACAAATTTTGGGCACCCAAGAGTTTAGGGAAAACAGACAAAATAAACTCTGGGTCAGTCAAGGGACTGGTGTGAGTAAACTTTAACCATTTGTTTAACTTTCAAAATCCTTTTGAAAGAAAGGATAATAGTAAGATCGGCCCACACATAAACACGGACGGTTTTTACCTTACTATAACACAAAACACTTTGATACGAAAATCCAGTGATATTATAATAGTGTCTAAATCAAATAAATAACAATCTAGTGGAACGCTTGCATCTCACGCTCCATATATAATATAAAATCAAAAACCGCAGGGCGCTTATTGGAGATTGGATTCCAACTATGACAACGTATGGAACCAACTTCCAATAGTTTATCTCTAGAGAGGAATACACTAGGTTCAACAAGAACATCTTGCAACCCGGCCCACACATGACCGACCACTCATTTCGCTTGAGTGTTTCGAATGTATATCACCAATGGTTGGATCAGCAGCCGTTTTCCGAAAAGGGACAACATCGATAGATTAATGAAGCAAAATGGAATTTCTCTAGATAGGTGATTATACACCCTAATGGAAGCGACCCACATAGCCATGATGCCTGCCCGATTTTTGTCATTTCTCGGTTGTTGAGGCCTGAGGCTACGATTACTTATCATTCCTTGATAGCACAATCACTTTGGATGCCACATTGTCAGATCCGCTAATCACTAATTGATTTGCACAATTACATTCTGGATATCATGCTAAGGGAATATATTCTCCACCACCATATATATCTATATAGACCAACATATGCGATCATTGGAAATACTCTGTCAGACATTCGTCCATATACGTTCGTTTTGGGATTGAACGAAACCGATGACACTATTTCTATTAATAGAAAAAGTCCTTGCACTTTACTCCGTCTTTGATTATCTTCATATAATCTGATTCGCAATGCTACTGTCAATACAGAGTGGTTCACGGATAATAATCCAACCGGTCTCTCCATATTAACAACGATATTGGCAAATACTTCGATAGTAGGTTATTTAACTATCAAAGAAAAACAAACAAATATTCATCCATACATCAATCAATCACTGGGCCTATTAATTAATATTTCATTAATTAATTCACTTCTTCATTTCCCTATCAATATTTGTTAAGCAAATATTTTCAACCATCATCTTGGCCTTTTTCGCTATTTGGAAAATATTTCCATATCTTATCTTCTTTTATTTTCTATATGCAGAAAATATCTTCTATTTATAATTGGAAAACATTCCATTTACTTTTCTCTTTCACGCCCGTTCATTTCTACACGCAGGAAATATTTATTTATTATATTTCCAAAATTCCACTTCATTGGGTTAAAACGAATGTTGTGTAAAACATCGTTACAACAACCCAAAACACTGCATTCAACTAACTCTTATTCAAACATTTCTCTTCGAGACTGGATCTTTCTATTTATCAGTTAAAAATGAAATCAATCAAGTTGGGGTATAATTACCTCTCAGACCTTGACCGAAAATATTATTAACTTCAAAACAGACAAGACCGCTTACCTCGAATAATCCACATCATATAAAGCCAATTATTCATTTTTAAACCTGTATACGTTTCTCTTTCTAATTTTATCAGATTTAATTATAGATCTCCTTTTTATTTATAATATTCTATTTTCAAGTTCGTTTCCTTTTCGAATTCTAGATATATCGATACATTGATTTCTAACTATCAAAATTTCTTAAAAATATTCTAACTCCTTAAATTTACGTAAAATTTTGCCATAAGCTCCTTTGTTCCAGTCGATAGTACAAACCTCAACTCGCCTTTCTAGCCCCTTCCCATTCAAAAAGAAAATTAAAAAGCCAAGTGGCTTGCCGATTCGGCACATAAAATTTCATATGGAATTTAAACGTGTACCTTTTTGTCGGGCACTAAATCTATAAACTTCATACACTTCATTCCATACCTGTCTAGCACATATGTGTCCATTTCTAATTTATCTCAACTCAATCCGGTCATTTTTAACTCAACTCGCTAATTAATCTTTTTATTAGCTCTTTTTCCCATTCCACTTTATATTTGAACATATCATGTTCAATTATCATTATACCTTGCTTGTGAATTAATTTAATTCCATTTCGGCTCAAGTTCCATATTCGATTTCGAATAAAAATTCTCAAATCTCTTTTACTTATTCAAAGTCCATTTTCATATCGAATTTCGATTAACTAATTATTATTCAAATTAGTAAGTTTTATTCAATAATAAAAAATTTGATTTTTGTCTCCAAAATCATTTCACTTACATCACTGGATTTCATATTTATTTTATATCTCCAATCTGGATTTTTCTAATGGCAGTTCGGATTTTATTTCTTCAAATCCTTTTATTTATTTAAATAAACCGTTATGGTTTTATAATGGTTCTGGTGCTGTTTTTCTGAAAATTTGATTTTGACATAACTCAAAATCTATAAGACAAAATCCAGATTTTTCTCTTCCATTAGAAAACTATTATTCAGTCGGTCATGATGATTCTTGTTTCAAAGAATTCCAACTTAAATTGAGTTCTATATACTCAATTCAAGTTCGAAACGCCAATTTACGAACTACCGCGCTGCGGCGAGTTCGTGTTAATTATATTTATATATATAAAATTTTAAACTTTGTTTAAAATAAATTCAACTCCATTCTAATATATTTTTAATATATATATATATATATCTAACCAATTTTCCCAATTCAACATAATATTTTTGATTATCTACAATTTTCGATTTTTCCTTACTCGGTAATATATTTATTTATACTTCGATCTTCTATATTTAATCCCAATTCCTTTTATAAATAAATTATTATTTATAAAATTCGATATAATCGAATTCAATTATATAAACCCGTTGAATTCTTCTCAATTCAGGTTATACTCCGAATTCCGAAATAAAATCAATCTTTTTGTTTCAAAACACTACCCAATTTACTTTTAAATTCCTATTTGAATTTAAATGGTTTAAATTATCCAAATGACAATTTATTTCACCAAATTTATAACACTATTTATAAATTCAACTTCCTTGTTTCATATATTTAAACAAGTTCCCTTTTCAAATTTATATTTGAAACTCCATCCCTTTGATATCCCGAATTGCGGAATAAAACCAGTTGTTCCCTTCCGAATGATTTCAAATTCTATCTTTAAATTTATGTTTGAATTTAAATATTTATATTATCTCTTGATAATTAATTCATTATATTTATAAACACCATTTTATAAATTTCCTTGTTTTATATTTAAACAAGTCTGTTTCGAAATCTATTTAAAACCAAAATCTTATTTTGGAAATTTCTATTTATAATAACTTATATATATGATTGAAAAATATATTTTCACATTTAAATTTAAACTTCTATTTAATACAATCCTAATATCTTTTCTAAAAATATTTTATTTAATTAAATTCGATATAATCGAATTTAAATCATAATCCAAACGGATTTATTCAATTCAATTACATTCTGAACATCAGAACAGATTTCATCGTTTCTGTTAGAAATTAGTTTCGATTCTCCTTTTTAAATTCACATTTGAATTTACATTTCCTAAATTATCCAATGACAATTTATTTCATTTCATTTATAAACATTGTTTATAAATGAACTACTTGTTTTTATTTTTCAAAACAAGTTACTTCTTGTCCATTCGAAATTCAAATTCTATTTTAGAAAAATAGAATTTTCCTTTTCACGATATTTTTAAATATCAACATTTAAGCCCAGTGGTATTTAAACACACGAAACACCCAATTTGACAATCACATGTTTCTAACACAACATATATGATGATATATATGTAAACAAACAATAATAAATTTTGAGGAATCCAGTTGGATCCCTCCAACCTATTTTCCTGCATCCACAGATGTTAGCCAACATAAATAATACCCATTCTGCTTCGTGGTAGAATATCGCAGTATAGATGGTCATCCAAGATCATAGCATGGGGTGTATAGGGTCATCCACTAATGATACTGCGGGGATCCGCTATTGGTACTGCAGGAATCCAACCACCAATATATACATAATGACCACAACAACCAATCCTAAATAACTAATATATTTTTAGTAATAGCCACAGAAATGTTTAGCGCATCCAAACAACCAACAGATAGATATTTTTAACAAATAAAAATACAATTTTAATTAAAAACAGAGTGAGATTTACTCACTTTGGTTTTTCCGTGCGCTGAACATCCTAATTAAATCCGTTATCGTTGCGGCTATGAATCCACTCACATTATCTCAAATGAATCTATCTTGGATATGATTTATTAAATTTTATATTTAATCATTCATACTATTAATTTAAATTAACCACAAAAAAATTTAATAATTCTAAGAATTTAAATTTCGTAAAATGATATACCTTGCTTCCTTGACTAATTACGAACTGTATGACCAACTTCACCGAAAATCTCCATTCATTTGTTATCATCTGTACCAATACTTCCATACCATTATCACCGTTGCACCTCAACCTCTATTGCAAATGCCTAAATTCAAGTACTTCAACATTTCAGCTCCATCAGCTTCTTCTAGTTTAGCTGACAACAGACCGACTCTCCTTTCCCCTTCCACTGTCAAACTGCAGAAATTCCCATTCTTATACTATTCTATTATCACCTCAGTCACCAAGTGAATTATCGCATACCAAGATTTGTTTGAGCTCCCCACATCTTCACTGTCAAACACACCATTTTACACAATTTCAACTCCAGTCGCCCCTCAATAAAATGTCGCAATACCTTCCCGTTGACTGCTCTAACTACTCGCGATGCAGAGTTGAACGAAATGTGCTGCTCTTCCCTATAGGCATCACATCTACCAAATCCCCTTCCATCAATATGCGCTCCAACCAGTTTTTCCCCAAATTTCATCTTCCAGACTCCGTTAACAGTCACGCTGCTTCGTATAAACACCAAAATCGTAGTTCTGTGTCGCGCGATATCTGAAATCGAGCTGTGGCGGTGCCGAGCGCAACCTAATTGACGATCATCGAGCAAAATTTCAACCTTATACAAGTTAAAGGAATCTAAAATCGAATGAATCGATTCAGTATTTTATTTTTATTGATTTTTGAAAGATTGAAAGAGATGGACATTTTCTCCTATTGTTGGTGAATGAAGAAATAAATGAGAAAGAAGGGAAAATAGGTTACGGTTTATAGCAGGGAGGCCATATAAATTTTCTTCTGAAGCTTCATTGATTTCAAAGGGAATAAACGAGAAGTAGTTTCGGTTTTCAGAAGAAAAGAAGAAATTTTGACCGCGATTTATAGATGGAAGGGGGGACCAACGTACATAACGTATTAAATTTGTGTAGGCTAAAGTACACAACAAATCTTTAATTTTTATTTTAAAATTTTTTTTGATTTGATTTGTATTAAATTCAATTTGATATAAAGAGATTTTTTTATTCTTTTTAAATAGATATTGATTTGATTTTCGATTTGATTTCGATCTTATCCATTGTAAATATCTCGGGGTTCATAATTAAAAATAATGAACCGCTATTTTAACATAATGACTGACGTTTAAATGTTATGACGCTATTCTGAATTGAACAGTATATATTTTGAAATTTAATTTAATCGTGTATACCAGATTAAATTAATATTATATATTTTTAATTCAGAAACAAATTCTCTGTCAATGAAATATTTTTGTTATCGTCTATATTCAAACACAATTAATACTGGTCATCTGAAATGTTTTGATTCAGTTTTTAGCTTTGATTTCAATTATTTATTGTTTATGATAGCTCGATATACTCGAATTAAATCGAAATCGATTATTAAGTCAATAACTTAATGTAAAAATTTATTTATATTATCAACTTAATATTTAAAATCATATTAAATATTTAAAATAAATTGATAGAAAAATCCGGTTCGTTACATTCTTCCCACCTTAAAAGAATTTCGTCCCCAAAATTACAAATGTAGGAAAAATAGTACAAACCCATTACTTTTCAAAACTTATTTATGTTTAAACTCAACTTTTCAAATTTCAACAAATTTAATTCCCCTAAAACCTTTGGTCTTCATTCATTTATTTCGAATGATCTACAATCAATATATTTACATCCAACTAATATTCCATTCAAATTGATTTTAATCAATTTATTTACTTCAATCCATTTAACTTGCTTAAGTTAAATTTAAATTCCAAATTCAAATTCCCGAGTTTTCCTCTCAAATCCTTTTTGAAATACATAAATATATCCACATATTTATTACCATCTCAAAATTCAACAAATTTCAATTTCCCAAAACAACTTGTTTTCTTTGAAACAAATTTCCATAAAAAAGTTTTCTAGGATAGCAATTCATCACTTAGAAACTCGAAAATGAAACTGATGATGCTTCAGTCATTATCAGAATTATTTTCCAGCTACTGAAGTGAGTTCAGTGCTTTTACACTTTCAGAATCCATTCAAAATGATTTTTATTCAAAAATCCTTTCAAACAAAGCTATATAATTTTAATATACATCAAAAAATATTTTTCCAAACACCCAGGATTTAAATTCTAGTTTGAATTCAATTTTAATTCATCTCATTTGTATATTTTTCATTTGTGTACAAACTCTATTTGGTTATATTTAACCATTCCAATTTTAAAACTCATTTGATTATATTATCACCAACACAACCATATATGATAATAATTACAGAAAAATATTCTTTTTATAGCAAAAATATAAATCTGGGGTAAAATTATTTCATTTACCCACTTTAAAACCATATTATGTCGTATCTTCTATTCAATGTTTAGAAATTCCTATCGACTTCGTGGCGTCCAACGATTCGATCGGAATTCATAAACCACTCAATAGACTAGCCTAAACAACATAAAACAAATTTTATATCAATTAAAAAATACGCTCTCTCATATATATATATATACACACACACACACTCAACTCATTCTAGGGTACTACTGACCCTATCTCTAATAAGCACATCCCAACCAAGCCTAGGTATTCACTCAACCTAAGCTATGATACCAACTGTAACGACACGCAAATACGTACCCTTTGAGTTGACTAATAACACCATATGCCTAACTCAAATTGCACAGAAATATGAATCATTATTAGAAAGAAGTTAGAGAATGAGAAATAGAAAGAAAGAAATATTAGAATATAAGAAAACGAAGGTCACAAACTCACAGCGGAACGAATAAAATATATTAGGTAACATAAACTTTGAAATACAATTCGGTAACTTTATATACATACCACCATCAGAGTACAACAGCTATTTCTGAAACAGTTATAAACATCTGTTTCTAGATACAAACATGGTACACAGCGGAATATATGATAGTCTATAACTAACTGGTGAAGCCTCATGCTTCGAACTCCTCCAAGTGAATCTGAAAAATCCCGACTACTTGACTGCCCGTACAAATTTTGGGCACCCAAGAGTTTTGGGAAAACAAACAAAATAAACTCTGGGTCAGTCATGGGACTGGTGTGAGTAAACTTCAACCATTTGTTTAACTTTCAAAATCCTTTTGAAAAAAAGGATAACAGTAAGATCAGTCCACACATAAACACGGACGGTTTTTACCTTACTATAACACGAAACACTTTGATACAAAAATCCAGTGATATTATAATAGTGTCTAAATCAAATAAATAACAATTTAGTGGAACGCTTACATCTCACGCTCCATATATAATATAAAATCAAAAACCGCAGGGCGCTTGTTGGAGATTGGATTCCGACTATGACAAGGTATGGAACCACCTTCCGATAGTTTATCTCTAGAGAGGAATACACTGGCTTCAACAAGATCATCTTGCAACCTGGCCCACACATGACCGACCACTCATTTCGCTTGAGTGTATCGAATGTATATCACCAATGGTTGGGATCAGCAACCGTTTCCCGAAAAGGGATAACATTGATAGATTAAAGAAGCAAAATGGAATTTCTCTAGATAGGTGATTATACACCCTAATAGGAGCGACCCACATAGCCATGTTGCCTGCCCGATTTTTGTCATTTCTCGGTTGTTGAGGCCTGAGGCTACGATTACTTATCATTCCTTGATAGCACAATCACTTTGGATGCCACATTGTCAGATCCGCTAATCACTAATTGATTTGCACAAATACATTCTGGATATTATGCTAAGATAATAAATTCTCCACCACCATATATATCTATAGACCAACATATGCGATCATTGGAAATACTCTGTCAGACATTCGTCCATATACGTTAGTTCTGGGATTAAACGAAACCGAAGGCACTATTTCTATTAATAGAAAAAGTCCTTGCACTTTACTCCATCTTTGATTATCTTCATATAATCTGATTCGCAACGCTACTGTCAATAAAGAGTGGTTTACGGATAATAATCCAACCGGTCTGCCCATATTGACAACGATATTGGCAAATACTTCGATAGTCGGTTATTTAACTATCGAAGAAAAACAAACAAATATTCATCCATAACATCAATCAATCACTGCACCTGTTAATTAATATTTCATTAATTAATTCACTTCTTTATTTCCCTATCAATATTTGTTAAACAAATATTTTCAACCATCATCTTGGCCTTTTTCGCTATTTGGAAAACATTCCCATATCTCGTCTTTTTTGTTTTCTATATGCTAGAAAATATCTTCTATTTATAACTGGAAAACATTCCAATTACTTATCTCTTTCACGCCTGTTCATTTCTACACGCAGGAAATATTTGTTTATTATATTTCCAAAATTCCACTTCCTTGGGTTAAAACGAATGTTGTGTAAAACATCGTTACAACAACCTAAAACACTGCATTCAACTACTCTTATTCAAACATTTCATTTCGAGACTGGATCTTGCTATTTATCGGTTAAAAATGAAATCAATGAAGTTGGGGTATAATTACCTCTCAGACCTTGACTGAAAATATTATTAACTTCAAAACAGACAAAACCGCTTACGTCGAATAATCCACATCATATAAAGCCAATTATTCATTTTTAAACCTGTATACGTTTCATTTTCTGATTTTATCATATTTAATTATAGATCTCCTTTTTGTTTATAATATTCTATTTTCTAGTTTGTTTCTTTATCGAAATCTAAATATATCGATACATTGATTTCTAACTATCAAAATTTCTTAAAAATATTGTAACTCCTTAAATTTCCAGAAAATTTCGCCATAACCTCCTTTGTACCGGTCGATAGTTCAAACCTCAACTCGCCTCTCTAGGCCCTTCCCATTCAAAAAGAAAATCAGAAAGCCAAGTGGCTTGCTGATTCGGCGCACAAAATCTCATATGGAATTTAAACGTGTACCTTTTTGTCAGACACTAAATCTATAAACTTCATACACTTCATTCCATATCTGTCTAACACATATGTGTCCATTTATAATTTATCTCAACTCAATCCGGTCATTTTCAACTCAACTCGCTAATTAATCTTTTTATTGGCTTTTTTGCCCATTCCACTTTATATTTGAACATATCATGTTCAATTATCATTTTATCTTGCTTGTGAATCAATTTAATTGCATTTCGACTCAAGTTCCATATTCGATTTCGAATAAAAATTCTCAAATCTCCTTTACTTATTCAAAGTCCATTTACATATCGAATTTCGATTAACTAATTATTATTCAAATTAGTTAGTTTTATTCAATAACTAAAAAATTGATTTTTGTCTCAAAAATCATTTCACTTACTTCACTGGAGTCCATATTTATTTTATATCTCCAGTCTGGATTTTTCTAATGGCAATTCAGATTTTATTTCTTTAAATCCTTTTATTTATTTAAATAAACTGTTATGGTTTTATAATGGTTCTGGTGCTATTTTTCTAAAAATTTGATTTTGACATAACTCAAAATCTATAAGACAAAATCCATATTTTTCTCTTCCGTTAGAAAACTATTATTTAGTCGGTCATGACAATTTTTATTTCAAAGAATTCCGACTTAAATTGAGTTCTATATACTCAGTTGAAGTTCGTAACGCCAATTTACGAACTACCGCGCTGTGGCGAGTTCGTGTTAATTATATTTATATATATAAACTTCTAAACATCGTTTAAAATAAATTCAACTCCATTCTAATATATTTTTAATATATATATATATATATATATCAAAACAATTTTCCCAATTCAATCGTTTTGTTTCAAAATACTTCCTAATTTACTTTTAAATTCCTATTTGAATTTATGGTTTAAATTATTCAACTAATAATTTATTTCGCTAAATTTATAACACTATTTATAAATTTAGCTTTCTTGTTTCATATATTTAAACAAGTTTCCTTTTCAAATTTCTATTTGAAACTCCATACCTTTGATATTCCGAATTGTGGAATAAAAACAGTTGTTCCCTTTCGAATGATTTCAAATTCTATTTTTAAATTTATATTTGAATTTAAATATTCAAATTATCTCTTGATAATTAATTCGTTATACTTATAAACACCATTTTATAAATTTCCTTGTTTTATATTTAAACAAGTCTATTTCGAAATCTATTTAAAACCAAAATCTTATTTTGGAAATTTCTATTTATAATAACTTATATATATGATTGAAAAATCTATTTTCACATTTAAATTTAAACTTCTATTTAATACAATCCTGATATCTTTTCTAAAAATATTTTATTTAATTAAATTCGATATAATCCAATTTAAATCATAATCCAAACGGATTTATTCAATTCAATTACATTCTGAACATCAGAATAGATTTCATTGTTTCTGTTAGAAACTAATTTCGATTCTCCTTTTTAAATTCACATTTGAATTTACATTTCCCAAATTATCCATGATAATTTATTTCATTTCATTTATAAACATTGTTTATAAATGAACTGCTTGTTTTTATTTTTCAAAACAAGTTACTTCTAGTCCATTCGAAATTCAAATTCTATTTTAGAAAAATAGAATTTTCCTTTTCACGATATTTTTAAATATCAACATTTAGGCCTAGTGGTATTTAAACACACGAGACACCCAATTTAACAATCACAGGTTTCTAACACATCATATATGATGATATATATGAAAACAAACAATAATAAATTTTGAGGAATCCAGTTGGATTCCTCCAACCTGTTTTCCTGCATCCACAGACGTTAGCCAACATAAATAATAACCATTCTGCTTCGTGGCAGAATATCGCGGTATAGAAGGTCATCAACTATCATAGCGTGGGGCGTATAAGGCCATCCGCTAATGATACTACGGGCATCCGCTAATGGTACTTCGGGAATCCAACTACCAATATATATAATAACCACAACAACCAATCCTAAATAACTAATATATTTTTAATAATAGCCACAGAAATATTTAGCGCATCCAACCAACCAATAGACAAATATTTTTAACAAATAAAAATATAATTCTAATTAAAAACAGAGTGAGATTTACTCACTTTGGTTTTCCGTGCACTGAACATCCCAATTAAATTCGTTATCGTTCCGGCTTTGAATCCGCTCACATTATCTCGAATGAATCTATCTTGCCCTATGATTTATTAAATTTTATATCTAATCATTCATACATTAATTTAAATTAACGACAAAAAATAATAATTATTCTAAGAATTTAAATTTCGTAAATTGATATACCTTGCTTCCTTGACTAATTACGAACTGCATGACCAACTTCATCGAAAATCTCCATCTATTTGTTATCATCTATACCAATACTTCCATACCATTATCACCACTGCACCTCAACCTCTATTGCAAATGCCTAAATTTACGTACTTCAACATTTCAGCTCCATCAGCTTCTTATAGTTTAGCTGACAACAGACCGACTCCCCTTCCACTGTCAAACTGCAGAAATTCCCAATCTTCTACCGTTCAATTTTCACCTCAGTCACCAAGTGAATTATCGCATACCAACATATGTTTAAGCTCCCCACATCTTCATTGTCGAACACACCATTTTACATAGTTTCAACTCCAGTCGCCCCTCAATAAAATTTCGCAATACCTTCCCGTTGACTGCTCTAACTACTCGCGATGTAGAGTTAAACGAAATGTGCTGCTCTTCCTGGTAGACATCACACCTACCAAATCCCCTTCCATCAACATGCGCTCCAACCAATTTTTCCCCAAATTTCATCTTTCAGACTCTGTTAACAGTCACGCTGCTTCGTATAAACACCAAAATCGAAGTTTTGTGTTGCGCGATATCTGAAGTCGAGCTACGGCGGTGTCGAGCGCAAGCGAAAGTTCAACCTTATACGAGTTAAAGGAATCTAAAATCAAATGAATCAATTCAGTATTTTTATTTTATTGATTTTCGAAAGATTGAAAGAGGTGGACATTTTCTCTTATTGGTGATGAATGAAGAAATAAATGAGAAAGAAGGGAGAATATGTTACGGCTTACAGAAGGGCGGCCATATAAATTTTTTTTTGAAGCTTCATTGATTTCAAAGGGAATGAACGAGAAGTAGTTGCGGTTTTCAGAAGAAAAGAAGAAATTTTGACCGCGATTTACAGATGGAAGGGGGGACCAACGTACATAACGTATTAAATTTGTGTAGGCTAAAGTACACAGCAAATCATTAATTTTTATTTTAAAAAGAATTTCGATTTGATTTGTATTAAATTCGATTTGATATAAAGAGATTTTTTATTCTTTTTAAACAGATATCGATTTCATTTTCGATTCAATTTCGATCTTATCCATTATAAATATCTCGGGGTTCATAATTAAAAATCATGAACCGCTATTTTAACATAACGACTGACGTTTAAATGTTATGACGCTATTCTGAATTGAACAGTATATATTTTGAAATTTAATCTGATCGTATATACCATATTAAATTTATATTATATAATTTAAATTCAGAAACAAACAAATTCTTTGACAATGAAATATTTTTATTATCGTCTATATTCAAACACAATTAATATTGATCATCTGAAATGTTTTGATTCAGTTTTTAACTTCGATTTCAATTATTTATTGTTTATATAATTCGATATACTCGAATTAAATCAAAATCGATTATTAAATCGATAACTTAATATAAAAATTTATTTATATTATCAACTCAATATTTAAAATCATATTAAATATTTAAAATAAATCGATAGAAAAATCCGGGTCGTTACACGACCATTCATCTCATATGATACATGTGTCACATATAAGTACTCTCTGCATGTACCAATGTCATTGCCAAGAGCTTCCCTCTCTCCCTTACCAACGTAGCTGGCATGTGGTTCCGGCAGTTAACAATAGAGTCGATCAACAGCTGTAATATGTTGGTCACCCGCTTCATTGAGTAGTTTAGAGTTCACATCTCCTGACCAAAGAGCATCATGCTCCTTATCTCCTTCAAGAAGCGGTCCAGTGAGTCCCTACGCTCCTTCTTGGAAAGATTCAACGCGGCTGTAGCATCAGTCGATTGACCCAAGCCATCGATGGTGCTTATGGCCGCCATAGCTGGTATTCAGAACTGGTCGGAATTCAGAATCTATTTAACCGGAGACCCGCAAGGACATTGAAGATTTCTATGCCAAAGCAAACAGATTCCTCAGGCAAGAGGATGTTAATATTGAGATGGAAAGTCTCGAATTACTTACTACCAAAGATGGAGGCCCATCCAATACCACCAACCAAGATAAAAGCAAAGGAAAAGTCTCGGAAAGGAGTGGTCGGAATGTACGATCCCGGAGAGAGGACAAGTACGACCAATACACCGAACTCAACTCATCCCTACGTGATATCTACCTGGATGTATGAGGATCTGTCCCTTTCCCTAATCCTCCTAGAAGGGGACCAACTTAAAAAGAGCTCTTATCAGGAAAGCACTGCATGTACCACAACATGGCAGGTCACAGCACTAATGAATGCAGGCATCTACGTGATCTTATCGAGGATAGGGTTAGACGTGGAGAGTTGCCCAGGTATGTTAAAAAATCTATACCAGCCGTACCTCCATGACAACCTCCTACCCAAGCTCCTCTGGTCGATCCCCAAGTTCCTAGAAATGGAAAGGGCCCTGAGCCGAGCAATCGCGACATAATCGTCAACTAATATATGCACTCCATTTCTTAGGATATAAGAAATGTAAATTTGTTATTTTTCAATAATGTGGTTATGTTAAAGTACGCACATACGGGGTTAGGATTTTACTCCTAGGCGTGCTATGGATTCAACTATCACCTTCTTAGGATTTGTTTTCATTTTTCTATAATAATTGCTTTGCAGCAATAAACATCCTTTTTCGAACATGGATTATGTTTGAACGATTCAAGCGAGCATAATTGGTGCTCGCCAACCTGAGTATGATCAGTGTTAGCCACCATCTCAAAATTGAGCATGGTCAGTGCCTGCCACCATCCCTATACCAAATCCATAAGTCCAGTATGGTTAATACACGCCAACTCCATAAGACGAGTATGGTTAATACTTGCCAACTCCAAAAGCCGAGTATAGTTAATACTCACCAATTCTTTAAGCCGAGTATGGTTAATAATCGCCAACTCCAAAAGTCGAGTATGGTTGATACTAGCCAATACTTTAAGCCGAGTATGGTTAATACTCGCCAACTCCAAAATCCGAGTATGGTCGATGCTCGCCAATTCTTTAAGCCGAGTATGGTTAACACTCACCAACTCCAAAAGCCGAGTATGGTTGACCCTCACCAATTCTTTGTGCCAATTATGGTTAATACTCGCCGACTCCAAAAGTCGAGTATGGTTAATACTCGCCAATTCTTTAAGCCGAGTATAGTTAATACTCGCCAACTCTTTAATATGAATATGGTTAATACTTGCCAACTCCATAAGCCGTGTATGGTTGATACTCGCCAACTCTTTAAGCCGAGTATGGTTAATACTCGCCAACTCCATCATACGAGTATGATTGATCCTCGCCAACTCTTTAAGCTTAGTATGGTTAATACTCGCCAACTCCAAAACCAAGTATGGTTGATACTCGTGAATTCTTTAAACCAAGTATGGTTGATACTCGCCAACTTTACAAAACCGAGCATGGTTTATGCTCCTATCCCAATTCTTTGCTGGTATCCTTTAATTAGTGGGGTCCAGTTCTTCTGCTCAAATTAAAATCGACTTAGAATAGTCGACTTTTATTTTGGCATTCGCAAGATTTCGGCCTTAATATGATTATCAATGACTGTCATTTTTCCGGCCTTAATATGATCCTCAGCGGTCGTTAGATTTCTATCCTTAATACAGTCATTGTTGGTCGTCAGTTTTCTGCCCTTAATATGGTTCAGTGTAACCATGGTCTCTAGGATTTTTGCTATTCAACATTCTTCAGAAGATCCAGAACACATCTCCTTTCCTCAAGAAAATATGTTCTGGGGAAAAAGCGTTGACCAGCTTTTTGGCAAAAAGGCGTTCCAACCTATAGTTAAAGTCTACTACCATATATCAGCCCATTCCCGACTTTAGGGGATAAATGTTATCTTAGGTCGACCAACTATAAGCCAACCCAAAGTCATGATAGCATCCTCCCAAGAAGATCAAACTAATCGACCGAGTCATCAATAGATCGATCTACCTGCTCCTGGAGGATCGGGTTGAGCGGAAATGTCAGAGCAGAAGTATCTAAGTAAAATCATCTCGACAATATAAGATCAATACGCTATCAAACGATGTCCTATTCCCAACGATGGAGCAACAGATAAGTTTTACCAGCTCTTCTTTTTACACTCTATATACTTGATGCCATGCAAGCCCGCCAATTTCGAGTAAGAACTATTCAAGAGCAGTACCAGGTCCTGCCACCTACAACTACTCAACCGGATCGAGCTCCACGTCTAAAATCCCCAGAAAATATACACCACGCCGCATGCAAATTTTGCTCACTGGCTCGCTTATAAATACCACTACTTCCCGAAGTGGAAAGGCATTCTGAAATACCTAGAGAAAACCTCTCGCTCGACTGACTAGTAACAGCATGCCTTGTTCTCTAGATTCAACACAAGGACTTTTTGTTTAATCGTTCTTACTCTACTTTCTTCCACTAAAAAATTACTCTAACCTGCAATCGACAGTATAAAAAAAGATTATAAGTGGACGTAAGAATCAATATAAGCCGAACCACTATAAAATATTGTGTCTCCCTTGTTCATTTACTATTTCTTGCATATTCATGATTGTTTTTTGTGTGTTCTCAGCACATGTTGGGGGTTGATCGTCACTATACCAACTTTTTATGTCAACACATGGCATGAGGGTGAAGACCATACTAGGTTGGTACTATGGGGGGTACCTTGAGATGTGGGATAAAGCTACATATATACTATATTAGGTTAATATACTAGGAAGTAGATGGGTACGACGTGGGTGTGGAGCTTTGAGTGTTGTTAACCCAAAATAACCTAATAAATAAGAAAACATAACCGAGTGGTATATGTAGGGTTATTTCAGCATGTATAATTTTTTCAATCACTAGAACTTTGTATTCTAAGCCCTCCTTATAGCATACTCGCAGGCTAAGTTAATGTCAGAGATTTGATAGCTTTGGATATTGGTTCGATGGTATTCTTACTTCATTAAGGCCATATTTGATAATATTATATTATATTCATTCCGTTGTGAGATGCTTACCGAGCTATAATATATTTATTATCTCTGTCTTTTCTATAAGATACCAAACAAGCTGACTCGAGCTTCGATAGATTGTGATTTTTGAAAAAAAAAACAGTCTGTTGAAATTTGGGATCTTACACATGCAATTTTAGTATATTAAATATGATTTACAGAAGAAAGAATTTTTTGTAATCAATTGGTATTCCTACCTTTATCAGTTGTACTAACACTATACAATGACACAACGGGGAGAAACTAATTGTTATATTACATAATCTTTTAAAAAATAGTCTGGAATTTTTATTCATTTGAATTAGACATGAATAATAAAGTTCTAGTGTAACGGCCCGACAAATTCTTGATCCTGATCGTCAACGCGAAACACTATGTCAACTAACCAAGCATCGTAAATTACAAGATCATTAATAGAAAGAAGTTAGAGGGTGAGAATAGAAAGAATGAAAAGTTAGAATAGAAGAAAACAAAGAACACAAAACAATTAAACCAGACAGACACAAATCACGCAGCAGAACGAATGAAATATATTATATAACATAACTTTTGAAATACAAATATGTCTGTATATACATATTATTATCAGAGTACAACACAATACATCACAGCAGAAATAAATAATAGTTATGTAATGCTGAGGCCTCCTGCTCCAAGCTCCCTCAAGTATATTTGTAAAATCCCGACTACTTGACTGCCCGTGCAAATTTAGCCACCCAAGAGTTTAGGGTAAAACAAAAATTAAATAAACTCTGGGTCAGTTATGGGACCGGTGTAAGTAAACTCCAACCACTTGGTTTAACTTTTAAAAATCCTTTTAAAAGGATGGATAATCGTAAGACTTATCCACACATAAATACGGATGGTTTTTACCTTATGATAACACAAATTATTTTTTGAATCCATACCATTATGATATTATAATAATGTCTAAGTCAAATAAATAGCAATCTAGTTGAATGCTTGCATCTCACGCTCCACATACATAGTCTACAATCAAAACCGCAGGGAGCTTAATGGAGAATGGATTTCCAACTATGACAAGGTATGGGGCCACCTTCTTATAGTGTATCCTAGAGAGGAATACACTGGATTCAACAAAAACATCATGCAACCCGACCACTCATTTCACTTGAGTGTACCGAATGTATTATCACCAACGGTTGAGATCAGCAACCATTGTTGAATCATACAACAGCGATAGATTAAAGAAGCAAATGAATTTTTCTCTAAATCACATGACAATACACCCTAGTGGGAGCGACCTACATAACCATGTTGTCTGCCCGATTTTTTTCATTTTCGGGTTGTGAGGCTTGAGTCCATACTTACCTTTCTAACACCACAACATCATTCAATTTGAATGCCACATTGTCAAACCCGCCAACTCATTTATTGATTTCCTCAAAAATATCACGGCATAAAGTTAAGAGAAATGAATTCCTCTACCACTAAACGTAAATAGGTTTGAAGAGATCAATGTACATGATCTATTAGGCATACTCTGTCAAACATCTGTCCATACAAGATGTCCTAGGACTGGGCAAACCGAAGGCACCATTCCATCAATCCATCTTAGGCAATTTCTACCTAGGAATAACAGAATAACCCTTGCACTTTACGCAGTCTTCAATCATCTTCAACATTATTTTATTTGCAACGCTTATGCCAATACAGAGTGATTTTCAGATAATAAACCTGTCCTGGCCTCTCCGTATTGACAACGAAAATATAAAATAGGCCAAAACTTTAATATTCGGTTTTTTAACTATCAAGGAAACATCAATAGAACCAATGATCCTATTTTCAAATGGAAGCATAAAGCAACGCTAAGCCCTTTTAAATTAATTTCTTATTAATTTATTCATATCCCAACTTCATTTCAATATCTTTACCTAGATATTGTTCAAAACTCGTTTGACTTCTTATGATTTCTTGGAAAACATTTCCATATCTTATAAACTATTTTTTCTATATTCTAGAAAATATCACTTATCATAGTTAAAAAACATTTCTATATATTCAAAATTCTCATTTTATATATTTATAAAATATACGTTATTAAGATCGGAAAACATTTCCTTACTCTGTCACCTAACTTCTCATTTACCGAATCATTTCCTTTTCTATGCTTAGAAAGTATCTCTAATTATGTTTGGAAAACATTTCCAAAACTCATTTACTTGGATTTAAAAGAATGTTGTATAAAACATCATTACGATAACTCAACTCATTAACTAACGGTATCTCTAGCCAATCTTCGCCATCGAACCTTAACCATTCCTTAGTCAAAAATGAAATCAATCAAGTTGGGGTATAGTTACCTCTCAGACCTTAATTGAACAGCATTCTTAGCTTCGAAATGGGAAAATCTCACAACTTCTATTTTAAACAATATTTCTTACGTAGCTCTTAGATTTAGTTTAAGAATTCACTTCCCTTACGGAAAACATCGGTTACAATGATAGCATTATAATCCCCGCTTCCAAAATATTTAACTTCAAAATATAACTTTTATTCATTAATTTGAATAATTAATAAATAAATAATCTTTATTTAAAACGGAAAGTAAATAATACTTTCTTGAATTCGGCATCGTCGAATTTCCAAATATAACACTGTTTCGAATAATTTCTATTCGAATAACGTTCCAAACTTCAAAATAAATTACCGTTTCAGGTCAACTCAATTTCTATTTTCATTCTAAGTTTACCTTTAAATTTATCACTTCCAAGCCATTACAATTTTCCCAATAACCATTTCAATCTGCAAAACATTTGCTTTTAAACTATTATTCACTTTAAAATGTGAATATTATTTCTTTATAGAAATCTGGACTCGTTATATCAAATCAATCTTGATTTCAATTGTAAATACTATTACAGGTTCAAACTCCATCTATCGAGTCATCTCATAACTTCTCATTCACATTCGATTCATTATCCAATCTCGTTTACACATCAACCTTCTAGCCAATTTATCTAACAAGTTTATAACTTAATCTCAACTTCACGTTCGATTATAAAATATCTATTTCAAATCAAGTATTAATTATCTTGTCAAGTTTTGAATTATGTAATATATAATTTCTGAAAATAAATTATTTTTATAAAATTCGACATAGTCGAATTCCAATTGTAAATCCTTATGGATTTATTTCAATTCCATTCACATTTCAAACATCAAAATTAATTTCTTCGCTTTATTTTTTTTAAAATTCTAACTGCCTTTCAAATTCACTCTTGAATTCACATTCCTGAATTATTCAATGATACTTATTTTAATTCATTTATAAACATCGTTCATAAATTTAACTACTTGGTTTTATTATTAAACAAGTTATTATTTTCTATCCTATTCGAATTTCAATTTCTATTTTATAAAAAATACATTTTTCCTTTCAAATTCTTTTCCATTCCATTCGAATATAAATATACGGGATTTGAATACCAATTATTTTAGGGTCAGTGTTATTCAAGCATCCAAACACAACAAATATATCACAGAACATCTAACACATTATATATCACAATATATGAAAATGAATAGTAATAAATTTTGAGGAATCCAGTTGGATCCCTCCAACCTGTTTTTCCTGCATCCATAGATGTTAGACAACATAAATAATACCAATCTCACTTTGAGACAGGATATCACGGTATTGATGGTCATCCGCTATTATGCGGTGCGCATAGGGCCTCATCCACAAATAGTACTGCGGGAAATATCCAACTATCAACATTAAATATAACTACATGTATAATAGCAACAATTGATATTAACATATAAATTCATCCAAACATTCATCATAAAGAATTTAGTCATCACATATCAACTTAAAAATATGTTTACAAAATTTATAAACTGGACAGAGTTAGTGAGTTTACTCACTTTGATCGTTAATCGTTGAATAACAATTAACCGCTGATAGATCCAATCAGGCATTTTATTCTATCATAAATTGCAATGAGCTCCAAATGACTCCAAACTAGTTCCTTTGCATAGCCGACATTCATACGACTCCAACGTGGTAGACTGTTTGTCAATCTGACATCATATAAGCAAGATATTTAATTACAAGTTAATACACTTATTTAATTTAGAAAAACTTAAATTTATTTAATTTGTGCCTCACCCCTCATTCCAAATTGGTCCATCACTCACATTAGGCCCGACCTGCATCCATACTCCATCTTCCCTGTTTGATGAAAAAAAGCATGTTGCTCCTCTTTTATATTTTCACCGTAGTCGACCTCTTTCTCTTACTATTCCCATGCCATACTCCATAGATTTTTTAAACTAAAAACACCACACTAATCCTCTACAAAATCTCTTTCACCCTAACCACATTAGATACAGCTCGAGCCCCTTCCATTGAAATGTGACGTCAGCCACAAGCACGCACAGTAAAATTTCATGTGAAAATTATTTTGTCCAAAAACGCCAAAACTTTGGCACAGTAGCTATCTTCCCCACCGGATCCAAATATGATATCAAAAACATGAATCATTGCTTTCATATTAAGATTTCCTCAAACTTAATCTACTGTAATTTTTTCGTGCAACATACATTCGGACCGCACCCAATAAAAACCACATAGATTTGATGCTCTCTGTTCTGGGATTGCAAATATATAAGTTTCATGATTTATGGATGAGTATTGGATTTGATGTAAATTTTTGAAGCCATGAGAACTTTTGGTTTTGATTTCTTCTTTCACGCAAAAATGGAGCAGCTGCTTAGTTATATATAGACGAAGGAAAGGAAAAAATCAGTGTCTTTTCTAGGCATGTGCGTTGGTACAATTGCATTGAAATCTTGTTGTTGAAGTACACGACATGGAGACACCAAAGGAAGTAGTAGGAAAGCTCATGCTTTACTTCATAGATTGGTTGTGGTCCAAATATAGGGTGACTTACTTCAGTTGGAAGGAATATGGTGGCTTGGAAAGGGAGGTTTGGCCAATTATATATATATATATATATATATATATATGATTATTTTAAACTATTGCTTTCCCGCTAAATGATTTATATTTGTGTAATTACTTATGAACTTCAAATATGATGAAAATGGACGGCTTGATATATCATGACGTTTCGGACTCAATGAAACTGGTTTGGTCGAAATCCGAGGCTGTTTGCACAAATGACATCATTTTAAATTCAAATGGTTAAATAATACGCATTTATATTGCGCATGGTCACAGAATAATTCCAATTGATGCGAAACTGAATCTTACAATAATTAATCACAATGGATTTAATAAAATTGGTTTCATCGAGAATGGAGGTCGTTTGAAAATTGGTTATTCTTAAATTCCAAATTAAATCGATATAGTATAAATCAATTTGAAAATAATTCAATTTAATAATAGTAAATTATTATTATCATATATATATATATTCAAATAGAATATCATATAGCTTCAAAATAATCAAATACGAATTTATATCTCGATATTTCAAAATTCCGAGTTAAATAAATATTTAGTTTATATAAAATCCCTTTTGTTTTATTAAATAAGTCGTTTTAATTTATAAACAATTACATAGCGACTTTCTAAAAAATTGATTTGGACATAACTTACAATCTACAAGACAAAATCTCGATTTTTCACTTTCATTAGAAAACTATAGCCTAATCAATCCGAACGTTTCTTGTTTCAATGAATTCTGACTTATATTGATCCTGTACATCCAATTAAAGTGCAAAATGTAAAACTACAAACTACCACTCATTTTTAATTTAATTAAAAATTGTATGTTCAAACGTTGTTTATAAATAAACTCATTATAGTAATCCGTTTATATTACCGTTTCAACATTTAAAACTAATTTAAACGTTCAAAATTTAACGCTTAAAAATCCAGGTTGTTACATTCCTTCCTCCTTAAAAGAATTTTGTCCTCAAAATTACTAAGTAGTATAGATGTTATAACCATTCCAACTTCTCTCAACCTACTTGGTTGAGATCTTAAACTTCATATATCCTCAACTTAGTTCTTTACATAACTTTTAATTCTCATGCCCATACACAAATTTCCATGATTCATCTCAATTGATATGTATACCATTTTTGGAAAATCCATCATCACCTTCTTATCTTCAATCCATATGCTTTCTTGCATATCAATATCTATTCAAATTGATTTTCAATCAATTTATCAACTTCACTATTTCACTTTAAATCTTATTTACCAATTCTGGGTTTCTTATTTCAATTACGATGGACAAGTCGATTTCTTTAGTTATCCAAAATTTCTGAGAAATTTTCTAAATCTTTAAATTTTCGAAAAATTTCTCTAGCGTTTCCTTTGCACGGTTCAATTAGTATAACTATAACTCGCCTCTTTAGACCTTCTCTAATCCAAAAGAAAATCAAAAAGTCAAGCGACTTGCCAAATAGGTTCATAAAAATCTCATACTCAATTAAATATGTATATTTTTGTCGGACATTCAACTCTATCTCTTCCATTTGCTGCCAAGCACTACACCATAACAGCAAATTTGGCACACCAGGATGTGGAGATTTGACATGGCTTAAAGCCGTATCAAATTTCATACATTTCTTAGTCATATCAAATTTCCTTTGCCGTATCAAAATTGGCACACCAGGATGCAGATATTTGATACGGCTTAAAGTCGTATCAAATGTGATACAGTTCTTTGCTGTATCAAATATTCGCTTCTCCAGTTCCCCCTTTCGTTTATTTTCCTATTCTCAAATTCATTTCCTCAATTCCTAAACCTTATTCCGTTTTTTCCTTCTCATCAACAACCTGCGATTCCCATCAAAAATTCACGGGGTTACTCATCGAAACCACAACTACCGTCGGTCCCAGTCCTATGGTAACATAGATCCAATTTCTTAAACGAGGAGCGATAATTTAAACTTCATAGAACCCTAGATATGCGCCTTTCAAATTTGTACTGCCGTGAGAGGTACGCGGTATTTGTTATATCATTTTTCATTGCTTCTAATTCATCATCTATTTATTATTTTCTTGTTTCACCTATTTATAGATGATTACACTACTTAGTCATGCTACCAGGAGAGTTCAGCCTCCGTTTAACGTCTGCAGCTCTCAGCAGGTAACCTGAAAATCAAATTAGTTTCATTCTGTTGTTGAGTTGAGTTAGACTGATTTGTTGAATTTCTTTCTTTGCACTGAGTTTATAATTAGTTATAGTTAGTTGTTTGAATTGATTAAAATTTACTTAAAATTCGATCATTTTGATTGATAGAATGATTTGCTTAATGTTTGTTGGATAAGGGAAAAGAAATTAACGGAAATGGTAGAAGAAGGGGTCTTTTTCAGTGAACCAAAATTCATTTGTTGATCCAGCATTTGAAGAAACCTATTTAGCTAAATGTATGTAGGCATTTTTTTAAACACATTTGTGTAAGTTAAACTTTATTACTTTGATACAGCTAAGAACTTTATCAAATTTGATACGGATTTAAGCCATATCAAATCTCCGCATCTTGGTGTGCCAAATTTGTTTTTTTTTTGGTGCAATGGAGGCTGACGAGTCTCCTTATAATAGTACTTTGCAAAAATATATGCACGTGAAATATTTGATGTTTTCGATCCGATTTGTCATTATTTATGAATTTGCTATATTGATGCCAACATTGATTACTAGGTAGACCCAATTGATGAACTTCTGGGTAGATCCAATCATTGATGGTCCGATGATAATGACCTTATGATCATATTTTACTTGTTGTTTTGAGGAATTGCTTTGATGCCAATGACCTGGTCCTATATATTGATGTGTTCACTTGATAACGTTGACCTTGTTCTTATACATACATACATACAAACATACATATATACATACATACATATATATATATATATATATATATATATTCATGATTTGTTCTCTCGACCATATGGATGGTTGGGTGGCATTGGATTCTTTGCCAGACCTATTGCATTTTTTGGCGTTTGATGTATGATGACATTTGAATTCTTTTAATTTATGTGTATAGCATCTTTAGGCGAAATCGGTGCGTTAAACCAAGTTTTTACTATTGATGATATTGTGTACTTAGCTTATAGCCAAGTACATAACCTTGTTAAAACTTCGTCGCTGATATCAGGTGTTGTCATTTCGATTTAGTTCAACCTTGCTATTATCCTTTCGACTCTTCTTGGCAAAGAGTTTATTATATTTCATTGCTTATAGTATTATTATATTTTTACTCAATGTTAACTAGGCTGGCCTGTGTGTGTTAATGCTCGGGTCAGATCGAGAACTTGCAGATGATACTTGAAGAGGTGCTTCTCTGCTAAGTCATGCTTATGATGATCTATTTTCCTTTATTCGCTTTAGGTGAGTTTGGTTTGTATTATGATTTGCATAGAAATTTTTTATTCTACCTATTATTTAGCAGGCATGTATCTATGCATATTTTGTATTGTACCCAATGTCCGTATATGTATGTAACTGTGCTATGGTACTATTTTGTGGACTATGAATTATTGTGTTGTATATGTCTTGTTCTAAACTAATTCTATAGAATTGTATTATATAAATATTAATTATGCCAAACCTCATGAAAATAAATAAAGAGAAGAGATCACATATATATCGATGTACATAAGACTTGTTAATACAAGACTAGGGATGGTCGCTCCTAAACGACTCTATTCTCTGCTCTAATGGATAGTATTACCCAGTGATACTGTTTATTATGGTGGGTCTCAGAGTGGGAGTTACATGTTGACTCTAAGGCCTTACTGTGAATTTCTATCTAAAACACTCAGAAGAACCCTCTTCCATTTCCAGGCCGCATTGGAAGCTCTAAAGCATGGAGCATTGAAGCTACATCCACCAAACCTTTAAACTAACTGACATGAAGGCATCAAAGCGATAACATCAAAGCAAAAAAGGGGTCAACCCACACCTATAAATACGACCCTAGGGGTTTATAATCTAGAATGAATTTCTTACTCTCTCACTTATACATAATATTCTAAGTTGTAAACCCTAAATCCTAAGTCAATTTGGGGATTTATGGGAATTGAAACACTAAAGCATTTATACTATCTGCCATTGATAATGAAAGGAATTCAGTTTCAATCTATTAAGGCAATAGGAAGGTAATCATCTAATTATTAAATTATTATTATATTCTAACTCTACATGTTTGAGCTTCAAAAGGGATCATCCTATTAGGTAACCTCTAATATAGCTAAAAGGTTTTAATGGATGATAGGCTTATTTAAAACAAACCCAGAGGGTTCAAATCTATTACACCCGATATTTGAAACCATGAAGGTTTCCAAAGATATTTGATGGTTATTGCCTTTCCTAAAAGTCCCTAGTCAATAACTTCTACTGGATTGTCCTAACTTTCTGAAAGGTTATGATTAGTATTCAATAAGTACACATAGGATTGACCAAAAGTAACCTACTTAAGGAATGAATCTTATCAACGTCTATTAAGCCATTAGAAGAACTCTAATTTACATGACTATTAAATATAAGAGTGTGAGGACCTCATCTAGCAATATTAAAGGAATTTAATAGGAACATCAAAAGGAATCATCTGACGTTAGACCAAAAGGAGGTCAAGTAGTGCTACAATAATGAAAGATTCCTATCAAAACCCACAGAATTCAGTCGATAAGATATATCCTACCAAAATTAAGCTTACTCAAGCTGAAAAGTGAATCTTTGAATCTGATAAGACATTGTAACACCCTAGCCTAAGAGGATCTAGACAACTCAAATCCAAATCATTCGAACTAAAGGGATTTCAAGACTGAACTTCAATCATCTAATTTCATAACATTTTTTATTCAATAGAGACATTCATTGGGCAAGCACTAAAAGCTATTTACAGGATTAAAGGAGACCTTTGAAACTGGAATTTCATTTAAACTACTTAACAGAGCCACTTGCTTTCAAATGGGTACCCCAATTTTCTTTTAACGAAAGCTATAATTTGAGTAAAATTTACTCAACTAAGGGTTACACAAAGAATTCTCTGTTTTGAAGTGTTGGCCATTTTTGTGGTTAACACTTGTTATGTACGAAAGGTAGAGGCTGAGTGCTTGTAAAAGGAGGATGTCGAGAGATCTAATTCAAGTGATGTTAAAGGGGTTAATGATGTTGTACAATGGTTTAACCCCTTCTGAGGGATTGTTTGCTATATGATCAATCTCTTTAAAGGTTTGCTTTACCCAGGATAAGAGTCTTCCCATGCCATAGAGATTTTTCTTTAGTAGTCATATGATAGAACATTTATTCAATTGATTCGAAGGGTCATCAACCCCTTGTTCTCCTCCAAAAGCTTTTCATTTCGTAGGAAGACCATCTTTCGTCGAGGACCTGCTTCCTCACATTTAAAAATCACCAAGACCGAGGTGCTTTTATCACGTCTATAGTATTTCTCAGATAGGTCCTTTCACTACAACAAAAGTACGGAATTACGACGGCTTTTCGCCGTCGGCGGCCATCGGAAACTGATGGCGGCCGTCGGAAATCTGGGCGTCGGTAAATAGTGTTTCCGACGGCTGCCGACAGAGCTCGTCGATTACATTTCCAATGGCTTGAGACTGTTGGCATCGGTTTTCGACGGCCGTCGGAAACCGTTACATATGAGGACCAATAGGCCGTCGAAAGCCGTCGGAAACCGTAAATCCGTAGGGTACCTGTAGGCCGTCGGTAGCAGTCGGAAATACTACATAATTTTTTTTGTATTTCTCCTGCTATTTAGCCTTCCGGCCCCTATTCACCTCAATTCACGTATTCAGACCATCGGTCTATAATCCCAGCACAATATTCCATACACAAATCATGCAAACCACACCAACTTACCCAAAAAATCATGAAAACCACAAAAAACAAATAAACCATAACAAGTTTACCATTACAACAACATATAATACATCAAGTTTACTACGTCGACCCACCGCATCATGTCTACCATCAAAATACAAGCAAAATGTCAATCCACCACATCATTTTTACCGTCAAAATACATGAAAAATGTCAACCCACGGTCATAGATCCATACCATAGCAAAGTAGTCATATATATATATATATATATATGTGTGTGTGTGTGTGTGTGTGTGTGTGTGTGCGCGCGCATGCCCAACTACAAAACATACCTATCCATCCATCACTAATCCTCATCCTCTGCAAAACCAGCTGATGAAGGGAACCACTGATACTCCTGTGCAAACTCCGCTAAGCGTCGATCTAGAAGCTGAGTAGTCTTGATAGCTTGGCGGCGATTCCCCTCCTCAAGCTGTGCCACCCTAGCTCTCAACTCCTCAATCTCTGCGGAGGCTATAACAGCTCTAGTTTGTTTGCCCCGTGCCTGCTGACTGGTGGATTGTAACAATTATTTTAAAAAAAAAATTACTAACCATTAAACCATTCTTCATTAAAAATGATAAAGATTCATGCAACATTAACCATTCTGTTATTTCATACTAAGTTTCCGAAAGACATTCGCCAATCAAATTAGTTTAGCTTCAAACTAAGTGAAGAGTCAATACACTCTTCCACATTTTGTTATTTCATACTCCTAAGACGTTCAAATCTCGTTGTTCATTTATTAAAATAAGTTTTTTTCATTTCTTTACGTGTTTGATTTATATTATGTTTTGTATTTTGTGTTTCCAACGGTAGGTGAAGGAATGACGAAAGAATGGATTGTCTCTTGTCCTTACATTATCTTTCAGAAAACGAAATATAAAAAAGTTTATTTTTTATTTTGCTTTTAAACTTTATTTTCTAAAATCATATTTTTTCATAATATAAATGCATCGTTAGCATATTTATACGAAAATCCAAAATTAAGTGTTAGGCTTTATCAGCTCTAGTCCATCAATTCAGGAATACCAAGTGAATAAGTAAATATTAAATATTAAATTAAGGTAAGACATTATGTGAATGAGATACCAAGTGAATAACTAAATATTAAATTAAGGTAAAAATGCTTTACCACTTGATTTCCGAATCCATAACGTCTGTTCCACGTCGCTGGATCCATCACTGACTGAAAGATAATGTCCTCCTCGTCAGTAGTAAGCTGCTCGTGTCCAGTCTCAGCTAGACGCATCTGATGTTGCTGCATAAACTTCTCCTGCAAGACCAAATAAGAATGTATATAAAATTAATATCATGATATCTTATTTTATAGTAATTTAACAATTACTACATAAACTTTGTAACAACCCGTATTTTTATAACATGTTAAAACCATAAATCAAGGCAGAATTAATTTTTAAAATAAGAATTGAGGGAAACGGGTAACGCCATTGCGTTCGTCTCGGAATTCTGTTTGAAATAGAGTCTGAGTTTACGTAAAATGGATACCGTACAAAGAAGATATGGACGAACGAAGTTAGGCAGAAAAACCAGAAACCGCCAGAATGCACTGGCGCACTTGGGAAGTGCGCCAGAAAAATATGCACTGGCGCACTTGGGAAGTGCGCCAGAAAAAAAATGCACTGGCGCACTTGGGAAGTGCGCCTATTCAATTTTGCATTAGCGCACTTGGCAGGTGCGCCCAGGCCGAGCAGCAGGCCAGCACAGCTTTCTGGTTTGACCCTGGCTGGCCTGGTCGGGTTCTGGTCGAATTTCTGAGCTCTGTTGTGTCACTAGGGCTAACTTGTCACTTCATGATTGGCTTCTCTTGAGATGGATGGCCTTGATTAACTCTAGCTTCATCGACGACTCTAATTAGTTTGAAACCCTATATAAACAACCTCCTAGCCTCATTCTCTTTACACCATTCTTCTCTAACCTTATGCTGCTCAAACTCTTGATGATCATGGCTTCTTCTTCCTCCTCTAAATTAAATCAATTAAATTAAAACGCGAAGATTATTTCTTGAAGACTACGGCTAGGAATTTCTTATTGGGAATTTGCTTCTACAATCAAAGCAAGATTCAGCGATTCAACGACAAATTTCTATACTTGACTTCTGCATCTAAAATTCTTAGACCACGATATGTAAGTTCCAGTTACTTTTAGATAAAAACTATAAATCTAATATGCACATGTTAAATTGGAATTGATTTATGTATGATTCATATCTATTTTTGTTTTCTACTTGGATCTTGACTATTGGGAATATTGTCTATGACGTTGAAACTATTGTTATTGGCATAAGACTATGACTACGCCTATGACTGTGAACATAAGACCATGACTATGCCTATGACTGTGAACATAAGACTATGCCTATGCCTATGACTATGACGGTGAACATAAGACTATGCCTATGACTATGACGGTGAACATAAGACTATGCCTATGACTGTGAATATAAGACTATTGCCTATAAATATGATAAGGACAATTGTGGCTAATCACCTATGAGGTTATTGCCTAGGATTATGACTATGAAATTGGATCTAAGCTTGATTTTCTATTCAGACCTATTTTCTTTATTTGTCTTGATTTTGGGGATTTTTCTATTTAAGTTAGATCTATCCGTGTTCTTGAATCTAGATTATTATTCAAACCTTTTCATGTTCATAATGTTATGCCTGCGATGTTTTAATCAATTTATTTAGTTAGGTCATGCCTTGGAAATAAATTGATAATAGAGCAATGTTTATTGTGTTAATCTATGCCTGTGGTTCTATTCTATCATCATGTTGAATTGGGAATTAATGAATAAGTCCATTCATATGTATATGAACTTGGAATATAACCCGTGATGACAAGTTGTGTAGTTTATCATGTTATGCAAGTTTTAGGTTGTAAAATCATATCACATATGTGACCACATGTTAGGTCTACATGTTTATGTGTATATGTTAAATCTATGTCATATTTCAAGTTCACACTTATTCATATGCTCGTGATTGATTTGCAAGTTCACATATATGTAAGTTGATCTAGTCTATGTTGCAAATTCACATATATGTATGTTGATTTAGTCTACGTTGCAAGATTTCACCTATGATATTCATGTTGATTATTTTGCAAGTACACACCTACGGTGTTCATATTGACTATGCCGATAATGCCAAGTTTACACCTATGTCATGTTTATGTTAATGAATTGCTTTATGCCAATTTTGTGTACATTAAATTAGGCTAAGTTTTTAACCTAATATTACATGCCAAAAATCATGCGGACGGAAAATTTGGCTAAGGTTGTTAGCCGAATAATTAGACGGGGTAACATTGGGAAAAATTGGTAATTGTAGGAAACTTGGCATGAAACTTATCCTTGAAACTTGACACGAACTTGACTTGAAAATATGAACATGGACATGACACTAGAATAAACTTGAAAATGGCCAACTCGAGGTTGGGTTGAGTTTGCAGTGTAAATTTGCCTGGAACCGCCCGGCAAATTCAATGACTGCAAACAATAGAATCCAATGTGAGTAGTTGGTCATATCACACTTGAAAACCCGAGGTCAGACTGAGTTGTGGTGTAATTCTGCCCAGAACCGCCCGGCATATCCAGTGACCACAACAACAGGTCTGATGTGAGAGGTTGGGGTGCATTAATGAATTAATGCCACATGATAGGGTTAAGTCATGAACATGAAAGACAACACTTAACCAACTTGATACACGATTCGTAGGCGGGGTAAGTCACGAACTTGAATGACAACACTTAACCAACTTGATACATGATTCGTAGGCGGGTTAAGTCACGAACTTGAATGGCAACACTTAACCAACTTGACATGCTAGACTGATAGGGGTTAAGTCACGAATTTAAATGACAACATTTAACCTATTAGACGGAAACCCTAGTTACGCGGTCCATTTCAGCAGTAACCCACTAGATGTATCATGGTACCCTGGAACTAGCAGGGTGGGGCACGATTACTGGGCTGATTGTAAGCGACCAGAACGACGACTGTGTTGATGCGCCAGTGTAGGTTCAGGCGGGCTATGGTCATGCACGTGGTCCGGAGTTGAAAAAGCAGGCATTGGGCATCAGTAGGTTTATCTGTGCATGCTTGATTCATGTCGGTGGTTGGCACCCTAGGGCCTGATAACCCCTATGGTGGACCTAGCACAGGTGACTACATTCGTGATAGGGCCATATGACACAGACACATGACGAGCTAGAACTTGTAGGGAGTCGATCGACAAGTGGATCGTTTCGTTGGACCTAGAAATGGGTCATTTCATGATATTGGGCCAAGGGATCATTTCATGATTAATATAAGACATGGGTTTTGGGATTCTAGTACAGTTGATGCACCGAACCTTGAATACGTGATCCTATACTTGATTTATCATGTTATCTTAGCCTATCTTGCCTATCTTGTCATCATCCGTATGTTTACTTTTAGTTTATACATGGCATGTTACCTTTATCTGTTTTTATGCTGAAAGTCACTTGGACTTACCAGTCTTTATGACTGACCCGTTTTCTTTCACCTCTTTTTCTTCTGTTTCCCCCCAGGTTCTCAGGGAGGAAACTCTAGCACTTAGCTTGGATTTCGCTTGCTTTCGGTTCAGCTCATGTACGGTTTGATCTTGAGCTATGCTATGGCTGCATTTCTGCTACCTTTGGGGAATTAAGCTACTTTTGATGTTTAAAGTTTATGCTTCTTTATTTGTGCAAGATAGAATTTATTGTAATGGAAAATAATGACCTTGGCTATTTGATGTAAAAGGTTTTGACTCTTTTTGAAAGTAATGAAATTTATCTTTTAATTCTTCCGCTGTTTTATCTATGTTCTGTCTTGTAATATTTCTGTGTTTGTTTACCTCGATAACGCTCCTCCAAAACTAGTGCATTCCCTTGGTGAGTGACCCTAGTGGAGGTGGGGTGTTACAAACTTCTACATAAAATGAAATCTTACGTGTCTCTTCCTAGATTTCTCGTCATGCCATGTGTATGTGATGTTCCCGTCTGAGTCGACATGCTCGACGACATGTATACGAGTGAATACATCCATATACGAGACATGACCCTGTCCCTCAGCCTCCTGAATTTGATTATTACACATAATTATTACAAGTTAAAAACTATATAGCATATTAACTTTAATACAAATCGAATTTTAAAAAAATTACCAACTCCTGCCGGTACTGCTGAAAAGACTTGGATCCTCCTCGATGAGTGACTGGATTTTTATTTCTATTTGCACTGTTTCTTTCTGCCTCTGCCTTTACATTTAAATTTAGTAATTATCGACTGAATATTTTATATTTAAAAAAATTTTAGTACACTAACCTTCGCTTTATCACTATCCCAATACCTCAGAAACCCACTCCAAACATTATCACCCATCCATGAAGGTTTTTTCCTGCTTTTCTTCATTGTTGATATAGCATCTTTATAATTTTTTCTCATTTTCTGCATCCAGTATGTCCGAGCCAGTGCTAAATCATGTGTCTCTATATCCACCTCGGCCTTATTTCACGTTAAACAAACATTACTAGAAAAATATGTACAATATCTCAGCGATTAAAAAAAATTAAAATACAAAAAATAGGTAAGAAAGTACTTACTAGCACATTCTGCCAAATGACCTCCTGAATGTGAGGTGGGATCAAATCCCACTTAGGCCAACATGCTGACATCCTGGACCTATATGCTGCTGTCGAAGCAGCGAAAATAGTCTTCGAAGGCTAAAGATCGAAAACCCTGCGTTAAATGTGATAATCATAAGTGTACAGCATAAAATAATTAACATGCTAAGTAAATTTTAATTTTTACTTAGTACTCGTGGGGACCAATGACACGACTGCACGCACACGGGGTTGCGATCTAGAACCCTCGCCAGAAGAGTTTCCTCTAGATGACATATCTGTCACATACAAATCATTTCAAAAGATGTAAGCAAACTTAAACAAACGATATAATAAGTTGCTAAATAGGTGACAAAAATGATGTAAAAATGACATAAATGAGAAATTGTTTATACCTGTATTTGATTGGGTCTCATATTCCAAGGAGTAACATTTTACATTGCATATTTAAGACAAATTAATAGGAAAAACTACATATGACATAAAATATGTAAAAAACCATCGTAACATTAAAAAATTTAACATAGTTACATGAATTGCAACATAATTACATTACAACTAGAAAATTAGTACTCTACATCTATATCAGTCATCATCTTCTTCAGATTCAGATTCAGCCTCAGATTGTATAATCTCTTCCTCCGCGCTCTCAAACGCATCTACCAAAGCATTTGCATCATCGACCAGCGGTCCAAAATCTGCATGATCATCTTCAAATTATTATTTCAGTGTTATGTTCGAGTTCTGCCTGATAGGCTCTTTCGTCTGGAATATTCTTCCCGTCGAAAGTAAATCTGGCCTTTGTTTTAAAAACTGCCGACCAATCTGCTTTATCTCTTTTTAAAGATGGGTAAGGAGCATAATAAACTTGTAATGCTTATTTGGATAGTACAAAAGGATCATACTTGTAATAGTGCGATCTATGCTTTATCTCGATCAGATTATATTCCTTATGTACATTAATCCCAGAACCCGGAACATTGCTAAACCAATCGCATTTAAATAGAAACACATCCTCCGCGGGTCGTGAGAAATATGTCAGTTGCAAAATTTGTGTTAAAACGCCATAAAAATCATTGATGTGATTTTCAGGATCGTCACTGCCTTTAACGAATACACCAGTATTGTTCGTTAATTTTTTGGCACCGTATTCTTTCGTATTAAATTTATATCCATTAACAAAATATATTGGATATGTCTTGACCAATCTTTTTGGTCCCATTGCAAGATGTATCAACCCTTCATCAACAACATAATTTTTGGGTTCATAAACATTATTTGTAAACCAAGCAGAAAATTCTTTACTGATATCTCCGTTTGGATGTTCAAGTTCATAAACGCTGTAAATAGAAATAGAGTTTTACATTAGATTATACACACATAAAAATGTAGAAATGAAAAAAACACCAATTGTTATTTCAGATTACCTAACAAACGGTGCAACTTCAGGACAATTTAGAAGAATATAAGTGTGAGCTACATGAAGATCTTTATCATTTAGCCATACGTCAATTCATTTCCAAGAAGGCCAACCATGTTGTCTAAAAATAGAAAAAACTGTTTGAGACGATTCTTGTTCGTATCCTTCGTCGTTTCGTCGAACACTTTCAAATGATATATTCACATGATCACTGAAATAATGAGAGAAAAAGAACGAAGCTTCTTCTTCGATGTAAGACTTACATATCGAGCCTTCAACTCGTGCTTTTTGTCTAACTTTTTTTCTTCAAATGATTCAGATACCTATGCAAAATTAATTTACATTATTTCATAGTTTTAAATGTAATTAAATTAATCATTAACATGTTTATATTTACCTCTCAAATGGATACATCCATCCATATTGGAGGGGACCTCGATATCGTGCTTCAGTTGGAAGGTGAACAGGTAAATGCTCCATTACATTAAAGAAACCTGGCGGGAATATTTTCTCCAATTTGCAAAGCAATATTGGAATATCTACTTTAAATTTTTGTAAACGTTCCACTTTCAAAATAGTTGAACAAAGCTCTTTGTAAAACAAACTAAGCTCCATTATTACCTTCCAAACTTTTAACGGAAGTAGTTCTTTGAACATAACAGGAAATAGATACTCCATCATAATATGACACTCGTGACTTTTCATTCCACTCAATTTACCATTTTTGAAGTCAACACATCTACGAAGGTTTGATGAAATTCCATCAGGAAATCTTAACCCTTCAACCCATTTTAACAAAATTTTAATCTGATTGTTATCTAATTCATAACATGCTTTGGGTTTTTTACTGTCATTTGCTTTCATATGAAGCTCGGGACGTTTGCATAATTCTTCTATATCGAGCCTTGATTTCAAATCATCTTTAGCTTTCCCTTTAACATTCAAAACCGTGTTAAAGACATTCTCAAATACATTTTTATCATTATTCATCACATCAATATTATGACGAAGCAGAAGATGTTTCCAATACGGAAACTCCCAGAAAATAGACTGTTTGCACCAATTGTGATAAATCGATTTTCCTTCAATTTCTGTTTGAACTCCAGTAACATGTATCTTTGGATGATTTTGAACCATTTCATATATTTCTTCGCTAGTCCATAACGTTGGAGGTTGTCTGGTTTCTACTCTATTAGCCAAAAAGTTTTTCTTGTCTGCTGTAAAAGGGTGATTTACATGGAGAAAACATCGATGACAGTCAAACCATGAACTTTTCTTACCATGCGGTAAGGAAAACGCTCGTGTCTCTTCCATGCAATATGGACATGATAAACGACCAGCAGTACTCTATCCTGAAAGCATTGCATAGGCAGGAAAATCATTTATAGTCCACAACAAAGAAGCGAACATATGAAAAATTTTCTTCTTTGAAACATCGTACGTTTCTACTCCTTCATTCCACAATGTTCTTAATTCTTCAATTAACGGTTGTAAATAAACATCAATTCCTTGTGCTGGATCATCGGGGCCAGGAACAACAACAGTAAGAAACATATATTGCGTTTTCATACACATCCATGGAGGTAAATTATAAGGTGTGATGATAATAGACCATGATGAGTATTTAGAACCAAACTGAGAAAATGGTGAAAAACCATTTGTACATAATCCTAGTCTGACATTACGACTCTCCGCTGCAAAATTTTGATAAGTTTTATCGAAATGCTTCCATGCTTCCCCATCGGCTAGATGGGTCAACGTACCTTCTTCCTCCGATCTCACCTTATGCCATCTCATATGAGATGTAGTTGCAGAAGATGCATATAATCTTTGAAGCCGTGGAGTAATAGGTAAGTAATGCATACGTTTGTATGGAACTTCCTTTCCCCTTTTCTTTCTTGGTTTATATCTTTCTTCATTACAAAATTTACAGTTTCTAAGGTTTACGTCATCTTTCCAGAATAACATACACCTTTTACACATGTATCTATTTTCTGATAAGGTAAACCAAATGCCGACATAAGTTTTTTAACTTCGTAGTGATTTTCACACACTAAATTATCCGGCGGCATGTGCCTTTTTGCTGCTTGTACAATAGCTGTGAACCCAGCTTCAGTGATGTTGTATTTTGACTTCATCGCAATGTATTTTGCGATTACCGATAGCTGAGTGCCGCTTTTACAACCGCCCCAAATAGGTTTCTTAGCATTATCCAACAAATCATAAATTTTCTTAGCCTCAATATTCGGTTCTTCATCATTTCCATTGTCGTCGTCAGCTGCAATCATTGGAAACATAGATCGCGCTGCATCTTCAACCATATTTTCAATACAGGTCGTACTAGCATTTTCATCAACAGCACGTTCTTCCTCAGTCTCTATAGGAGTATTTGATACAACTTCTCCATGACGATCCCAAAAATAATACTCGGGTATGAATCCGTTTTTGCACAAATGGGCTTTCACCACATCGGGTAGCAAATATTTCAAATGTCTACACTTACTACACAGACAACGAATTTCAGGATCGCTTCCATTATTACGTAAAGCGAAGTCAACAAAGACATTTATACCATTATAAAAATCTTCTTTTATTGAACCTCTCTGTCCTCTTCTTTGGTACATCCAACTCCTCCGATCAACAAAATAATCAATCATTTTTCCTATTTGAGAAATTCAGCCACAGGTTCAAAAATTAATATTTATTTTTTCAAGAATTCAAATTCGAAAAAAACTTGTATTACATGGTCGTAGGTTCAAAAATTAATAACATTTTCATTAAGTTAAAAAAAAACTAATTTGACACTTTTTTAATGCAACTCTTTTACATGGTCAGACATCCCTACTTCATATTATAAACACAGTAAACATTTACAATTGTATACTACTTCGGCTCAAATGATTCAACAAAATTTCGGCAGCATTTTCCTTTTGTTTCCTGCACTGTACATGTGTACGTAGGAAACAAAAAGGAAAACTGAACCGAAATTTTCTGAATCTTTTGAAACAAAGTAGTATACAAAACGTAAATGTTTATTGTGTTTATAACTTGTCCAATACAAGGACAAATCCAACAAATACTGTACCAGATGAATATAAACAGTCGTTTATTAATTCGAAAAAAAGATTATTTATATAACGATCATGTACAACACTCGTCGGACGGGGCCGAAAACACTCTAGGGGATATTACTCAATTATATGTGTGCATTTTAACATAAAAGTACGTTTTACTGGAACACAAAAATATTTTATATTTTATCACATCCACTACAACAAAAACACCATATTACAACTTTAATTTTATAATGGTGGTAAAAGCACCATTGTAATGAATGTTTTTTTTACAACTTTTTTCCAGAAAAGTTGTAATAAACTTATTTTTAACAACTGTGTTATTTTGACTATTGTAATAAAAGCCTATCACAACTTGTATTTTTTGACTGTTGTAATATATGACTGTATTTTAATATATTTAACAACTAATAATTAATATTTAATACATTTATATTGATTATTTATAATTGATAATTATATTCAATATTGTCAAAAGGTTAATATCAGAAAATTTGTTAAAATAAATCTTGAAATATTCGCAAAATTTGTAAAAAAAATTAAAATTTTCATATAGTTAAAACATTAGCTAGATTTAAACTTTATAAAATACTTAAATTTAGAAGAACTCATAAATGTTGAAAATTTTTGAAATTCAATAAATATAAACATTATCTCAATTACGAATTATTTCTTTTATATGAATTTTAAGGTTTCTTTTGGGTAATATTCTTTTACTTGTATATACAAGTATTCTTTTGTTTGAAATTGCTGAGATTTTGGCTTTAAACCAATATTTTCTTTCAAATTGAAAATTTTCCGTGTTCCCTCTCTTTTAAAAAATTTCCCTCCAAACCTGAAATTTTACCGCTTCCGTTTGTCCAAAATTTGGCTCCAAACTCTAACCCGTTTCGCACCCATCAACCATTACTTTTATTATTGCATCTGCCGGTTCCACTCCCCATCTCCTTCGTTGAAATCGAAACATTACCATCGTCTTCCCCTTTTCATATTTCTTACAAATTCAGATCCAAAGAGAAATATACTGCCGCTTACTCTATTTCCAATCAAAACAAAAAGCAATCGTCTGAGTTTGCCGTGCTCAAAAGTAAAGCTTCCGTTGTCAATGGAAAATCGAAAGAAAAATGGCGACCTTATCTTCACTTAAATCCAAATCCAAGGCAAATACAATTCTTCCATTAGACTCCGACAATCGATTAGCAGTTCTGCCTGATTCCTCTTCATTTCAACAACATGCAGTGTGGTCTCGAGCCTCTTCTCAAAGCAATTATAGAAGGATGGATCTAGACTTGTATAGAGTCCACTCCTAGAATCTCACACGCAATCAGTCTTCTTCCAAAACCAAAACTCTCGCCGCAGATCAACGTTATTTATTTACATTTCCCACCACAAAAACTAATCCATTGATCAATTATTGACTAACTCCTGTTTACGATAATGGATCTTCCGGTTATCGATTTATTCGCTTATATTTCAGGCACGGCGATAGCGGAGGAGATTGCGGCGCTCTGCTCGGAGGTCAGCAGATCGCTGGAGGAAATGGGCGCGTTGGTGATTAAGGATCCGAGATGCTCAGCTGAAGATAACGACAGGTTTCTTGATATGATGGAGAAGTATTTTGAGATTCCTGAAGAGTTTAAGAGGCAGCAAGTGAGAACCCACTTGCATTATCAGGTATGGTTTTATTTTCTAGGATTTTGTTTTTGGGTTGATTTATTTAGTTGTAATATGATATAAATTGTAGAAAATGAGTAGTGTGGCTTAAGGAAAAGTTAAATTATGATACGACTGAAAGTGTTAATGCCAAAAAAACAAAAGAAGGAGGATGGATCTAAAATCTAAACTAGATTTTCTAGATCTAGTTTCCAATCCTCAAGCAACATGGAAGATAACTTTTTTATGAGAGATAATGGTTTTTTTTATTCAAATGTGACATGGAAGAAGATTGTGACATGGAAGAAGATGTAAGAGATAATAGGTTTGTTCAACTTTGTTACATTGATGTTGCAGTTAGCCTTGGAACGATGGATTGAAAATGCCTGCAAGTTTGTTCAACTTTGTTAAATCTAATAGCTAGAATAGTTTAAACACATTTTACATGCAATCCTAACCTCTCTATGTTTTGTCGCAATAACATGGTTGTTTCGTTTTAAAATACTCTGCATCCTTGCTTCTGCATTGAAATAAAGTACATGACCTTGCTCATATAAAAGTTCAGATTTATGATTTATTTCAAAGGAACATAGATGCTCAACTGTAACTGATATATATTCTGAAGGTAACCGGCAAAGCTGCAATGCTAGATGAAATCATAAACTATGTGCAGTCATTGCAACAGCAGGTCGTGGTATCTATCAAAACACCTAAAATAATCATGATGTGGTCAAAATTCACTCTAGTAATAAGCTTGCATTTTGTAGTTTCTGTCTATGAAATTGGCCACCGTAAATCCCTGCGCCGATATCAGTGTGGAAAGTCTGTTCCACAAGGATGTAAGTAAACTTAAACCTGAGAATAATTCCGCAATTTACTTTAAGCTGATATGTTGCTGTATACATATATTCATAACCTATGTTACTAATACAAGCACTTCAAACTCATGGAGTTATGGATCCAAACTCGTCGATTTATCCCATGGATGTTGCCAGTATTGCTGCATTTACTTAAGCAAACCAATCTCATGACCATGCTCATTAATCTCTGCAAACTTTGATGGAGAGTCAGTTATTAGATGCTGGGTTAGGCAAACAGTACACTTGAGATGTTGCAAGGCAAAGCATGAGATACTATGTCAGCAACATAAAAGCCTCTGCATATATACCGAGCCATTGGTTAAGCAGACAGTCGAGCTAAGCTTTATAACCAACAGCGTCCAAGTTTATGCTAATTTCATTTAGAGAAAATCTCAATTTCAAGAATGAAGACCATTGCAAGACCAGCACCAATATGAGAAAATCTCAATTTCATTATGTTTGTATTACTCTTAGTGATGTATATTTATGAAAGATAACTTCAAGTCATTAGGATTTTGGAGTCTTGGATAATGGACTTTGTAGTTGCTTTATGTACTTGAGATACTTTTATGATTTATAAAAAAATGATGAGAGTTTGAAAATTCTAATATATTGTTTTGGTTCATATTTTAAGTTTGTTTGATATATTCAGTTTTGTAGATAATACGTTCTGAAATTAATTCTTTAATTAGTAATATGTATATAATTTGTTCATATATTACAACATTAAATAATACGTTTAATAAAATATATTACAACAATTACAAAAAGTTGTAACAAAGTTTATTACAACGGTGGAAAACAGTTGTGAAATACACATTTTACGACGGTGCCGCAACGGTCAGAAAAGTTGTAAAAAATTATAGTCTATTACAACTTCTTAATAGACGACGGTGGCTCCACCGTTGTAAAAAGTCTTTTACAACTGTTTTCCACCGTTGTAATATGGTCAATTTGTTGTAGTGATCTTCTTAAAATTTCAATCAACTTCAAGCTAATATTATTATCGTCGATACAATAGGCACAACTAGAATTTAGACTCATAATTTTTTTTTGCATAAGTCAAAATTTGCACGATGTACTTTTCCAACTTCATCCACTCAATTTTTCGTATATCAACTAACACATGCAAGAAGGACAAGCGGATAACGGTGCATATGCACAAAAATATCCTAAATTATACAATGACAAAAACCAACCTAAACTAAAACACATGCACACACTTAAACCAATTTGTAAATACTCGAGCTTTTGACCAATTTTATGGCCACTACTAACAACAATCTATCCAACATATGTCTAATTTACGATGTCACATACACAAATATCCAAATATTGAACATAAATCTTTCAATTTCAGTGTAGCATATGAAATACACAAATAATATGATGATATAACATACTACAATACCATAGGAACCAATTGCTATCAACAATTAACTCTAATTTGCTAATTTTACCAAATTTAGGTTTAGGTAAAAATTAAAATTTTAAGTTAAAAACGAGATTATACCTCAAATTGATGATGATACAAGTTTGAGAGGAAGTCGGGAGCTATCCAAACGCGAAAAATTTGGTGTTTGGAGGGGGGAAATCACAAACTGGGCGAGGTAGGGTTTGGAAAATCGCGGTTGGAAATGGGTTAGAGGAGATCGAGTGAAGCAGAAAATTGTTCGGAGGGAAGATATTCCGACAATAATTGACGGTTTCCGACGGCCGCCGACGGCCCCTCGAAAGCTGTCGGAATTAGCCGTCGGAAACCGTCGCTATGCTCTGTCGAAAATTGGAACTTTTCTTGTAGTGTTTATACTATTTCAATTGTTTATCTAAATTATTTTATAAGAAATATATCTCAGATTTTTTTCACTAAGTTTATCCCTAAAAGATGCCAAAGGCTTCCTCTTTGTCTAAGATAATTTAAAAAGTGTAGTGCTAAGGGCACCCCAATATGTTTTTCCTAATACTGCAACTAAAAAATACCACAATAATTAGTATTAAACTCTTCTTAATACCACACACTAAAAAAATAGGGGCTACCACTCTGTTTCAACCTATTTTTATTTCGTTCATCCTCATTTGTAAAACTGATCAACGAGCTAAACCCTAGATCTTAATCGATCAACGAATTCGACACTGCAATATACAAAAGCCGTGAATAAGGTTTGAATTAAGCAAGCTAGAAGAGAAAGTGAGAGATTATGATTTTCAGATCACCAAACAACTGAGAGATTACCTTACGAATTTGAATTTTCCAGCGAGAAATGGGAAGAAGACATCGATTACGAGAGATTATGATATTTAGATTAGCTTAGTACGTGATTAGTTTGACAAATAATGATTGAGCAAGCGATTAGAATGGAGAGATAATGCGGTATTAGGAAGCATACAAAATTTAATGATTTTTATTTTTTTTAATTGTGGCATTAGGAAGAACGTATTGGGGTGCCCTTAGCACCACACTATAAAAAAAGCCATTTACTCTCAATAAATAAAGTTTCTTTAAACAAAGAAGATCATACCTGAGAGACATGAATTGAAGGTTGAAACCACAGGAGCTTCCCCTTTCATTCGTCTATACTGGAGTCGTTTTGAGTATCGGGAAACCCGAGATCCTCTTGGTATATCAGTCCTTTCAAAGAGGTATTAGGTCTACCTTTTCCAGAATTACCATCCTTCAAATACAGGGAGCCTTTTCCACTGCTCTCTTTTTGCCTATCATCCAAACCACATATGCTTCCCTCGACACTTTAACCACTAATGCATCCTCCGTGTCGCCACCATCATCATTGTTGTTATCATCATGATCTCACACATTTCGATCCTCAGGAGCATCATTATCATACCAATCAAAACCTCCCTTTACATTGAACTCTTCTTGTATTGTGGTGATATCAAAAGAGAAAAGTTTAAAAGCATCGATTTCTTCCTTCTTAGAAACTTTATGCCTTTGTTTAATATCATTGGATTTGACATGAATCTCTCAGTTGACATTGGAATAAGGGAGAGAAAACTTAGACCAAGGTACTTGCTAATGTTGTCAAAATAAGCCACCAGTAGGGCTTTCCCAAAAGAATTTACAATAATCTCATAAATAGATGTCTCTAAAAATTTGTCAACCTTCTTCTCTACATCAGAAAAGGCATTGACAACTTTTGAAAGTGAATCTTTCTTCCTATTTAAATTCTTTTTGAGGTCGAAGCATACTTTGTCGAGAGAAGCATTTTAGAAAATAATTTTACTCTTCTCATTTTGGGATTCTTATAAAGCCATTTGTAAGGCCATAATTTGATCAAATATAGATTGAAAAGACCTTTCTTTCTTAGTAATAGTGGACTTAAACCAAAGCAAACTCCATTAGAATCACATCTTTCAAAGTAGCAGAAGTAGAAATTTGGTCTTTTAAAGCTTATTCTTGTAACAACCCGAATTTTTAATAACATGTTATAACATAAATCAAGGCAGAATTAAATTTTAAAATCTGAATCAAGGGAAACGGGCAGCGTCATTGCGTTCGTCTCGGAAAAATACGCGAAATAGAGTCCGAGTTTTCGAAAATCGAAGTCCGTATGAAGAAGATATGGACGAACGAAGTTAGGCAGAAAAACCGAAAACAAGCTAGAATGCATTGGCGCACTGGTGAAGTGCGCCAGCACAAAAATACACTGGTGCACTTGGGAATTGCGTCCGTGTCGAGCCAGAAACCTGCACAGCTTTCTGGCTTGACGCTGGCTGGCCTGGTGCACCTGTTTTGGTTCTCTGGACTGTTCTACTGGCCTGTGACGATTTTTGATGGTTTAGATCTAAACTAGGGTTAATCATATGGCCTAAACTTGTCTCTACTCCTATAAAAACACCCTAAGACCTAGCCTAAACCCTCACAAATTGATCCTACAACTAGGTTATGCCAAAATCCCTCTTGATCATGGCCTCCACCCTCTTGTCATAATCTCCATCTTCATTCATATGAGAGTTTCTAAGCTTGTTTGAGAGTTTCTAAGTTTGATTCAAGGCTAAAGTTCAATCTTTCTTCGCCAAAGCAAGGATCTTCTTCTTATTTATCAAGGGTTTTATGTGGAGCTTGTCATTTGGGGGGTTTTAGTGTTGCTAGTGTGGCTTCGTCTCAATCTTGTTTTATTTTATAGTCTTCATAGCATTGTAAGCCCTATTCTACTCTTAGATTTAAACTATGAAGTTAAATATGACATGTTGCAAGTTTGAGTTTGGGCCTAAGTATGATTTGTGCTTTGAATCTATCATGTTATGCATAGATTTGTTCTATGTATGTTTGTAAAGCTATCACCTTGACTTTGTGGATTGAAAGCTATGAGCTTTGTTTGGAAATGTTGCATAACGCAACATAGAAACTCTCATAACCTTTATGATTAACTTACATATGATGTTATATGCGAATCACTAGTTATCATCCTGTGCCATCTATGACCATGTATCACCTATTTGCTAAGTTTGATGTCATGCATGTTTTGAGGCTTATAATGTAATATGCAAGTTTAATGAACACATTTTGCCTCATATGCCACCATGTTTAACTTGTGGCCAAATCCTATCACCTTATGCCCATTTTTGTCATGCTTCTAAGTTCCCTCTTTTAATCCATTTTGTGTTGTGACGAAACGTACATGCGATGGGAATGCATATGGGTAGTTAGGTAACTTTAATGACATAAAAACATGGTTTTGAAATATGACATGTGATTATGCTTGAAAACATGAACATGGATATGACATGTAGAAAACATGAAAGTGGCCAACTCGAGGTTGGGTTGAGTTTGTAGCATAAATCTACCCGGAACCGACCGGCTTAACAAGTGGCTACAAACAATAGGACCCAATGTGAGTAGTTGGTCATATCGCACTTAAAACCCGAGGTTAGACTAGGTTGTGGTGTAAAGCTACCCGGACCCGCCCGGCTTAACTAGTAACCACGACAAAGTCTAATGTTAGAGGTTGGGGTGCATTAAGTTAATTAATGCCACATGGTAGGGTTTAGTCATGGACTACTTGAATACTTAACCAATTAAACACGATGGATTGGTAGGGTTAAGTCATGGACTACTTGAATACTTAACCAACTAAACACGATGTATTGAAAGGGTTAAGTCATGAACTGCTTGGATACACTTGACCAACTCAATACATGGTTAGGATAGGGTTAACCACACTTAACCCGCTTGAAATCCTAGTTACGTGGTCCTTTTCAGCAGTAACCCACTAGGGAGTATCATGGGTACTGTAACACCCCACCTCCGCCAGTGCCACTCTTGCATGGACACTAGCTTTGGAGGGGTGTTAAACGAGGTAAACATGCATGCAGATATCACAAGACAGAACATATAAGTAAAAACAGAGTAAATAAAGCAACGTATAAAACTAGCATTTCAAAACCATAGTCAAGTTACATCAAAGTACTTGGTCGTTACTTTCCACAAAACATAGTCTAGAAACATCAACTGAAAACTGGAAAGAAAATCATAAAGTAACTATCCCCAAAGCAGAATAAAGCCATAGCGTGCTCAAGTCCAAACCGTACATGAGCTATCCAGAAAAGTAGCTAAAGATCCAAGCTAGATACCAGTGTTCCCACCCTGTAAACCTGGGGGGGGGGGGAACGGAAGAAAAGAGGCGAAAGAAAACGGGTCAGTCAAAAAGACTGGTAAGTCCTATCTACTATTAGTATAAAAACTAATAAAGTTAACTGAGCATGTAAAACAGAGATGAGGTATAGGGTGATAACTGGCATGGTGAAAAGTTAACAAGATAGATCAAGTGTGGCATCGCATATACAAGGTTAAGTTGCACCAGGTGTGTACTAGTACTCCAACTCATGTCAAGTATAATCAAGAAATGATTCCTTGGCCCAAAGCTGGCCCACATCATGAGATGACCTAAATCGAGGTCCAACTACTCGGTCTAGTCGATCGGCTCCCTATAAGCCTAACTCGTCGTGTATCGGTGTCATACGGCTTAATCGTGGATTGTAGTTAACTGTGCTAGGTCCACACCATGGTGTATCCTGCCCTAAGGTGTAAACCACAGACACAATTCAAGCACACACAGTCTAAACCTACTGGTGCCCATGTTCAACTCCGGACTTAATGTGCACGACCATGGTCCGCCTGAACAACAGGTGCACCCATCGGCCGTCTCTTTTGGCCTCTTACAATCAGTTCAGTAATCGTGCCCCACCCTAGCCTAGTCCAGGGTACCCATGATACTTCTAAGTTGGTTACTGCTGAAAAGGACCACGTAACTAGGATTTCAAGTGGGTTAAATGTGGTTAACCCTATCCTAACCATGTATTGGGTTGGTTAAGTGTATTCAAGCAGTTCATGACTTAACCCTATCAATACATCAGGTTTAATTGGTTAAGTGTATTCAAGTAATCCATGACTTAACCCTACCAATCCATCGTGTTTAATTGGTTAAGTGTATTCAAGTAATCCATGACTTAACCCTACCAATCCATCGTGTTTAATTGGTTAAGTATATTCAAGTAATCCATGACTTAACCCTACCAATCCATCGTGTTTAATTGGTTAAGTATATTCAAGCAGTCCATGACTTAACCCTATCATGTGGCATTAATTAATTTAATGCACCCAACCTCTCACATTAGACCTTGTTGTGGTTACTAGTTAAGCCGGGCGGGTCCGGGTAGCTTTACACCACAACCTAGTCTAACCTCGGGTTTAAGCACAACATGACCAACTACTCACATTGGGTCCTATTGTTTGTAGCCACTAGTTAAGCCGGTCGGTTCCGGGTAGATTTATGCTACAAACTCAACCCAACCTCGAGTTGGCCACACTCATATTTTCTAAGTGTCATGTCCATTATCATAATCACAAGTCAATGTTCATGTCATATTTCAAAATCATGTTTCATGTTATTCAAGTTTGCCCCACTACCCATAACGCATTCCCATCGCACGTAAATTCGCATCAACGCAAATAGATCAAAGAGGGAACATAACTATATGACAAAGTGGGCATAAGGTGGCAAAGTCTATCACAAGTCAAACATGGTGATATTTGAGGCCAAAAGGGGTTCAACATACTAGCATATGGCCTCAACATGTATGATAGCATAAAAGGTGACTTGGCCTCAAACATACCTAATAGCATAAGGGTGATTTGGCCACTAGCATGCATAATAGCATAAGGGTGATTTGGCCACAAGCATGCATCATATCATTAGGATGATTTGGCCACAAGCATGCATAATATCATTAGGATGATTTGGCCACAAGCATACTAAGGAACATGAAGAGTTAAGGTTTGGCCACAAGTTAGACATGGTGGCATATGAGGCATAAATATGTTCATTAGCTTGCATATTACATCATGGGCCTCAAAACATGCATAATACCAACTTAAGCAAATAGGTGATACATAGTCCTAGATGACATAGGATGATGACTAGAAGTTCGCATATAACATTATATGCAAGTTATCATGAAGGTTATGAGAGTTCTCATGTTGCATAATGCAACATTTCAAGTCAAAGGTCATAGTTTTCTATGCACAAAGTTAAGGTGATAGATTTACAAACTTGCATAGGGTAAACATATGCATAACATGTTAGAATCAAAGCACATATCATACTTAGGCTCAAACTCAACTTGCAACATGTAACATTTAACTTCATAGTTAGAATCTAAGAGTAGTATAGGGCTTACAATGCTATGAAGACTTATAATATATATAAATAAGATTGAGACGAAGCCACTAGCAACTCTAAAAGCCCCAAATGAATATAAGCTCCAAGTTGTCTTGAGAAACAAGAGGCTCCTTTGATTTGTATGAAGAAATATCCTTGTTTTGATGAAGAAAGGTGGCTCTTTTACTAGCTTAGGACACTCAAACTTTCATGAAGAGGATGGAGGCCATGATATGAAGATGGAGGCCATGATCAAGAAACATTTGGGCAGCATTTAGTTGTAGGAATGATTAATGAGGGTTTAGGCTAGGTCTAGGGGTCCTTTTATAGAGATTAGGGATAGTTTAGACCATAGGATTAACCCTAAAACACATCAGGTCCGTCAAATCCCGTCAGAAACTTCTGGAACAAGACTTAGTATGTCACAAATGGTGCACCAGAAAAACTGGTCCGACAGGGGGGGTCGACCCCTGGGTCGACATGGGTGTCGACCCATTGGGGGGTCGACAGGGGTGTCGACCCCTGTGTCGACCCTGCCTGGGGCGGGAAAGATTCCCGTCCATTCTGCCTTGGCTGAAATTTGATTCTGAATTCGAATTTGAACTGTTTTCGGGCTTGGAATTTTCTGAAAACTTCATTGGGCCATAACTTGGTCATACGGACTCCGTTTTTTGAAAACTCAAACTCTATTTCGCGTATTTTTCCGAGACGAACGCAATGGCACAGCCCGCTTTCCTTGATTCAGATTTTAGAATTTAATTCTGCCTTGATTTACATTATAACATGTTATTCAAAAATACGGGTTGTTACATTCTCCCCTCCTTAAAGGATTTCGTCCCCGAAATCTCCAAGTTAGGAAGAACGTATCCTACCATCCATCATCCATCTACTCAAAACATCATCCACAAGTAACCATTGTCCTTAAAAGGATTCTAAATGCTGTATGAACATATGCAAAAGGTGTGTGTATATGTACTTATCTAATGCGAAAATCAGGTGGTTACTGATTCAGTAAACCTCCTTAATGCAAAACATGTTAGTGAAATGAGTCCATATGTATGCAAATTCCTAACATAATTTATAATCTCTACATGAGTGCACATAACAATCATTCATATGCAACATCCACGTGATAGCATACAAGTTTCATCCATGAATAAGCATAAACACTCATGCATATGCGGTATGAAAGTGTGTGAGCCGATCTTAGTGCCTAATGTGTATCATGCATCCACGAGTATCCACTTGCAAACACTTGCAACCACTTGCAAACATCAAGCATAACATGTTTCTAATACATGTTTCTACCTAAGGTTCTCACGACAAGGTTAACGAGATAACAAGATAAACAGGATAAACATGAATAGCAAAAAGGAATATATGCTAATTAGGAAAGGAGATTGAGAATGTACCCTCAAAAAGGAATGGATAAAGCCCACGCATCTTCTCCTCGGTTTCCCAAGTTGCATCTTCATCGGCTTCACTCCACTGAACTTTCACCAACTTGACTTCTCGATTCCTTAACTTATTGATCTCTGTTCCCAAGATACGAATCGGAGCTCTCCTCAAGGTCGCCTCTTTCTCTACCTCCACGTCTTCAAGGATGCTTGGTTCAACCACCTCAGCGGACTCATGTAGGCACTTTCGGAGATGCGAGACATGAAAGACATTATGCACTCCGGCCAGCTTCTCGGGCAATTCCACCTTATAGGCCATCTTTCCAATTCTCTCTATGATAGGGAAGGGTCCTACGAACCTTGGTGCCAGTTTCCCAACTGCTCCAAAACGTACCACATTACGCAAAGGAGAAACCTTCACGAAAACCATGTCTCCCACTTCGAATTCCAAATCTGCCCTTCGCTTGTCAGCATAGGATTTTTGTCTATCTTGGGCCGCTTTCATCCGTCTTCTCACCAATTCAACTTTCTCGGATGTGTCCCGTATCATGTCGGGCCCAAGTATAAGCTTATCCATCGTCTCCCACCAACATGTTGGTGACTTGCTCGGCCTCCCATACGAAGCTTCGAATGGTGTCATTCCTATGCTTGCTTGGTAGCTGTTATTATAAGCAAACTCTACAAGATGGAGGTGGTCCTCCCAAGTACCACCAAAGTCAGGAACACAAAGTCTCAAAAGATCTTCTAGCACCCTATTCACCCTCTCGGTTTGGCCATCCGTCTGGGGGTGATAGGCTGTACTTAGATTCAACCGCGTACCCATCGCTTTTTGCAAAATATTCTAGAACTGGATGGTGAAGATTGGGTCACGACTGCTAACTATGCTGGAAGGAACTCCATGCAATCGCACTATCTCTCGAAGATAAATAGATGCTAAACCTGATACAGTCCTCTTGTTCTTTACTGGAAGGAAATGGGTGCTCTTCGTAAGTTTATCAACTATGACCCATATCCCATAAAGCCCAAATAGTTTGGTCATCTTAATGGACATCTCCACCCCAACTATAAATCACAAACAGGCGAGTCATACTCCTTGTGGGGTTTGCAACAGAACTAAGATTGAGAATAGGACCGAGAGGATATACTTAAAAGATAACATGCGAGTAAGCTCTACAGAATAATAGGGATCAAGGATATACTCTTAGAAAGAGATATAATGCGCGCATCTAATCTTCTAAGCCGCATTTTCTTGTACTTAATCCCATCATGCCTTGACCGTCTTTTAACTCCACAATTTCGTAGCTCTTAATTCTTATTTCCAAAATATGAGTTAGAACTCATTTCACCGTTGCCTCTCGTTCCACATCCACTTACTCTTTTCCTAAAAATACTTGGCTACAACTGCGTGCTCATGGTTTCATGCAAGCTTTACAAAATTCGTTAGTGAATCCTGGATCTCGTTTACATACCATATGGTATTCCATGCAAGAGAACTATCTCTTGAAAACAACTGCCACTCCACGTTGCCAAATGTTCTTACTAGGGTGATTTCTATAACCCGTGCTTAAGCGGAATGGACTATCCGCCTTAATGGCGAACACTGCTCGATTGGATTACAGATTTCCAAAAAAGTGCCAAGGGATTCTAGATAACTAATCATGACGGAACCCTAAAGGTCACACGATATTTTCGAGGGTATTACCGAGGCGAGTCATGAGCCTCGCAACCCTATGTTCGAAGTCAAGAATGGCTCCATAACTGGACAACCAACCCATGCCCAAAATCAACCTGTATCCCATAAACCCGAGAACATAAGCATTACACATGAATTCTACGCTCAAGATAGAGATTTTCAAATCCATACAAATCGCAGATAGATGGGCAGAACCTCTAATTGGATTTGAAATACTAACGGGATTCTCAACTAGACTAGTACTTAGGTGCAAACTTTCAACAGGATCAGAAATAAAACTATGCGATGCGCCAAAATCAAACAAGGTACGAACAGGGAAATCAGAAATGTAAACATGAATTTCTATAGAAACACTACCTCGATCAAAAGCTGGAAGAGCGAGGAGAGCCTGCAATTGCCCTCCAGAGGGTCCTGCTTGCTGAATTTGCCTTTTCCCTTGTCCTTGCTTTTTCGGACAATCCTTACTATAGTGTCCAGACTCTCCACAATGAAAGCATTCACCCAACTTCCTCTTCTTCTTTCTGCAATCCTTAGCTATGTGCCCAACAATCCCACAGAAGTTGCACTTCCTCTCTTCTCTTGACTTGTTGTCTTTACTGTTGTTGTTCTTGCCTCCTTTTCCGGAATCTACCTTCTCGCCTTGAGACTCATTTGCCTTGACCTCCTTCTTGCCCCTCTTATCTTCTTCTTGAAGCAGAGCCATATTCACTAAACTCTCGAAAGTCGCCCCCATGGGTATATGAGACATGGCCAAACCGCGCAATGGCTCATTCAATCCTAGAGCAAAGCGTAGGGCCTTTTTCTGAGCTGTGTCAACCAATTCTAGACCGGACCGAACAAGTTGATTAAACGTATCCACGTATTCCCTAACTGTCATTCCCCTTGCTTTAGAGATAGGAACCTCTCCATCTGAAGGTTCTCTTCTGTCGATGATAGAAACCTCAATCTGAACCTTCTCCTAAAGTCATCCCAAGTCTGAATTGGCCTAATAGTGGTGGTGACTACCCACCAATATGCAGCTTCCTCTTTCAATAACCATACTGCCAACAGAACTTTCCTACAGTCTCCTATATCCAAGATAGCAAAGAGGTATTCAGTTTCCTTTAACCAGTTTCTTGCCTCCACATAAGTCTCAGTCCCAACAAAGTTCTTGCCATCCATCGCCTTAATGTCCTTGCAAACCTTTGCGAAATCCTCTTGCGGATGCTGAGGAGGAGGAACCTCAGCTACGGGAGGAGGAGAAATATTAGCGACGGGGGAAGGAGAAGGAATGTTCGCGGGGCCGGCTTCATTCGTCCTTGCCTCCATGTACCTTCTAAACCAAATAGGTACTGGTACGCCCTCCAGAATGGCAAAATTATCGGCCATACTGAAATGAAGAAAAAGATAGATTGAGAACGAGGAAACGAAGGATAGTGCTAATGGCTTTTGGGGAATAGCCTTTTAAAACAACTAGACTTTTCTTGGAAAATACTTAATTGGTTTTGAAAATAGTTTTCAAAAGGTAAGTTTTAAAAACCTTTTGCTCAAATCTTGTAAACCTTATGCTCTGATACCAAATGTAACACCCCACCTCCGCCAGTGCCACTCTTGCAAGGACATTAGCTTTGGAGGGGCGTTAAACGAGGTAAACATGCATGTAGATATCACAAGACAGAACATATAAGTAAAAACAGAGTAAATAAAGCAGCGGATAAAACTAGCATTTCAAAACCATAGTCAAGTTACATCAAAGTACTTGGTCATTACTTTCCACAAAACATAGTCTAGAAACATCAACTGAAAACTGGAAAGAAAATCATAAAGTAACTATCCCCAAAGCAGAATAAAGCCATAGCGTGCTCAAGTCCAAACCGTACATGAGCTATCCAGAAAAGTAGCTAAAGATCCAAGCTAGATACCAGTGTTCCCACCCTGTAAACCTGGGGGGGAAACGGAAGAAAGGAGGCGAAAGAAAACGGGTCAGTCAAAAAGACTGGTAAGTCCTATCTACTATTAGTATAAAAACTAATAAAGTTAACTGAGCATGTAAAACAGAGATGAGGTATAGGGTGATAACTGGCATGGTGAAAAGTTAACAAGATAGATCAAGTGTGGCATCGCATATACAAGGTTAAGTTGCACCAGGTGTGTACTAGTATTCCAATTCATGTCAAGTATAATCAAGAAATGATTCCTTGGCCCAAAGCTGGCCCACATCATGAGAAGACCTAAATCGAGGTCCAACTACTCGGTCTATTCGATCGGCTCCCTATAAGCCTAACTCGTCGTGTATCGGTGTCATACGGCTTAATCGTGGATTGTAGTTAACTGTGCTAGGTCCACCCCATGGTGTATCCTGCCCTAAGGTGTAAACCACAGGCACAATTCAAGCACGCACAGTCTAAACCTACTGGTGCCCATGTTCAACTCCGGACTTAATGTGCACGACCATGGTCCGCCTGAACAACCGGTGCACCCATCAGCCGTCTCTTTTGGCCTCTTACAATCAGTTCAGTAATCGTGCCCCACCCTAGCCTAGTCCAGGGTACCCATGATACTTCTAAGTTGGTTACTGCTGAAAAGGACCACGTAACTAGGATTTCAAGTGGGTTAAATGTGGTTAACCCTATCCTAACCATGTATTGAGTTGGTTAAGTGTATTCAAGCAGTTCATGACTTAACCCTATCAATACATCGGGTTTAATTGGTTAAGTGTATTCAAGTAATCCGTGACTTAACCCTACCAATCCATCGGGTTTAATTGGTTAAGTGTATTCAAGCAATCCATTACTTAACCCTGCCAATCCATCGTGTTTAATTGGTTAAGTATATTCAAGTAATCCATGACTTAACCCTACCAATCCATCGTGTTTAATTGGTTAAGTATATTCAAGTAGTCCATGACTTAACCCTATCATGTGGCATTAATTAATTTAATGCACCCAACCTCTCACATTAGACCTTGTTGTGGTTACTAGTTAAGCCGGGCGGGTCCGGGTAGCTTTACACCACAATCTAGTCTAACCTCGGGTTTAAGCACAACATGACCAACTACTCACATTGGGTCCTATTGTTTGTAGCCACTAGTTAAGCCGGTCGGTTCCGGGTAGATTTATGCTACAAACTCAACCCAACCTCGAGTTGGCCACACTCATATTTTCTAAGTGTCATGTCCATTATCATAATCACAAGTCAATGTTCATGTCATATTTCAAAATCATGTTTCATGTTATTCAAGTTTGCCCCACTACCCATAACGCATTCCCATCGCACGTAAATTCGCATCAACGCAAATAGATCAAAGAGGGAACATAACTATATGACAAAGTGGGCATAAGGTGGCAAAGTCTATCACAAGTCAAACATGGTGATATTTGAGGCCAAAAGGGGTTCAACATACTAGAATATGGCCTCAACATGTATGATAGCATAAAAGGTGACTTGGCCTCAAACATACCAAATAGCATAAGGGTGATTTGGCCACTAGCATGCATAATAGCATAAGGGTGATTTGGCCACAAGCATGCATAATATCATTAGGATGATTTGGCCACAAGCATGCATAATATCATTAGGATGATTTGGCCACAAGCATACTAAGGAACATGAAGAGTTAAGGTTTGGCCACAAGTTAGACATGGTGGCATATGAGGCATAAATATGTTCATAAGCTTGCATATTACATCATAGGCCTCAAAACATGCATAATACCAACTTAAGCAAATAGGTGATACATAATCCTAGATGACATAGGATGATGACTAGAAGTTCGCATATAACATTATATGCAAGTTATCATGAAGGTTATGAGAGTTCTCATGTTGCATAATGCAACATTTCAAGTCAAAGGTCATAGCTTTCTATGCACAAAGTCAAGGTGATAGATTTACAAACTTGCATAGGGTAAACATATGCATAACATGTTAGAATCAAAGCACATATCATACATAGGCTCAAACTCAACTTGCAACACGTAACATTTAACTTCATAGTTAGAATCTAAGAGTAGTATAGGGCTTACAATGCTATGAAGACTTATAATATATATAAATAAGATTGAGACGAAGCCACTAGCAACTCTAAAAGCCCCAAATGAATATAAGCTCCAAGTTGTCTTGAGAAACAAGAGGCTCCTTTGATTTGTATGAAGAAATATCCTTGTTTTGATGAAGTAAGGTGGCTCTTTTACTAGCTTAGGACACTCAAACTTTCATGAAGAGGATGGAGGCCATGATATGAAGATGGAGGCCATGATCAAGAAACATTTGGGCAGCATTTAGTTGAAGGAATGATTAATGAGGGTTTAGGCTAGGTCTAGGGGTCCTTTTATAGAGATTAAGGATAGTTTAGACCATAGGATTAACCCTAAAACACATCAGGTCCGTCAAATCCCGTCAGAAACTTCTGGAACAAGACTTAGTATGTCACAAATGGTGCACCAGAAAAACTGGTCCGACAGGGGGGGTCGACCCCTGGGTCGACATGGGTGTCGACCCCTGGGTCGACGTGGGTGTCGACCCATTGGGGGGGTCGACAGGGGTGTCGACCCCTGTGTCGACCCTTCCTAGGGCGGGAAAGATTCCCGCCCATTCTGCCTTGGCTGAAATTTGATTCTGAATTCGAATTTGAACTATTTTCGGGCTTGGAATTTTCTGAAAACTTCATTGGGCCATAACTTGGTCATACGGACTCCGTTTTTCGAAAACTCGGACTCTATTTCGCGTATTTTTCCGAGACGAACGCAATGACACGGCCCGTTTCCCTTGATTTAGATTTTAGAATTTAATTCTTCCTGGATTTACATTATAACATGTTATTCAAAAATACGGGTTGTTACAGGTACCCTGGACTAGGATAGGGTGGGGCACGATTACTGAACTGATTGTAAGAGACCAAAAGAGACGGCTGAATGGTGCACCGGTTGTTCAGGCGGACCATGGTCATGCACATTAAGTACGGAGTTGAACATGAGCACCAGTAGGTTTAGACTGTGCGTGCTTGATTTGTGTCTGTGGTTTACACCTTAGGGCTGGATACACCCTAGGGTGGACCTTGCACAGTTAACTACATTCCATGATTAAGCCGTATGACACCGATACACGACGAGTTAGGCTTATAGGGAGCCGATCGACTAGACCGAGTAGTTGGACCTTGATTTAGGTCATCTCATGATGTTAGGCCAACTTTGGGCCAAGGGATCATTTCTTGTTTATACTTGACATGGATTAGAATACTAGTACACTTGGTGCAACTTAACCTTGTATACGCGATGCCACACTTGATCTATCTTGTTAACTTTTCACCATGCCAGTTATCATCTTATGTTTCATCTCTGTTTTACATGTCCAGTTAACTTTATTAGTTTTTATACTAATAGTAGGTAGGACTTACCAGTCTTTTTGACTGACCCGTTTTCTTTCGCCTCTTTTCTTCCGTTTCTCCCCCCCCAGGTTCTCAGGGTGGGAACACTAGCACCTAGCTTGGATCTTTAGCTTGCTTACTGGATAGCTCATGTACGGTTTGGACTTGAGCTCGCTATGGATTTACCACGTCTACTTTGGGGATAGCTTACTTTATGTTATTTCGAGTTTTCAGTTTATGTTTCTAGACTTGTAGTAGTTGGAAAATAATGACTAAGTACTTTGATGAGGTGACTATGGTTTTGAAATAGTAGTTTTATCCGCTGCTTTATTTACTTTGTTTTACTTATATGTTCTGCCTTGTGATATCTTTATGCATGTTTACCTTGTCCAACACCCCTCCAAAGCCAGTGTACTTGCAAGAGTGACCCTGACGGAGGTGGGGTGTTACATTTGGTATCAGAGCATAAGGTTTTACTAGTCCGGACAAAAGTTTTAAAACCCTTTTGAAAAATTATTTCCAAAACTAATTAAGTATTTTCCAAGAAAAGTCTAGTTTATTTTAAAAGGCTATTCCCCAAAAGCCATTAGCACTATCCTATGCTTCCTCGTTCTAAATCTATCTTTTCCTTTTTCAGCATGGCCAATCTTAACCTTCCCGAGGGAGTAACCATACCCGGATGGTTCCGAAGGTACTTGGAAGCTAGGGCCAACGATGCGGGCCTAGCAAACACTCCCACCGTACCTGAGGTTCCTCCTCCTCCTCCTCAGCGTCCACAAGAGGATTTCGTAAAGATTTGCAAAGACTTTAAGGTGATGGGTAGCAAGAATTTTATTGGGACAGAGACTTTTGTTGACGCAAGAAATTGGTTAAAAGAAACTGAAGACCTCTTTGCCATCTTTGATGTGGAAGACCGTAGAAAAGTTCTGTTGGCAGTATGGCTATTGAAAGAGGAAGCTGCTTATTGGTGGGAGGTCACCAACGCTACTAGGCCTATAGAGACTTGGGCCGACTTTAGGATGAGGTTTGGGCTTAAGTTTCTATCATCTGCTGAGGAGAATCTACAAATGGAGAAGTTTATATCTTTGAAGCAAGGGGACATGACAGTGAGGGAGTATGTGAATAAGTTTAACCAGCTTGCTCGATTCAGTTTGTACATGGTTAACACACCCCAGAAGAAGGCTCTACGCTTTGCACGAGGGTTGAATGAGCCATTACAAGGTTTAGCAATGTCTCATATACCCATAAGGGCCACTTTTGAAAGCCTAGTAGACATGGCATTGCTTCAGGGAGATGATAAGAATGGCAAGAAAGAAGTCAAACCGAATGAGACTCAAACCATGAAGGCGGACTCCAAGTGGGGAGGCAATCAGAGCAACCAGAGCAACCAGAACAACAAGAACAACAAGAACAACAAGGGTAACAAGGCCAACAACAACAAGGCAAGGGACACAAGCAAGTGCAACTACTGTGGGATCATTGGACACATAGCCAAAGATTGTAGGAAGAAAAAGAGGAAATTAGGAGAATGCTTTCATTGCGGAGAGTCTGGACACTTCAGTAAGGATTGCCCAAAGAAGCAAGGGCAGGGGCAAGGACAGACTCAGCGAGCAGGACCTTCTGGAGGGCAGATGCATGCTCTCAACACTGCTCCAGTTCCGGACCGAGGTAGTATTTCTGTAGAAAGTCTTGTTTATATTTCTGGTTTTCCTGTTCGAACTTTATTTGATTCTGGCGCATCGCATACCTTTATCTCTTCTGACATTGTTGAAAGTTTGCACCTAAGTACTAGTCTTGTTGAGGATCCCGTTAGTGTTTCAAATCCAATTGGGGGTTCCGCCCATTTATCTATGATTTGTATGGATTTGAGGATTTCTATCTTGACCGTAGAATTCACATGTAATGCTTATGTTCTCGGGTTCATGGGATATGGGTTGATTTTGGGCATGGATTGGTTGTCCAGTTATGGAGCCATTCTCGATTGTGAGCATAGGGTAGTGAGGCTTATGACTCGCCTTGGCAATACCCTAGAGATTTCTTGTAACCCTCTGGATCCCGTCATGTTATGTTATCTTGAATCCCTCGACTCGTCTATTGACAATCATCAATCTGTGAGGGTGGTCCGAGAATATCCTGATGTTTTTGATGAGGTGAAGGGGTTACCCCCTAAACGAGAGATAGATTTCCGTATATATCTTGTCGATAATGCCAAGCCAGTTTCATTGCCTGTTAGGCACATGGCCCCGCGAGAAAGAAGGGAGCTTAGCAAGCAAATCAAGGAGTTGCTTGAGAAAAATTTTATTAGGCGAAGCATTTCAGAATGGGGTGCTCCAGTGGTATTCGCTACTAAGGAGGATGGTTCGCTTCGTCTATGTGTTGATTATCGTGAGTTGAACAAGCTGACAAAGAAGAATAGACACCCGTTACCGAGGATTGATGATCTCTTTGACCAGCTTGTTGGTGCTTCTGTTTTCTCTCAGCTCGATCTAGCCATCGGATTCCATCAGCTTAGAGTGGCTGAGGATAGTATTGACAAGACTGCGTTTAGGACTCCAGATGGATTCTTTGAATGGCTAGTCATGCCGTTCGGTTTGACTAATGCACCCGCATACTTTGTTGATTTGATGAGTAGGGTGTTCAGGGAGTTCCTTAACAAGTTTGTGGTTGTCTTCGTGGATGATATTCTGGTCTTCTCTAAGGACGAGGAAGAGCATGCTACACACCTCAAGGAGGTTATGGATACACTTAGAGCTCATCAGTTGAAAGCCAAGTTCTCTAAATGCCATTTCTGGAGAAGGGAAGTTCGGTTCCTTGGGCATATAGTTTCTAAGAAGGGAATAGCTGTGGATCCCGCTAAAGTGGTGGCGGTACAAGACTGGAAAGTTCCGAAGAATGCAACTGAAGTAAGAAGCTTTCTCGGTCTGGCAGGATATTATAGGAAGTTCGTTTAGGACTTCGCTAGGATTTCAGCTCCTCTCATTAAGTTAACGAAGAAGAACTTAGTCTTTGCATGGGACTTAGAGTGTGAGCTTGCTTTTCAAAGGCTCAAGAAAGCCCTCACCACAGCTCCAGTTCTAGCATTACCCGATGGAGGGAAGTTGTTTACCGTGTACACCGATGCATGTGGCACGGGATTAGGCGCTGTCCTGATGCAAGAAGGGAGAGTGATATGCTTTGGGGATAGGCAACTCAAAGTTCATGAGAAGAACTATCCCACTCATGATTTGGAGTTGGCGGCGATCGTCTTTGCACTCAAATCCTGGCGCCACTATCTTCTAGGCGAAAGGTTTGAGTTATATACTGATCACAAGTCACTCAAGTACCTCTTCTCGCAGAAAGATATGAATCTAAGGCAGCAAAGGTGGATGGAATTCTTGGCATCATATGACTTCGAGATAGCTTATACCCCTGGCAAGGGTAATGTTGTAGCAGATGCGCTAAGCAGAAGAAGGTTGACTTTGAGTCCCTTGTTTGTTGAGATGAAGAGCCTAGAGTTCTTGGCAACCTTTGATTTCACACCGGCTGTTGAGTCGATGACTGGTTCGTTAGCGTCCCTTGAGCTTAGACCTATACTTCTTGATCAAGTTGGGGCTTCACAGAGGGAAGACCCGCAGATAGTCGAGATCATGGACAAGTTGATCCGGGGTGAGACGTCAAGTCACCTCGCTAGATATACTATTGATGACAAGGGATGGCTAAGGCGTGATGGAAGACTATGTGTCCCATGAGTGGGAGACTTAGTAAATAAAGTTCTTGAGGAGGCGCATCACTCGAGGATGACTATACATCCCGGAGGGGATAAGATGTACCGGTATATGAAGCGCATTTTCTTTTGGGATGGGATGAAGAAGGATGTGGCAGAGTTTGTTACTAGATGCATTGTTTGCCAACAAGTAAAGGCCGAGTCGAAGAAGCCCGGTGGGCTATTGCATCCATTGGAGGTCCCGCTATGGAAGTGGGAAAGTATCTCTATGGATTTTGTGGATGGGTTGCCGAGATTAAGAAAGGGGAATACTAGCATATGGGTCATAGTGGATAGACTCACGAAGAGCGCTCATTTCATTCCAGTAAAGAGCAAGAGGACCGCATCATGGCTAGCATCTGTTTATCTTCGAGAGATAGTGCGATTGCATGGAGTTCCTTCAAGCATAGTTAGCGATCGTGACCCAATCTTCACTAGCCAATTTTGGAACAGTTTGCAAGAAGCGATGGGTACGCGATTGAATCTAAGTACGGCCTATCACCCACAGACGGATGGCCAGACCGAAAGGGTGAATAGGGTACTAGAAGATCTATTGAGGCTATGCATTCTTGACTTTGGTGGTACTTGGGAAGATCATCTTCCTCTAGTGGAGTTTGCTTATAATAACAGCTACCAAGCAAGCATTGGGATGGCACCATTCGAAGCTTTGTATGGGAGGCCGTGCAAGTCACCAACGTGTTGGTGAGAGACGATGGATAAGCTTATACTTGGGCCCGACATGATAAGGGACACATCCGAGAAAGTTGAGTTGATTCGAAGGCGGATGAAAACGGCCCAAGACCGACAGAAATCCTATGCAGACAAGCGAAGGACAGACTTAGAGTTTGAAGTTGGAGATATGGTCTTTGTGAAGGTTTCTCCTTTGCGAAATATGGTTCGTTTTGGAGTAGTTGGAAAGCTAGCACCAAGGTTCGTTGGACCCTTCCCTATCATCGAGAAGATTGGGCAAATGGCTTATAGGGTGGAATTGCCCGAGAAGCTGGCTGGAGTGCACAATGTTTTTCATGTCTCGCATCTCCGAAAATGCCTACATGAGTCAGCCGAAGTAGTTGAGCCTAACATTCTTGAAGACATGGAGGTAGAGAAAGAGGCAACCTTGAGGCGAGCTCCGATTCGTATCTTGGGAACGGAGATCAAGAAGTTGAGGAATCGAGAAGTCAAGTTAGTAAAGGTTCAGTGGAGTGAAGCCGATGAAGATGCAACTTGGGAAACCGAGGAGAAGATGCGTGGGCTTTATCCATTCCTTTTTGAGGGTACATTCTCAATCTCTTTTCCTAGTTAGCATATCTTTCCTTTGCTATCCAAGTTTATCTTGTTATCTCGTTAACCTTGTCATGAGAACCTTAGGTAGAAACCCTTTGGATGAAACATGTATTTGAAACATGTTATGCTTGATGTTTGCCAGTGGTTACAAGTGTTTGCAAGTGGATACTCATGGATGCATGATACACATTAGGCACTAAGATCGGCTCACACACTTTCATATTGCATATGCATGAGTGCTTATACTTATTCATGGCTGAAACTTGTTATGCTATCACGTGGATGTTGCATATGGATGAATATTATGTGCACTCATATAGAGATTATGAATTATGTTAGGAATTTGCATACATATGGACTCATTTCACTAACATACTTTGCATTAAGGAGGTTTACTGAATCAGTAACCGCCTGATTTTCGCATTAGATAAGTACATATACACACACCTTTGCATATGATCAAACAACATTTAGAAGTCTTCTAAGTACAATGATTACCTGTGGATGATGTTTTGAGTAGATGGATGATGGATGGTAGGATACGTTCTTCCTAACTTGGAGATTTCGGGGACGAAATCCTTTAAGGGGGGAGAATGTAACAACCCGAATTTTTAATAACATGTTATAACATAAATCAAGGCAGAATTAAATTTTAAAATCTGAATCAAGGAAAATGGGCTGCGCCATTGCGTTCGTCTCGGAAAAATACGCGAAATAGAGTCCGAGTTTTCGAAAATCGGAGTCCGTATGAAGAAGATATGGACGAACGAAGTTAGGCAGAAAAATCGAAAACAAGCCAGAATGCACTGGCGCACTTGTGAAGTGCGCCAGCACAAAAATACACTGGCGCACTTGGGAAGTGCGCCCGTGTCGAGCCAGAAACCTGCACAGCTTTCTGGCTTGATCCTGGCTGGCCTGGTGCACCTGTTTTGGTTCTCTGGACTGTTCTGCTGGCATGTGACGATTTTTGATGGTTTAGATCTAAACTAGGGTTAATCCTATGGCCTAAACTTGTCTCTACTCCTATAAAAACACCTTAAGACCTAGCCTAAACCCTCACAAATTGATCCTACAACTAGGTTATGCCAAAATCCCTCTTGATCATGGCCTCCATCCTCTTGTCATAATCTCCATCTTCATTCATATGAGAGTTTCTAAGCTTGTTTGAGAGTTTCTAAGTTTGATTCAAGGCTAAAGTTCAATCTTTCTTCACCAAAGCAAGGATCTTCTTCTTATTTATCAAGGGTTTTATGTGGAGCTTGTCATTTTGGGGTTTTTAGTGTTGCTAGTGTGGCTTCGTCTCAATCTTGTTTTATTTTATAGTCTTCATAGCATTGTAAGCCCTATTCTACTCTTAGATTTAAACTATGAAGTTAAATATGACATGTTGCAAGTTTGAGTTTGGGCCTAAGTATGATTTGTGCTTTGAATCTATCATGTTATGCATAGATTTGTTCTATATATGTTTGTAAAGCTATCACCTTGACTTTGTGGATTGAAAGCTATGAGCTTTGTTTGGAAATGTTGCATAACGCAACATAGAAACTATCATAACCTTTATGATTAACTTGCATATGATGTTATATGCGAATCACTAGCTATCATCCTATGCCATCTATGACCATTTATCACCTATTTGCTAAGTTTGATGTCATGCATGTTTTGAGGCTTATAATGTAATATACAAGTTTAATGAACACATTTTGCCTCATATGCCACCATGTTTAACTTGTGGCCAAATCCTATCACCTTATGCCCATTTTTTTCATGCTTCTAAGTTCCCTCTTTTAATCCATTTTGTGTTGTGACAAAATGTACATGCGATGGGAATGTGTATGGGTAGTTAGGTAACTTTAATGACATAAAAACATGGTTTTGAAATATGACATGTGATTATGCTTGAAAACATGAACGTGGACATGACATGTAGAAAACATGAAAGTGGCCAACTCGAGGTTGGGTTGAGTTTGTAGCATAAATCTACCCGGAACCGACCGGCTTAACTAGTGGCTACAAACAATAGGACCCAATGTGAGTAGTTGGTCATATCGCACTTAAAACCCGAGGTTAGACTAGGTTGTGGTGTAAAGCTACCCAGACCCGCCCGGCTTAACTAGTAACCACAACAAAGTCTAATGTGAGAGGTTGGGGTGCATTAAGTTAATTAATGCCACATGGTAGGGTTAAGTCATGGACTACTTGAATACTTAACCAATTAAACACGATGGATTGGTAGGGTTAAGTCATGGACTACTTGAATACTTAACCAATTAAACATGATGTATTGACAGGGTTAAGTCATGAACTGCTTGGATACACTTGACCAACTCAATACATGGTTAGGATAGGGTTAACCACACTTAACCTGCTTGAAATCCTAGTTACGTGGTCCTTTTCAGCAGTAACCCACTAGGGAGTATCATGGGTACCCAGGACTAGGCTAGGGTAGGGCACGATTACTGGACTGATTGTAAGAGACCAAAAGAGACGGCTGAATGGTGCACCGGTTGTTCAGGCGGACCATGGTCATGCACATTAAGTCCGGAGTTGAACATGGGCACCAATAGGTTTAGACTGTGCATGCTTGATTTGTGTCTGTGGTTTACACCTTAGGGCTGGATACACCCTAGGGTGGACTTGCACAGTTAACTACATTCCATGATTAAGCCGTATGACACTGATACACGACGAGTTAGGCTTATAGGGAGCCGATCGACTAGACCAAGTAGTTGGACCTTGATTTAGGTCATCTCATGATGTTGGGCCAACTTTGGGCCAAGGGATCATTTCTTGTTTATACTTGACATGGATTAGAATACTAGTACACTTGGTGCAACTTAACCTTGTATATGCGATGCCACACTTGATCTATCTTGTTAACTTTTCACCATGCCAGTTATCATCCTATGTTTCATCTCTGTTTTACATGTCCAGTTAACTTTATTAGTTTTTATACTAATAGTAGGTAGGACTTACCAGTCTTTTTGACTGACCCGTTTTCTTTCGCCTCTTTTCTTCCGTTCCCCCCCCCCAGGTTCTCAGGGTGGGAACACTAGCACCTAGCTTGGATCTTTAGCTTGCTTACTGGATAGCTCATGTACGGTTTGGACTTGAGCTCGCTATGGCTTTACCACGTCTACTTTGGGGATAGTTTACTTTATGTTATTTCCAGTTTTCAGTTTATGTTTCTAGACTTGTAGTAGTTGGAAAATAATGACTAAGTACTTTGATGTAACTTGACTATGGTTTTGAAATAGTAGTTTTATCCGCTGCTTTATGTACTCTGTTTTACTTATATGTTCTGCCTTGTGATATCTTTATGCATGTTTACCTTGTCCAACACCCCTCCAAAGCCAGTGTACTTGCAAGAGTGACCCTGGCGGAGGTGGGGTATTACAATTCTCCTCCTTAAGCTTGGATGCTTCTATGCTTGAGCCGTAATTGTGCTTTTTAAGAGTAAACCTACTCTTGATGAAATGAAAAAGGAAATCCAAGTGTAAGAAAAAATCCAATTTGAAACTTGTAATGATAAAGTTATAGGGGAAGAAGCATACTGAAAGTTGTTTCTCTACTAAAGGCTTGAATTTGCAAGAAGAGTAGGGGGATTTCGGAAGCGGAAAAGAACGAGAGTTTACAATAATTTTCATCAGCGCAGAAAATTTAGCTGGAAGTGATGGAGAAGATGCACTCGAAAGGTTGATGCAGGAGGAGGATGAGGAATGTATAACTCCTTCGTCATTTAATCCAGTGAAGTGGGAGAGTTAAAAATACAAATGTACAAAAGGTATCGTCCTTCAAAGTAAGAGGTTCCACCAAAGTTTTACCCTCCACAACCGGTTGAAAATCAGTATTGGGTGTTTCTAAAACCTTTGCGACTACTAAAACATCCTCTTTCTCCTCTTCAGCGATGATAATGACCTAGGAAACAGAAATCTTTACTTTCTTAGCAACATTCGCTTCGACAGATGTACTGCTCAGTCTCACCTTGGCCAAGAACCCGGATTTAGTAATGGCCCTTGCCTTAGAGGAAAGATAAAACTTTAGACACGAAAGGGAAAGTTTGCTAGAGTGTGGTATGGTTGTTGGAACACTGCGAAAGAAGCAAAAAATCTGCAAGCAAAGCCTAAGAAGAAATATGATTACCAACCATAGACGTTAAGTTCAAAACTCAACAGGACGATAGGGACCAATGAGTGACATGGTGGAGAAATTAATGGGATCACCCCAAGCTACGAAATATCCACCCTTAGATAACATTACATCTTTGGAGGTTGCCCTAGAGTCCTTTGGCCAAGAGGAAGAAGAAAATGTTTTGCTGAAATACTAAGCATTAGCAAAGTCATCATCTTGCCTAACCTGGTCGAAGAAGCCTTCTATTGCTCGGTTACTTTCTTTGTTTCGGCATCAAAGCTCTTTGGATGGGCACTTACAAAAGTAATCATAGAAAATTTCATAAGGAAAATAAGTGTGTACGGTAAGTAAAAAGAAGACTTAAGTCGGTTACCAATAGTAGAGAATCTCCATGTAATTCAAAGGGAACATAAAATACAAAAAAAATGGTTTTCCTGTCTTTAAACTTGTTGATGCCTTGAGAGATCAATTTCTTGGAAGGATTAGTTTTGAAGTTTTTGGTATTATACCGCCCATTTTGGCTAGCTAAATCTTGTGCTCGAGGTTCGATGCACTTAACGAGGAGCCCCTATAATACAAAGAAAGGACTTCTAAACAAAGAAGGTATGTATACACGTTCACTAAAACCTGAATTTGAGCAATATTGAGATTTTTAAGATACCTAGGGATGAAATTAGGGAACAAAATGAAGCCACCATGCCAAATATCGACGTTAACATAGACAAAGCACCGCTAGGGAGGGTTATGGATGGTGTTGTCAACTCTGTGATGGAAAGATTCCACTCCTGATATACCAAAGTCCTGCATAATAGCATCAACATCTTCTTGAGTCTTAACTTAGGAGTGCTTCAAAGTAGCATCTACCTTCCCTGAATTTTTGCGAAGGGGATGCACCTTGGTCGGAAGCAACCTCCAAAATGGACTTCTTTCGAACCTTCTTTTCACTCATTATGCTACCAGGTGGTATTTCATTATTATCAAACAATAAGTTACTTAATGTAATTTTTGAGGGAAAACTAACTTTTAACCTCTTCGAAAGAGTCGAAGGTTGGATAAAAAGTAATAAGTACTTGTAATCACAACTAATTTTATGCATTTGATGAGGCAGTGTCAATGAAAAATGAGAGCTTTCGACAAAGTCGAAACCTCTAAATACCTTATTCATATTGTAAGATGACTGTACCCTTTATCTATTTTGAAAATTTCAAAGTCTATTTAAATCTAAGTAACTATCACAACAAACGACCTACGCTTTTGAAAGAGAGAAGGAGTCTAAATTTGAAATAAGTGGATAATGGGCTTTTGGCATAGTCAAAACCATCAAAGCACTTTTATTTAATTGCAAAGCTTAACAAACCCTTTGATTACATCAAAACCTCTTGAATACATCAACTAGACATTCAACCATGTTGAAATCCTTGTATATCACGATATGAGATTTCGACTGAGTCAAAAGGATAAACATATGTCTTGAAAGTGTCAATACTAGAAATCAGTATGGAATTAATTAATTAATTAAACTATGGATGTGCTAACACTAAAGCGTCATATTTATTGAAGGCGGAGGGAATGCTTCAAAAGAGCCGAAGGGAAATTCTCTTTCAAATTATTATCCCTATTTTCTAGAATTATCAAACCTAGTTTAACCATCCCATAGATATCAGATCTAAACCCAATAAAGTAAAATATTTTGAATCTAATTTAACTATGATAAATCTGGTTTCATTCAAACTCAATTCAAATGAACAATAATAATTTGAATTTGAGGGAAATTATAATTGAAATTCGATCGTTATACAGTTTTTACTGAATTCACTTGAAAAACCTCTTAAACCCATGGAAGAAACATAATAGATTACCCCCAAAATGATGTCAAATTTTAACACGAGAATCTTGGACTAAACGCTCGAAGATTAGATTCTAAATCGATTATGAACATCAAGATAAAACTGAGATAAATTGATGCATACCTTGGTTATCGCTTAACTGGTATCGATCCATTTTGACTTATAATGAAGCCTTTATAATTATGTTTTAATTTTATAACGTCGGTAAATGAGGAAGAAGAAGAAGACTATTTATAGGAAAATGTAAAATAGGGATAACTATTTGGATTATATCTGATCGTTCATATAAGAATTCCAAGAGGTTAGAAATCTCAATACGCTCTCAAAGAAGCCAAAGTAGTAGAACAGTTGACATGAAAAGTTAATAACAACCCTTCAGTAGGGGAGGCAAATGTTATCACTAAAATTTACTATAGCTATAATGAAAGCCAAGCCATAGTGAAAGTGTCAAGAGTAAGAAGCTTTCTAAGGAGTCGAAAGCATACTACTACACACCGTATGTTCAAAGGAGTTAAACGAAACATATGTAACATTTCAACAAAGGATAACCATTTTGACGAGGTTAAAGGGCTCATCTTTCTTTAACCTTGCAAGGTAAAAACCTTCAAACAAATCAGAAAGGGGAAAGTTTATAAGCTTCGAACCAGATGAGCCCTTTTTGGGTGACGATAGAGGAAAGAAACATTTTAGTATGATTTTTGTAAAAATCTTATTGTCAACACCCCACAGTTGACTGCTCATAACTTGGCCATTTTTATGGTGATTTAATTAGACACTTTCACCGGAAATATTTAGATGAACTTAGAGGTGTTCCCCCATCTTAGAGAAACTCCACATCGGGCTATTCATACCCGTAATACTGAATTTGAGGTGAAATTATTCCCCAACGGATATTACAACCTTTAATATTCTGTGAAATATTACGGGACGTATTCTGAATTTAGAATACGTCCCGAGCGTCGATTTTTTCGGCTCGCGATGTCATGAGCCTAAAACATAGGCTCCTCGCATATTTGTCCAGCTGGAAGAATGACCAACCACCAATATTTGTACAACACATCATGTTTTTGGGTCCAGAATGTGATGGGTCGCCCCGTACCAACCGACATTTACTCCAAAAGTGCGCTGTACACATGTCCAGTTAACACGGGACGGTCGTTAGAAGGAAAGGAAGAAGACGAAGAATCAACAAAGAACCTGTAGAATGTCTCACAGCGCATGGAACAAAATATAATAATAACGTAATCTTGACATAAAACAGGCGAGACAGTGCATAAGCTGAAAACTAAACCAATATAGCAGCGGAAATTCAAATACAGCTTATTACAACTTCCCAAATTACTGTCTTCAAAACAAAAGAAAGCTAAAGTAGAAGATGCACTACTAATGCCCAAGCAGTGATCTTCAACAACACAGGGAGAATACTATATGTATCATACGTGAAAGCCTCCTGCTCGTCTCCGGATCAGCTACCCGTGCATACCCAGCTAACTTGTCTCTAGTCTACTCATGAGAGCACCCAGAGTAATAAGAAGAGACATAAAACTCTGGGCCAGACAAAAAGTCTGGTATGAGCGATAAGCAGCTAAACAGAACAATAATAGGTATAATAAACCATACCTGAACCTGGACCCGCAACCAAAGAGTTAGCACTACATACCGTACAATACTTTAAGGTGCCACTGAACAAATGGTGTAAAGATAACGGGGGTGGGGGTGTGCATGTCGTAATGATGGCAAACAAATCAACCATAACAACCATCCTCACATCTCTCACTCAGTGCGTAAAGCATACGATGTCCACCACCGTCAATCACTAGACCCATCGAAGTAGTGACGGAGTTCGACTTGTACAACTACTGCTACTACCAAGCTTACCACATGGAGTCATGACCAATCTTTAAAAATGACCCCACTTCATTGGTCTATAGCCCTTTAGTTATACCTAGGCCACTATGGCCCCGAATCCGTGCACGTACTCCCTACACATAGTGATTCAAAGTTACAGACATCAACAACCCCTTAGCACACGTCCCGCAGCGAAGCCCAATCATGAAGCCCACTCATTGGTTCCCAACTGGATCCTGAGTCAAAGCTCCTCATTTGGACTTCCTTTGCATCTCGGGTTTTGGTCGAATTGGAGTTGGTCTTCAAAAGTGAAACACCTCACCTCCGTTAAGGTCACTCACAAAGGGAATGCGTTAACTTTGGTGGAGGTTTATAAGTAAAAGTCACAGATAAACACAAGACATATATAAATACACATATTTTATACATCGGAAAACAAACCGGCTTTTATTTCATCAATACGTGTTCAGACAAAACATTTCCATAATTGTCTCAAAATACTTCCAACTTTACAACCTCATTACTTTCTTGATTATTAAAGAAGCATAAAACAGAAATAAAGTAACAAAAATCCCCATAGTGATATCCAAAGCCATAATCCGAGCAAAAGAGATCCAAACCATACATCTACTGTCTTGAAGCTTGCAAAGAGTCTGACTAAGCTGGGATGTTTCCTCCCTATGGACCAGGGGGGAAAACGAAAGAAAAGAAGACGAAAAGAAAATAGAGTCAGACATAAAGCCTGAGTAAATCTAGTGACTCTTCAGTATGTGAATAAGAAAAAGGGCATGATAGATATAAACTGAAAACATGAAAGTATCACAAGCTAAGGAAGTGCCGTTTAGAATCGTAAGTACTACCACACCCACACTATATCTCTGCACCTACTTGAGCTTATTCTAACTGGCACCCCATGTTGAGGGTGAAGTGATCCCCATTTTCTAAAGACCGGCTCCTACTCGCATAAACATATGTGTCATACGGCCCCCGAGAAATGTAGATACCTATGCTGGTCCCACCATGGGGTGTATCAAGACCCATGGTGGCGGCCCCGACACAATTCTAGAATACATAGGTTATACTACTGGTGCCCCAGTGCCCTGTTTGTCTGCTCCGGAGTGTGTGCATGCCCGCACCCCGTTAGAACCTACACCGTGCACCCACCGCCGTTGTTTTTGACCGCTTACAATCAGCCCAGTAATCGTGCCCCACCCTGCCTAGTTTCAGGGTACCATGATACCTAACTTGGGTTACTGCTGAAACGGGTCCCTCGTAACTAGGGTTTTCTAGTCAAACATGTTAAGTGGTTAAGTGTCTGTATTTACCTAACCTCACCCATCAATTCTTTATAACATGTTGAATTTGGTTAAGTGTTTTTAGTTGGCTTAACCCTACCATCTGTCCTTAGCCACTTAAAGCACCGACCACTCACATGAGACAGATATTGCTACGGTTACTGGATGTGCCGGTCGGTTCCGGGAAGGTTTACACCGTATCCCAGTCTAACCTCGGGTCCTTATTGGGCTCAATGCTTAACCACCCACATTGGATAGGTATTGTTGTGACTACTGGACAGCCGGGCGGGTCCGGGTAGGTTTACGTCACAACTCAATCCAACCTCGGGTTAAGCATACTGTGTTTTCTAAATTTACATGTTTTATCACTTCTCAATTTTATGTGTAAATGTCATGTCCTTTATTCTTAGGTATAACAATTCATACCGCTTAAATGTCATTGTCGTTGGCATGTGCCAAACATGCCAACATATATTTTTCATGTTTTACACCCAACGTTATTAACCCCGTTTGTATGTTCGCAACATTATAACAAATGTTGGGCTCGACACAATTCAGCCCAACTTTATAAACGTGAGAAAAGGGGAAATCAAGAACATGTAATATTTTACAATACATAAAGGTGTGTGGCGCATGACTTGCAATTTAGCAATTCAATTAACATAAATTATAGGTCATGTGAACTTGCATTCAAATCAGAGTATAACTAAGTAGGTGTCATATGAAATGGCATAGTTTAGGCTTATACAAACTTGGGTTTAAACATGTTTAACTTGGCATAATGTCAACCGCAAAACTAACATGTTGTATATTCACCAAAATATCCAATTTTAACATCTAATCATATAGCGTATTTCAACATGAACTTGCATAGTTTATTTAACCCAAACGGTACTTAACATAGATCCAGTTATACTTGCAAATAAACATAAGAATGTTTTCATAGGTTTTGAGTCATGTAGGCATAAAAGGTCTCAAATCTAGAACATGTTTACATAAGCTTTAACTTAGACTTAGGGAATGTATATAGTCCATGCCATCGACATAAACATAAAGGGATCAATTACTAGTTTTTGCCACAACTTGCAAGTGCTATTATTTTCATATACGAATGTCCAATAGGCTTGCATCAATCAGTTTATGCCACAAATATCAATACACAAGTCATGACAGAATTATTACAATACACAGAATTCATATCATTATTATACAATAACACAATTCTATTTTCATTTACATCGAATCACGTCACAGTTTTATTCATTTTCTGAAAGATCACTATACTTACAATGAATGCAGAATCTTGAATTCTGGATTCTGAGTTCTGAAATTGAGATGCGTTCCTTTGGGTAGATTAACGTTGCGTTGAATAATTTGATTAAGCTTTAGTTCTCTTCTTAATTTGATTCGTCTCTAAGCTCCTCCCTCTTGACGGCAACGCTCAATTCCTTCCTTGCAGTATGACAACTCCAATCTTATCTTTTTGTGTGAATTTTAGTTGAGATTTAGGGTATATATAGATTTTTAGTTTGTTTTGAGCCGTCAGATGAAGACTGGAGGAATCTAGACCATAAAAGTCCAAAGAGCCAATCAAGAGGTGACATGTCAGCCCCAATGACACACCGAGCCATAGAAATTCGAGCCAGAGCCATACCCAGCCAGCCAGGTCGACCGGGTAGGTCGATTGGCAGGTCGACACCCAGGTTGACACTATGGTCGACCTGGGGTGACCAGGTCGACACCATGGTCGACCCTATGGTCGACCTGGTCCCTGGGCGGGAATTTTCCCGCCCAGCCCAGTTTGAGCCAGTTTTTCGAATTTTTGAACTTGAAACCGAGCTGTTTGAATTTTAAATTTTATTCTGAAACTTCCGAAGGTCATAACTCCTTCATACGGAGTCCGATTCACGCAAACTCGGACTCTATCTCAAGCATAATTCCGATATGAACGCAATGGCATAACCCGTTTCCCTTAATTATTTCATTTAGAATTAATTACACTTTAATTTGTGAAGCTTAATGTTATAGAATTCACGGGGTGTTACATTCTCCCCCTCTTAAAAGGATTTCATCCCCGAAATCTTCAAGTTAGGAAGAATGTATATCCTACCATCCGTTCTTCCATCTACTCAACCAACAAACATAGGCGTCCACTGTCCTTAAAAGACTTCTAATGCTTCATGATCATATGCATAGTGTGTGTACATGTCCTTATCTAATGCAGAAATCAGGCGGTCTACTGATTCAGTTGACCTCCTTAATGCGAATCATGTAAGTATCATGAATCCATTATGTATGCAAATTTTTCCTACTCATGATTCTACATGAGTGCACAACTTATTGATACAAATGCGACAACCATATGAAAGCATATCAAGTTTCAACCATATACAAATGAGAATACATATATGCATATGCAATATGAAGTGACTGAGCCGATCTAAAACCTAGGGTGTGTGTGTATATGCATCCACGAGCAACCACCAGCAATCACTAGCAACCATTTGCAGCCATCATCCCTAACATGTTTTCAAATACATGTTTACATCCATTTGTTTTCTACCTAAGGAGTTAGGAAAAGGACCGAGGAGATATACCTAAAAAGATAGATAAAGCATAACTTAAGGAAAAAGAGAGATCAAATATGTACCCTCAAAAAGAAAAGGGTAGGCAACGCGTATTCTGTCCTCAATTTCTCAAGTCGCGTCTTCCTCGGCGTCGCTCCACTGAACTTTAACGAGTTTGACTTCGCGGTTGCGTAGCTTTTTCACTTCAGTTCCTAAGATGCGGGTTGGAACTCTCCTCACAGTTGCTTCACGTTCCACGTCGGCTTCTTCTAGAATGCTAGGTTCCACCGCTTTCGCAGACTCATGCAAACACTTCCGGAGGTGAGAAACATGAAAGACGTTGTGAACTCCGGCCAGTTTCTCGGGTAGCTATAATCTATAGGTCATCTTCCCAACCTTCTCGATGATAGGAAACAACCCTTCAAATCTTGGTGCTAACTTTCCTGTGGATCCAAAGCGAATGACGTTCCTTAAAGGAGATACCTTAAGGAAAACCCTGTCCCCAACCTCAAACTCAAGGTCGGTCCTTCTCTTTTCTGCGTAGGATTTTTGTCTATCCTGGGTTGTCTTCATCCTTCTTCGTATTAAGTCCACTTTCTCTGAGGACTCTCTGATCATGTCTGGCCCAAGTATAAGCTTATCTGTAGACTCCCACCAACAAGTTGGTGATTTGCACGGTCTTCCATACAAGGCTTCGAAGGGTGCCATGCCTATGGTAGCTTGGTAGCTGTTGTTGTAGGCAAATTCCACTAAAGGAAGGTGATCCTCCCATGTCCTTCCAAAGTCAAGAACGCAAAGTCATAAAAGATCCTCTAGAACTCTATTCACCTTTCCGTCTGGCCATCGGTTTGGGGGTGATAGGTTGTGCTCAAACATAACTGTGTGCCTACGGCTTCTTGCAGACTCCGCTAAAACTCACTTGTGAAGATTGGGTCTCGGTCACTAACAATGCTGGAGGGTATCCCATGGAGTCGAACTATCTCCCTAAGGTAAAGAGACGCTAGAGATGAGGCAGTCCTTGTACTCTTGACAGGTAAAAAGTGGGCACTTTTTGTAAGCTTATCCACTATTACCCAAATGCTAGTATTGCCCCTTATTGACCTAGGCAGCCCATCAACGAAGTCCATTGAAATACTATCCCATTTCCACTGCGGGACCTCTAGAGGATGAAGCAGTCCTCCAGGCTTCGTCTGTTCTGCCTTGACCAGTTGGCATATCATACACTTAGAAATGAAATCTGCCACGTCCTTCTTCATGCCGTTCCAAAAGAAAACTCTCTTCATGTCCTTGTACATCTTGTCTCCGCCTGGGTGTATTATCATCTTGGAATAATGTGCTTCCTCAAGAACCTTCTTTACCAACTCCCTTGCTTGTGGGATGCATAGTCTTCCATCGCGTCTCAGCCAGCCTTTATCATCGATAGAGTACCTATTGAGGTGACTAGAAGTCTCACCCCTAATTAGCTTATCAACCACTTCAACTAGCTGAGGGTGTTCACGTTGTGCAGTCCCTATTGTATCCAAAAGAGTAGGGCGCACTTCAAGAGATGCTAACAAACCCGGTACGAAATAAGAGGAGGGCCTAAAGTTAAAACTGGCTATATACTCCAAGCTTTGCCTTTCTACAAAGAGTGGGCTAAGGGTCAACTTCTTTCTGCTCAAGGCGTCTGCTACAACATTGCCCTTGCCCGGAGTATAGGAAATCTCAAAGTCATACGAGGCAAGAAACTCCATCCATCTTTGTTGCCTTAAGTTAAGATCTTTCTGCTCATTAGGTCTACGAAATAAGCGGGTGCGTTTGTTAATCCGAAAGGCATGACAAGCCACTCGAAGAAACCGTCCGGGGTTTTGAAAGCCATTTTATCAATGCTGTCTTCAGCTACTCTTAGCTGATGGAACCCAGTTGCCAGATCAAGTTGGGAGAAGATCAATGCACCTACAAGCTGATCAAACAAATCGTCGATTCGGGGAAGAGGGTGCCTATTTTTCTTGGCCAATTTGTTTAACTCCCTATAGTCGACGCAAAGGCGAAGCGAACCGTCTGCTTTGGTTGTGAACACCACTAGTGCACCCCAATCCGAAATGCTCCTTCTAATGAACCCCTTTTCGAGAAGTTCTTTAACCTGCTTACTGAGCTCCTTTCTCTCCTTTAGAGCCACGTGTCAGATAGGTAAAGCTACAGGCTTTGCATTATCCACAAGATATATGCGGAAGTCTATTTCCTGCCTCGGAGGTAAGCCCTTCACCTCCTTAAAGATATCTGGATATTCCCGGACTACTCTAACTGACTGCAAATTCTCATCAGAAGCATCAAGCGACTCTAGATTACTAAGCATAACATCATTTAAGGGATTACAAGAAATTTCTAGAGTGTTACCAAGCCAAGTCGAGAGTCTAACTACTCTTTTCTCACAATCAAGAAAGGCACCATTACTGGATAACCAGTCCATGCCTAAGATCAAACCATATCCCAAGAAGCCCAAAACAAAGGCATTACAACTAAACTCAACGCTGAGAATAGAGATTTTCAAACCCAAACCATTGACAAGTAAGTGGAGCCCCCAATTGGATTTGAAAATGCTAAGGGATCCTCTACCATACTAGTGTCTAGATACAGAGATTCTACTAAGGCAGATGAAATAAAGGAGTGTGATGCACCGGAGTCAAAAAATGTGCGAACTGGATGATCATAAAGATAGACTACAATTTCTACAGAAATATTACTACCTCGTTCCTGTGGAGGTGCCACCAGTGCATGAACTTGACCCCTGAAGTGGATCCAGACTTCTGTCCCTGCCCTCGCTTCTTTGGGCAGTCCTTAGCCAAGTGCCCAGTCTCTCCGCAATGGAAGCACCCACCCATCTTCGCTTTCCTCTTTCGGTAGTCTTTTGATATATGTCCAACAATGCCACAGAAATTGCACTTTCTCCTCTTACGGGGCTTATTGTTCTTCCCTCCTTTCTTGAAGTCTGTTTTCATAGCTTGTAGACCCTCTTTCTTTTCTTCCACCTTAGTCTCTTTCTTGTCGTTGTCTTCCACGTGTAGCAACGCCATGTCCACCAAGCTTTCATAAGTCGCTCCCGTGGATACATGGGATATAGCAAAGCTGTGTAGAGGTTCATTCAAACCTTTGACGAAGCAAAGCGCCTTCTTGTGTTGGGTGTTTACTAAGTCCAACCCAAATCTGGCCAGCTGATTAAACTGATTGACGTACACCCAGATCGTCATGCTCCCATGTTTAAGAGTTAGGAACTTCTCCATTTGCAGGCTTCTTTCAGCTTGGGAGAGGAATTTCATCTCAAATCTTATCTTGAAATCTTCCCATGTTTCCACTGGCCTCTGAGCATTGGTAATCTCCCACCAATAGGAAGCTTCATCTTTAAGTAACCACACTGCTAGCTGTATCTTTTGCCTATCATCAACTCCGAAGATGGCAAACAGATCCTCGGTCTCCTTTAGCCAGTTTCTTGCTCCTACAAAGGACTTTGTCCCATAAAAGTCTTTTCCACCCATAGCCTTGAAGTCACTACATGTTTTTGCGAAGGCATTTCCACGAGGAGGAGGAGGAGGAACCGCGGCCACTGGAGGAGGAATGTCTACTGGGCCCGCGCCATTGGCCCATGCTTCTATGTACCTCCTAAACCAACCGGGTATCGGCACTCCTTCTGGAAGGTTAAGGTCTCCAGACATGCTGAAACAGAAAGGAAAGATTCAAAACGAAGGATAGAGAGAGATAGTGCACATGGCTTTAGGGGATTATGCCTTTTTAAAAATATAACACTTTTTCTTGAAAAATGCTTCTTTAACTTCCTTTTGAAAACAATTTCAAATTTTTTTTTATCTTACCTCGTAAACCTATGCTCTGATACCAAGTGAAACACCCCACCTCTGTTAAGGTCACTCACAAAGAGAATGTCTTAAATCTGGTGGAGGTTTATAAGTAAAAGTCATAGATAAACACAAGACAGATATAAATACACATATTTTAAACAACGGAAAACAAACAGGCTTTTATTTCATCAATACGTGTTCACACAAAATATTTCCATAATTGCCTCAAAATACTTCCAACTTTACAACCTCATTACTGTCTTGTTTATTAAAGAAGCATAAAACATAAATAAAGTAACAAAAATCCCCACAGTGATATCCAAAGCCTAATCCGAGCAAAAGAGATCCAAACCATACATCTACGGTCTTGAAGCTTGCAAAGAGTCTGACTAAGCTGGGTTGTTTCCTCCCTGTGGACCTGGGGGGGAACGAAAGAAAAGAAGACGAAAAGAAAATAGAGTCAGACATAAAGCCTGAGTAAATCTAGTGACTCTTCAGTATGTGAATAAGAAAAGGGCATGATAGATATAAACTGAAAACGGGAAAGTATCACAAGCTAAGGAAGTGTCGTTTAGAATCGAATGTACTATTGCACCCACACTATATCTCTGCACCTACTTGAGCTTATTCTAACTGGCACCCCATGCTGAGGGTGAAGTGATCCCCATTTTCTAAAGATCGGCTCCTACTCGCATAAACATATGTGTCATACGGCCCCCAAGAATTGTAGATACCTATGCTGGTCCCACCATGGGGTGTATCAAGACCCATGGTGGCGGCCCCGACACAATCCTAGAATACATAGGTTATACTACTGGTGCCCCAGTGCCCTGTTTGTCTGCTCCGGAGTGTGTGCACGCCCGCACCCCGTTAGAACCTACACTGTGCACCCACCGCCGTCATTTTTGACCTCTTACAATCAGCCCAGTAATCGTGCCCCACCCAGCCTAGTTTCAGGGTACCATGATACCTAACTTTGGTTACTACTGAAACGGGTCCCTCGTTACTAGGGTTTTCTTGTCAAACATGTTAAGTGGTTAAGTGTCTGTATTTACCTAACCTCACCCATCAATTCTTGTTAACATGTTGAATTTGGTTAAGTGTTTTTAGTTGGCTTAACCCTACCATCTTTCCTTACCTTCTTAAAGCACCGACCACTCACATTAGACAGATACTGCTACAGTTACTGGATGTGCCGGTCAGTTCCGGGGAGGTTTACACCGTAGCTCAGTCTAACCTCGGGTCCTTATTGGGCTCAATGCTTAACCTCCCACATTGGATAGGTATTGTTGTGACTACTGGACAGCCGGGCGGGTCCGGGCAGGTTTACGTCACAACTCAATCCAACCTCGGGTTAAGCATACTGTGCTTTCTAAATTTACATATTTTATCACTTCTCAATTTTATATGTAAATGTCATGTCCTTTATTCTTGGGTATAACAATTCATACCGCTTAAATGTCATTGTCGTTGGCATGTGCCAAACATGGCAACATATATTTTTCATGTTTTACACCCAACGTTATTACCCCTGTTTGTACGTTCGCAACATTATAACAAATGTTGGGCTCGACACAATTGAGCCCAACTTTATAAACGTGAGAAAAGGGGAAATCAAGAACATGTAATATTTTACAATACATAAAGGTGTGTGGCGCATGAACTTGCAATTTAGCGATTCAACTAACATAAATTATGGGTCATGTGAACTTGCATTCAAATCAGAGTATAACTAAGTAGGTGTCATATGAAATGCCATCGACATAAACATAAAGGGATCAATTACTAGTTTTTGCCACAACTTGCAAGTGCTATTATTTTCATACAAATGCCCAATAGGTTTGCATCAATCAATTTATGCCACAATTATCAATACACAAGTCATGACAAAATTATTACAATACACAGAATTCATATCATTATTATACAATAACACAATTCTATTTTCATTTACATCGAATCACGTCACAGTTTTATTCATATTCTGAAAGATCACTATACTTACAATGAATGCAGAATCTTGAATTCTGGATTTTGAGTTTTGAAATTGAGATGCGTTCCTTTGGGTAGATTAACGTTGCGTTGAATAATTTGATTAAGCTTTAGTTCTCTTCTTAATTTGATTCGTCTCTAAGCTCCTCTCTCTTAACGGCTACGCTCAATTCCTTCCTGGCAGCATGACGACTCCAATCTTTTTTTTTTTGTGAATTTTAGTTGAGACTTAGGGTGTATATATAGATTTTTAGATTGTTTTCAGCCGTCAGATGAAGACAGGAGGAATCTGGACCATACAAAGTCCAAAGAGCCAATCAAGAGGTGACATGTCAGCCCCAATGACACACCGAGCCACATAAATTCGAGCCAGAGCCAGACCCAGCCAGCCAGGTTGACCGGGTAGGTCGACTTGCAGGTCGACACTATGGTCGACCTGGGGTGACCAGGTCGACACCATGGTCGACCTGGTCCCTGGGCGGGAATTTTCTCGCCCAGCTCAGTTTGAGCCTGTTTTTCAAATTTTTGAACTTGAAACCGAGCTGTTTGAATTTAAAATTTTATTCTGAAACTTCCGAAGGTCATAACTCCTTCATACGGAGTCCGATTCACGCAAACTCGGACTCTATCTCAAGCAGAATTCCGAGACGAAAGCAATGGCGTAACCCGTTTCCCTTAATTCTTTCATTTAGAATTAATTACACTTTAATTTGTGAAGCTTAATGTTATAGAATTCACGGGGCGTTACAAAAAGAGTCGTCGCGTAATAGTAGAAACATTTGGTCATTCGGTTCGGTTCAGTGTATGGGGTCCTGCATGCCACATCGGTTCGGTTCGGATGTCCTCATATGATTTGGTTCGGTGCTCATAACTCATGCCTAGGTTCGGTGGTTGCTCTCTCCTGGATGTCTCGATCTGATCCGGTGCTTCGCTCCGATCCCAGCTCCAAGCTTGGTCCTCCGATCCGATCCCTACACCCTTGCTTCCGATCCGATCCATACGCCCTTGCTTCCGATCCGATCCCCTGCGCCCTTGCTTCCGATCCGATCCCCTGCCCAACTCCAATCCTAAGCAAGTGTCCTTCCTTCTTGCGAATTCTCCTTTAGTGCGAGGTTCCGATCCGGTTCAGTTTCTCTGCCCAGTTCACCATCCGATCCGAGCCCCTTATCCCGATCCGATCCGAAACCCTGCACATTTTCCTACAACTTTTCTAGCGGCTATTTTACGCCATACGACGGCGTTTTCGACCAATCTAACTATTCTAAACAATCACAAACATACCATATAGTCATAGCAACGTAGGGAATCAACCATAGACATCAAAACAACGACCATAGCATGTAATTTGGATCAAACCTACCCAAAATCCCATATTTTCCCTTAAGCATATTTAGGAAAAACTAATGATATGATTAGCAAAACTTAATCAAATTAAACCAAATTTCTAACAGAGGTCTACAATATTATTTAAGAATTTATAAGTATTTTTCCAGAATTTATTAATGTATAAATTCACTAATCTTCACTAATTACACTTAATTAACCGTAATTAGTGCAAAACTATGCAAATCACTCACCTTTGCCACAAATAAAACCTTTAGAACTGAAACTCTACTGTTTGGGCGCAAATACCAATGTAACACAACAACTCTACTACTGATTTGGTGAAGATCTTTTTTGATTTGATGTTGATTAAGCCAAAACTCGATTAAAAAGTGATTAGAAGTTGATTTGAGTGTTGGAGGCCATTGTTAGGGTTTCAAGAATGAAAGTGGCGGCTGAAAATGAAATCGTTCTCTAACTGATTTCAGCCACCTCATAACCCTAATCCCGAAATTCCCCATTGGGCCTAGCTATTAATCACCCGGTTAAGCCCAATTAAGCTGGTTTTCACTATCTGAAACTTGTTTCAGCTATATCTCCCCAACGGTGAGTCCGTTTGGCTAATGTGACCACTCTACGGAATTGTAAACCATCAAACAAATCTAATGGAAGTGGTTTCAGGTCAAAATTCCTTTCCAGTCAAAAGTTATGGCCAAAACAGTATTAGCTAGGTGCAAAACGGTCATTTAAAAATCGGGAAAAATCATGAACATGGGAAATGACCCCAATAGTCATCTCCCAAAGTTACATGACCATACGACTTCGTATGTGAAAGAAAGAAATATTCTACGATCCTGCGATGCGTAGAATGCGGGTCGTTACATTCTCCCCCCTTAAGAAATTTCGTCGCCGAATTTCCTTAACTCAAAACACACAAAGGATTCCGCATGCCTACCAATCATATATATAACAATCAAACATGCAAAACAAACAAAGCAACCTATCCTGGCATGCGGAAAGACTAAATCAAAACTGAAATCTTACCAGGCGAAGAGTTCTGGACACGTCTTCCTAATGCTCTCCTCTGTCTCCCAAGTACAATCATTCTCATTCTCACCCCACTGAATTTTGACTAACTTCACCGCCTTCCTTCGAAGCTGCTTCGTATTGTTCCCAACAATACGCATAGGCCTGCGGTTCCCATCCGCCTCGGGTTCAACTTCGATATCATCCAACTGATCAGGTGAAATAGTCACATCTGGGTCGTGTACGAACTTTCTTAACTGGGAAACATGAAATACGTCGTGAACTCCTGCCATCTTCTCTGGTAATTCTACTTTATATGCCACATTCCCAATTTGCTCTAGAACTGGGAACGGACCAACAAATCTTGGTGCTAACTTGCCTCTCCTGCCAAATCGTATCACGCTCTTCAACGGAGAAATCTTGACAAACACCAAGTCGCCAACGGAGAACTTCAACTCTCTTCTCCTTTCATCAGCATAACTCTTCTGCCTATCCTGGGCAGCCTTCATCCGTTGTTGAATGATCTTAATCTTATCTGAAGTTTCCCTTACCACATCTGGTTCAAGCAAAAACTTCTCACCGGTCTCTATCCAACATGATGGTGAGTTGCACGGTCTTCCATACAAAGCTTCATATGGAGCCATACCGATACTGGATTGGTAGCTGTTATTATATGCAAACTCTACTAGATGCAAATGGTCATCCTATGATCCACTAAAATCCAATATACGATTCACCCTCTCTGTTTCACCATCGGTTTGAGGATGATACGCGGTACTGAGATGTAGTTCTGATCCTAACGCCTCTTGTAAGCTCTTCCAAAACCCACTAGTGAACAATGGGTCTCGATCACTCACAATGCTTTTAGGTACTCCATGAAATCTCACTACCCACTTTATATATAGTTCCGCTAACTTAGTTGCCATCCTGTTCGACTTGATGGGTATAAATCTTGCACTTTTGGTCAATCGGTCCACAGTCACCCAAATGCTATCATGGCCCGATCTAGTCCTTGGTAACCCATCAATGAAATCCATTGACACTTGTTCTCATTTCCATTCTGGAATTTCTAGTGGTTGTAACAAACCACTAGGCTTCTTTTGCTCAGCTTTAACTAGCTGGCAATTCATGCATTTGGATATAAATTTCCCAATGTCTCTTTTCATCCCTTCCCAATAGTAGGTCTGCTTCATGTCTCGATACATTTTGTTACCACCTGGATGTATAGTCAATTTTGAGTGATGACATTCTCTAAGCACTTCATCTCTCAATCCATCGACATTGGGTACAACTAGTCTTCCATTCTTTCTAAGCCATTCATCTCGATCAAGCCCATACTTGTTCATCTCTCCGTCGACTCCCATCTCCAACTTTGAGATGATTTCCAATAGGTTAGGATCGCCCCTCTGACTGGAACCAATCCGCTCAATCAAAGTGGGTCTGATCGTCAAACTTGCTAATATTTCTGGATCCAATTCGCACCTTGGTCTGAAATTGAAACACCCCACCTCCGTTAGGGTCACTCTCAAAGGGAATGCCCTAATTTTGGTGGAGGTTTATAAGTACAAGTCATAGATATACAAGACAGATATAAGAACACATATTTTTAAACAGCGGAAGAACAACAACAAACTTTTATTTCATAAAGTCAAATACGTGTTACAACAACATCCTTTCCAAAAACATAACATAACCCTTTCATAATCTGTCTTGAGTACATTATTTAAAGAAGCATAAGTAAGACATAGATAAACTGCAAAAGCCCCATAGTGGATTGTCCAAAGCCATAGTTCAAAACAGGAAAGTCCAAGAAATACATTTTCTCTTCTTCAAGCTGGATGTTGAGGTAGGTCAAGCTGCTGTGTTCCCTCCCTGAGGACCTGGGGGGGGGGGAAACGGAAGAAAGAAGACGAAAGAAAAGTAGAGTCAGACATAAAGCCTGAGTAAGTCTAGTACTATTTTGTCTATGGATAAAGAACTGGGTATGATAAGTATAAACAGGAAGTAGGCATGCATTATAAACTTGGTTAAGTTGTCTAGGGTCGAATATACTATCGTACCCCATGATGATCTCTGAACCCATATAAACTAGTTTTCCAATTGGCACCCCATAACCAGGGTGATGTGATCCATTCTATGATGATCGGCTCCTACTCGCATAGTTACATGTGTCTTACGGCCCCCGATGTCTGTAGTTACCTATGCTGGTCCCACCATGGGGTGTATCAAGTCCCATAGTGGCAACCCGACACAACCTTAGAGTGCACAGGTATGCTACTGGTGTCCAGTGCCTTATTTTTCTGTGCCGGAGTGTGTGCACGCCCGCACTCCGTTAGAACCTACACTGCTACACCACCGCCGTCGATTTGACCTCTTACAATCAGCCCAGTAATCGTGCCCCACCCTGCCTAGTTTCAGGGTATCCTGATACACCTTCTAGGGTTACTGCTGAAAAGGGTCCCCCGTTACTAGGTTTTCTATCTCTAGCCAACATGCTAAGTTGGTTAAGTGTTTTCTAACCTAACCCCCACCAGTTCGTTTAGTTTAGCATGTTACATTTTGATTAAGTCTTAGTCCACTTAATCCTAACAATCCTGACTCAGCCTTAATTGTCTTATTAAGGCCCTGACCTCTCACATTAGACAGGTATTGCCGTGGCTGCCTGTTGCCGGTTGGTTCCGGGCAGTCTTACGCCACAACTCAGTCTAACCTCGGGTCCTTATTGGGCTCCATGTTTAACCTCCCACATTGGATAGGTATTGTTGTGACTACTGGACAGCCGGGCGGTTCCGGGCAGGTTTACATCACAACTCAATCCAACCTCGGGTTAAACACATCGTATGTTCTACATTTACATATTTTGTCATTCTTCTTTATTTCTTATATGTAAATATTTGCGGCCCATTAAGTTAATGGTGTAAAGGTTACACCAATCATGGGCCCAACCCATACTTGAATTTGGGCCCTTTTTACTTTAGTTTTCATTCATTAAATTAATTTAGCCCAACGTTATTTACCCCCGTTTTTACACGTCCGTTTATGTATATTGGGCTTAGCCTTTTAAAGCCCAATTTAGCCATGCGAAAGGGGAGGCTTATGGCGTAATTACATACACAAAGAGGGGGAAGGTGAGCGCATGAACTTGCATATGACGTTGGAAATACATACTAGAAACTGGTGTACTTGCATAGTGGTAACATAGGTGACATGAATCAAAGCATGTGAACTTGCATAGGTTTAACTGCAACATGAACCTATATTCTTATTTATGCATAATGTCAAACATAAGCATGGCATAAATATTTCTAGCATAAGCATGGCATGATGTCAAACATAAGCATGGCATAATATCAAACATAAGCATGGCATAGGTATAGTTAAATTTGTTCCTGGCATAAATATAAACAAGTCATGTTCATAAGGTTTCTACATGTTTACAAAGAGGATACTTTATTACTAACACAAAAGCATAGTTCAACTTAATCATGATTTAAGTCTAATCACATAACGATGGTATAAACATGCTTATGCATAACTATTCCTAAACATGGTGTTTGCTTTAAACTTGCAAAAAGGGATTTTTGAGTCTAACCTAGCCATGTCTCACATATGTCATCATATAATTCTTTTAAACAAGATTGACTTATTCATGGATTTCAATTATGCCAAATACCATTCATAGCCTAGCCATATTCACAAGTTTTGCAAAAGCATGATTTAATACATGGATTATGGTGTCAAAATTCCAACATAGTTTCATATGAACTATAACAACCAAACTTGCAAATTGATTTATGCACAAAAATATACATCATGATGGCATAATAACAAAGCCTCAAACTTGCATTAATTTCAATCAACTACATACATGTAGCTTCAATCATAGGCCACATAATTTGCGAGTATTCCAAACGTATATTTGCATAGAACTACCGCATGTAGTTCTTTATAATATCCAAACGTATATAAGAACGCACAAATATGAATTTCATTGCCACAATTCAAGCATACATATCTACACAATCATTTGTTCATACCAAAGTAATACTCTACTTACAATGGTTGCGGCAAATTCTCTAATTAAGAGATATGATTCCTTTGTTGAATTGATTAGCTTTAGGTTGCTTGAATTGCTTTAGGCTTTAGAACTTTCTCCCTAATCCTCTCTCTAGTTGGCGGCTACTCTTAGTCGTTCCTCAGCAACATGGCGGCTATGTTCTTAATTTGAATGAATAGATTAGGGTTTAGTCTAGGGTTGTTTATATAGAGGTTAGGAATTGATTAGGACCATTGATGTTGCTAGGTTAGATCGTAGCCATTCATTAGATAGAGAGACCAATTAGAACTTGCCACCTAGCCCTAGTGACAAAGCAGACCACAGAAATTCGACCAAACACAGACCTGGCCAGCCAGGTTGACTGGGCTCGACCAGGTCGATACCCCTGTCGACAGGGTTGTCGACAGCCCTGTCGACATGGGTAGCCCAGGTCGACAGCCCAGTCGACCTGGGTGGCCCGGGCGGGTGTTCTTTCACCCTGGCCCATTGGGCCCCACTTCGGAATATTTAATAATTTAATTCTGTTTGAATTTTAAATTTAATTCTCAAACTTCCGAAGGCCATATCTTCTTCATACGGACTCCGTTTTTCGAAAACTCGGACTCTATTTCGCGTATTTTTCCGAGACGAACGCAATGGCGTATCCCGTTTCCCTTAGTTCTTTGATTTCAGATTAATTATACTTTAATTTGTTAATTTCACAGTTATAGAATTTTCGGGGTGTTACATTCTCCCCCACTTAAAAGGATTTCGTCCCCGAAATCTTCAAGTTAGGAGGAATGTATATCCTAACATCCAATCATCCATCTACTCATCCATCAAACACGAGTATCCATTGTCCTTAAAAGACTTCTAATGCTTCATGATCATATGCGAAGTGTGTGTGTTCATGAACTTATCTAATGCAAAATCAGGCGGTCTACTGATTCAGTCGACCTCCTTAATGCGAATTATGTAAGTGCCATGCATCCATTATGTATGCAAATTTTCCTATTCTTGATTCTACATGAGTGCACAATCATTCAATACAAATGCAACATCCACATGCCAACACATTACAATTCAACCATATACGAATACAAACATATATGCATATGCAAAATGAAGTGACTGAGCCGATCTAAAACCTAGATTGTGTGTGTATATGCAACCACGAGCAACCACTAGCAATCACTTGCAACCACTTGCAACCATCATCCATAACATGTTTCAATTACATGTTTCCATCCAAAAGGTTTCTACCTAAAAGATACGGTCGAGGAAATATACCCTAAAAAGATAGATAAAAGCGCAACTTAAGGAAAAAAGAAAGATCAAGGACGTACCCTCGAATAGAAAAGGGTATGCAGTGCGTATTCTAGCTTCAGTTTCCCAAGTCGCGTCTCCCTCGGTGTCGCTCCACTGGACTTTGACGAGTTTGACTTCGCGGTTGCGTAGCTTCTTCACTTCCGTTCCTAGGATGCGGGTTGGAACCTTTCTTATGGTTGCTTCGCGTTCCACTTCGGCCTCTTCGAGTATATTTGGCTCTACCACTTCAGCTGACTCATGTAGACATTTTCGGAGATGTGAAACGTGAAAAACGTTGTGGACTCCAGCCAACTTCTCGGGTAGCTCTAATCTATAGGCCATTTTCCCAATCTTCTCGATGATAGGGAATGGTCCTACGAACCTTGGTGCTAGCTTTCCTGTGGTTCCGAAACGAACAACGTTTCTTAGCGGTGATACCTTGAGAAAAACTCTGTCTCCAACTTCAAATTCAAGGTCGGTTCTCCTCTTGTCGGCATAGGACTTTTGTCTGTCTTGGGCCGTCTTCATCCTTCTTCGTATTAAGTCTACTTTCTCTGAAGTCTCTCGGATCATGTCTGGTCCAAGTATGATCTTATCAGTAGACTCCCACCAACAAGTGGGCGATCGGCACGGTCTTCCATATAGAGCTTCGAAGGGCGCCATTCCGATGGTTGCTTGATAGCTGTTGTTGTAGGCAAATTCCACCAAAGGAAGGTGGTCTTCCCATGTCCCTCCGAAGTCAAGGACGCATAACCTTAAAAGGTCTTCCAAAACTCTGTTTACTCTCTCTGTTTGGCCATCGGTTTGGGGATGATAGGCTGTGCTCAAGCATAACTGCGTTCCTACTGCTTCTTGCAGACTCCGCCAAAACTCGCTGGTGAAGATGGGGTCTCGGTCACTAACGATGCTAGATGGTATTCCGTGGAGTCGAACGATTTCCTTGAGGTAAAGTGATGCTAGGGATGAGGCAGTTCTTTTACTTTTGACAGGTAAAAAGTGGGCGCTTTTAGTAAGCCTATCCACTATTACCCAAATGCTAGTGTTGCCTCTCCTAGACCTAGGCAGCCCATCGATGAAGTCCATTGAGATGCTATCCCACTTCCACTGCGGGACCTCCAGAGGATGTAGTAGTCCGCCAGGCTTTTTCTGTTCCGCCTTAACCTGTTGGCACACCATACACTTAGAAACAAACTCTGCCACGTCCTTTTTCATGCCGTTCCAAAAGAAAGTCCTTTTTATATCTTTGTACATTTTATCTCCGCCTGGGTGTATCGTCATCTTGGAGTGATGTGCTTCTTCGAGAACCTTCTTTATTAAATCGTTTATCTGTGGGACGCATAGTCTTCCGTCTCGCCTTAGAAAACCTTTATCGTCAATGGAGTATCGGTTGAGGTGACTTGAAATCTCACCCCTAATTAGCCTATCAATTATTTCCACAAGCTGAGGGTCTTCGCGTTGTGCTGCCCCTACTGAATCCACTAAAGTTGGGCGCACTTCGAGAGATGCTAGCAAGCCCGGTACGAAATCGGAGGAAGGCCTAAAGTCGAAGCTGGCTATAAATTCTAGGCTTTGTCTTTCAACAAACAACGGGCTTAGGGTCAATTTCTTTCGGCTCAACGCGTCTGCCACTACGTTGCCTTTGCCCGGAGTGTAGGAGATTTCGAAATCGTACGAGGCAAGAAACTCCATCCACCTTTGTTGCCTCAAGTTAAGATCTTTCTGCGAGAAAAGATATTTCAACGATTTATGGTCAGTGTAAAGTTCGAACTTCTCACCTAGGAGGTAGTGTCGCCAAGACTTGAGTGCAAAGACGATGGCGGCTAACTCAAGATCGTGGGTTGGGTAGTTCTTTTCGTGCACCTTCAACTGCCTCCCGCCATAAGCTACCACCCTTCCTTCTTGCATTAAGACGGCGCCTAGCCCTGTCCCACATGCATCCGTATAAACAGTGAACATCTTGCTCCCATCTGGCCGTGTCAAAACTGGGGCTGTTGTGAGAGCCCTTTTCAGTCGTTGGAAAGCAAACTCGCAATCCAAGTCCCAATTAAACACTAGATTCTTCTTAGTCAATTTCGTGAGCGGAGCGGAGATTTTCGCAAAATCCCTTATAAACTTTCGATAGAAACCTGCTAGTCCTAGGAAGCTTCGGACCTCAGTTGCATTCCTTGGTGTCTTCCAATCCTGTACCGCCACTACCTTAGCAGGGTCCACAGCTAACCCTTGTTTGGATACTATGTGCCCAAGGAACCTCACCTCTTCTCTCCAAAAGTGGCATTTGGAGAACTTGGCTTTTAGTTGATGGACTCGCAAAGTTTCCATGATTGCCCTTAAGTGCTGAGCATGTTCCTCTTCACTCTTTGAGAAGATAAGGATATCATCTACGAAGACCACTACGAACTTGTTGAGGAAATCTCTAAATACCCTACTCATCAGGTCCACGAAGTAAGCAGGTGCATTTGTCAAGCCGAAAGGCATGACAAGCCATTCAAAGAAACCGTCTGGGGTTCTGAAAGCCGTTTTATCGATGCTATCTTCAGCCACCCTTAGCTGATGAAAACCGGTTGCTAAATCGAGTTGGGAGAAAACAGACGCTCCTACAAGCTGGTCAAATAGATCGTCAATTCTAGGGAGAGGGTTCCTATTCTTTTTCGTTAGCTTGTTGAGCTCCCTATAGTCAACACATAGACGGAGTGAACCATCCGCCTTTGTAGCGAACACCACTGGAGCGCCCCATTCTGAAATGCTCCTCCTAATGAACCCCTTCTCTAGAAGCTCTTTAATCTGTTTACTGAGCTCTTTTCTTTCTCGTGGAGCCATATGTCTAACGGGCAACGCAACTGGCTTTGCATTATCTACAAGATATATGCGGAAGTCTATTTCCCGCTTCGGAGGCAAGCCCTTCACCTCTTCGAAGACATCCGGATATTCCCGGACCACTCTAACTGATTTCAAATTTTCAACAGAGGCATCTAGCGATTCAAGATAACTAAGCATAACCGCATACGAGGGATTACAAGAAATTTCCAAAGTATTACCGAGCTGGGTTAGGAGCCTAACAACCCTTTTCTCACAATCAAGGATGGCCCCATTACTGGATAGCCAATCCATACCCAAAATCAAACCATACCCCGAAAAGCCCAAAACAAAGGCACTACATTGAAATTCAACACTTAGGATAGAAATTTTCAAATCCAAACAGATCATAGACAAATGAGCTGGGCCCCCAATTGGGTTTGAAACAATTAAGGGGTCCTCTACCATACTAGTTTTTAGGTGCAGAGATTCTACTAAAGCAGACGAGATAAAGGAATGTGATGCGCCAGAATCAAATAAAGTGCGAACGGGGTGATCATAAAGATAAACTACACTTTCTACAGAAGTATTTGTACCTCGCTGTTGCAATGGTGGCGCTTCTAGCACATGAACCTGTGCCCCTGGGGTGGTTCCAGCCCCCTGCCCCTGCCCTCGTTTCCTTGGGCAGTCCTTAGCCCTGTGGCCTGTCTGACCGCAAGAAAAGCACCCACCATTCTCCTTGGCCTTCTTTTTCCGGCAGTCCTTTACTAAATGTCCCACTTTGCCACAGAAATTACACTTCCTCTTCTCCTTGTTGCCTTTATCCTCTTCATTCAGCAATGCCATTTGCACCAATCTTTCATACGTGGCCCCCATGGGTATATGGGTCATGGCCAAACTGTGTAATGGCTCATTTAACCCTTTGACGAAACGGAGAGCCTTCTTGTGCGGGGTGTTGACTAGGTCAAGCCCAAACCTAGCCAGCTCATCAAACTGATTCACATACTCTCTAACAGTCTTGTCTCCTTGCTTAAGAAATAAGAATTTCTCCAACTGCAAACTTCTTTCCGCATCTGAGAGAAACTTAGTCTCAAACCTTGCCCTAAAGTCCTCCCATGTCTCCACTGGTCTTTCAGCATTAGTGACTTCCCACCAGTAGGAAGCCTCGCCCTTCAATAGCCACACCGCCAATTGTACTCTTTGTCTATCTTCTACCTCAAAGATGATGAACAGGTCTTCAGTTTCTTTCAGCCAATTCCTAGCTGCTACGTAGGACTCAGTTCCATGGAAATCCCTTCCTCCCATAGCTTTAAAATCTTTACATATCTTAGCGAACGTGTTTCCCCGAGGAGGTGGAGGAAAAGGTGCTGCTGCAGCTGGATGATTTCCTTCAGCTGGAGGAGGAGGAATGGTAGGACCTGGCTGAGTGGCTCTTGCTTCTAAGAACCGTCTAAACCAACCAGGTATTGGCACCCCTTCCGGCAAGTTAAGTTCTTGGGACATGCTGAAACAAAAAGGATAGATTCAAAACGAAGGATAAGAGATAGTACCTATGGCTTTGGGGAGTGGACTTTGCCCTTTTTTTTAAAAAATAAAATAATATTTTTCTTTTAAAAATGCTTCTTTAAATTTCCTTTTTGAAAATAATTTTTCAAAACTATTTATCTTATCTGGTAAACCTGTGCTCTGATACCAAGTGAAACACCCCACCTCCGTTAGGGTCACTCTCAAAGGGAATGCCCTAATTTTGGTGGAGGTTTATAAGTACAAGTCATAGATATACAAGACAGATATAAGAACACATATTTTTAAACAGCGGAAGAACAACAACAAACTTTTATTTCATAAAGTCAAATACGTGTTACAACAACATCCTTTCAAAAAACATAACATAACCCTTTCATAATCTGTCTTGAGTACATTATTTAAAGAAGCATAAGTAAGACATAGATAAACTGCAAAAGCCATATAGTGGATTGTCCAAAGCCATAGTTCAAAACAGGAAAGTCCAAGCAATACATTTTCTCTTCTTCAAGCTGGATGTTGAGGTAGGTCAAGCTGCTGTGTTCCCTCCCTGAGGACCTGGGGGGAGGGGGGGACGGAAGAAAGAAGACGAAAGAAAAGTAGAGTCAGACATAAAGCCTGAGTAAGTCTAGTACTATTTTGTCTATGAATAAAGAACTGGGTATGATAAGTATAAACAGGAAGTGGGCATGCATTATAAACTTGGTTAAGTTGTCTAGGGTCGAATATACTATCGTACCCCATGATGATCTCTGAACCCATATAAACTAGTTTTCCAATTGGCACCCCATAACCAGGGTGATGTGATCCATTCTATGATGATCGGCTCCTACTCGCATAGTTACATGTGTCTTACGGCCCCCGATGTCTGTAGTTACCTATGCTGGTCCCACCATGGGGTGTATCAAGTCCCATAGTGGCAACCCGACACAACCTTAGAGTGCACAGGTATGCTACTGGTGTCCAGTGCCTTATTTTTCTGTGCCGGAGTGTGTGCACGCCCGCACTCCGTTAGAACCTACACTGCTACACCACCGCCGTCGATTTGACCTCTTACAATCAGCCCAGTAATCGTGCCCCACCCTGCCTAGTTTCAGGGTATCCTGATACACCTTCTAGGGTTACTGCTGAAAAGGGTCCCCCGTTACTAGGTTTTCTATCTCTAGCCAACATGCTAAGTTGGTTAAGTGTTTTCTAACCTAACCCCCACCAGTTCGTTTAGTTTAGCATGTTACATTTTGATTAAGTCTTAGTCCACTTAATCCTAACAATACTGACTCAGCCTTAATTGTCTTATTAAGGCCCTGACCTCTCACATTAGACAGGTATTGTTGTGGCTGCCTGTTGCCGGTTGGTTCCGGGCAGTCTTACGCCACAACTCAGTCTAACCTCGGGTCCTTATTGGGTTCCATGTTTAACCTCCCACATTGGATAGGTATTGTTGTGACTACTGGACAGCCGGGCGGTTCCGGGCAGGTTTACATCACAACTCAATCCAACCTCGGGTTAAACACATCGTATGTTCTACATTTACATATTTTGTCATTCTTCTTTATTTCTTATATGTAAATATTTGCGGCCCATTAAGTTAATGGTGTAAAGGTTACACCAATCATGGGCCCAACCCATACTTGAATTTGGGCCCTTTTTACTTTAGTTTTCATTCATTAAATTAATTTAGCCCAACGTTATTTACCCCCGTTTTTACACGTCCGTTTATGTATATTGGGCTTAGCCTTTTAAAGCCCAATTTAGCCATGCGAAAGGGGAGGCTTATGGCGTAATTACATACACAAAGAGGGGGAAGGTGAGCGCATGAACTTGCATATGACGTTGGAAATACATACTAGAAACTGGTGTACTTGCATAGTGGTAACATAGGTGACATGAATCAAAGCATGTGAACTTGCATAGGTTTAACTGCAACATGAACCTATATTCTTATTTATGCATAATGTCAAACATAAGCATGGCATAAATATTTCTAGCATAAGCATGGCATGATGTCAAACATAAGCATGGCATAATATCAAACATAAGCATGGCATAGGTATAGTTAAATTTGTTCCTGGCATAAATATAAACAAGTCATGTTCATAAGGTTTCTACATGTTTACAAAGAGGATACTTTATTACTAACACAAAAGCATAGTTCAACTTAATCATGATTTAAGTCTAATCACATAACGATGGTATAAACATGCTTATGCATAACTATTCCTAAACATGGTGTTTGCTTTAAACTTGCAAAAAGGGATTTTTGAGTCTAACCTAGCCATGTCTCACATATGTCATCATATAATTCTTTTAAACAAGATTGACTTATTCATGGATTTCAATTATGCCAAATACCATTCATAGCCTAGCCATATTCACAAGTTTTGCAAAAGCATGATTTAATACATGGATTATGGTGTCAAAATTCCAACATAGTTTCATATGAACTATAACAACCAAACTTGCAAATTGATTTATGCACAAAAATATACATCATGATGGCATAATAACAAAGCCTCAAACTTGCATTAATTTCAATCAACTACATACATGTAGCTTCAATCATAGGCCACATAATTTGCGAGTATTCCAAACGTATATTTGCATAGAACTACCGCATGTAGTTCTTTATAATATCCAAACGTATATAAGAACGCACAAATATGAATTTCATTGCCACAATTTAAGCATACATATCTACACAATCATTTGTTCATACCAAAGTAATACTCTACTTACAATGGTTGCGGCAAATTCTCTAATTAAGAGATATGATTCCTTTGTTGAATTGATTAGCTTTAGGTTGCTTGAATTGCTTTAGGCTTTAGAACTTTCTCCCTAATCCTCTCTCTAGTTGGCGGCTACTCTTAGTCGTTCCTCAGCAACATGGCGGCTATGTTCTTAATTTGAATGAATAGATTAGGGTTTAGTCTAGGGTTGTTTATATAGAGGTTAGGAATTGATTAGGACCATTGATGTTGCTAGGTTAGATCGTAGCCATTCATTAGATAGAGAGACCAATTAGAACTTGCCACCTAGCCCTAGTGACAAAGCAGACCACAGAAATTCGACCAAACACAGACCTGGCCAGCCAGGTTGACTGGGCTTGACCAGGTCGATACCCCTGTCGACAGGGCTGTCGACAGCCCTGTCGACATGGGTAGCCCAGGTCGACAGCCCAGTCGACCTGGGTGGCCCGGGCGGGTGTTCTTTCACCCTGGCCCATTGGGCCCCACTTCGGAATATTTAATAATTTAATTCTGTTTGAATTTTAAATTTAATTCTCAAACTTCCGAAGGCCATATCTTCTTCATACGGACTCCGTTTTTCGAAAACTCGGACTCTATTTCGCGTATTTTTCCGAGTCGAACGCAATGGCGTATCCCGTTTCCCTTAGTTCTTTGATTTCAGATTAATTATACTTTAATTTGTTAATTTCACAGTTATAGAATTTTCGGGGTGTTACAGAAATCATACCCAGCGATGTACTCCAGTCGCTTCCATTATATAAACATAGCCCCTAGACTGACATGTCTTTTACTCAATGCATCAGCCACCGCATTGCCCTTTCCTGGTGTATATGCGATGTCGAAATCATAGGAAGCTAAGAATTCTAACCATCTTTGTTGTCAGAGATTTAGATCCTTCTGAGAGAAAAGATACTTTAACGATTTATGATCGGTAAACAACTCGAATCTTTCTCCCAAGAGATAATGTCTCCACATCTTCAATGCGAATACGATCGCTGCTAATTCCAAATCATGGGTAGGGTATCTTCTCTCGTGCGGTTTCAATTGCCGACTTGCATAAGCTACAACCCTACCTCCCTGCATCAATACAGCACCTAGTCCGGTACCACATGCATCCGTATATATCGTCATCTCTTCATTCCCTTTAGGAATGACTAATACTGGCGCACGCGTTAACTTTTCTTTTAGATTCTTGAATGCATTCTCGCACTTTTCGTCCCAGACAAAAGCTTGATTCTTCTTGGTCAACTGAGTTAACGGTGCCGCTATCTTGGAGAAGTCTTGGATAAACTTACGATAATATCCAGCTAATCCCAAGAAACTTCTTATGTCCGTTGCATTCTTGGGCGTAGGCCAATCTTGTATCGTAGCCACCTTCGCAGGATCCACGACAATACCATTCCCTGAAACAACATGGCCCAAGAATCTCACTTCCCTCCTCCAGAAGTGACATTTAGAAAACTATGCCTTCAATTGGTGTTTTCTCAACACCTCCATCACTATTCTTGAATGTTCCTTGTGTTCTTCCTCTGTCCTCGAATAGACCAAAATATCATCCACGAACACAAGGACAAACTTATTCAACTGATCCCTGAATACTCTATTCATAAGATCCACAAAATATGTTGGAGCATTGGTCAGTCCGAATGGCATGACCAACCACTCATAAAATCCAGACGGCGTCCGAAATGCCATTTTAGCTATACTCTCAGCTTCCACTCTAAGCTAATGAAAACCTGTCACGAGATCCAACTGAGAGAATACTCTCGTGCCACTCAGTTGATCAAAAAAATCATCTATCCGCGGTAGAGGATACTTCTTCTTCCTCGTCACTTTATTCAACTCGCGGTACTCTACACGCAAACGAAGGGAACCATCCGCCTTGGTAGCAAACACAACTGGTGCTCCCCATTCAGAAACACTCCTTCTGATAAACCCCTTCTTCAAAAGATCGCTGACTTGCACCCCGAGCTCTTGCTGCTCCCTTGGTGCCATACGACGAAGTGGCATCACTATAGGTCTGGCATCTTTCACTAAATCAATACGGAACTCAATCTCTCGGTGTGGTGGAAGCCCGGTCACTTCCTCGAAAACGTCCGGATACTGGCCAACCATGGGCAAACCTGACAACACACTATGCGGGATGTCGAGGGAATTTAGAAAACTAACCATTACCCCATCACCCGGTAGACCCCCAAACGCTACCCTCCGCCCATCAACCGCTCTAGTTGTCACCAAAAAGCCCTCACAGTCTACCACCACCCCGTATCTTTGGAGCCAATCGACTCCCAAAATAATGCCAAACCCAGTAAAGCCCAAAACAAAGCAATCACAAACAAACATGCATCCATGACTCGATAAGACCACATTACGACAAATCATACTAAGGTTAGTTGAACCACCAATCGGGTTCGTCGCTACTAAAGTTCTATCGACAACCGTGGGCTCCAATCCCAACCTATCTACCAGGTCACTAGATATGAAAGAACTGGAAGCCCCGGTATCAAACAAAACTCTAACAGGAACATCATAAACAGAAAGCATACCGTGAATGACGATATTCTTTCCCTTCACCGCCGCAGTTGGGGCATTCGACGAAGAAGGAATAGCATTAAGGGCATATGCTTTCACCATCTTCTTTTCTTTACGGGGTTGCGGACACTTGTCCTTGTGATGTCCCACTTGGCCACAGTTGAAGCACTTCCTATCCGCTGGCTTGGCCCGACAATTACTAACATAATGGCCCTTCTTACCACAGCTGAAGCACTCAACCTCTTTCTTATTCTTTTTCTGTCCATCCTTATTCTGGTTCTGCTTCCTCGTATTCTGAGAACCACTCTTGCCTCCACCACTTGCTTGTGGTTTTGGGTCCTCTGCAGATGTAACCTCAGTCTTCGACTTAGGGTAAAGACTTTCTGACCTCAATGCTTTCCCCACAATCGATTCAAACATCTCATCGGTGTGGTTAATGAGCCTTTCCCCCAAGTACTGATCCAGACCAGTTATGAACTTCTCGTTCTTCTTCTCGGCAGTATCAATAAGAGATAACCCATACTTCGACAAAGTGTCGAATTCAGCAATATACTCCGAGACAGCTCTGCCATTCTGCTTGAGCTCCAATTTTTTTTAAACAACACTGATTTCTGAGCAGCTAGAATGAGCTTCTCACTAATGCGAGCCTTAAACTGCTCCTAAGTAATCTGATCCTCGGGAGTAGCTGCCTTTATAGCATTCCACCAATTCATTGCCCGCCCTTGCAGCTGACGGGATGCTAGCCTTCTCTTCATCGCATTCTCGATACCCAAATCTTCGAAGATACGCTCACAGCTATCCAACCAATCCTGAACATCCGTGGCCGACTCCGTTCCGTGGAACGGCTTCCCACCAAGACTAGTATAATCCTTGTTCAGCTTGGCGAAATCGGCCCTAGGCGCCTGCACTATTGGACCACCACCATTAACAGCATTGGGAGCTGCCCTCTGCACATCCCTAAGCATCTCTCTCATGAGGTCAGTAAAAATCATCCTCGTGTCAGCAGCATTCCCATTATTGGCTCCCCTACCGGCACCTCTTGCGTATCGTCTCATCGTTCAATCTGTAACGAGAAAACGATTAACCATCTCCATGGTGGTGCTAGTGCAGTGCGACTTCATCCTTAGCTATACTAATAATATATATATAGCTTTGAAAACCAAATAATTACAAATACGCGCTCTCATATACGTATACTATCTCTCCCTGATGACTTCCCTAGGTTAACTACGCAACCTAGAGCTCTGATACCAAATGTGACGGCCCGCCCCGATCCGATCCCTATGCCCTTGCTTCCGATCCGATCCCCTGCGCCATTGCTTCTGATCTGATCCCCTGCCCAACTCCAATCCTATGCAAGTGGCCTTCCTTCTTGCCAATTCTCCTTTAGTGCGAGGTTCCGATCCGGTTCGGTTTCTCTGCCCAGTTCACCATCCGATCCGACCCCTTATCCCGATCCGATCCGAAACCCTGCACATTTTCCTACAACTTTTCCAGCAGCTGTTTTACGCCATACGACGACGTTTTCGACCAATCTAACTATTCTAAACAATTACAAATATACCATACAGTCATAGAAACATAGGGAATCAACCATAGACATCAAAACAACAACCATAGCATGTAATTTGGATCAAACCTACCCAAAATCCCATATTTTCCCTTAAGCATGTTTAGGCAAAACTAATGATATGATTAGCAAAACTTAATCAAATTAAACCAAATTTCTAACAGAGGTCTATAACATTATTTAAGAATTTATAAGTATTTTTCCAGAATTTATTAATGTATAAATTCACTAATCTTCACTAATTACCCTTAATTAACTGTAATTAGTGCAAAACTATGCAAATCACTCACCTTGGCCACAAATAAAACCTTTAGAACTGAAACTCTACTATTTGGGCATGAAAACCAATGTAACACAGCAACTCTACTACTGATTTGGTGAAGATCTTCTTTGATTTGATGTTGATTAAGCCAAAACTCGATTAGAAAGTGATTAGAAGTTGATTTGAGTGTTGGAGGCCATTGTTAGGGTTTCAAGAATGAAAGTGGCGGCTGAAAAATGAAAATAAGATCGTTCTCTAACTGATTTCAGCCTCCTCATAACCCTAATCCCGAAATTCCCCATTGGGCCTAGCTGTTAATCACCCGGTTAAGCCCAATTAAGTTGTTTTCCACTATCTGAAACTTGTTTCAGCCACATCTCCCAAACGGTGAGTCCGTTTGGCTAATGTGACCACTCTACGGAATTGTAAACCATCAAACAAATCTAATGGAAGTGGTTTCAGGTCAAAATTCCTTTCCAGTCAAAAGTTATGGCCAAAATAGTATTAGCTAGGGGCAAAACGGTCATTTAAAAATTGGGAAAAATCATGAACATGGGAAATGACCACAATAGTCGTCTCCCAAAGTTACATGACCATACGACTTCGTATGTGAAAGGAATAAATATTCTACGATCCTGCGATGCGTAGAATGCGGGTCGTTACACAGAATATGCTTTGCGACATATTTTTAAATGCTGTGACCAAACATGCCCCCACTTTAATTATTCATTCCATCCCATATGTGGCCGTCTGTAATGCGCTACAGTTGAAAACGTATGGCTAAACTTTGCAGTATGTAATATGATTTTCCATGTGTCTCCAACCTAATAAATGTGCTGCATTTTATAGGGTATAAAATACAAGAAGTTATAAGGCGCTGATTTAATAGGCATGCATCGATTAAATCCGCGCGTATCTATTGGGAGAATTTACAAATTTTCCCCTGAGTCTTACGGGTCGTAATATTACGACCCGTAAGCTTGTTGGAGATGCTCTTAGAGAGGCTTGGAATGAGTCCAGAGTTTACTTTATTCCAGTTGATTTACCATCTTAAAAACTAAAATACTGCAAGAATATATTTATATCTGAAACGTTTAATAATTCCATTTTGTAATAATCATACTAGAACTTGTAAATGCTTTATCCTTTTTAATGAAAAATATTAATCATGTTGTTCTTTTATTCTTACCATTATTTTATTGTGTTATTATAGATTGTTAATTAAAATGAGATTATCAATAAAATTATTCACTAATTAAGACTTCAAAATTGACTCGATATTGTTTTCTTAGAGACTTACACAAGCTTCATATGTTATGCCCATGATTTCACTTTGATTTTCGTTGTGAAGAGAAAGATAGATTTCTTAAAGAAAGACGGACACATCACTCAAAACTAATCACTGGACGTGATAGCCCTTTAGTGGAAGGATGGGATTATAGCAAGTTTTCCCTAGTTGTTACCCTAGATAATTTCAAATCAACTTTTGATTCAATAAATGTTTTGTCAGCCAATTCTTTGGACAAGGATAGAAATGTCATTTCTAAACTTTGAATGCTATTTGATTTAATTTGAATTCAATCATGATGTTAATGTATTTTCTTATTTGTTTTAGTTGATTTGTCGCTTTTATGTAGGATAGAAAAACTCATTTTTTGAGCATTAGCTACGTTTGTGATTCATTCAATTAGGACTCTCAATTGGCAAACATGCCCTTATCGAAAGCTCTCCAACCTTTGTTATTCGAAATCTAGTATAAATTTATTGCGAAAAATTAAAAAAAGAAAGCTTCGGACGAGTCATTCGCTTCGAAGATCGAGGATGACTCACTTGCAATAGTGTATTTTAAGAAATATAAACTATAGTGACTAATATTGCAAGTTATCAAAAAGCTAAAAAGCGACTCAGAATACAAGCTCAAATAGCAATAACGTAACTTTCCTTACCATGTTGCAACAGGTAAAAGCAAATGCTTCAATAGATTCGGATAACGAGATGGCCAAACTCCATCATCAGATTGGCGATTTAGAAAAGCAATTGGAAAATAGTCAAGTGACTTACAAGTCCCTAGAATTTGTTCTCGATGGGGATAAACCTAATATTATTGCACCGCCTACTGTGCCTTCGTCAAGCCTGGCTAAATCTACAAGACTTCAACATTAGTAGCTCAAAAATATCCTTATTTGAAACATCTTTCTAAGGGCTTAGATGAGAGTTTGGTAAGGTATTGGGTTAACAGAGTGAAGCATGAAATTTGGAGGTACTATGAAAATAAAGGGAAAGATTACACCATGCATTGTATTAGCAGTTGCATTGCTCAAGCTAATAAACTAAAGATAAGGATATACACCTTCCAGAAGTGTAATGCTGAATTTGAATGGGAAAACTAGTTTCTTTTGAAGACAAATAGAGCTTACGACCATGCTCTTGAAGATCAAATTGCATCTATCGATGGCGCTGAGGTGGTAAGGTTAAAAGCGAAGCAACTCAAGGATATTCTTAATATTGTTATTTGCTACATTGTCGAACCTGTAATGGATAAAAAGTTAAATGAAGAAGCCCAATGTCTATAGGATTCACTCTTGCTTTTTAATTTTTTGAAAAATATTATATATATACTATTGTAAATGATTTAGTGATGCATGTAAATATCACCTAATTGGGAAGTTTATCTATTTCTTATATTGGCATGTCTGAATCTGCATTGCTTAGGCTATTAATAAGTGGATTTATAAACCCATTTTAGTTGAACTTGGTAGATTATAACAAAGGCGATAAACCCAAATTAGGGTATTAACAGGAGATTAAGATATCATCTTAGTATAGTCCCAAAATCCTTATTTGGCAATAAAACTGTACATTTCAAAACCTTGGTTTGGGTACTTAATAATTAGTCCAGAAGTAACTGAAGACTAGAATCTTTATTTAGTGGTAGTAATAGATGAGTCGAAACTCAAATTTGGGCATTAATAAGAAAAATATAATTCCTTTTTTGGAAACGATAGAATACCAGAACTTCATATAGCAATAAGAATAGATGACTAGAAACCTAGATTTTAGGAATTTGATAAGAAGTCTAGAAATTCTCTTTTGGATATAATAAGAGACTCAAAACCAAAATTCAGGTGTTCGATAAGAAATTTAGAAATCCTCTTTTGAAATTGATTAGTATTCTTATCTAATAAATATAATTATAGGAGACCCGAAACCCATATTTCTTTATTTCATTAAGAAGCCCAAAAAATTTCTTAAGAAGACAATAGAAGACCAGAGTCTTGATCCAATGGTAAGAATAGAAACCTAAATTTGGGTATCAAGAAATTCAATTTTCTTTTCTCTAGGTTGCCTTTAAAGCAGAGGTAGGTCTTGCTAATCTTTAGAGCAAAGATATGGAATGTTTAAGGGGATATCTTACTCTTCTTTGGTGCAGAGGTGGTGGCGATTTTAGTTTGGCTCGGTGCCTTGACAAGGCTATAGTGTGGCAAGGTCAAGGGCTTACTCCATCCCCCTTCATGGGGGCGCCTTGAACAAAACAAAGCATAGTAAGGTCTAAGGGCTTGAGATGCTTCATCCAAGCCTTATAGACAAGGTCTGAAGGCTTATCCTTCCTCCCTATTGGAAGCACTTTGACCAGACCATGTTAGCAAAGGTCAAAGGCTTTCAACCATCTTAGGTTGCCAACAATTTTTTATTGTTGGAAATGAAGGAGAATTCCACTCTCAAACATGTACAATATCTTACTTAAACCAAAATTTTGTCAAAACTATTCAAAAATTCTTTACAAATTTGTTATGCTTTCCTTGTCTAAAGAAGTTTATGGTCATTTCCTTAATTGCTCTACGATGATCAGTTTCATGTCCATTTACTGTGTGAAAGTAAAAATATAATCCTCCTTTATTTCTTTCATTGTTAGGCGCTTTCTTTTTTGAAGGCCAGTAATTGATTTCTTTTCCGGTAAGCAAGTAAAATTCTCAATTATTTTGTTATATTCTTTAAGCAATCTAGACTTGGAAACTTTCTATCATAAGTTCTATCATTGACTTATAGTGGGCATGACTTATGAGTTTCATTCTCAAACAATCATTTTTATCTTTAAATCCCTTCAAAGTTCATAATGTGGTAAGGAATCGTTTGTTGTTTGTTGCCACTTTTGTAAAAAAGCACCTAAATCTACCATCGTTTTATATCAAAATACGGTTCCTTTGGCATAATGCTAAATAGCTCTTCCCATTCTAGTAAACAAGTTATTATTCTTTTCTATTGTTCATTCGAATGTAAAGAATATTGTGGATCCAACTTAAAAGGTATAATGTTCTAACATTCTAGATCTTATGCTTCAATTTCTTCTTATCGACGATCCATAAAGCTTTTAGCCATACCATTTGTTCATTATATAGTTTAGAATCCATTGGTTCTACTGTGTGTGACTCGGAGGATCCTTGTTCGGAACGGACTAGTCTTTTTCTATTATAAGTTTGAGTTTGAAATTGAGGAGAAACTTTTTTTGAATTATAAGAAATTATTATTGAGCTATAATCCATATTCAGTCTTATAAAAAGCGAAAGTCTAATAAATCTAATCAAATGTTGGAAGGGTGAACAATTTTGGACGTTCAAGCCCTCCTGCTAGCGCTAAAAATGTTAACCACAAAAATGTTCCACACCCCATAATAGAGAATTACTAGTATCCTCAGTTTTGAATAATTTACTTAAGTAGCGCCTTTTGTCTTAGCCAAAAAGCTTGAGTATCCATTCGAAAGGATAGAGATCATGTTGATTGATGGAGTGCGTGTCCCCGAAGGCAAATGATATAAGTGAATAAGAAACCATGAATCTTATTCATGAATCCTTTAGGAATAGATGAACTATTATTGAGGCGTTCAAAAGGTCATCTTTCAAATGGGTTGCACTCGATATTTGATGGGTTAGTTCTCTTAAAAGAGTTCCATATATTTCATAGATGATTAAACTCCTTCAACTGGGTAGTTTATTTCATCAGAGTAATATTTTAGGAGCTTTCGATTGAGATGAAATCGAACTAGAATTATCTCATTGATTGATGAATCCTTTCAATCAAGTAGTTAAATCCTTTATAGGTTACAGGAGGGTAAACGTTGAATAGGCCAACGGAAATAAGCATTTATTTATTACTTGGTGGATCCCTTTGATAGAGATGACAATTTTATAGAAGGAGCCATCTTGGTAGTTTAAATCTACAAAGTTCGTGATATAATAATGTAATAATTAATGATTACCTTAATCGATTGAAATGAATCTTCTTTTTGTTGATGATTTTTATGAGTATAGGGATTTACGTATTACAGTTGCACAGTCCTCAATTTGATTTAGAAAGTAGGGTTTACAAACTCATCTTTTGAGTTCAAGAGTTAGAATGATATATTCAGATCTCGATTTTAGACCCTTAAAGTCGTACGTATAGCTGTGGGTTGACTCTACTGCCTTCGTGCTTTCCTTTCCACGCTTTCGTGGACGTTTATTCGAAGGTATGTTTGAAGCATCCCTTGTATTCTTTATCTTGATGCTACCGACACAATTCATAGTAAAGAAGTGGCAACAAATCCAATAGGTAGCCTTCAATGTATGTCTTAAGATTGGCCTTCAAATCCATCGAAGGTCAACTTTCGATATTTGTAGAGGCATCTTATGGTCAAAAGGTAGAGGTTGGATGCTTGCATATAGAGAATTCCTCCGAGATCTCTAATTCAAGTGATTTTGACAAGTTCAATGATGTTTCATAATGGTTTGACCTCCTTCGGAAGAATTGATTATTGCAGGATCAATCACTTTGAAGGGTTGCTTTACCTTGGATAATGATCTTCCCACGTTGTAGAAATTTTCCTTAGTAGTCTTACGGTCAGAACGCCCCTTCGACTGATTTGAAAGGTTTGTTTGGTCTAAACAGTATGAACTCACTTCATTCTAGTTTAATTGAATGTTTCCATGTCACAAAGAATTGAACCCTTCGATGGAGTCGAAGGGGTTTGCCTTTCTTGATATGTCACATAAGTTTTCTTCAACTTCTTCAGGGGTATAGTGTGTAGTAGTACGCTTTCGACTTCTTTGAACACACTTTTCTTTTGACACCCTTTCACCTTGACTCGCCTTTCGTCCTAGCTATAGTAAATTTTGATGATAACAAGTATCCAGGGTCTCTTATTTCCTACTTCGATGTTTACACGTTCCATTGCCAGGATGAGTCCATTTGATCTCTTTCTTTCTATGACCACTTATTTCCTGCGCTGACGTTGCATGTCCTTACATCAATACAATGGGTCCCAAACAATTTCTAGTTGTGTTTCATAACACAGACCCTATACTGAGTTTTACCCTAGGCCTCTTATTTCCTACACTGACATCGAGTGTCCAGACGTCGTTAGGACAGGCCCTAATTAATATAGGTTTTTTCTCACTAGGAGGGAAGTCTTCCACATAATCTAATCAACCAAATAAATAAATTATCAAACATAGGCTATTAGGTCTAAGGTCTACAGTGTCCTTGATAAGGCTAATGATAATTTTCCCAAGTTTTGTGTATATAGTTTACACTATATCTTAGGCTTTAATCACAAATCAAACGTTACAAATTAGGGTTTAGGTTTAGTTTGCTTCCTCTTTTTAATTTACATCCATTTAGAATTATAAATGTAATTATATTAACTTATTTCATTTTATGTTATTTAGTTCGGATTTGAGGTGTATTGATTTAGATTTCATAATCACTGGCTGGGTCATGTATAACCTAATTTAGGTTAAAGTTATGAATTTATAGATTTCACAAAAAAGTCCACTTTTTACTTAGAAGTCTACATTTTGCATAAAAGTCAATGTTTTACAATAAACTCCATATTTTACATAAAATTCTATATTTAACTTGAAAGTCCATATTTTACATAAAGGTCCATGCTTTACATGGAATTCCATATTTTACATAAAAATCCATATTTTGTTAAAGTCCAGATATGTATTTTAGAGGAAATCTAAAATTAACGAGTTAACCTTTTTGATTTAAATTTTTAATTCCCACTCACCTACAAGCATAAGCTTTACCAACATTGACTTTGTTTAGCTTTTTCCTCTTTTGTGATCATCTCTTTCTCTCTCTAATTTTGATTATCTTCTATTTTATTTTATATTTTTAAAGAAAAAAGGAGGGAAGAGGAAGAAGTGAAGAAGAAATGTAAGTGTTTTTGGTTTAGACCTAAGATCTATTTATGAGGTTAGCTAGTCAATCAGGTTGAATCATGTTAATAGTAATCTGACTGTGTAAATATGTGTTAGACCAAAAATTGGCTCTAACACCCAAATGCAGATCACAGATCACGAGAATGCAGAAAATAATAAATAAAAGGGAACACACGAGGTTTTTATAGTGGTTCGGCTGTAGATGTAGCCTACGTCTACTTTATAATCCTATTGTTATACTAATAGATCACAAGAATCAGTTACATGTAGACACAAAGTCCGTGTGTTAATTGAGATTACAAGAGGAGAATTTAGATGTAGAAAGGTGCAAAATCCTTGAACTTTAGTAATGGTGGAAGCCGCGGAGAAGAATGGCCAAAAGTCCCCTTAAAATTCCATGTAGTGGTGTATTTATAGCTGTAGCAGAGCCTCTGGAATGACCAGTTCGTGACGAGGCACGTGGCACCCGATCCGGGAAAGTAGGTACGCGCATAGCCTTGAGAATAAAGTCATAATTGTGTGTGCAGCTGCAGTCGGTTCGTCGTGGTGATCGGGTCGTGATGTGGGCTTTACGAGCCGAGGTCTGGTCACGAGCTGGAGGTGGATCGTGAGCACGGTGTGGTGAGCCCATAGTCGGGTTGTGGTTATAAGGGTCGTGACCCATATATGCTCCACGAGCCGGAGATGGTCCACGAGCAGCAGAAGAGTGCTTCACGAGCCAAGGAAGGGCGAGCCCGGGGGGCGGGGGAGGGGGGCGAGCCAGTGTCATGATCTGAGTCTTCGATGCTAGTTTACACCCGTTCATAGAAATGAACGTAACTTTCAAATCATAAGTCCGTTTTAGCCAAAGCGAAAGCTCTACTTGAAGCTAATTCAGAAGGCTATAGGAGTTACGGAGCAAAGCTCCGTAATTGATGTTTTCGAGCCCGAAAGAGGTCATCTGATAGGAGTTTCGGGCCAGTTTATGTTGATGTTGCGATTTCGACCAAATCACTCTATGTCTTCTGACGTTGTTTCCACCGCTTGAGCATGTCATTATCCAGGATTTCCATATGTGATAGCTTTGACCAAAAAGTGTGTCAACAATATGTCATAGGGAAGATCTCACCATAAGACATGCAATTTCGCTTTCCTCGAAATAGAGACCAAGTCTAGATCGAACTTAGCCAAAATATTGAATTATGTAGTTGGTCGAGATTATCAATCAAGTACAATCCGTGACTGTATACACATAATTTTGTGCATGTGTGTGTGTACATATATATATAATGAAGAAAAAGTAAATGAAAACGAGGAAAAATCACACATAAGCGATTTATAGTGGTTCAGCTATGAATTGCCTATGTCCACTTATAACTTCTCTTTAAATATCATAAGAAATGGGATTATAGGGCTATGGAGATTATAAAATTCTGAGTACATTAATTTTAAATGTAACACCCCACATTTTATAATAATTAAATAATTAAATAATGCATATATGTGTATATATATATATGCATAGACATAAACATTTAAAAAAAAAGAAAATTTTGAAGAGCTTCTATAATTTGGCCACGAGATTAGCATCATTGCGTTCGTTGCGATTTTCTGGTCAATTTAGACCTATGGATTGCAGAAAACTAATTTAAGATGACAAAGATACCTTTAAATGAAGTATTGTAGCAAAACATGAAAATAAGGTAAAAGAAGGAGAACTATGACTACCATTGTTTCTAAACTTATTAACAAAAGATATCATAGATCAATTTGTTAAGGCATTGGATTTGTAGCATAGAGGTCGGGGTTTCGAACCTCGGCAGTGACATAATTTTTATCTTTATTTTAGAGAGGGCCAACTGAACATACAAGTATATGTACGCATACAAATTCAAAATTTGAAAGGATAAGAATGCACATATATGGAAATAAAGAAAAAATATGTGTATATATATGAGAATATATATATGAGTGTGTGTACAGAAATATATATATATATATAAGGGATAAAATTCAAGATAAGGCCACAATCAATGAAATATAGCAAGAATCAAATAATGGTCTAATACCATTTGAATTTTGAAACTGAAACGGAAGTTGTGCGTATATATATACACGTAAAATGGTCTTTAAAAGAACTGTATACGGATAAGAAGATTATATGTGAATATAACAGTTAAATAAATTCCAGAAATTCAAATAGTTGAAATTCAGAAATTCAGAAATTCAAAATTCAAACTTTTGCGCCAAAATAGCTCGTGGGACCCATGAGGGGTCGACACCACCCCATATTTGGCTAGATTCATCTACGAATCTTGACTGTTTTCTTAACAAGGTTTGTTGCTGACTCAGCGTTGCTAGTACAATAAGATCCTGAACACCTATAAATAGGCTAGCAGAGCCTAGCCTAAATCTCACATTCTCGGAGACAACGTCTAAGCTCTGCCATTCTTTCTCCTCCTCAAATCTCTTCAGAAGATTTAGATTATTAATTTATGAAAAATTCTAAATCAAGATCTGGAGGAAAAGAATTGATGTTAATAAAAAGGTGTTCAGAATCAAATGCGAAGTAAGGTAATTTTTCTAGATCTGGTCTATTTAATTTTCTTTCTCTTTCTTCCCTTTTACTTTTAGTAAAAATTATGAATCCATGGTTGTTATCTGAATCCAATTAGGGGAAAACCATGGAATGCTAGATCTGGACCAGATTCAGGATTTGGAAAGCAAATGTGGTGAGTAGATTTAAGTTATATCATTTTAGATAATGATATATTATCATTTAACATTCCCCGTTATTGTACAATGTGAATAAGCTAGAATAACTAAAAGTATTGAAATGTTATTATGACATGTTTTAAATACGATATGTTAAAATGTTTAAACATATGTTAAAAGGATTAAAGTGACGAATATGACATGTTGGAATATTAATATGCTAAGACATTAATATGTTGGAAAATTTTCCAAAATATGCGTAGCGATTACTGTTGTTTCAATTCCATATTAACTTGTGACATTTATGCACGTGGACCATTAACAATAGAAATTGAGAAAAATTACATGATTTGGCAATCACATGTTATTGTTAAATTTGAACAATTATCTGATTAATTGATTACATGATGGAACAGAATTAATTATATGTTAGAAAGAACGTATGACATAAAATAGGCATAATATGATGACATAAAAAATATAGATTACTGCGAAAATTGAAAGAATATACATGCCAAAACTATATAGAAAATTTACAGTAAATAGAAAACTATAATCCACATAGACACAAGGTTAAACTCAACTTGTGGTAGAATTCTGCTCGGAACTGCCCGGCAAATCAAGCATCCACAAGTTGTTAATTTAATGTGAGAGGTCTAATGCGTAAATAAAACATGCAGCAGTGCTAATACACGAGGTTAAGTCGACTTGTGGAAGAAGTCTGCCTGGAACCGCCCAGCAAATCTAGCATCCACAAGTGTAGGCTTAATGTGAGAGGTCTAGTGCATAAACATATATATAAATCTATTACCTATAATAGAAAGCAGAATATGTGAAATGCTGATGTGGAACCCTTCTTTTGTTTACAAATCTGACGTATCCGACAGTGGTGTCTCTTCGGATTATCGAAAAATTCAATTTTTGTTCGACTGTACTCCAAACCGTTGAAAATTCTCTCTTCCCCAAAACTAAACATTTCCCAACCGCTAAACCTAATTTCTTCGATTGAGTTCTGAGTATCCCCGATTCGCATAACCATATAAAACATATCCCGACTAGATTTCGTTCTGACGATTAAATTGTCGACGATTTGCGGATCTGTACACCTGCCCCAGTTCATATTCAATTCTACCACGTTTTCCTTCACTTTATATGTTCGATTGACAATCACGGAGGAGTAAAGCAAGCATGTGAGCCGTTCCGGGTGTAAGTGAGTTAACTTAGATCTGCGCCATTCCACGGTGTAACTACATTGTTCGCCATCTTGTAAGTAGCGCCAAAGTTTATCGTTGGTATGAACCATGTTCCAAACTGGTAACTGTCTATTACTACTTGTTTCTTCCCCCCATTTATTTAACATTGTTTAATTCGACCTAAAATTGATAGGTAACTGTCTATTACTATTTTTTCTTCTCCCGTCTGTTTATCATCATTTGTTCCGATCTAAAATTGCTAGTTTAGCTGTCAACATGCATTATTTCCAAGTATTTGTCGTTGAAGGAACAATTACATCCACAGGTTGAAATCTCAGTCCATAGCTACTCTAGTGTGTAATAGTGGCCCAAGTTGATCGATCTTAATTCCTGATATAGGCTGACAGAGGTTGCTCAGGTAACAAAATAGTCATACGATGTTTGTACTTGCTTGATTTTATTTTTTAGATGTTGTACCAAAATCGTACTATACTTTATCTATCAGGACGACACACAATTTGTTATGTTTCATTCGCCGATAAGGTGGACACCCGTTCTATATAAATCTATGACGGTTGATACATATATAAATAAATTGTTATGTACCATGCACACCATTCATTGTATGACTACATCTCAACGTGAATGGTTCTGAAATATCAACTGTTGTTGATAATCCTGATTGATATTTCTTCTTAAATTACTGTGTGAAATTAAATGTTGCAATCTCATCATATATGTCTCTACTAGTATATGTGTAGAATGTATTTCCTTTAATGTTTATGTGTGTCAAATTTCAAATTTGCATGAATCTTATAATTACAAAATCCCAATGAATAGAAGTTTTGGATGTCAAGGCTTCAAATACACACACCTATTTAAATTATAAATTTCTTTGTTGTTTAACAATATAAACCTGAAGCTTTATACAAATAACCTCATACATATGCAAGAATTTCTTGGCCGTAACATTGTTTAGCTAAACGTGTCGGAATAAAATGAAGTCATTTTATTACAAATGATTTCAAGGATTTTGACCTTAAGACCTAAGATTTGGATTTTTGTATACGTGCGTAAAGCTTTTAGGCATAGCTGGTTCAAGTAAGATATTGGGTTTGAATAAATTCTATGAACTCATCGGTTTTACAGATTTTAGGAATACCCGGTTCAAGTAAGAGAATGGGTTTGAATAAATTCCATGAACTCATTAGTTTCACATGTGTACGAAACTTAGAGAATAATTCTCATTCTTTACTTGAGAACATATGTGTCAGACTTTTAGTAGAGGATGGTTTTTTACATACATGATTTTCAAATATTAATCAGGCACTTATATCTAACAATATATTGCATATTCATATGGTTTTACTGTTTATGGTCTACCTTCTTTTGATGTGGATGAAACCAACTTTAAATGCTTACTAGCTTTTAGAGTACAACAGCGCATATAACTTTGGAAATGGGGAGAATATATATATATATATATATATATATATATATATATTTGAGGTTATGACTTAACTTTATAAAATGTAGTCACGGCTTTTAATATTTAAGCCCCACCAAAAATGGATTCGCACAATGGGTTGTATATGAAAATATATGTACATCGTTATATATATATATATATATATATATATATATATATATATATATATATATATATATATATTAGTCAATCAAGTTTACAACATATATTTTATTTAGTTTGTTGTAAGTCGATAAGCTTTAATCATGAAGAATTTTGATTTCACATTTGATTGCGTGTTTGAATTTGCAAAAACTTTGAAATGTACATTGATCTAATCAATTTGAGTATATATATTGGTTTCCAGGTTTTTAAACGAAGTGTGGACAAAATTATAACAATTGGAGCATGAAATGACAACGAAGATGCACATAATTTCTTTAAAAAAATTACTACGCACTATTATTTATTATTATGTCTTATATACTGTTTGTATGATATATTTAGCCTTTAGAAAAAAAAAATTTGAGATCTGCGTGTGAAACTCCTTGAATATACATAGTATAACATGGTAAATCAATCTCAATTTGATGCGATAGTTTATGCATTGAGGATTTACTTTTTTTACACAAAACTTTAGTCTTCAAGTATCATTTGTTACCTGTATTGTGGAGTAGTTAATTTTGTTGTTCTTTTTTGTTTTTAAGTTCAATTCCAGTTTGAACCAAATTATTTATCTTTCTAATCGATCTAATATATTGTTGTCCATATGCTTAGCTGTCAAATTTTATAAATATATTGCCATGCTAATCTCTTAATATTTTGTTATGATAATCTCTAAACATCACACATACACAAACACTTGAATTTGTTTTAATTCATCTGACATATGTATCATTTGTAATGTTAAGTATGCAAATTAAGTTCTGGTACACAGTAACTGTTTTTGTAACGACCCAGAAAATCTGAACCAATGTAAAATTTTTAAATTGGCTAAAATAATGGATTTTAAATATTTAAAATAAATATTTTAAATAATGGCGATGAAAACTGAGTTTTAATCGACAATTGAAAACGAATATAATTAATTATAATTATAAACAAGGCCTAAAATGGCGTGGCAGTTTCAAAAATTGAATTCAAACTTTGTCGGACTATACCGGGTGCAAAACAATCCGGATTTTAGTGAAACCAAAAATATTTAAATCTGTTAGTGAATATCTTTCTAATGAATCCGACCAATCGAAATTTGATAGCGGGAATCAAAAGATATGTCCAGTTGAAAATTCTGAATAGTCGCTATGGAATTCAGGCCCTTAAAAATGGACATTTTGCATACGACCTCGGATTTCGACGAAACCACTTTTGTTGGATCCGCGATGTCGAGTTATTGCTAGGTTTCAAATTTCATAATTTTTCGAATCAATATGTGAGCGTGTCAAAGGAAAACGCGTTTGACCAGTTTCCGTTGATTTTAATCAACTGGAAATTGGCCATTTTTCAAACGGTCTCAGAATTCGACGAAACTAGTTTAGTTAGGACCGTATCGTCAATACGAAGCTAGAAAATATTTTTCTGGAATTTTTCTAGTTAGTATGTGACCCTGGTAATTTGAAATGTGCGTTTAAACTTCAATATAGTGATTTAAATGAAAATTCAAAAGGAAACTGATTGTAACGATCAAATCAGCTTGCGATACATATCCCATTGTGTTCAGAATGGGGGTAAAACGCTATGGGCGACAGGCGGTGGGCCTCGTTTCGAGGTCGTATGTAAAAGTCAACTTTTTGCAAAATTAAATAATTAAATAAATAAAAAAAAAATCCCTCCCTTTATCTTTCTTCCTGCCCCCCCCCCCCCCCCCCCGTTCATTTTTATTTCAAACGAAAAGAAGAAAAAAAAAAACCCTAAAGACTATCGACAGACCGCCCCCCCCTAAAGTGAACGCCGCCATCACCGCCTATCCCCCCCTCCCTCGATCGAAGACCCAAGCCTCCAGAAGCCATCGCGAGCCTCCCCAAAGCATCGAGACGTCACCAGACCCAAGCCGCCGTGCCTCGCTCCACCCTTCGCTTCGCCTGCAGCTCCTCCTGCCTCCGACGAACTACGAAACCCCCCCCCCTCTGTAAGTTTTTTTTTTTGTTTAGTTATTTTATTTTCATGTAGTTAAAAACTGGGTTTTTAAAAAGGGAAAAACCTGATTTCTATAAACATTTTAAAACTGATTTTCTTGAAAAGAAAAAAAAACTGAGTTTTTTTTTTAAGAATTTTAAACTGAATTTTACAAACAGATTTTAAAAGGTTTAAAAACTAAACTGATTTTTGAAAAAGGTTTAAAAACTAAACTGATTTTTGAAAAAGGATTAAAAACTGAATTGATTTTTAAAAGGTTTAAAAACTGAATTGATTTTTAAAAGGATTAAAAACTGAATTGATTTTTAAAAGGATTAAAAACTGAATTGATTTTTATAGAAAGGATTTACAAACTGATTTTTTTTAAAACATTAAAAACTGATTTTGAAATGATTTAATTTTTAAAAAAAGAAAAAGGTTTAATCTTTTTAAAAGAAAAAGATTTGAACTTCGAATAGGAAAAGATTTGAACTTGCAAAAATAAAGATCATATTTTCAAAATAGAAAAGACGGGATTTTTATTAAGTAGAAGAAGTGATAAAAATATAATTTTTACATCATAGGAATGTTAAAAATATAATCTTTATTTTTGAAAAGGCAGAATCTATATTTTTGAAATTCGATTTTTATATATTGAATAACATTGTAAAAATTCGATTTTTACATATGTAGAGAATACGGGCGAAAGCGACAAAAGGCGAGATTGGCGAAGATTTCTGTAAAGGTAGAATCGTAGTTGGATAGCTATTGGTGAGATTTCTGATTTAAAAATATTATATATATGTGAAAATGAAAGTGAATTGCTATATATAAATATATATCTATATATATATATACGCCCCTCGTCCACAAACCATGGACGATATTTATTGGTTGAAATTGTTGTGAAAATTGATTGATAGCGAATGATTGTTTGGGATTGTTTGTGATTGATATTGGTTGATTGTGGTTGAAAAATACCCATTTGTGGTTGAGAAATATTTGGTTGAAACCACATAGGATTAGTTTGTGGAAATGAAATAAATATATACATGCCGCCTGCGTGCGAACTAGATGCATGATTCCCATTGTCAAAAACCGCGAGGTTTTAAGGTAGAGCGAGGAGCCGTACTAGGGACGGTCCCGGTTTAACTACCCTGCCGTTATGCTGCCGAAATTTTGAATAATATTCGTGTGTTTGAATTATTTTCATATGCTTAAACTATATTTATTCATTGAATAGAAAACATTCATGTGTTGAATTGATATTCATTCGTTGATTAGAAATTCATGTGTTGAATGGTATTCATATTTTGAAATAAATTGTTCGATAATAAAAATCACATTTTTATCTATATATAGAAACTATAGAAAACATTCATGTGTTGAATTGATATTCATTCGTTGATTAGAAATTCATGTGTTGAATGGTATTCATATTTTGAAATAAATTGTTCGATAATAAAAATCACATTTTTATCTATATATAGAAACTATAGAAAACATTCATGTGTTGAATTGATATTCATTCGTTGTTTAGAAATTCATGTGTTGAATGGTATTCATATTTTGAAATAAATTGTTTGATAATAAAAATCACATTTTGATCTATATATAAAAACTATAGAAAACCTTCATGTGTTGAATTGATATTCATTCGTTGATTAGAAATTCATGTGTTGAATGGTATTCATATTTTGAAATAAATTGTTCGATAATAAAAATCACATTTTTATCTATATATAGAAACTATAGAAAACATTCATGTGTTGAATTGATATTCATTCGTTGTTTAGAAATTCATGTGTTGAATGGTATTCATATTTTGAAATAAATTGTTTGATAATAAAAATCACATTTTGATATATATATAAAAACTATAGAAAACCTTCATGTGTTGAATTGATATTCATTCGTTGATTAGAAATTCATGTGTTGAATGGTATTCATATTTTGAAATAAATTGTTCGATAATAAAAATCACATTTTTATCTGTATATAGAAACTATAGAAAACATTCATGTGTTGAATTGATATTCATTCGTTGATTAGAAATTCATGTGTTGAATGGTATTCATATTTTGAAATAAATTGTTCGATAATAAAAATCACATATTTATCTATATATAAAAACTATAGAAACATTCATGTGTTGAATTGATATTCATTCGTTGATTAGAAATTCATGTGTTGAATGGTATTCATATTTTGAAATAAATTGTTTGATGATAAAAATCCTATTTTATCACCAACTTGAACTATATAGAAAAATAGTGTTTTGAAATGAATTGTTTTACAATAAAAATCACATTTTTATTGTATGCATAAATCGTTGAAATGTGAAGTGTTAAAAATAGCCACTTGTTCAAAATAAACATATATGAGTTGAAATATTCATTAATTAGCTAATGAAATGATTTGCACCTATTTATGTAACATTAGAATGAATGGAGTTTTTAAACCAAATAGAAATCAAATATGAAGTCGAATAGAAATTGATAAATGATAAGAACTGTATATCTATGTACATGCAATATTCATTGAACAGGTTATAGCAAAGGGGCTAGAGAAGAGGAATAAAATTTTGTGCCCGACAAATAGGTACACATTTACTGATTTGTTTGGGTGATGATTTTGAGCCTGTTGGCTAGCCGCTTGGCTTTTTCTTTTTCTTTTTGAGATTAGAAGGACCGGGAAAGCTATTTGCGATTTCCCGATGCTCCCGGTGCAGGGGAGGTTATGGCGAAATTTTTCCAAAATTTAAGGCGTTAGAAAAATATTTGAAGTTAAAACGATATGGAAATCATTGAATGAACTATATTTATATAAATATATAAATATAAATAAAATTAAAACGAAACGAAGCCGTGCAGTTCGTGTTTTGAAACCGTGTTTTCAAACAACTAGTACGGGAAATCCGACCATTGGATTTTCCCGAAACCTCAACCGTCGGGTTCGCCTTGGAATAATCTTTCCAACGGCACCAACCTTGTAAAAATCCAACGGTTGGATTGTCTGGAATGTTTAATTCAAATTTGAAGAAAAACAGTGCCAGAATCGATTATATTTATATAAAAATATAAATAGAATTATATTTAATCGAATAACGACGCTGCAGTTCGTATTTTGAAATCGAAACTTCAAACGATTGTACCGGGAGATCCGACCGTCGGATTTTCTCGAAACTGGAACCGTTGGATTCGTTTTGAAAAGACCTTTCTAATGATGTAAATTTTGTAAAGATCCAACGGTTATATTTTCAGGTATGTGCAAATCAAATCTGAAGAAAAACAGCGCCACGGCCGCCTTATGGCCCGAAGCGTCGTTTTGAATAAATTAGCTATTTTAAATTAAATAAAAATAGCGATAAATAGTTATAAAATATGCTAAGTGATATGGAATGGAAATAAACTGAATTTGCTCGATTTATGTTGTATTTGATGGTTGAATGTTTTTGGTGTGAAAATTACATTAAAGAACAATATTGGTGTTGTCGAATAATTTAACCATTGAAATAGATTGATTTGAAATTCTAAATATACGTGAATGATTTGAAAAGGCCGAGCTAATTCTCATTTCAAATAATTGACCGACGATCGAAATTCGAAGATGAAGACGACGGTTGAAGACCGGAGATCTTCACCTCGTTTGGATGGTAACCGAGGTCCTGATTGGGAGGCATCCCGAAATATGGATAATGAGTGGTGATCGTCCAGATGTACGTGGTGATCGAAGGGTTTGCAAGGTATTTAGTGCCTCCGGTTTCGTTCAGACCCAGAACGGACTTGTAAATGGACTGTGTGTCTGACATTGGAGTTTATTCTGTGTTGATTGATTTCTGTTAAATATACATCTGTTTGGCGGCGGAGAATTTATTCTTTTGCTTAACGCCCTTCTCTGAGACGCACGAGCTCAGAGGTTGTATATCGATGGACGTCAGTCGCATGGCATGAATTGCCTGTGTAGCATGCTAAGATGCAGTGATCAGGGCTTCTGTTGAAAAGCAAAGTCTTGTGGTGATGATCAAAGAACCGCCTGTGTGGCGTAGCTTTGTGTATAACGTGAATTCGCGAGCCTCGCACCCCGGTATGAACCTAAAACGGGAGAGGACATCAGGGAGGGCATGTGTTTCTTCCTAGCTAGGGTGGTGTCAGCGACCTACCAGCCCTGACATTTATATACTTTTCACCTATGTGGTTGTTGCTGTTGCGAGGCGCCTCGGTTAGATCGGACGATCCGGGTCCGATGGAGTCATTCGTTGGCTCGTTTACGCCCCAAAGGGCGGGGAAACGCATGGTTCAGGCATTTTAATCCACATCGGTGGACCGGCCCTGAAGATCCAAGGGTCCACCTGAGTCTGGGTCCTGAGGCTCGGGCTAGGCAGTCTCGAATTCGGTAAGGACTATCTTTTGCCTTGGTTCATGACGGAAATCCAATTTCCAAATACGACATCGTGCGGTTTTGATTGTATATATATATGGCGACATGATATATGGTACCCATGCCGTCTATGATTGATAGTTATGATTTGAAATTGTTTTCAAAACATATAAACACTAGCAATAATATCAAATGCCTTTGTTTTATTCGTATCAAGCATATTTTGGCCGTTATAAGATAAAAACTCTATCCTCCGGTTTGCGTTGCATTGTGTGATGGGAACTGAGTCTTATAATGGCTTCATTTTTATAAAAAGCATAGCGATGTTCAAAAGAAAGATTTGTTTTAAAGCACTGGCAATCCAATGGAGTAAACCCGTTCCACGAAAGTGGCGTGGTCCTGTGATTGGCCATATTATATATGTGTTGAGTAGATTTCTCATACCAGTCCCATGACTGACTCGTAGTTTGTTTCACTTTCAAACTCGGGTGCCCCTTTTTTCCACATGGGCAGCCTTGTATTCAGGTTTAGCTGGCTCTTTCTGGATAGCTGGAGCTGAAGATGGATTTTATCATTTATTTCCTTTTATGCTGTTCAGCTCCTATTGTACATATTTTGTTTATTTCCGCTGTAGACATTTATGTATAGCTGAACTGTATTTGTACTAAGTAAGATCCTGTATACTGTGTAACTCTGATGATTACTTTTATCCAGTATATTTTGTTATTCATTATCTGGTGTATTTATTTAATTTGGTTCTGCTATTATCTGTCTCTGTGTTATATTCCAAAGATAACCTTGTTTCCGTCTGAACGGGAATTCGGGTCGTCTCAGTTTTGTAACACTAATATTCAAGCTAATGTTTATTACATAACATATGTCTTATCTACAATGTGTATCTATGTTGCATTTGATGAAACATTTGGACAAGTTGGTAAAACTAGGTTTTATTCAAAATTTACCGGGCTATTATATCTTGATTGCTTTATATATCAAGTATACACCGCATGTTTGGAACTGTCAGTTGCTATAGTAATTTTAAAGACAACCTTTAACAAAATCTTACTTCTCTACAACATCAAAATGGAAAAATGAATATATGAAACTGTATACACACAAATATAGAAAATTAAAAGGTAATTAATTATTATATTTGTAGTACTTAATCAATATACAGGTTGTAGTAAATATTTAACTGTTTAAACTGGATGAATAGTAGAATCTTTATTTGCAATAATAAAAAAATTGTAAAACATGTTATTATATTTCAATATCTATTTTAATTTTTAATACCTTAACCTAAAATGACTAGAAATATATTTATATACAGAACAACTAGCTTGGGTCAAGGTGAAGTTTGTTTAATGAAGATGCCATAGATATGGTTTGTTTTTACACCGTAAATATGGTTTAGGTCATTTGTGCAGCACCATGATCCGTTAATTTTTTTGTTTCTATGCTTTTGTTGATATATTCATGCTTTATTTTAATCTTTTCCCACAAACACTAAAATTTCATTTGGTCTCTCTCTTTGGTAGAATGGATTGACAATGAAAAAAGGGGTTCGTCCGTCCAAAGTATATGTAATTCTTGACCGGTATTAAAAAGTCCGTTAATATTGATATAGGACAGCATTTTGTAAAACTATTGTCAAGTATTGAAAATATTCCCTCATCAACTTTATTCTCAGTTAATACCTTATGTAAAGCTTTCATTCTAATTAAAATTTTGACAAGACTATTCTACATAAAGTTTCCCAAAGAAATTATTGTAAGCATAAAGTTTCCCAAAAAATTATTGTACCCATAGATTTTCCCTTTTTTAAGCACTAGATTGTTGGATTACATCTATTTCCAAGTGCAGAAGTGAATATAAATAAAATGCGTAGTAATGTAAGTGTTAGGTATGTAAAGTGTTACGTCATTTATTTCTTCTTATTTGTAAATGAGTTTGAGGTTCTTGATATATCGCTCGCGTTCCCAAATGAAAGGTTAAGTCAATTATAAGCCCCATTAATGTAGAATTAGATGTATAGTTATGCTAATAGTTTGGTTTATTAATGCATTCTATATACATATAATTTCATCCATTAGCTTAATTTGTAAATCAATATTAGAGGTTAGGTCGAAGTAAAATGGTGCATTATATTTTCACATGTATGGCCGATCATAAGGGAAGGGCCACAAATGTAAATCAGAAATTACTTATTATCCAGTATGCCCAAGTTAGTCATATTTTCTATTTGGTTTGCTAATTAGGAAAGCTATTCCAAACTCTGTGCTATTCGATGCAAACTATGTTTGTTCCATTACAATATAAATTGATAATATCAACTTTTGATTCTTTAATGGTATAATGTTTATGCATGTTCGTTTTCCACTGTTACAATCATTTCCAGATTGTGATGATGAGATGATGTTCTATATATGTTGGAGTACAGACAATATGTAGTATTAAAGTGTCATAAAATTTAATTTGATTGATAAATCGTTGTTAGTGCAGGAATGGACAACCGACTGACGAAAAATACGCCAGGTTGAAAAGAAAGCTACATCTTATTGATCGTCATTCCACTCTAATTCAATGGTCAGATCAATCAAAATGCAGATGTAAAAATTTGGGTTGCACTTCGTCGCGTGTTGATTCCGGAATGATTGATGCTGAACGAGAATTACATCTCCCACCACCTATAAAAAAAGAGGTTTGTATGATTTTATTTTTATTTTTTATTTAAATCTATTGTTTACGCAAAAGTAATTGGAGTTACAGTTTATGTTAATTTTTTGTAAATAGATTGACAACGTTTTTGCCGTTGAAAAACATGCTCATGTTCACTGTCATACTAAGTAGTCAAACCTAAATTCAACATTCTTCCCTACAATATAAATGGGTTGATAGATTATAGTGCATAGCACATAAGTTTTGCTACAGTTCATTCGTGGATAATATAATGATATTTGGTTGTTGTTGAGTACATATTATTTGAACAAACACGGATCAAAGTACACCAATCTTGGTTAATGATCAAAGTATTTGTAATTGTCATACGAGTTGACAGTAACAAAACCATAAAATTCGTGGTATTGAGAGGACAACACAAGTAGATTGATTATCGTGGGAAGTTAAAAAAAATTATCTGACAATGTGAACAACGGGCTAAAAATTTGACTTGAAATTCATCGGGTTGTGATGTACGACCGCATGTTGCAAAAAAGAATTCATTTATTCCAGCGGTAGCTTGAAAAGAAGGTATGTGCTACATTGGTAAATATTAGTCTCTTTATAAACTTTAATGTCAATGATCAAGCTGTTGTGAACAGTTACACAATATAATCGAGCGCACCGTGCATTGGCTGTTTGGATGAAAAAATTAAAGACAAAAAAAAATGGTAAGGAGTTGTGTAAGGACCCGTAACTTCCCCGGTAAGGAAAGAACGGATTGCTTTGAGAACAACACACAACGGAACACAAACAGAAGAACATTTCATTGTTTATTACAACAATTCCATCAGAATACAAGAATATACAGAGTATGAATAAATATTACACATTTGACGAGTATCAGAGATTTAAATTACATTTAAATATATAACAGCGGAAAAATAATACAACACACAACTGAAAGAAATACACGGATACAGAGCTTTCCGAATATCACTTCAGCTATAAACCAGGATCCTGTGAATATAAATCTGCAAAACCAAAACTACTAGCTGCCCGTGTGCAAAATAAGGGCACCCAGAGTTTAGGTTAAAACAATAAACTCCAGGTCACTCATGTGACTGGTGTGAGAACTAAAACAATTATTAATCTTTATTTTTAAAGTTAGGTAAATCAAGGGAACACGCCGTATAACACGGAACGGGTTTCCTCCCAAGAATACCAGTGCATAAAACAAACAGCGCAATGCTAAATAAAGAAAAATGAAGCTATTATAAGACCGAGGTCCCATCACACAATGCAACGTCGGAGGATAGGATTTTACCTTATAATAGCCAAAGAATGCTTGATACGCTAAATTCCATCTTTTATTATTACAATAAGTGAAGAAAACAACTTCAATCATAATGTATAAATCATAGATGGCATAAGTGCCCCATACCACTATGTCGCCATACTAGGCTCCACAAATAAAACCGAAATGTCACGTATTGAAAATTGGATTTCTGTCATGTGTCGAGGCAAGGGGAAAGCTCCTCTCCATTCGAGACACTCTAGCAAATGTCTCAGGACCACACACATCGATCATGGATCTTCAGGGCCGGTCATCTCTTACTTTTGAGGATTAGTTATTCCTGAACACACGTTTCCCGGTCCTATAGGACTTGTATCCTAGGTTCGCATCCAACAAACACATAGGTAAAAAGTATATAAATGTCAGGGTTGGTAGGTCCCTGACATCACCCATAGCTAGAAAGAAACATCGTGCTCTCCCTGCAGTCACTATCTCATTTTTGACTCATACCAAGGTGTGATACTCGCGAATTAATGCTATACACAAAGCTGTGCCACATAGGCTGTGCATTGATCATCAACCACAAGACTTTGCTTTTCAACAAAAGCCTTGATCATCTGCCACTTAGGCATGCCACACAGGCAATTCATGCCATGCGATTGATATCCGTCAATATACAACCTCTGAGCTCGTATGTCTCAGAGAAGGGCGTTAAGCAAGTGAATAAATTCTCCCCCGCCAAACAGATGTATATTTAATAAAAATCAATCACACAGAATAAAATCCAATGTTAGACACACAGTCCACTTACAAGTTCGTTCTGGGTCTGAATGAAACCGGAGGAACCTTATTCCTCACATGTCCATCGATCTCCAAGTACGTCTGGACGATCACCAACCGATTCCCTCCTCTTGGGTGTACAGCCCAATCAAGATCATCAGTAATCATCCAAATGATGTGAAGACCTCCGGCCTTCAACCACGGTCTTCATCTTCGACTTATCGTTGAATCAGTTATTCAGAATGGGTATAAACCCGACCTTCCCGAATAACCCGCGTATATAATAAACAAGTCTTACACAAACACAACATATGCCTCATTCCAATTCCAAATATCCTTTTATTCAAATATTCACATTCTTAGGGAAAGGTTCCCATTAATTTTATTAAAGATAAATTCTTCTAAATTTATTCTTTAATCTTCCTTTGGATATCATTTCAAACCATGTTAAGGTTTTCCAAACTAGTCGGGATTAACGAGCCACACCGAAGTAATCGTTTATTTTATTTCCCAATCCCAACCTATTCGTCCCATGGAGCAAAACGGGTAATACTCCATATCTAACACCACGGTGTTATCGGTAAATATTAATTACCATTTCACGTTCAAATCTAATCAAAGATTTAACTATCGCTTTGGAGCAAAACTGGTGATACTGAATTCTCGATCACTTTAATCTAATTAAAGATTCATTAAAATTCCACTAAGTTTTTATCTTCCCAAAAATCAATATCCTGTCTTTAACTGGGTTTAAGAACCAATATCATCTGAATCACGGTACACGATAAACCTAAAATCACTTTTCATTGTTAATCGGGTTAAAGAACAAGTGTTATTCAAAACACCGCTCACGATAAACCCCAAAAACCAATTTAAATTCAATTTCAATTAAATACCAATTAACTGGACAATTTCACTAAATCTTAATTAAAAGATTTATTCTTTTCTAAACAGGGTTCAAGAACAGTGTTATTTAAGACACCATTCACGACGCACCCAAAATCCCATTTGATATTAAATACAAGGCTCTGAATAGAAAATATATCGGCTTATATTCAATAACAAATTCTGAAACCAACAAATATCGTATTGGAAATAATGATATAAATATATCTTTCAAACTTCCACAACCATATCTGTATAATCACGAAAGCCAACATCGAAATATTCCGAAGATAATTTCAATTCAAATCCATTCCAATTCGTATATTGGAAATTCTGATTATTTTTAAAACCACTTCTAATCCAATTTATTTATTCAAAAATATTGGATTATAATTCTAGTTCAAAACTAGTTTATTTTGATAAAAACATATTTTTATCCTTTTTAAATAGGGGATTTTTCACCCTAATTCTTTCTAAATCATTAATTATGATTTTACACAAATTATTGATATTTTTAATAATTTTATCAAGGCCCGTACAGTCGATTTCCAATAACGGTCGTCGAAATGAACTTACAGCGACCTTTTCCAAAATTTGATTTGGACATAATTCAATGTCCAACTATTAGATTTCAAATTTCTAATATTCATTGGAAAGCTCTTTTCGATACGAACCCAAGGTTCCAGTTTCAGGAGAATCCGATGGTCGAATCTCCCGTAACATCAATTCGAACTCAATGGTCGAAATTCGCGAACTGTCACGGCGCGGTGCGTTCTATTCAGGCCATTTAATATATATAATATATTATATATATTTAATCGATTTCAATTCTAAACGTATTTTATAATCGTTTCAAATTCGTTTTAAAACCAATTTCAACTTCATACTCAATTTTAAATCAAAACTGAATATTCCATATCATTAATATATAAATGATAATATTTTCAAAAGTTATATTTTGAAATCATTTCCTTTTCTATATTCATTATAAAAACGAATATAACCGATATAAATATCGTTCGCGTCAAAATGGTGCAAATCTAATCAGCATGGCTTTATATATTTCAATAACTTCGTTATTCTATTCAAGAAATGAATATTTTCTTCAACACATGAATATATATTTCTTCCTACACATGAATATTCTCCACACATGAGCATCGTCAACACATGACTATTTTTGTTATTTAATATATTTTATAAAATTTTGATTTCTATCATTTAATTTTTAATCAGGCTCCAACCGTAAATTAGTAAGAGAACGATTCCCTAAGTATTAACCCCGAAGGCCGAAACCAACATCAGATCAATACCCAGGAAACCACTCATCTTAACTAGTTTCCAGCTAGTTTCTAGTTTTATATATGATAAAAATGTGAATTTTATTGTTAAAATATTTTTTTCAACACATGATAAGTTTCAACACATGAATATTCTCAACACATAAGTATCGTCAACCCATGACTATTTATTCTATTCAACACATAAATCTTGATTTTATAATATTCTTTATTTTACAAATTGGAATGAGGCCCACTCAATTACTATATAATGTTAATTATATGGATCCCATACAACACATGTATATAATAGCAATGATAAATAATCAACCATCATCCAAAGTGCACTACACAACGGTCTGTCAACCTATCGATTGACATACAACTAAATAATTGGGATTAGTGTACTTCAAATATCATCCCAGTACCCGTGTGGGGTTTCAGTCAACAAACACAGATTTTTATTTGTGCAGTTGGGCGATGTGTAAAATTTATCGTCCCAATCAATATCCTTTAAATGAGTGTATATAAACAAATCGTCCGATTTGTAAATGAATATTTATTTATTCACATTCACGTTAAATTTATATTTTTAATGATAAATAATTTATTTCAACACATGAGTATATTTCCATTCATTCCACATCACAATCAATTTTCACAACACAACAAAATCAAACAAGTCGTCCATGGTCTGTGGACGACATGTGTCGGGTGCTGCTAAGCACCGTCTGCATCCTAGTAAATATTTTACCTAGAAAACAAGAATTAAAGTGAGAAGTTCTCACTGAGGGTTCCACTACTCCATTTTATTTCTGAAACTCAGAACAGTCTGGATTTGCCCGCAATTCCAACGCAGTCCTTTACATGTTGTTCATAGTAAAAAATCACATTTTTATTATCACTACATGTACATAAAAATCATATTTTTATTTTCCACTTCATATATATAAAAATCATAATTTTATATCGATGTTCATATAATAAAAATCATATTTTTGTCTAATAAAAATCTTATTTTTATAAGCCATTCAAATAATTAAAAATCCAATTTTTATACTACATTCACCTAAAGAAAAATCTGATCTTTATACGCTATATCTTTAAATCGCTTTCTTCATTATAAAAATTCAATTTTTATTAAGCAATGCCATACTATATAAATAAAATAACTCAGATTTTATATAAATAAAAATTAAAACAACTTACTGTTAATCAGAGAAGGGGGGTTTCTGCGCTCGCCGGATTGGTGCGTCGGTCTTGGCAGTATGTGGGGAGGGGGATGACTGAAGGACGGCGCGAGGTGCAACTCGCAGCGGCTGAGGGTGAACGGTGGTGGAGCGGTGGTTTGTGGCTGTCGACGAGGGAGGGTGCAGGGGGTTTGAGATGAAGAGGGATCGACGTCGGAGCGGCGATGGTGAATGGAGGTGGTGAGGGAGGAGATCGACGAGGCCGATGAAGGAGGAGGCGGTGCGGTGGAGTGACGGATCGAAGGTGGCCTTTTTTCCTTTTTTCTATTCGCGAGATCTGATTTGAGGAAAAAGGGTTGAGGGTAATAAGGTTTTATAATAAATATATATTTAAAATTATTTTATTATTTCTATAAAGGTTGACTTTTTATTCGAACTCGAAATCCAACCCAACGACTGTCACCCCTAGCTAATTACCCTCATTCCGAACACAAAGGGATATGTCCGGTAAGCCAATTCGGCTGTTACGACTAGTTTCCGTCAAAATCAAAATATAAATCTATATATTGATTTTGAACGCACATTTCAATTTACTGGGGTCACATACGGATTCTAAAAATTATTTCTAGCGTCGTATTGACGATACGGTCCTAACAAAACTAATTTCATCGAATTCTGAGACCGTTTGAAAAATGAACATTTTAAAGGGCCAAAATCCCATAGCAACTATTCTGAAATTTCAACTGGGAATAACTTTTTATCCTCGCTATGAAATTTCAATTTTTCGGATTCGTTGGAAAGATATTTTCAAATAGATTCTAATTTTTTTTCGCTAAAATCCGGTTTTTTTAATCATGTACATTCATTTGAAATTCGAAATTAAATTTTCAAACTACCGCGCCATTTTCAATTCCTTTTATATTTAAAATAAAATATTTATATTCTAACGACGATCTATATAAATATCTACGTTCTAATTCTATTCAAAATAAATTTCTCGTTATTACTATTTAAAATAAATCAATTTAAATATTCAAAATTCATTAAAATTTCCAAAATAAAAATTTTAAATTGGCTCAGAATTTCCGGGTTGTTACAATCTCCCCCACTTAAAATCTTTTCGTCCTTGAAAAGGAACGAAGCTGAAAGTTGTTTAACTAATCAACTCAACTTCCAATATTTTCTTTACGGCTTAAGTTCTTCAACTTTTCAGTCTCAAAGAACTTTTCAAATTTTTCAAAAATTTGGCTAACACCTTAAATTTTCGAAAAATTTCGCCATAACCTCCCATGCATGGGAGCACCGGGAAAATCCCAAAATTGACTTACAGGCCTTTCCAATCCAAAAAGAAAAAGAAACAGCCAAGAGGCTAGCCAATCGGCTCATAAAATCATCCAAACCCAATAAATTTGTAAACATGTACCTATTTGTCGGGCAAACAATTTTATTCTTCTGCTCTAGTCTCCTTGCTATGACCTGTTCAATGGATATACATGTATATGCATGCAATTGTAACCAATTTTCAATTCAGTTCTAAATTTGGTTTCATTAGGATAAATGGTTCAAAATTTTAATTAATCAAAACAATAATCAAACAACACAATCAGCAATCAATTAGTGGATTAATGTTTCAAATTCATAATTTTGATATATATACAGAAAATCATGTTTTTGATGCCAAATCACAACAATAGTTCTATCTAGTTTTGGTTCTCACACCAGTCTAATGGAAATATATAGATATCCCACCTTCGAAACTCGAACATAAACTAATGATGCCGTACATCATCTCCGGGCGATTAGAGTGTGATTCTATATCTATCCAGTATACTAAACTTCGAATATACGTTCATGACGCGTAAATGCAAAATATTTATATACTCGATTGTCCAAATTAATACAAATAAAATATTCAAATACGTACAAAATGGTTTAAATTTTCTAAACAAAATTTGTTTTCAATTTTATTTTAAAAATATACTCTTCACACTCATTCTAGGATACTACTGATCCCATCTCTAACGAGTCATTCTCATTGGATATTTCTAATCCAACCTCTGATGAATTCTTTCATTTGGTTCTAATGTGTCTTGTTCTCGAGCTCTGTAAACCAAAGCTCTGGTACCACTTTAAGGATCCGTAACTTCCCCGGTAAGGAAAGAACGGATTGCTTTGAGAACAACACACAACGGAACGCAAACAAAAGAACATTTCATTGTTTATTACAACAATTCCATCAGAATACAAGAATATACAAAGTATGAATAAATATTACACATTTGACAAATATCAGTGATTTAAATTACATTTAAATATATAGCAGCGGAAAAATAATACAACACACAACTGAAAGAAATACACGGATACAGAGCTTTCCGAATATCACTTCAGCTATAAACCAGGATCCTGTGAATATAAATCTGCAAAACCAAAACTACTAGCTGCCCATGTGGAAAATAAGGGCACCCAGAGTTCAGGTTAAAACAATAAACTCCATGTCACTCATGTGACTGGTGTGAGAACTAAAACAGTTATTAATCTTTATTTTTAAAGTTAGGTAAATCAAGGGTCCACGCCGTATAACATGGAACGGGTTTCCTCCCAAGAATACCAGTGCATAAAACAAACAGCACAATGCTAAATAAAGAAAAATGAAGCTATTATAAGACCGAGGTCCCATCACACAATGCAACGCAAGCCAGAGGATAGGGTTTTACCTTATAATAGCCAAAGAATGCTTGATACGCTAAATTCCATCTTTTATTATTACTATAAATGAAGAAAACAACTTCAATCATAATGTATAAATCATAGACGGCATAAGTGCCCCATACCACTATGTCGCCATACTAGGCTCTACAAATAAAAACGAAATGTCACGTATTGAAAATTGGATTTCCATCAAGAGTCGAGGCAAGGGGCAAGCTCCTCTCCATTCGAGACACTCTAGCAAATGTCTCAGGACCACACACAGCGATCATGGATCTTCAGGGCCGGTCCTCTCTTACTTTTGAGGATTAGTTATTCCTGAACACACATTTCCCGGTCCTATAGGACCTATATCCGAGGCGCCTCGCATCCAATAACCACACAGGTAAAAAGTATATAAATGTCAGGGCTGTTAGGTCACTGGCATCACCCATAGCTAGAAAGAAATGTCGTGCTCTCCCTGTAGTCACTATCCCGTTTTTGACTCATACCGAGGTGTGAGGCTCGCGAATTAACGCTATACACAAAGTTGTGCCACATAGGCTGTGCTTTAATCATCAAACACAAGACTTTGCTTTTCAATAATAGCCTTGATCATCTGCTACTTAGGCATGCCACATAGGTAATTCATGCCATGCGATTGATATCCATCAATATACAACCTCTGAGCTCGTACGTCTCAGAGAAGGGCGTTAAGCAAGAGAATAAATTCTTTGCCGCCAAATAGATATATATTTAATAGAAATCAATCACACAGAATAAAATCCAATTTCAGACACACAGTCCATTTACAAGTTCGTTCTGGGTCTGAACGAAACCGGAGGCACCTTATTCTTCGCATATCCATCGATCTCCAAGTACGTCTAGACGATCACCAACTGATTCCCTCCTCTTGGGTGTACAGCCCAAACAAGATCATCAGTAATAATCCAAACGATGTGAAGACCTCCGGTCTTCAACCACCGTCTTCATCTTTGACTTATTGTCGAATAAGTTATTCAGAATGGGTATAAACCCGGCCTTCCCGAATAACCCTCATATATAATAAACAAGTGTTAGACAAACACAACATACGCGTCATTCCAATTCAGAGTATTCCTTTATTCAAATATTCACATTCTTAGGGAAAGGTTCCATTAATTTTATCAAAGATAAATTCTTCTAAATTTATTCTTTAATGTTCCTTTGGATATCATTTCAAACCATGTTAAGGTTTTCCAAACTAGTCGGGATTAACGAACCACACTGAAGTAATCATTTATTTTATTTCCCAATCCCAGCCTATTCATCCCATGGAGCAAAACTGGTAATACTCCATATCTAACACCACGGTGTTATTGGTAAATATTAATTACCATTTCATGTTCAAATCTAATCAAAGATTTAACTATCGCTTTGGAGCAAAACTGGTGATACTCCATTCTCGATCACTTTAATATAACTAAAGATTCATTAAAACTCCACCTAGTTTTCATCTTCCCAAAAATCAGTATCCTGTCTTTAACTGGGTTTAAAGAACCAATGTTATCTAAACCACGGTTCACGATAAACCCAAAATCACTTTCCATTGTTAATCGGGTTAAAGAACAAGTGTTATTCAAAACACCGCTCATGGTAAACCCCAAAAACCAGTTTAAAATCAATTTCAATTAAATACCAATTAACTGGACAATTTCACTAAATCTTAATTAAAAATTTTATTCTTTTCTAAACTGGGTTCAAGAACAGTGTTATTTAAGACATCATTCACGACGAACCCAAAATCTCATTTGATACTAAATACAAGGCTCTGAATAGAAAATATATCGGCTTATATTCAATATCAAATTCTGAAACCAACAAATATCGTATTGGAAATTACAATATAAATATATCTTTCAAATTTCCAAAACCATATCTGTATAATCACGAAATCCAATATCGAAATATTCCGAAGATAATTTTGATTCAAATCCATTCCAATTCGTATATTGGAAATTCTGATTATTTTAAAATCACTTCTAATCCAATTTATTTATTCAAAAATATTGGATTATAATTCTAATTCAAAACTAGTTCATTTCGATAAAAATATATTTTTATCCTTTTTAAATAGGGGATTTTTCACCCCAATTCTTTCTAAATCATTTATTATGATTTTACACAAATTATTGATATTTTTAATAATTTTATCAAGGCATGTACAGTCGATTTCCAATAACGGTCATTGAATTGCACTTACAGCAACCTTTTCCAATTTTGATTTGGACATAATTCCAAATCCAACCGTTAGATTTCAAATTTCTAATATTCATTGGAAATCTCTTTTCGATACGAACCCAACGGTTCCGGTTTCAGGAGAATCCGACGGTCGGATCTCCCGTAACATCAATTCGAAGTCAGTGGTCGAAATTCGCGAACTGCTGCGCGCGGCGCCTTCTATTCAGGCCATTTAATATATATAATATATATATTATATATATGTAACCGATTTCAATTCTAAACATATTTTATAAATCATTTCAAATTTGTTTTAAAAACAATTTCAACTTCATATTCAATTTTAAATCAAAATTGAATATTCCATATCATTAACATATAAATGATAATATTTTCAAAACGTTATATTTTGAAATCACTTCCTTTTCTACATTCGTTATAAAAATGAATATAATCGATATAAATATCGTTCACGTCAAAAATGGCGCAAATCTAATCAACACGGCTTTATATATTTAATAACTTCGTTATTCTATTCAACAAATGAATATTTTCTTCAACACATGAATATATATTTCTTTCTACACATGAATATTCTCAACACATGAGTATCGTCAACACAGACTATTTTTGTTATTTAATATATTTTATAAAATTATGATTTCTATCATTTAATTCTTAATCAAGCTCCAACCGTAAATTAGTAAGAGAACGATTCCCTAAGTATTAACCCCGAAGGCCGAAACCAACATCAGATCAATACCCAGGAAACCACTCATCTTAACTAGTTTCCAACTAGTTTCTAATTTTATATATGATAAAAATGTGAATTTTATTGTTAAAATATTTCGTTCAACACATGGTAAATTTCAACACATGAATATCTCAACACACGAGTATCGTCAACACATGACTATTTATTCTATTCAACACATGAATCTTTATTTTATAATATTCTTTATTTTCCAAATTGGAATGAGGCCCACTCAATTACCATATATTGTTAATTATATGGATTCCATACAACACATGTATATAATAGCAATGATAAATAATCAACCATCATCCAAAGTGCACTACACAACTGTTTGTCAACCTATTGATTGACATACAACTAAATAATTGGGATTAGTGTACATCAAATATCATCCCAATACCCGTGTGGGGTTTCAGTCAACAAACACAGATTTTTATTTGTGCAGTTGGGCGATGTGCAAAATTTATTGTCCCAATCAATATCCTTCAAATGGGTATACATAAACAAATCATCCGATTTGTAAATGAATATTTATTTATTCACATTCACATTAAATTTATATTTTTAACGATAAATAATTTATTTCAACACATAAGTATATTTCCATTCATTCCACATCATGATCAATTTTCACAACACAACAAAATCAAACAAGTCGTCCATGGTCTGTGGACGACGGGTGTCGGGTGCTGCTAAGCACCGTCTGCATCCTAGTATATATTTTTAACTAGAAAACAAGAACTAAAGTGAGAAGTTCTCACCGAGGGTTCCACTACTCCATTTTATTTCTAAAATTCATAACAGTCTGGATTTGCCCGCAATTCCAACGCAGTCCTTTACACGCTATTCAGTAAAAATCACATTTTTATTATCACTACATGTGCATAAAAATCATATTTTATTTTCCACTTCATGTATATAAAAAACGTATTTTTATATCGATGTTCATATAATAAAAATCATATTTTTCTCTAATAAAAATCTTATTTTTATAAGCCATTCAAATAATTAAAAATCCAATTTTTATACTACATTCACCTAAGGAAAAAAATCTAATCTTTATACGCTATTTACATAAAGATTATATCTTTAAATCGCTTTCTTCATTATAAAAATTCAATTTTTATTATGCAATTCCATACTATATAAATAAAATAACTCAGATTTTACATAAATAAAATTTAAAACAACTTACTGTTAATAAGAGAAGGGGGGTTTCTGCGCTCGCCGGAGTGGTGCGTCGGTCTTGGCAGTATGGGGGGGCGGATGATTGGAGGATGGCGCGAGGTGAAACTCTCGGCGGCTGAGGGCGAATGGTTGTGGACCGGTGGTCTATGGCTATCGATGAGGGAGGGCGCAGGGGGTTCGAAAGGAAGGGGGATCGACGTCGGAGCGGCGGTGGTGAATGAAGGTGGTGAGGGAGGAGCTCGACGAGGCTGATGAAGGAGGAGGAGGTGCGCTGGAGTGACGAATCGCAGGTGGCCTTTTTTTCTTGTTTTTTATTCGCGAGATCTGATTTGGGGAAAAGGGTTGAGTGTAATAAGGTTTTATAATAAATATATATTTAAAATTATTTTATTATTTCTATAAAGGTTGACTTTTTATTCGAACTCGAAATCCAACCCAACGATTGTCACCCCTAGCTAATTACCCCCATGCCGAACACAATGGGATATGTTCGGTAAGCCAATTCGACTGTTACGATCTATTTCCGTCAAAATCAAAATATAAATATATATATTGATTCTGAATGCACATTTCAATTTACTGGGGTCACATACGGACTCTAAAAATTCCAAAAAAATTATTTCTAGCTTCGTATTGACAATACGGTCCTAACAAAACTAATTTCATCGAATTCTGAGACCATTTGAAAAATGGCCATTTTAATGGGCCAGAATTCCATAGCGACTATTCTTAATTTTCAACTGGGCATAACTTTTTATCCCCGCTATGAAATTTCAATTTTTCGGATTTGTTGTAAAGATATTTTCAAATAGAGTCTAATATTTTTGGTTTCGCTAAAATCCGGTTTATTTTGAATCATGTACATTCATTTGAAATTCGAAATCGAATTTTTAAACTACTGCGCCATTTTCAATTCCTTTTATATTTTAAAATAAAATATTTATATTCTAATGACGATCTATATAAATATCTACGTTCTAATTCTATTCAAAATAAATTTCTCGTCGTTACTATTTAAAATAAATCATTTTAAATATTCAAAATTCATTAAAATTGCCAAAATAAAAAAATTAAATTTGCTCAGAATTTTCGAGTTGTTACAAGTTGTTTAATTTGTACAGTATGTTTTAAATTTTAAATTTAATTTTTTACGACTATGCCGACTTACATATGCAAACCTTAATTTGCAGTAGTCTCTTCAGTTGAAAAAGCAAAAGGAAGTAAGAGGGCTTTTATTCGCAACATGAATGATGTACGCCATGCACTAGGGGAGAAATCCTTCCAGCAACCTATTGTAGGATCGGATTATGTTCGTGAAAAATGTGGTAACCCGAGTATGTAGCATATTGAGTTTTTTATTACTTCGTTATCTATGTTTATTTTTTCATCTCATTTACAACATTAACACAACAGGAACAATTATTAAACCGTCAAACATTTGGCTGCTAACCTGTACTTGTCCAAATTGTAGTGCATTGATGTCGTATGAGGAAAGAAATAAAAAGTCTACAAAAGCTGATAATCCAGAATTCTCTATATTTTGTCATACTGGAATGGTTAGACTACCTACGCACAAACGATGTCCACAATATTTAAATATGTTGTTGCAGTATACAGGAGGAAGTATATGTCGTCGAAAGTTCAGGGATAATATACGGGTATATAATTCAATATTTGCATTCACTTCAACGGGTGGACATGTTGATCACTCCATCAATGACGGTCGAGGACCTTATGTTTTTAGATTGAATGGGCAAAATCACCATAAAATTGGTTCTTTGCTTCCGGTTGATGGAGATCCAAAATTCGCATAACTTTATATTTATGACATGGAGAATGAGGTGAGGAACATAATAGCTGCTGCAAGTGGGAAAAAACATCGAAACAAGTTGGATTGTAAAATTGTTGAAAATTTGATACTAATGTTTGATAATTGTAATGAACTGTCAAAAATACTCAGAATGGCAAGAGATCGATTTAAGGAAAATAAATGTCATCCTGTGACTATTACATTGTTAGGACGTAGGGAGAAAGATGGTAGAGAATCTAACCTTCCCACCACGTCAGAGATAGCAGCGTTGTCAGTTGGTGGATGTGGAAATTGTCCTGCATTTAGGGACGTTGTAGTAGTGGAAAAGAGTGGGTTGCTACGTAGAATTAATGAGAAGCATCCAATTTTCATGGCAATGCAGTATCCAATACTATTTCCATATGCAGAAGATGTTTATAGACCTCACATAAGTTATGTAATGTCAAAAGTTAGTAAGTCATGCAAGCGAACAACGGTCACTATGTGTGAGTACTACGCATATATAATTCAATTTCGATATGGTGATGGGCAAACATTACTGAAAGGAGGCCGCTTATTTCAACAATTTTTGGTTGATGCTTACACTTCTGTCGAAGAGGATCGACTAAGTTGGATTCGAAACAATCAACGACATATTAGATCTGAAGTTTATGAGGATTGCAAGATGCAATTACAACAGGGGGCACATGCGCATTATTAATAGGAAAACGTACTGTTCTTCCTTCGTCATTCACAGGCGGTCCTAGGTATATGATTCAAAATTATCAGGATGCTATGGCAATATGTTGTTGGGTAGGATGCCCAGACTATTTTCTAACGTTTACCTGCAACCCTAAATGGTTGGAAATATACTATTACTTATCAAGTATAGAAGGGAAAACAGTAGAAGACGGACCAGATATTGTTGCACATGTCTTCCATATTAAACTGTTGGAATTGCTGCAAGATATTAAAAATGGCTTTTTTGGATGTGTTAAAGCAGGTATTTACACTCATTCTATCAGCATTTTTTGCTTTCAACTGTATAATTTTTCCTATTGATCTCATTTTCAATTTCATGTTTGCAGTTTTGTACACAATTGAATTTTAGGAATGGGGTCTGCCACATGCACATTTTCTAATATTTCTTCTGCTTGAAGATGAACTACAAGTGGTTGCCAATGTAGATAAATATGTTAGTGCAGAGATTCCAGATGGTAGGATGGATCCTGTTGCATATGCATCGGTGACTCAATTTATGATTCATGGCCCTTGTGGTGTTCTAAATCCAGGTTGTCCATGCATGGTTGAAGGTACTTGCTCTAAACCTTTTCGCGGATTTATATGGAAGAAACAGTGTTTGACAAAAATGGCTTCCCGCAATACAGAAGAAGAAATAACGGTTGTATGGTAAGAGCAGGCAATGATATATAGTTTGCTAATGGTTGGGTGATACCTCATAATGTTTATTTGATCGTAAAATATCAAGCACATGTTAATGTTGAAGTATGCAATAGAGCAAGATCTGTGAAATATTTATTTAAGTATATTAACAAAGGTCATGATAGAGCAATTATGGTAATTGAGGAGAATAATGTTACAAATATTAATTTTTTGAAGCAAGTTGATGAGTTAAAAACATATTTAGATTGTAGATATCTATCAGCAACTGAAGTATGTTGGAGACTATTTGAAATTGAAATTCAATATTACAATCCCGTGGTAGAGAGGCTTCAGTTTCATATGCCGGAAGAACACATTGTTTACTTTAGAGTGAGAAATAGTTTGCAAGAGGTGTCGAATCGTCCAAATGTTGAACACACAAATTTTACACAGTGGATGGAGACAAATAAGTTATATCCAGAAGCACGTCAACTTACCTATGCAGATTTCTCAACTAAGTGGGTATGGAATAAAACGTTGAAGAAATGGACTCATAGGAAAAAAGGGAAAATGATAGGTGGAATCTATTATGCTCATCCGACTTCTGGTGAAAGATTTTACCTTCAGTTGTTGTTGAACATGGTGAAAGGCCCGTGTAGTTACGAGGACATTAGAACTGTAAATGGTGTGATTTATGAAACATTTAAAAATGCATGTTCAGCACAGCGTCTTTTGGACGATGAAAATGAATGGGATGATGCAATAATAGAAGTGGGACGATGGACTTCAGCCTCTTCGTTACAGGAAATGTTTGTGATGACATTAATATTTTGTGAAATTTCGAATCCGAAAGGTGTATGGAAAAGACATTGTGAGCTGTTTTCATATGACATAACAAGGAGAGAAAAACGACTTACAAAAAATAACAAACTAGAGCTAACAGAGTTGCAGGTGAAAGATTTAGCATTAGCGGAGGCAGAGAAGATATTGTGTAGAAATAATCGATCGTTAAAAGATTTTTCGTCTTCTTTTGAACTAAATTGTTCCACTAAAAATTCTATCGATAATAGCTTGTTACGAGAAGAGCAGAGCTACGATATTACTGAAATTGATGATCAATTGCAACAAATGATGCCATTATTAAATTAGGAGCAGCGTAGAGCTTATGATGTGATACAACATGCCGTTGGAAGCGGGGATGGTAGTTTTTTTTGTCTATGGTAGTGGTGGCACAGGGAAGACTTTCTTGTGGAAGACCATAATAAATAGTTTACGAGCAAAAGGAAAGATTGTTCTTGCAGTGGCTTCTTTTGGCATAACATCGTTGCTTCTTCCTGGTGGTAGGACAACTCATTCCAAGTTTAAAATACCAGTTACCGTTGAGGATAATTCAATTTGAAACATATCAAAGCAATCGTCTTTAGCGGAGCTTTTACGACAAACACATTTAATAATTTGGGATGAGGCTCCTATGGTGCATCGAAATTCTTTGGAAGCATTTGAAAAAATCATGACAGATATAATGACTACAACTGATAATTATGTTGTTGGTAAAATATTTGGCAAAGAAACTATTTTGTTAAGTGGAAATTTTCGACAAACATTGCCTGTCATTCGGAACAAGGCAAATGATTGTGCAAGCAACAATAAATCATTCTAGCTTGTGGAGTAGGTGCACTGTGTTCGAACTAAAAGAAAACATGCGCTTAAAATCAGATAGTGTGGATATGGATGAAAAAAAAAGTAAAATTGCAGAATTCTGCAGATGGGTACTAGATGTAGGGGAATGAAATGTTGAAATGGTTTCAGCACGGCCAAATGAAGAACCATCGTGGATCCAAATATGTAACTAGTTTTTGATACCATAAGGTGCTGATGATATTAAGAATATTACAGAGTGTGTGTATACTGATTTGGAAAAAAGAATGCTAGAAAAATTTATCTTCGGGACCGCTGCATTCCCACTCCTACAAAAGAAGCGGTAGAGGTTATTAATTGTTTTGTACTCTCCAACTTATAAGGAAATGTTACAACTTATTTAACTGCGGATTCTATAAGTCCGCTAACAGATGGATCCGAAGATCAAAACCTTTTATATCCTATAGAATTTTTAAATAGATTGAAAATATTTGGTACGCCCGATCATAAGATGCAATTACAGGTATGTGCACCAATTATGCTTTTACGAAATCTTAATCAAGGTTTAGGCCTTTGCAATGACACTAAATTGGTTGATATGTAGCTTGGAAGTCGAGTTTTCGAAGCCCAAATTATAAAGGTAATATACTGGGAGGAAGGTTTTTATTCCACGAATAATACTAACATCAGTTGACACAAAATGGCCATTTGTTCTCCGAAGAAGGAAATTTCCTATAAAAGTTTGTTTTTCAATGACAATTAATAAAAGTCAGGGACAGACTTTACAAAGTGTTGGGGTATACTTACCGCAACCGGTATTTGCGCATGGTCAGCTGTCTGTAGCCATCTATAGGACATCTTCATATAAAGGTCTAAAAGTGTTAATAACCAACCACAAGATGGTCGCACACATAATATTGTTTACAAAGAGGTATTTAGCCCATTGATTGGTATGTGCAATAATAAAACTATTTGTTACTCTACCTTTTGAACTGCATTACATTCATTTAATATATATAATGGCTTCTTATGCTATAGGGAAATTTTTTGCATAGTCAGTTTCACTGTAAGCTTACATGATATAATTGATTGATGTGTTTTGTGAACTGGTAAGTCAACTAAACAACATGGATTTCCAACCATGTATACGAAGTCCACATAAATTGACAAATATTTGAGAATAAAAACATTGTTTGACTGTATACTGATGAGACACAAATAATCGTACAAATTTCTTTTATGTTTACATCAAAATTTATAATATGATAAGACGTATATCAAATTTGCTGTGATAATCAACATTCATGACCCCTTGCTAGAATTAATAATCAAGGAAGTTGCAGAAAAATGAAATAAACTGCATAGGAATGTATACTTAATTATCAACTATTTATTTAATTAATGTACCTTACAATTTGAGCTGGGACTATTCTGCATTATTGAAAAACATGTTAAGATTAATGCTTCTTTTACAGATTAATACTAAATTATCTAAGTACTGTTTATATAATGATTTTTAGCACTGTTAATTTAACTATAAAAAAGAAATACTAAGTGTTAGCTCACTTTGTGAACTGGACAACACAAAGTCAAGATATGAAATATTGAAGAACTTGAAAAACTCTGAAGCGGTTCGGATCGGAGCAGGATAGCGGTTCGGATAGGGTAAAGTCTGCTGTTCAGATCGGTGAACTAATACTCTTGGAGTTAAAGAAGCACAGCTATTCGGGTCGGAGGGGAATCTACTTCCAGTCGGATCGGAAAGCCACCCAATTGCTACAGAGATAGATCGGAGCGGAGCGGAGCAGAATAAAGAGAAGAGAGAATTGTTTCCAAGTCAATCCGGGTCGGATCGGATATCCCGATCCGAACCCCTTGTACATGTCCCTCCGACCCGAACCCATTTTCCATATCATTCCCCTGCATAAGCGCCTGGATATCCGGATTGGCTATGACCAGTTCCTGCCCACAACGTCCATTACTCTGATGCGTTGTCAACATAGAAATGCATCCGAACCCGAGGATGATGGGATGGATGACACGTGGCTCCGATCCGGATCGGGTTCTGAGCTAATTCACACCTATAAATACCCCGTCTGAAGACAAAGAAAAGGATCTTTTTCTGGCATTTTGAGATTTCAACCACCTTCATAACCCGAATTTCAGCACTCCCGGAGAATCCAAGTTTTCTTTCATTATTTGTTTTAGTCAATTGAGTGATTATAAGTGAGTTGTAAGAGAAATCAAGTGAATATTTCATTGTATTTGCAACTGAATCATTGAAAATAGTGAAAAACAAGTGGACGTAGGCATTTCTTCGCCGAACCACTATAAATCCTGTGTGTTCATTTTTATTTTTATCTCATTTCATTTTGCTTTTAATCAATTTGGGTGTTAGAACCACTTTTTGGCCTAACATTTTGGTGCTTTCACTGAGAAATCATCTGAATTCTTTGTTTTCCGGGATTATCATTCTACTTTTTGGACCGTTGAGTTCAAAGAAGTTAATCCTCAAATCTCAACGCCCTTGGATATTTGTTGAAGTGATTGTCGAAGAACCATGGCCAAAGGAAAAGGCAAAGAAATTCAATCTGTTCGAGGAAATGGAGCTGGCGAAGATCAGCAAAATGCGGTTGTAACAAGGTCTCGTGGGCAGAGTTCAGCAGCAGGACGAACCAATGCAGGAAACCCGAACCGCCTTCAGGGGGAGAGCTCCGATCCGATCCGGGTAGGAGATTCTGAAGCAGTGCATTCCCCCAACCTGAAGCGACCTGAGCAGCTTGCCACGTACCGACCCGACCAGGCTCTACAGCTCCGAACCGACCCGACCTCCTACCTCCGATCCGATCCGACACTTGGTGAAGTTGGAACCTCTACTCGAGTCCCTACGAATGCTCCGATTCCAGCCACCAGGGTTAGTGATCAGGTCAATCCATCTGCGCCCATTACTCAAGGAGATTTCTCGCGCTTACTTGACATGCTTGAGAGCACAAGGGAGGCTATGAAAGTCCACGAGCGCACTAATCTCATGATGCAGGAAAATATGAGGCTCATGAGTCGGGAGATTAGTGAACTCCGTCGACAGAGGACCCCATCACCGGTTCGTCACACCCCAGTGGATCAGTCTTCATCTTCCGAGGAAGAGCGGCCCCGTGAACGAAGGCCACTCGAACGACCTCAGAATGTGGAGTAGCTAACATTTGGATCTTTGGGATCTCGTGAGGATATTACACGAGCACTAGGAAACAATGACCCCGCTAGGGGGCAAAGGCTCCAGTCCCCTCCTCCCGAGATCGACCGGGAGCGTAGGGAACGGAATAGAGCAGAAGCAGCTCGAAGAAGAAGGGCATCTCCTGAACAAGAGCCCAGGAGGAACTCGGATACTAGGGCCAGGGAACCTGAGCGGCCCCTAACTAATGCTGATGTACAGGCAATGGTTCGCCAGATCATGTCCGAGAGCCGGAACTACACAAATGAAGATTATGGCATTGAGCGAAGCCATACTCCTTTCACCGATGATATCCTCGACTTCCAGTTTCCCCGGCATTTTAACCTGCCACAGATGGACAAGTACAATGGGAGAACTGATCCGGGACAGCATTTGATGCGATACTCGTGGCTCATGAATGCTGCTGCCGCCCCTGATGAAGTGAAGTGCAAAGCATTCCCAATCTATTTAGAAGATGTGGCGCTGTTCTGGTTTACCCGACTTCCCCCTCGTTCGATTTCGAATTACAAGGAGCTGAGCGAACGTTTTATGAATCAGTTCCGACTCCATGCCCGAAAGTCCAAAAGTGTTATTGAATTATCAAGAATCAAGAAGGCACCAGGAGAGTCTTTGAGGGCTTATCTTGACCGTTTTAACTTAGCTGTGACTGAAGTTAATGACCCGCATGAGCCCACCATTCTGATGGCATTAAAGGAAGGAGTCGATCCTGAATCGGAGTTCGGGGATTACCTTTCTGGGAAGACGCCCTCCACGAGAGAAATATTCTATGAAAAAGCCGATATTTATTTAAGGCGAGAGGAGGCCAGGGCAAACCGAAAGAGAAAGTCTGAAGCGGCATCAAAAGAAAATGTTCAGAGCAACATCGCCGTGAAACAGTCTGGGGAAAGTTCCGGAAAAGTTGAAGTAAATGTGGGTAACAAGGGTGGAAACAACAATGCTGGAAACGGGGGCAACAACAATAACCGTAATGCGAACGGAAACAAAAGAAATAGAAATAGGGGAAGTGATCCTAACAAAAGACCCCGATTCCAGACCTACGAGAATTATACACCATTGAACGACACCCTGGAGAATATTTACCTGGATACGTACAACGTTTTGCAGTATAAAAGACCGCCACCTCGTGATTCGACCGAGAAAGAGATGGCGACAGGGAAGTTTTGTTTGTTTCATGGAACTCATGGGCATTCAACCAATGAATGCCGGCATTTGAGGGATGTGATTGAGAAGCTGCTGCGTGAAGGGAAGTTGGATGAATACAAGGTTGCCCCGAGGGACAGGGGGCAAGGAGAGCAGGCTCCAAAACAGATTCTACCTGCTCCCAAGCCTACAGCGCAGCAGAAAGGTAAAGGAATTGTTATCAACTCCATAGTGGGCGGACCTCACCCGGCAATCCGAAGTTTCAGATCAATGGATCAATATGTAAACGCTGCCAAGCACCTAGATGTGAATGAAGGTGATGATTTGGAAGATATCACCCCCATAAAACAACAGAAGACCATGTTTGACGACGTGGTATTCCGCAGCCGAGATAATACTGGGATCCAATCACCCACTGATGATCCGTTGGTTATTACTAGCACTATTGGGCCGGCCTTGGTCCATAAGGTATTAGTAGACAACGGAAGTTCTGTCAATATTTTATTTAAAAAGTCATTCAATCAGATGAAGCTTGAATCTGAAGATTTTAAGCCATGTGAAGGATGGATCAGAGGCTTCAACGGGGCGTCGACGGCTCCCATGGGATACATAGAATTGCCCGTGACCTTGGGGCAAGGAGAACGCAGAAGAGTGTGAATGCTTCAGTTCGTAGTATTGGATGTAGACTCGCCTTATAATGCATTTTTGGGGAGGCCTGCCCTTGCTGAATTCAGAGTTTGTATCGCCCCCTGGTGTTTATTGCTTAAGTTCCCAACCGAAGCCGGAACTGGAGTAGTGAGAGGGGATCAAGTTTCCGGACGGGCCTGCTATGTGGCCGAATTAAAGATGTTGATGAAAGGACTTAACATCGAGAGTAAAGATGCCTCGCCTCCCCCAAAGGGGGGCTCGGCGTAGCAATTAGAGAAATCGGCCCCAAAGGAGTTGCTTAAAGGAACGCCTGAAGACCTGGATCCCAGAAAAGACGAGGAACCAGAGACTAAAAATGCAACTCCTAATGAAGCGACAGTGGAAGTTCCCATTGATGACGCTGATCCGACAAGAGTCTTGAAGATTGGGTCTCAACTGGATCCACGTCGGGCCAAAGAACTAACGGACTTTTTGAAGGCGAACTTGGACGTGTTTGCGTGGACCCACGCTGACATGTGTGGGATATCGCCATCCATCATAAGTCACAAATTAAATGTAAACCCGAAGCACCCGCCTGTGAAGCAAAAGAGACGTATGCTGGGCCCAGGGAGGTCGGCTGTTCTCAAAGAGGAAGTGGAAAAGCTGAAGCAGAACGGATTTATTCGAGATTCGACATATCCCGACTGGATATCGAATCCTGTCTTAGTAAAGAAGCCGAATGGAAAGTGGCGGACTTGCATTGATTTTTCAGATTTGAACAAAGCTTGCCCAAAAGATAGTTTCCCACTTCCTAGGATTGACCAGCTTGTAGATTCGACAGCAGGTCATGAACTTCTCTCTTTCATGGACGCATATTCTGGGTACAACCAAATTGCTATGCACGTGCCTGACCAAGAACATACGAGCTTCATTACGAATTTGGGATTATATTGTTATGTTGTAATGCCATTCGGATTGAAAAACGCTGGAGCTACTTATCAGCGCTTGGTGAACAGAATGTTTTATAATCAAATAGGAAAGACTATGGAAGTTTATGTGGATGATATGCTTGTCAAATCGAAACAGTCCTCCAGCCATACGCAAGACTTGGCGGAAATGTTTGGTATCCTGCGAAAGTATCGGATGAAATTGAATCCTCTGAAATGCTCATTTGGAGTGGCATCGGGAAAGTTCCTTGGCTTCATTGTGAGCTCCCGAGGAATTGAACTCAACCCTAGCCAGATAGCAGCGATTAGAAATATTGAAGAGCCGAGGAGAATTAAAGACGTCCAAAGTCTTGCAGGGAAAGTAGCGGGGCTGAGTAGATTCATCTCCAAAGCCACAGACAAATGCGTTCCGTTTTTTGATCTAATTAAATGGGGAAAGAAAAACTTTGAGTGGACTCCGGACTGTGTTGAGGCCTTTCGAAATTTATTGGAACTGCTAGAGAAACCGTCGATTTTGTCAAAGCCAGTGGATCACGAAGAATTGTTTGTTTACTTGGCAGTCTCGGCTCACGCCGTTAGCACAGCCCTGGTTCGAGAAGAAGACAAAGTACAAAGGCCAGTGTATTATGTAAGCAAGAAATTAGCAGCGGCAGAGCGCAACTATCCAAAGATTGAGAAGCTCGCTTACAGCCTCCTAATCGCATCACGAAAACTTCGTCACTATTTCCAAGCTCATCCAATAACCATATACACCGACCAGCCCTTGAGGCAGGTGCTGCAGAGACCCGAAGCATCGGGAAGGTTGATCAAATGGAATATAGAATTAAGTCAGTTTGATTTGAATTTTCAACCACGAAAGTCGATCAGGGGGCAAGCTCTGGCAGACTTTATTGCGGAGTTCACCATCCCAGAGGAGGAAGTAATCGATGACAGAGTGGTTAAGTCCGAGGATGAGTTAAAGATAGATCCGTGGAAACTATACACAGATGTAGCCAAGAACGACCGAAGGTCCGGAGCTGGAATCGTCTTAGTCACTCCTGAAGGACGGTCGTTATATTACGCCCTGCGATTAGAATTTTCGGCGACTAACAATGACTCTGAATATGAAGCCCTGATTGCCGGGCTGAAGCTTGCTAAAGACCTCGGGTAAAAATGTTAGACATATTCTATGACTCTAAAATCGTTGTTTGCCAAGTGCGAGAGGAATTTGTGGCTCGGGGACCTCGACTTATCGCTTACCTCAAGAAAGTGAGAGAGCTATTGAGTAGCTTGGAGCGGTACAACATAACACATATCCCAAGAGCTGAAAACCAGAAGGCAGATAGGCTGGCAAAGCTGGCTAGTTCCGACAATCCAGAAGGGAATGAAATAATTCCAATTGAAACGTTGGAATCGCCAAGCTTTGAGTCAATGGAAATTGAGTTCGCTTTTGAAGCGGAACCGGAGAAGGAGTCGTGGATGACCCCAATTAAGAACTTCCTTAAGGATGGAACACTCCCGTCAAAGAAGAGTGAAAGAAGGGCTATAGTTCGCAAGGCTACTAGATATGTCATACAAGATGATACTCTTTATAGGCAAGGATTTTCTATGCCTCTGTTACGATGTATAGCACACGACGACATCAAGTGTGTACAAAGAGAAGTACACGAAGGTGAGTGTGGAGATCATACAGGAGGTCAGACTTTAGCAAAAAAGATATTGCGATACGGATACTTCTGGCCTACAATTAACAAAGATGCAGCTGATTATTCACGACGCTGCGATAAGTGCCAGAGATTCGCCAAAATCCCCATAGCACCGTCGACCCAACTTAGATCAATGGTGAGTCCTTGGCCATTTGCCACGTGGGGAATTGATATCATTGGAGTTCTACCGATTGCTAAAGGAGGAGCGAAATATGCAATAGTGGCCGTGGACTATTTTACGAAGTGGGTGGAAGTTGAGCCCTTGACCAAGATCACGACAAGAAAGGTGATAAGTTTCGTGGTCAGAAATATTATATGCCGATTCGGGATCCCAAGGACGATTATAACTGACAACGGAACCCAATTTGATAGTACTGAATTCAGAAATTTCTGCTAGAAGTATAAGATTGACAAGCGATATACTGCAGTTGCCTATCCACAGTCGAACGGGAAAGTAGAGGCAATAAACAAAGTAATAAAATCCATCCTCAAGAAACGGTTAGAGCGTGCAAAGGCAAAATGGGTTGACGAATTGCCCCTAGCTTTGTGGGCATATCGAACAACATTTAAGATGGCCATCGGTCATACCCCTTTCTCTCTCTCCTTTGGCTCAGAAGCAGTAATTCCAGTTGAACTGGAAGTTCCTTCCCACAGGGTGACATATTATGACCCGATGACGAATCGGGCGCTCTTACTTGAGTCTCTTGATGAAGTCAAAGAAAAAAGGGATGAAGCAGATTTGCGTGCGGCAAGACATCGACGTCAGATGGCACGCTATTACGACAAAAAAGTTCGCCTCAGGACTTTTGAACCAGGAGATTTGGTGCTAAAGAGAGTCTTTCCATCCCTTCCTCACCTCGGTCCAAAATGGGAAGGACCCTTTGTCATCCAACGGAAACTTGAAAAAGGAACCTTCAAGTTAACGACCGTAGATGGCGAAGAAGTCCCTAGAGCATGGAATGCCATACACTTAATGCGATATTTGGATTAGAAATGCTGTACGTTTTGTTATTTTTCTTATGAACTCTGTAATAAGGCACGACTTGCCTTGGGAAAATCTGACGATATGAATAAATGACTATAAAGTGGATGTAGGCTACGACTTAGCCGAACCACTATAAAAATATTGTGTGTTATTTACTTTTATGCATTACATATATACATTCATTAATTATTCTGTTGTGATTATGGAATACAGGATGATTCAAAACCTGAAAAGGTTAAAGACAGTTTAAACATAAGAAAAAGCACAACGACTACTTGTGCGACAAGACATAAAAGAATGAGAAAACGACATTCTTAACTCTAACTCTCTAGAGAGAGAGTATAAAAGCGTCTTCGATTGAGCGCTGAAAAAGAAATTCTTCCCCTAACTCTAACTCTCCAGAGAGAGAGAGAGTATAAAAGCGTCTCCGACTGAGGGCTGAGAAAGAAATCTTTCCCCGCTGAAAGACCGGGGAATGAATAGATTGTTGAGCTCGAATTCTAACTCTCAAGAGAAAGAGAGAGAGTATAAAAGAAATGCCAGAAAAAACGACAGGCACTGACGACACAGGAAATGCTATCCCGTCAGAAAATCGGGAGCATTCAGATTGCTTGATTAAGCATTAATAATTTATTAGAATTAACTGGGGGCATATATGTATACACATATTTCCTCCCTCCGTGACTTCATTTCGTAATTATAGTAAGACATGCATTTTTACATAAGTGCAGAACTACTGACAAACAGACATTGCAGAAAATGAGTTATTTTTTATTTACAAATGAATGAATTTGTACAGGAGAATAGCAAAAAAAAAAGCGCAGGAGCCGCACTTGTAGCAGCAATTGTTGGTTCATTAAATGCTAAAACAATACAAGGCAATCCACTATTTAGATTTCGAGTGAGCCTTGGACTTCTTGGCGGCTTTCTCCGCATCCTTTGCTTCTTTCTCAGCCTCTGTCAAGATTCGTTTTGACTTCTTTTTTCCTGAAGATGCGATGCTGGAGCCAGTAGACTTCTTTCCGGAGGGTGGAGCGCTGGAATCAAGAGAAGATTTTTTAGCGAGTTCCTCTGTAATAGATCTAGTTGAGAGCTTAACAACTAACCTTGATCCCGCATTCACAACTGCGAGGGGCTTGAGGGCTTCAGGGTCTAGTTCTTCGGCTTTTAATTGCAAGCGTTTGTCTTGATCAGCTTTCATTGCAGCCAAAGTAACGTTATCAGTACTTTTTGACTCCCCGACTATTGCAATTTCTGGTTCCTCTTCCTGACCCCCGTCACCGCCGTCATCCCTTAAAGCTGCTATCATTTCTTCATCCTAGGCAGTGGCGGCCTTAGTCGGCTCACTTCCTTCTCCCAAGTCTATAGAAGCAGCCTTGTCCTCCCCTCTTTTGGCCTTTTCTGCGGGCTTTGTCCCGGCGGTGGCTCCCTGAGTCACATCTGTCTTTTCAGATGGCTCAATACCTACAGAATGAGAAGCAACAGTTATCAACTCAGGCGAAAAAAAGGGGTTTTTCATTGATTGCTCAATCACATGGCGAAAGGTAGAAATAGCCTTGACAAATTGAGGAGAAAAGGTAGGGATACCTTCCGAAGACTTCTCGGCAGGGGTGACTACTACCTCTGGTGCTGTTTCAGGAATGGGGGATAGCAGAGTTGTTCGGGGAATTCCCGGATTTTCAGGATCATACCCCTCTACTTTCGAAGTCGCGGGGGCAGCAGAAGAGGAACCAGCCTCGGGAATGTTTTTCTGTTTAATCCTCCTCCCCTCTTCTTCCATAGCCTCAGCAATGAGGCGGCGCCCTTCAGTTAGGCGTTCAGGCTCATCATCCCTCAAGTATTTTTCCATTAGCTTATCCTCATCGATAGAATCGACTTTGAGCTCCTCTTTTTCCCGCTCAACAATCTGATTCCATACTTGAACTAGAGTGGATGGGTAACCTTCGATCCAAGAAATGTTTCGGCGACGGATGATATGTGCGAAGAATTCAATCATCAATTCGCCAAAACCTTGAATATCAGCCTCTGCCTCAGATAATTGTTTGCGGGCTTCCTCCGCAGATTTGATAGCACACTCCACATTTCCCTCGGCCAGGGCAGCTCTGTTCTCTGCCTCCAATAGCTTTGAAGCTAAGTCGGCATTCTTCTTTTCTAGTTCAGCACTCCTCTTCGCTAACTCGACATTTTTCCGCTCGAGGTCAGCATAAGCAAGGCGTGTCTTAGCAGCTTCTGACTTAGCCTCATCAGCTTGCTTTTTTAACTCAGAACGCTCTTGAGTGTGAGATTCAAGCAAGTCGTGATAACGTTTTTGCATGTCCTCAAATTGTTGCTTAAAGTTAGAAGCGTCCCTTTAAGCGACAGCTAGCTGAGCTTGAGTGTCTTCCAAATCTTTTCCTAGAGCTTTTAAAGCCTTGGCATCCTCCTCCGCGGTCTTTTGCATTGAATCAGTATTCGTGATTAGAGTGCGGATGATTCTAGAAAGATTGCGTGAATATTTAAACATCTCAGTATACTGTTTTTCCACCGCATCTATCTTTGCTTTGGCCTCATCTGCCCACTTAGAAGAAATAGGTTCGAGGGCAGGTAAAAAAGTCAAAGTTTCGAAGTAGTGTTCGGGAAATTGCTCCTTCAATATGCCCGCTTTATTGCAGTTTCCGCATCTAGTGGGGGAGGAGTGGGGATTGTCAATTCGGTGTCCCTTTGTGAGGAGGATTCGGTAGTTTCTTTGTCTGTCCTAGGTCGTTTAGTAGCAGGGACCTTGTGCTTACTTCAAGACCCGGTTTCTTTTGGGGGACTTTTCTCTCTACTGCGCTTTTCATGGAAAGAAGTGGAGTCTTTAGATTGTGGTCTGTCCTCTTCCCTACGGCTTTGATAACCTTTGTATTTCTCTTGTTCCGGCCGAACTGGTGAGCGAGAACGTGAGGGTCGAGAACGATAGGGATCATAAGGCCTTCTCTCCTCCCTACCACGATCATCCCGGCGATCATACTCGATATCCTGAGGAGGATTGGACATGCTGCGGCGAAGCTTCCTGATATCATAGTAGGATCGAGACATCGTACCTGCACAATAAGAAAAACGAAATTTAGAATTAATGGATTCATGGAGAAAGAGGTGCAATGAATGCTAATGCCGTTGTATAAAGTGTATCCTAAGTGGTGTGTTTCCCCCCAACCAACCCGAGTCTGAAGCTAGACTAGTACGGGCAGGCTCTTTGGCCTTAGCGGGAGTGGTCTCTTCAGAAGAGGTGAAGACTAAAGGATCCTTCCTGAAATCCTCTGAAGTGTATATAGCTTCAGGTAAGGGGAGATCCCCCAAACCCTGAAATATTTGGTCATCAGTACTAGGGATATCCCTCTCGGAAGCATTAAGTGGCGACTCTTGGGAGGATGTTGACTTTTCCAGAGAAGTAGCCTCCCCGGGGGCAGTATATCCTTCACGATGCTTTTCGGCCAGATTAGCCAATTCGTCATCTTGTGTAGAAGATGGAGAAGGTGAAGTTTGAAGAGGCGCTGTAGGAACTCCTGAGCCTTCTCCTGTCTCTAGGACTACCTCCACTGGAGGAATGTATGCGTATGGAGCCGTCCCATGACCGATGCTACGAAAAACGGATAACAGCCCATGAAAGTGAAGGTATTCGTCTTTAAGGACTTCGTCGATAGTCAAGAATTTCTGATCGCCATTAAGAAGTCGGTGCATCCGGTCAAAGAACACCTGATCTGATATCTGTTTGGGATTGTCGACTGCAAACAAAAAGGAAAACAAGTTAAGGTGATGATTCAAGTGTATAGAGCCCGGATTTAGAAAATCAGTGCTTTACTTGATTTTGTCCACCTCCTGGCGCATCCAGGCTGTCGCTTCACGTAGAACCATTCTAGTCTGGAATCTCCAGCTTTACTGCTGAATGGTGCTGAGATTATCTTCCTTTTTGGAACTGACTCAAAGTAGCAGAAAGATGGAGTCTCTCGAGTCCGATGCTTGAAATTATAGAAGAAGTGAACGTCATCGAACGTGAGCTCTATGCCTAAGATTTCACGATATGCTATGTACAAAGTGTGCAAGTAGGCATATGAATTGGGATGCAGCTGCATGGGGGCAATCCGCATTTGTCTTAAAAAGTCAACGATGAAGGGAGAGAATGGAGGAATAGCGCCGACCATGCACATCAATCGAGTGACCTCCATATATCCTTCTGGAGGGTTGTGGGGACGGTCAGAGCATGAAGGCACTAGAGTGTCCCTTTTCATTATCCCGTACTTTAAGCAAATTCGGACAAGTCGATCGTTGTCGATTGTTGATTCAACGGAATCTGGAGGTGATTCCAATATAACGGCCGATTCAAGTTCATCAGGGGCTCGATCGTCACCAATCCCTCCTTCCTCCTCAAAACCCAGAGAAACTTCATTCTCTGAAGACACCTCGTTGCTTTCCCGATTTCCAACCCCGTAGTCTGGACCCTCACTGTCCCATTCTGGATCCGATGGAGAAGATATATCCTCGAGAGTGATTTTGTTAGAGGTTTCCGGGGCTTCTTTCCTCTCAGCTAGTCTGGAAGAGCGTCTGGGTCTCATGGTCATAGAACTATTGAAGAAGCAATAGCACGAATTAGAGTAAATTAGCCCGTACCCCCTGTGCATGTGCGTGAACTAAAATGTGTGCAGTGAATGTGAGAAATGCAAAGTAAAGATGCAACAATGTAAGGCGAAACTTTGAAGAGAAAGTGATGGTCAGAGTAGTTCTTAATGTTCATTTATGTCCGCAAGGCACTATCCTAACTGTTCATGAAGTTGGAAGTAATATCTAGCATTGTTTTAAATAGTTGGACAAAATTTTGTGCTTTAGATTGAGTGGTTCTCGGTTCGGTTCGGGCAGGCATCATAGGATCGGACTGAAGAAAAGTTGTGCACTGGATGAAAAGTTATGTTCAACCGGATCGGCTCGGAGACATGTAATAGGAACAGAACGGATGAGTTTGAATACCGACGCCCCCTATTTATCTGTTTTCACCCTCCGATCCGATCCGATAGGCTATCCCTTGTTTTCCATTTCCACTCTTCCGACCCGAACCGGAAAGATAAAACTTTGCTCTCCTCCTCCATCTTCCATGTTTCCTCGCCCGAACCGATTTCTCATGTCTTTCATCTTCTTCTTCTTCCTTAATCACCTCCGAACCCAATCCCATATCAACAGCTCCAATTAGGAGCAAGCGTACGCCTTCTTCAACCTATCAACGCCTTGAGGTGGTAGCAGAGATATCAGCGACGGTGGTAGAGGAGGGGATGGCCGTGTCATTGAGATTGAACCGTAAATATGCTCAAATCATTTATATTAAACCGCAAATTACAACTGAAATCAGTTAAAGAGAAGCTTAATTGAAGTTATGACCTACCGATACAATTGATTTAAGGATGCGAAAAGGAGTTTTGATTTTCTTTTTGGGAAGTTAGGGTTTTCGTTTTTCCTTTGGAGTAATTCCTGGAAGAAAAGCGAAAATAAAAGAAGAAGAAGAAGAAGAAGAAGAAGAAGAAGAAGAAGAAGAAAGAAAGAAGGAGATGGGGGCAGAGGATATATATACAGGAGGGAGGTGGCTACTCGTATTCCCCTCCTATTTTTCCGCTCGGTCCGGAGTACGAGCCCAACAGCCCACACCTTCTGGCCCATTGACGCAGTACAAAGCAAAACAGGAAGAAGAGGCACCCAGGTCGCACTCCGAACCGAAGTAGGATTCATGTGTTGACTTGGCATCTGAATCAAATAGAATTCAAATGAAAAATAAAAGAAGAGTATACCTGAGAGAAACACTGTATGTCAAGAAGAACTTCTGGATTTGTCTCAAAAACAAAGAAAGTTGTTCGCAAATTCTACGACCTATATGTAAGCAACAAAAGACATGATTTTATGAAGCAATGCATTTCTACAAACGAACAGAAGTGACTTTCTGACTATTCAGATTCAAGAACCAATATTCGGGCAACATCAAAGCACGCTTCGTTTTCAACAGAAGCATCATTTGAGGGGGCAAAATGTTAGCTCACTTTGTGAACTGGACAACACAAAGTCAAGATATGAAATATTGAAGAACTTGAAAAACTCTGAAGCGGTTCGGATAGGGTAAAGTCTGCTGTTCGGATCGGTGAACTAATACTCTTGGAGTTAAAGAAGCATAGCTATTCGGGTCGGAGGGGAATCTACTTCCAGTCGGATCAGAAAGCCACCCAATTGCTACAGAGATAGATCGGAGCGGAGCGGAGCAGAATAAAGAGAAGAGAGAATTGTTTCCAAGTCAATCCGGGTCGGATCGGATATCCCGATTCGAACCCCTTGTACATGTCCCTCCGACCCGAACCCATTTTCCATATCATTCCCTTGCATAAGCGCCTGGATATCCGGATCGGCTATGACCAGTTCCTGCCCACAACGTCCATTACTCTGATGCGTTGTCAACATAGAAATGCATCCGAACCCGAGGCTGATGGGATGGATGACACGTGGCTCCGATCCGGATCGGGTTCTGAGCTAATTCACACCTATAAATACCCCGTCTGAAGACAAAGAAAAGGATCTTTTTTTGGCATTTTGAGATTTCAACCACCTTCATAACCCGAATTTCAGCACTTCCGGAGAATCCAAGTTTTCTTTCATTATTTGTTTTAGTCAATTGAGTGATTATAAGTGAGTTGTGAGAGAAATCAAGTGAATATTTCATTGTATTTGCAACTGAATCATTGAAAATAGTGAAAAACAAGTGGACGTAGGCATTTCTTCGCCGAACCACTATAAATCCGGTGTGTTCATTTTTATTTTTATCTCATTTCATTTTGCTTTTAATCAATTTGGGTGTTAGAACCACTTTTTGGCCTAACATAAGTTCAGAGATATTTATGCCATAATAAAATGTTTCCTTGCTATTTTCCATCTTTGATTATAGATAGCTACTACCGTGATTGATGATTTTAATACTGCCTTTATTAATATATCGCATACGAAAGAAGTGTGTAATTTAATCCCAGTAGTATTTTGTCAAATGTAAATTATATTTCTATGATCTGATTTTTAAAGTTACGGTGCCACTAATTTTCTTTTTAGCTTACAACAGTAATACATATTGTACTGACTTATGTTGAAATTGGTGATACGCAAATCACAATTTTGGCCAACAAATAATCTTACATATTTTTTGGAGAGATTTGTTGCTAGATTTTATGGAGAGATTTGGTGCTAGATTTCACGAAGAGATTTGGTGCTAGATTTTATGGAGAGATATTGGTTGCTTTATTTGTGGATATTTATTGCAAGGATATTTGGTGCTTATCCAAATAGTTTTATAACATATATGAAGATAATTTGGATGCCAATTTTTCTTGGTCATGAAGCAATTCTCTATATAAAAAGGGTCAGCTAACATCTTCAGTAGGTGTGGGTGAAAGCCACCATGTGGTTGAGATCCACCAAGGGTGATCATTCTAGCTATTCCAAATTGAGTGTTCTCCTTCAAATTGTTTAGCCATTAATATTCTCTACTTATTTCTCAATAAGGTTATTGATTCAAGTTGTAATTGTTTGTAACGATAGTTGAGATCGATTGTAAACAATTTTTATTGGTGAATCAATAAAGAGGGTGGTAATTTGGTGGAATATCGTATGCTCATATTTTCGATATTTTTTTGTGTTGTTTATTTTTCAATCAAATTCATCTTCAAGTAATTGGGTGATAAAGATCAGTTTGGTTTTTCGGGTGTTTTGTCAAACTTCCGCTGCGCACAAAACCCAACAGTTTGGTATCAGAGCAATTTTTGCACAACAGTTTGGTATCAGAGCCATTTCATCGCATAGCTTGGAGTGATTTCGGATTGAAGATTGTAGATGTCAGAGATGATGTTGCTTTCAAGGATGGCTATTGTGGAGTAGGAGATTTTGAGAATTTGGAATGAAGAACCTAGTCCGCAACAAGGTGGAGAGGTTGGTTTTGATCATTGCTGAGGATCTGTTGAGGATCATGTTATCGATTGTTGTATTCACGTTGATAATTCTCGAGGGATCCATGTAGATGAAGAGGGATCAAGTGGTAGACGTCGATAAAGAGGAGGTGTGATTGAGCCTGGAAATCAATTAGGTAATCTTGTGGCCTGATGAAATCAAGAAGGTGTGATTGAGCATGTAAATCAATTGAGCCTGGACTTGAAGAGAAGACAGGATGGTTTTATCTCGTAGCCGTTAAAATTGAAATGGTGTTAATTGAGAAAGAAGAGGTTGAAAGTGAGAGCTAAGGGGCTATTGTTTGAGTGGAGGAGATGTTGTGATTTGGTATCAAGGTAGAGTGTTGAAATTGGTGATACGCAAATCACAATTTTGGGCAACAAATAATCTTATATATTTTGTGGAGAGATTTGTTGCAAGATTTTATGGAGAGATTTGGTGCTAGATTTCATGAAGAGATTTGGTGCTAGATTTTATGGAGAGATATTGATTGCTATATTTGTGGACATTTATTGCAAGGATATTTGGTGCTTATCCAAATAGTTTTATAACATATATGAAGATAATTTGGACGCCAAGTTTTCTTGGGCATGAAGCAATTCTCTCTATAAAAAGGGTCAGCTAACATCTTCATTTGGTGTGGGTGAGAGCCACCAAGAGTGATCATTCTAGCTATTCCAAATTGAGTGTTCTCCTTCAAATTGTTTAGCCATTAGATATTCTCTACATATTTCTCAATAAAGTTACTGATTCAAGTTGTAATTGTTTGTAACGATATTTGAGATCGATTGTAAACAATTTTTATTGGTGAATCAATAAAGAGGGTGGTTGGGTGGAATATCGTGTGCTCATATTTCCGATATTTTTTTGTGTTGTTGTTTATTTTCAATCAAATTCATCTTCAAGTGATTGGGTGATAAAAATACTATTTTTCTTGGCATTTTGTCAAGCTTCCGCTGCGCACAACAATCATAATAACTAAGATTTTGTTATCCTATTAATTTCACCTACACATTTTCCATTTTATATTCATGTTGTTGCATTTTTTTTCCTTGCACCTCAACAGGTGTTCTGCCCATGAGTATCAGGATGAGAAATAGATTTTACCATTTTACAATTTGAATCTTTTCACATACATCCACTGTTTTTATCATTACCCAAGGCATCGAAGCATATTTGGAATGATCTCCCATTGTTTATCGTTGATAAAAATCAAAGGGATAGAAGCTGCTAATATTTTTAATCTCTGTTTAAGTAAATCGCATTCTGTCTATGTTGATTACATTTTTACTGATACTGGGCTTGACGAAAATTCGTTCCAGTCGTTATACACGAAATTGGAGATTGGGTTAATGGCGGAGAATCCAATTTTGTTCCTAAATTGGAGTTTGCATTAACCACATCGTAACCTACTTTGCTCTTTCTTCTTACCTGCTGCCATTAACGCTTGAATTACATTAGACATGCACATTTACATGCTTTACCCGTTACTATTACCGACTTCTATATTGCTATATGATTATACATTTTAACACAAGTAACCCTTGGCACTTGTGCTGTTCTGTTGTCAATGATATATATACTGTTTCATTTGGACTCACTGTATAGTCTGTATTATGCACAATATACCTCACCACAGCTTTGTATTTAGTTATAGTCAACTCTGTATGCTAGATTTTTTTTCTTGCTATCTTTAGTCGAGAGTTTACGTATTTTGCAACAAAAGAATGCACAATTAATATTACGAAATACAGTGCACGAAAGTTACAACTTACAGCTCTAGCATGTAAATTTTTTAATGCATGTGAATATACCATATAATAAATACATACTAAAGTCTTGCAGTATTTCTAGGTTATAACATATTTGCCTAAATAGACATTTCCATCATGAAAATATTGGCGAACATATTTTATATCAAATGAACTATTCTGGTTATTTAGTTTAGGCTTAGTTATTGTATGTTCAGTAAAATTAGCCTTTTGTTTTGTACTCTTAATGCGTTGACATCCCAACAGCTTATTTACTAATTGATTTGATTGATTTTTGCATATTTATAATTTAAGAACAATTTCCTATCACATATTCCTTTCATATATCATATATTTTGGACACTTATTTTCCTTTTATTGTGTTTACTTTTAGCTATGTTTGGAGATCCATACATTATATATTATTGGCGTTTTAATGTCATTAAATATAATTGGGTGTGTTTTCTGTATTATTTTCAAAACTATTATGCATTGCGACTATAATGATTTTGACAGTGGGAACTGCTACAAATATTGCTACCGTGTTTTTTTGTTTATTAACCTGCATGTGAACTTACAATCGTCTTCTTACCTTCTTCATGAATGCTTTTATAAATGAGATACATTTAAATTGCTAAGTGGTTTTGTAGGAATATATCAACATATTTTCTTTGATGCATGATATTGTTCTATACGATTGAAATGTTTCTCTAATGTAGGGAGCAGGGAGCATGAAGCACGAACTGTGCATGCTACTTACCATTATATCTAATTGTGATATTCTAATTCGCGTAAGTCATCATTGTTATATTCTCATTGAAATTAATCTCACTAAAATGCACACTCTTATTTTGTTGGAATGGTATTAAGTATTTGGTATGTTATAGTAATACTTGATCAATTGACATTTGTATTGAACTTGCTGAATTTTCTTTTTTGCCTAATATCAAATATATAAATCATCGGGTATTAATTGTGACACAGATCATAGACAAACTAAAACAAAATTACATAATTTCGAATTAGTGGCATGTATGCTATAAAATATGTGCCAAAATTCCTATAAAATATGTGAAAAAATGTATCCTTTTTTTTTCTATGTGCATTACTTCGATGCTAACATTATGGGAACTGGAAAACAATGGTTTGTACTCCGACTGGATCAGTATTCTTAAAGCAGAAGAAAGATAAAATTTTGTTGAATAAATAATTTTATATTTTAAACTAAATAATACAATTAATAATACACCCAAAACCTTCGAGTTAAAGCTTGTACATGCCATTGTTTATTCAAGTTCTTCCAAAATCACAGAAGAAAATTGTTTAATCCCATATGATAATTTTTTAATACTGGATTTTCATATGCCTATTTATATTGCTTAACATTAAAATTATCCACCATGGTTGTTTCACTTGGAACACAGCTAATAGCTTTATAACTACTTGGCTGTTGTGAGAGTACGTTGACAGTTGGTAATTAGTTAACATTTATTTTTACTTTATTGAGGACTTGGGGTTTTTGGCTTGGTGATGGTAAAAGAGATTATTTAGTTGTTGTTTTTTATTATCAGCTGTTTGTGGATTCACCGTATCCACTTATGTTTGATATAATTTTCTTATAAGTTTAAACAAGAGCTATCCATTCACATCTTGATAAATAAAATGGATATAAATTTAAAAAAATCAATTACTCACATAGATCTTTATTTTTTTTGCTTTTTCATAGTGAGTAAATTCCATGTAAAGGGAGTATTCCATCTTCAATCTCTTTAAAAGGTTTCATTTTTGACAACATAGACTAGAATTTTTTACTGCTACCAAAAACCTTTCAATTTGCAATTTTTTTACCATGCTTACTGAGGTCTATTGTTCTCCAAATTATCATACTAATTGAGTTCAGCTTTTTCAAGCTACTTCAAATTGTTTGCTACTTTCTTTACTAGTAAGTATTTAATGCTTCATCGTATTTACTATTGAATGAATTTGAAGTTCAAACGTACATTATTAATTTCAATTTTTGCGAAATGCTACCATGATTGAATTTGACCTTTCAATTGATGATATAAAAGCTGGTAACGACTGGAGTTGAAATTTAAAATTATTGTGTTGATTATTATAACTTTGATAAATACTGCAAATGGCTAAATTTTAAACATTACAAAATGAGATAACAATTTATCAATACATGGTTAATACAAATTCATATTGGCAAAATCTGAACTATAACAATTTCAAACCTTCATTTATATTGAGTACATTCCTTGAATTATAGTAGTGATATGATTATGGACAATGAATTATGTTGTAGTCAATACAATGTTTAATAGTTATATGAATGAGTTGATTCGATATTATTTGTAAGTGTGTTATGTCATAAAATGTTTCACTTTAGGAATATCCAATCAATGATATTCATAAATTTATTAGAAAAGACTTCATTTTGTGTATTAAAAAATATACTTCTTTGAATTAATAATATTTTAGTATGCGTTCTGTAATACAAACAGTTTACTTTGGGTAACACAAGTAACTAATCAATTTTCACATAATTTTTCAATATCGAGCAATATGCATTCGACAAACTATTTTTTGGTTGGTTTTCATAATAGAAAAATACTTGCTTTGGGCAAAAACTTTGAAAAATTGTTATATTATGCATTTATTTGCTCCATTCACACTCCATGAATATTTCAAAATGGACAAACATATAATATGATTTTTGTTTTTGTTTTTTGGTAATATTATATGAGGTTTCAATTTACGTGCTGATCTTACATGAAATTTAATTATTTTCCCCAATAGTGTGACTCCAAATCTACACACACAAGCTATAACCGAAGTCCTATTCTATTGTTGCCTTTTCAATTAATTGAAGCTTTTTATCTACATTTGGTTCAAGTTTACAAATTATCATTCTTCCTATGATGGATGCTAATGCTTTTTTGTTGATTGTTTGCGCAAGGTAGCTTGCGAATGGCCTGAGAGCAAATCATATGAAATCTGTATTGAGACAATGTGATGGAAGAAAATAGATGATGCACTAATTATCAGCTTGAAATCTTCCTTGAAATGTTATCAGATTTCAAATTAGATAACATACACTTGCAGAATATTTGGTTTCACATGTAAAACGAATGTGCTGCATGTATGCTAATATTAGTGGCTAATGATAATAAATATGACACTGATACTTCCTTTTTTAAAATAATATATATGTTGGAGGAAAAAAATGTCTGGTATACATAAACTTTTTTCTGTAGTCTTCGTGTTTTTTTTCCCTGTAAACTAATTTTTTTCAATTTGCATTCTCGCATGTAATATTCTATTCTATGTTTTAACGTTTATACTATTTATCAGTAGAAGCTTGATATATTTGTATTTTTCTTTGGTGAAGCAGCTCGACTAACAAATACTTATATATTCAAACTGCATGACTGCGGGGAGTGATGCATTCTTAACGAACGTATCGTTGAACTGTGAGTTTTCCATCTTCAGGTTTTGAATCGAATAGACCAGTTGAGACCGGGACACATTTTTGTAATATGACAACACAACGTTCGTACTGATTTGAGTGTCAATCAATTACAAGTTACTATATTTGTTAGAATGCCGTACTTATTCTTGGTCAATTAAAATCTGCCCTGAAGTTATGTGTATGGATTTTCCAAAAATCATAGATACGATTCAAACTGTCATCATATATAAACACAATGTTCTGATAAGTTGGTTCATGTGCATGTTATAAAAGGGTTTGACTTGAGATATTCACACCAATAAACTAGTGTGCTTAAATGCATAATTATTTCTTAGATTTCATTATAGGTTCTAAATTTAGGGAAGTATTTTCCATATCATTTCCGTATTCACGTCTAATTTATAAATAATACTTGAATCTGTTGCTTGAAAATACCATCACTGCAGTACCTTCTGTGTCTGTTTTTATGTCCAAACTTATGTTTACAATATTGCTTTAAATAGACGTGAATATTGCTTTACTGATTATCCCAGCACCTATTTTTATTGCATTGCCACTATCATTGCTTTACATTTATATGAACCCAATGTTTTAAATTTAGGTAAGCAAGTATTAATTCTTCAAAGCGCAGATCAGTATTTGAACATACCACTTCAAAACTATATTCCAAGGGAAATTAACATGAGGGAGTAAGATGTGTATTTATTTTACATTTGAATATGGTTTTCATAAATACTATTTAAGTCGATCATTCTATTCAGCGAGCCATGACTATTATGCACTGACTTTTAGCTCTTAAACAGGGACGTACGCAGAAATTTAATACAGTGGGGGCGGAAGATCATATTTCAATTTTCATGTGTGTGCATATATGCGTATGTGTACTTGTGTGTATCTTAATAGCATGTTCCAACTTATTGATGACCCCATTTTTTGACACTATTATTCCATGAGAGAAATTGTTTGGAAACTGAAAAAGCATTCATCATTTTGTCTCTTAATCGATTATATAATGAAGATTGAATTATGTTAACATAAAAGCAAGTTTCCTTTTTTTTATTCTGTAAAATAAGCCAATCATTACCTGCTCTAGAAAGCACAAGTACAAGAATTTCTTGACAAGAACAACAGAATCAGTCACTGCGCTATCACCAACAAGAAAATAACATACCACAACATACTCACCTTCACGATAAAAATCACCACGTACACAGCAGTCTCAAGCACAAAACCGCACTCCACTCCCACAACCACTTCCGACCGAACCAAACCCTGTTAGAAGCATTCGCAGACTTAAGCGAAGCCGTTGGAAAGGAGACATCAACAGGGCACCCACCACGGCCGAAACTAGAGAACAAGTTGTAATCTCTAGAAACACGAAAAAAAACCAAAAACTTACTAAGCTGCAACCGGAATACAGCAGCAAAAATGACAAGAAAGATCGACACTGATGTAAAAACCAAGCAAACCAGCAGCCTCAAGTCAACCACCCAAGACAGACACACCTGATAATAATCCACAACCAAAGCAGCCAAGAGGCCTTTCCCTAAAACCACAATTGACTCAAGTTGTCGAGCAAAAGCTTGTACCACTGTACAACCAAAATAGGTTGAGATCTCCTGAGGACGAAAGAGTTCAGGGAAAGATGCATACGTTTAAGGGAAGACAAGGGTTAAAGATGAGAAGTCAAAAAGGAAGGGGAAAGAGGTCAGGAATACAAGAATCCGCAATAAGGTCGAACGATCTAATAATGACGAGCTGGATGCCAAATCCCTAAATCAGGTCGCCAAAATCAAACGACATGAATACCTAGATTGAGTTGAAACGCTAAGCAACGGGAAGGAAAACCACCTTGGATTAGGACAGCAGAGAGAAAAGCTAGGGGAGGGTAAGAAGTAGAAGAAACGACGGCGGAGAGAAGCTTTAGTTCCCTTGATGCCCATTTACGAGGCCTTTTTTTCCTTTGAACGCTGCACCAATGGTGAGTATAATAAACAAAAATTTACGAAGTTTTTCTAATATTTTATATAGTTTGAAAACTGAGTGGGGGCGGTAGCCCCCACTGGGCCTGTTGTAGGTCCGTCATTGCTCTTAAATAAGCTTTTGCTCTAGTATAGTGTTATGCTAAGTTCTCACTTTAATCGCATTCCATGGTCTGATGTGTCAACGTGCATATAAAGGCACTCTACTTACTTTTGACCAGAAGCTTTTTTGTTGTTGCTTATAATTTCTCAGTACGGTTTTTAGAAAATATTATATTGGTGTTTATATGTCTACAGTAATACTTATACATTAAGAATAAATAGAATACTCCGATTCTGGATTTATTTTCCAAGTTTACATGCATTAGTTTATTAGGTTTTCTACAGTAAAATTTCTTTTGTCCTTCTGTTAATGTTCCATTTTGAATTGACTTTTGAAAACCCACATATCATTCTTCTTTAAGCTGGTGTGAAATTAGTGCTCGCTTACTGAAGTAGTATACCCATGTGTTATTGTTTTCTCTTCATTGTCAAAATTCATATTATTGCTCAATCATTGCTATTTTTCTCCTTCTATTTTGCTACATTGAGAAGTTTGACTTAATATGATCCAGAATCCCTACATCTGTCGATATTAGATTTTATGCTAATATGTCATTTTTTATCAGCAACTAAATGATTTTTTTTCCGAGTTTTATAAACAAAACAAGGTAGTGTACTTGATGGCAATTTCTTCTTCAGCTGGCTAAACATAGGTAATCATTTACTTTAATTTCAAATTATGTGTTACTTTATTATTATGTTTTCTTAACTGCATATCTTTATGTTATTATAGTGAACGTGGGTTGTAACTGTTAGATAAAAGAAGTGGAAATAAATGTTGCACACGCCAAATATTTCACGATGAGAACAAAGGTCAATACATATACAAATTCTTATCGAAAACAGTGGGTTTGGTTGTTTTTTTCCTAGGTTTAAGTTATATTTAATCTAACAAATGTCGATCAATTTGCCATTTCCTGGGAAAATTTGTTTCACCAATCAGGATCCTTTAAGTCGGGTTAGAAAGCAAAAAGTTTGTTTAATATGATAAGTTTGTTTTATTTATCTATTGACTATGCTTGAGAAGTAATACTGTGTAATTTACAGAGATAACCACTATTGTAGGTTTATCTGTATATTTCTATGACATTTCCTTACATAATTTTTTTTATAGTTGTATACCCATCAGCAAAATGCATGCTTTTTAACAAAAATTGCGGTATTAACATCCGTGTTAAAATTCAAGAGTCAGTATTACCCGTGTCATATGAAGTAGCGATGGCGAAGTCAATTATCTGTTTTCTAACACTGTAAACCTTATCCTAATTGGCCACTTCCACTACCTGATATTATGCATTATATAATTGTTATATTATTTTATCTTTTGTAATCTATGTATTGCTATATGCTCAGGTTAGATTTGGCGTAGCAGGAGCAGTGAATCTCTATCAACAAAAAAAGCATTTAAGTAGACTGCGTCTCAAGATTTTATATTATTTGAATGAGTAGAAATGTTGCACGTATTTCAGTTGTTGCGAATTTTAAGTTGTACAAAGAATTGCAAAATAAAATTGTTCTTTTAGTGTACTATGAACTTGGTTGTGTTAACTGTATTTTTTCTGTGTATGTTATTTCTCTACAATACTTTGTTGACATATACTAAGCAACTTTCGTTATCAATGACAGTAAATGAAATGTTACTTGCTTTTAACATTAATGTGATATTAGCGCCATAGTTAACAGTTGTATTGCTGTAACTTATTGCCTAAACAGTATTGATGACAAATACCGAGCTTCTTGATTACCCATCTTACTTTATAGTTCTCATCAAACTCATTATATGTAACGACCCAGAAAATCTGAACCAATTTAAAAATTTTAAATTGGCTAAAATAATGGATTTTAAATATTTAAAATAAATATTTTAAATAATGGCGATGAAAACTAAGTTTGAATCGACGATTGAAACCGAATATAATTAATTATAATTATAAATAAGGCCTGAAAGGGCGCTGTAGTTTCGAAAATTGAATTCAAACTTTGTCGAACTGTACCGGGTGCAAAACAATCCGGATTTTAGTGAATCCAAAAACATTAGGATCTAATTGATGATATCTTTCTAACGAATCCGACCAATCGAAATTTGATAGCGGGAATCAAAAGATATGTCCAGTTGAAAATTCTGAATAGTCGCTATGGAATTCAGGCCCTTAAAAATGGACATTTTGCAAATGACCTCGGATTTCGACGAAACCACTTTTGTTGGATCCGCAGTGTCAGGTTATTGCTAGGTTTCAAATTTCATAATTTTTCGAATCAATATGTGAGCGTGGCAAAGGAAAACGCGTTTGACCGGTTTCAGTTGATTTTAATCGACTGGAAATTGACCATTTTTCAAACGGTCTCAGAATTCGACGAAACTAGTTTTGTTAGGACCGTATCGTCAATACGAAGCTAGAAAATATTTTTCTGGAATTTTTCTAGTTAGTATGTGACCCAGGTAATTTGAAATGTACGTTTAAAATTCAATATAGTGATTTAAATGTAAATTCAACGGAAACCGATTGTAACGATCAAATCAGCTTGCGATACATATCCCATTGTGTTCGGAATGGGGGTTAGACGCTATGGACGACAGGCGGTGGGCCTCGTTTCGAGGTCGTGGGAAAAAGTCAACTTTAAATAATTAAATAAAAAAAAATATTTTTAATTCCCTCCCCTTATCCTTCGTTATGCCCCCCCCCCCTTTTCAAAAAAATTAAATCGACAGAACGAAAAAAAAAGAAGAAGAAAACCCTAGAGCCCTCGCGACGCTATCGCCAGCCCCCCCCATCGAGCGAACGCCTCCGACGATCTGCGCAAACTCCTCCGTCCAGCCTCCTCCTCCCGATTGACGAAACCCCCGAAGAATCGAAGCCCCCCCCCCCCCAGATCGTACTATCTCCGACGAAGCCCCTTCCCCCCTCGCTCGCGACACTGAAGCCGTCGACGTCGTCTCCTTCCCCCCCCCCCCCCGCTCCTCTGTAAGTTTTTAATTTTATTTTATTTTTATTTTATATATAAACTGATTTTTATATAAAGTTTAAAAACTGATATTAGGATAGATTTAGAACTGATATTAGGATAGATTTAAAACTGAATTTAAAAAAGAAAAAAAACTGATTTTGTTTAAAGGAAAAAAAAACTGTTTTTTTTAAAAAGTAAAAACTGTTTTTTTTAAAGATTGAAACTGTTTTTATAAAAAGGTTTAAACTGTTTTTTTTTATTATAAGAATAAAAACTGATTTGTTTAAATTATAAAAACTGATTTCTTTAAAAAGTAAAAATCAGATTTTTATATATTGAAAGTCGAAGTAAAAATCAGATTTTTATATATTGAATAGCGAAGTCAAAATTCGATTTTTATATATTGAATAGCGTAGTAAAAATTCGATTTTTATATATTGAATAACATCGTAAAAATTCGATTTTTACATGTGTAGAGAATACGGGCGAAAGCGACAAGAAGGCGAAATTGGCGAAGAAGTGTCGTGCAGTTGGATAGCTATTGGTGAGATTTCTGATTTAAAATTTATATATATATATGTGTGAAATGAAAGTGAATTGCTATATATAAATATATATATATATATATATATATATACGCCCCTCGTCCACAAACCATGGACGATATTTATTGGTTGAAATTGTTGTGAAAATTGATTGATAGCGAATAATTGTTTGGGATTGTTTGTGATTGATATTGGTTGATTGTGGTTGAAAAATACCCATTGGTGGTTGTGAAATATTTGGTTGAAAACACATAGGATTAGTTTGTGGAAATGAAATAAATATATATACATGCCGCCTGCGTGCGAACTAGATGCATGATTCCCATTGTCAAAAACCGCGAGGTTTTAAGGTAGAGCGAGGAGCCGTACTAGGGACGGTGCCGGTTTAACTACCCTGCCGTTATGCTGCCGAAATTTTGAATAATATTCGTGTGTTTGAATTATTTTCATATGCTTAAACTATATTTATTCATTGAATAGAAAACATTCATGTGTTGAATTGATATTCATTCGTTGTTTAGAAATTCATGTGTTGAATGGTATTCATATTTTGAAATAAACTGTTCGATAATAAAAATCACATTTATCTATATATAGAAACTATAGAAAACATTCATGTGTTGAATTGATATTCATTCGTTGTTTAGAAATTCATGTGTTGAATGGTATTCATATTTTGAAATAAATTGTTCGATAATAAAAATCACATTTTTATCTATATATAGAAACTATAGAAAACATTCATGTGTTGAATTGATATTCATTCGTTGTTTAGAAATTCATGTGTTGAATGGTATTCATATTTTGAAATAAATTGTTCGATAATAAAAATCACATTTATCTATATATAAAAACTATAGAAAACATTCATGTGTTGAATTGATATTCATTCGTTGTTTAGAAATTCATGTGTTGAATGGTATTCATATTTTGAAATAAATTGTTCGATAATAAAAATCACATTTTTATCTATATATAGAAACTATAGAAAACATTCATGTGTTGAATTGATATTCATTCGTTGTTTAGAAATTCATGTGTTGAATGGTATTCATATTTTGAAATAAATTGTTCGATAATAAAAATCACATTTTTATCTATATATAGAAACTATAGAAAACATTCATGTGTTGAATTGATATTCATTCGTTGTTAAGAAATTCATGTGTTGAATGGTATTCATATTTTGAAATAAATTGTTCGATAATAAAAATCACATTTTTATCTATATATAGAAACTATAGAAAACATTCATGTGTTGAATTGATATTCATTCGTTGTTTAGAAATTCATGTGTTGAATGGTATTCATATTTTGAAATAAATTGTTCGATAATAAAAATCACATTTTTATCTATATATAGAAACTATAGAAAACATTCATGTGTTGAATTGACATTCATTCGTTGTTTAGAAATTCATGTGTTGAATGGTATTCATATTTTGAAATAAATTGTTCGATAATAAAAATCACATTTTTATCTGTATATAAAAACTATAGAAAACATTCATGTGTTGAATTGATATTCATTCGTTGTTTAGAAATTCATGTGTTGAATGGTATTCATATTTTGAAATAAATTGTTCGATAATAAAAATCACCTTTTATCGACTATATGAACGATATAGAAAAATAGTGTTTTGAAATGAATCGTTTTACAATAAAAATCACATTTTTATTGTATGCAGACATCGTTGAAATGTGAAGTGTTAAAAAAATAGCCACCTGTTCAAAATAAACATATATGAGTTGAAATATTCATTAATTAGCTAATGAAATGATTTGCACCTATGTATGTAACATTAGAATAAATGGTGTCTTTAAACCAAACAGAAATCAAATATGAAGTTGAATAGAAAAGGATAAATGATAAGAACTGTATATATATGTATATGCATATTCATTGAACAGGTTATAGCAAAGGGGCTAGAGAAGAGGAATAAAATTTTGTGCCCGACAAATAGGTACACATTTACTGATTTGTTTGGGTGATGATTTTGAGCCTGTTGGCTAGCCGCTTGGCTTTTTCTTTTTCTTTTTGAGATTAGAAGGACCGGGACGCTATTTGCGATTTCCCGATGCTCCCGGTGCAGGGGAGGTTATGGCGAAATTTTTCCAAAATTTAAGGCGTTAGAAAAATATTTGAAGTTGAAACGATATAGAAATCATTGAATGAACTATATTTATATAAATATATAAATATAAATAAAATTAAAACGAAACGAAGCCGTGCAGTTCGTGTTTTGAAACCGTGTTTTCAAACAACTAGTACGGGAAATCCGACCATTGGATTTTCCCGAAACCTCAACCGTCGGGTTCGCCTTGGAATAATCTTTCCAACGGCACCAACCTTGTAAAAATCCAACGGTTGGATTGTCTGGAATGTTTAATTCAATTCTGAAGAAAAACAGCGCCAGAAGCGATTATATTTATATATATATAAATATAATTATATATTTAATCGAATAACGACGCTGCAGTTCGTATTTTGAAATCGAAACTTCAAACGATTGTACTGGGAGATCCGACCGTCGGAATTTCCCGAAACTGGAACCGTTGGATTCGTTTTGAAAAGACCTTTCTAATGATGTAAATTTTGTGAAGATCCAACGGTTAGATTTTCAGATATGTGTAAATCAAATCTGAAGAAAAACAGCGCCACGGCCACCTTATGGCCCGAAGCGTCGTTTTGAATAAATTAGCTATTTTAAAATAAATAAAAATAGCGATAAATAGTTATAAAATATCATAAGCGATATGGAATGGAAATAAACTGAATTTGCTCGATTTAGGTTGTATTTGATGGTTGAATGTGTTTGGTGTGAAAATTACATTAAAGAACAATATTGGTGTTGTCGAATAATTTAACCATTGAAATGAATCGATTTGAAATTCTAAATATACGTGAATTATTTGAAAAGGCCGAGTTAATTCTCATTTCGAATAATTGACCGACGATTGAAAGTCGAAGATGAAGACGACGGTCGAAGACCGGAGATCTTCACCTCGTTTGGATGGTAACCGAGGTCCTGATTGGGAGGCATCCCGAAATATGGATAATGAGTGGTGATCGTTCAGACGTACGTGGGGATCGAAGGGTTTGCGAGGTATTTAGTGCCTCCGGTTTCGTTCAGACCCAGAACGGACTTGTAAATGGACTGTGTGTCTGACATTGGAGTTTATTCTGTGTTGATTGATTTCTGTTAAATATACATCTGTTTGGCGGCGGAGAATTTATTCTTTTGCTTAACGCCCTTCTCTGAGACGCACGAGCTCAGAGGTTGTATATCGACGGACATCAGTCGCATGGCATGAATTGCCTGTGTGGCATGCTAAGATGCAGTGATCAGGGCTTCTGTTGAAAAGCAAAGTCTTGTGGTGATGATCAAAGCACCGCCTGTGTGGCGTAGCTTTGTGTATAACGTGAATTCGCGAGCCTCACACCCCGGTAGGAACCTAAAACGGGAGGAAGGACCTCAGGGAGGGCATGCGTTTCTTTCTAGCTAGGGTGGTGTCAGTGACCTACCAGCCCTGACATTTATATACTTTTCACCTATGTGGTTGTTGCTGTTGCGAGGCGCCTCGGTTTGATCGGACGATCCGGGTCCGATGGAGTCATTCGTTGGCTCGTTTACGCCCCAAAGGGCGGGGAAACGTATTGTTCAGGCATTTTAATCCACATCGGTGGACCGGCCCTGTCGCTCCAAGGGCCCACCTGAGTCTGGGTCCTGTGGCTCGGGCTAGAGAGTCACGAATTCGGTAAGGACTATCTTTTGCCTTGGTTCATGACGGAAATCCAATTTCCAAATACGTGACGATGCGATTTTGATTGTATACCTATATACGGCGACATAGTGGTATGGGGCATTAATGCCGTCTATGATTGATAGTTATGATTTGAAATTGCTTTCAAAACATATAAACACTAGCAATAATATCAAATGCCTTTGTTTTATTCGTATCAAGCATCTCTTGGTCGTTATAAGGTAAAAACTCTATCCTCCGGTTTGCGTTGCATTGTGTGATGGGAACTGAGTCTTATAACGGCTTCATTTTTATAAAAAGCATAGCGATGTTTAAAAGAAAGATTTGTTTTAAAGCACTGGCAATCCAATGGAGAAAACCCGTTCCACGAAGGTGGCGTGGTCCTGTGATTAGCCAATTATATATGTGTTGAGTGGATTTCTCATACCAGTCCCATGACTGACTCGTAGTTTGTTTCACTTTCAAACTCGGGTGCCCCTTTTTCTACACGGGCAGCCTTGTATTCAGGTTTAGCTGGTTCTTTCTGGATAGCTGGAGCTGAAGATGGATTCTATCATTTATTTCTTTTTATGCTGTTCAGCTCCTATTGTACATATTTTGTTTATTTCCGCTGTAGACATTTATGTATAGCTGAACTGTATTTGTACTAAGTAAGATCCTGTACACTGTGTAACTCTGATGATTACTTTTATCCAGTATATTTTGTTGTTCATTATCTGGTGTATTTATTTAATTCTGTTCTGCTATTATATGTTTCTGTGTTATATTCCAAAGATAACCCTGTCTCCGTGAGAACGGGAAATCGGGTCGTCTCATCGTGGTATCAGAGCTTTGGTTAAGCTTAGTTCTGGAATATAACATTTGAACGAACTCGTCAGAAATAGAACCAGTAGTGTTCTAGGACGGGTAACTCTATACAGATAGGATCAGTAATATCCTAGTATGAGTAAAGCAGAATCAGAACAACTCGTTAGAGATGGGGTCAGAAGTGCCTCAGAACGAGTCGAGAGTAATATGGTTTTAAATAACGTATTTGTGATTATATTTATATATAGTCTGGTTTTAGAAATATAATTTTTGAATATATGAAAGATATATATTTGAAAGGTTAAAAAGGTTAAAAACAATTGGATTGGTTGTTGTATTGTGGGATTGTAGATATATCAAACCACTTTCGACTTTATTCCTTTTCGGGGACGAAAAGTTTTAAGTGGGGGAGATTGTAACGACCCAGAAAATCTGAACCAATTTAAAAATTTTAAATTGGCTAAAATAATGGATTTTAAATATTTAAAATAAATATTTTAAATAATGGCGATGAAAACTAAGTTTGAATCGACGATTGAAACCGAATATAATTAATTATAATTATAAATAAGGCCTGAAAGGGCGCTGTAGTTTCGAAAATTGAATTCAAACTTTGTCGAACTGTACCGGGTGCAAAACAATCCGGATTTTAGTGAATCCAAAAACATTAAGATCTAATTGATGATATCTTTCTAACGAATCCGACCAATCGAAATTTGATAGCGGGAATCAAAAGATATGTCCAGTTGAAAATTCTGAATAGTCGCTATGGAATTCAGGCCCTTAAAAATGGACATTTTGCAAATGACCTCGGATTTCGACGAAACCACTTTTGTTGGATCCGCAGTGTCAGGTTATTGCTAGGTTTCAAATTTCATAATTTTTCGAATCAATATGTGAGCGTGGCAAAGGAAAACGCGTTTGACCGGTTTCAGTTGATTTTAATCGACTGGAAATTGACCATTTTTCAAACGGTCTCAGAATTCGACGAAACTAGTTTTGTTAGGACCGTATCATCAATACGAAGCTAGAAAATATTTTTCTGGAATTTTTCTAGTTAGTATGTGACCCAGGTAATTTGAAATGTACGTTTAAAATTCAATATAGTGATTTAAATGTAAATTCAACGGAAACCGATTGTAACGATCAAATCAGCTTGCGATACATATCCCATTGTGTTCGGAATGGGGGTTAGACGCTATGGACGACAGGCGGTGGGCCTCGTTTCGAGGTCGTGGGTAAAAGTCAACTTTAAATAATTAAATAAAAAAATATATTTTTAATTCCCTCCCCTTATCCTTCGTTATGCCCCCCCCTTTTCAAAAAAATTAAATCGACAGAACGAAAAAAAAAAGAAGAAAACCCTAGAGCCCTCGCGACGCTATCGCCAACCCCCCCCCCCATCGAGCGAACGCCTCCGACGATCTGCGCAAACTCCTCCGTCCAGCCTCCTCCTCCCGATTGACGAAACCCCCGAAGAATCGAAGCCCCCCCAGATCGTACTATCTTCGACGAAGCCCCTTCCCCCCTCGCTCGCGACACTGAAGCCGTCGACGTCGTCTCCTCCCCCCCCCCCCCCCCCCCGCTCCTCTGTAAGTTTTTAATTTTATTTTATTTTTATTTATTTTATTTTTATTTTATATATAAACTGATTTTTATATAAAGTTTAAAAACTGATATTAGGATAGATTTAGAACTGATATTAGGATAGATTTAAAACTGAATTTAAAAAAGAAAAAAAACTGATTTTGTTTAAAGGAAAAAAAAACTGTTTTTTTTAAAAAGTAAAAACTGTTTTTTTTTTAAAGATTGAAACTGTTTTTATAAAAAGGTTTAAACTGTTTTTTTTATTATAAGAATAAAAACTGATTTGTTTAAATTATAAAAACTGATTTCTTTAAAAAGTAAAAATCAGATTTTTATATATTGAAAGTCGAAGTAAAAATCAGATTTTTATATATTGAATAGCGAAGTCAAAATTCGATTTTTATATATTGAATAGCGTAGTAAAAATTCGATTTTTATATATTGAATAACATCGTAAAAATTCGATTTTTACATGTGTAGAGAATACGGGCGAAAGCGACAAGAAGGCGAAATTGGCGAAGAAGTGTCGTGCAGTTGGATAGCTATTGGTGAGATTTCTGATTTAAAATTTATATATATATGTGTGTGAAATGAAAGTGAATTGCTATATATAAATATATATATATATATATATATATATACGCCCCTCGTCCACAAACCATGGACGATATTTATTGGTTGAAATTGTTGTGAAAATTGATTGATAGCGAATAATTGTTTGGGATTGTTTGTGATTGATATTGGTTGATTGTGGTTGAAAAATACCCATTGGTGGTTGTGAAATATTTGGTTGAAACCACATAGGATTAGTTTGTGGAAATGAAATAAATATATATACATGCCGCCTGCGTGCAAACTAGATGCATGATTCCCATTGTCAAAAACAGCGAGGTTTTAAGGTAGAGCGAGAAGCCGTACTAGGGACGGTGCCGGTTTAACTACCCTGCCGTTATGCTGCCGAAATTTTGAATAATATTCGTGTGTTTGAATTATTTTCATATGCTTAAACTATATTTATTCATTGAATAGAAAACATTCATGTGTTGAATTGATATTCATTCGTTGTTAAGAAATTCATGTGTTGAATGGTATTCATATTTTGAAATAAATTGTTCGATAATAAAAATCACATTTTTATCTATATATAGAAACTATAGAAAACATTCATGTGTTGAATTGATATTCATTCGTTGTTTAGAAATTCATGTGTTGAATGGTATTCATATTTTGAAATAAATTGTTCGATAATAAAAATCACATTTTTATCTATATATAGAAACTGTAGAAAACATTCATGTGTTGAATTGATATTCATTCGTTGTTTAGAAATTCATGTGTTGAATGGTATTCATATTTTGAAATAAATTGTTCGATAATAAAAATCACATTTTTATCTATATATAGAAACTATAGAAAACATTCATGTGTTGAATTGATATTCATTCGTTGTTTAGAAATTCATGTGTTGAATGGTATTCATATTTTGAAATAAATTGTTCGATAATAAAAATCACATTTTTATCTGTATATAAAAACTATAGAAAACATTCATGTGTTGAATTGATATTCATTCGTTGTTTAGAAATTCATGTGTTGAATGGTATTCATATTTTGAAATAAATTGTTCGATAATAAAAATCACCTTTTATCGACTATATGAACGATATAGAAAAATAGTGTTTTGAAATGAATCGTTTTACAATAAAAATCACATTTTTATTGTATGCAGAAATCGTTGAAATGTGAAGTGTTAAAAAAATAGCCACCTGTTCAAAATAAACATATATGAGTTGAAATATTCATTAATTAGCTAATGAAATGATTTGCACCTATGTATGTAACATTAGAATAAATGGTGTCTTTAAACCAAACAGAAATCAAATATGAAGTTGAATAGAAAAGGATAAATGATAAGAACTGTATATATATGTATATGCATATTCATTGAACAGGTTATAGCAAAGGGGCTAGAGAAGAGGAATAAAATTTTGTGCCCGACAAATAGGTACACATTTACTGATTTGTTTGGGTGATGATTTTGAGCCTATTGGCTAGCCGCTTGGCTTTTTCTTTTTCTTTTTGAGATTAGAAGGACCGGGACGCTATTTGCGATTTCCCGATGCTCCCGGTGCAGGGGAGGTTATGGCGAAATTTTTCCAAAATTTAAGGCGTTAGAAAAATATTTGAAGTTGAAACGATATAGAAATCATTGAATGAACTATATTTATATAAATATATAAATATAAATAAAATTAAAATGAAACGAAGCCGTGCAGTTTGTGTTTTGAAACCGTGTTTTCAAACAACTAGTACGGGAAATCCGACCATTGGATTTTCCCGAAACCTCAACCGTCGGGTTCGCCTTGGAATAATCTTTCCAACGGCACCAACCTTGTAAAAATCCAACGGTTGGATTGTCTGGAATGTTTAATTCAATTCTGAAGAAAAACAGCGCCAGAAGCGATTATATTTATATATATATAAATATAATTATATATTTAATCGAATAACGACGCTGCAGTTCGTATTTTGAAATCGAAACTTCAAACGATTGTACCGGGAGATCCGACCGTCGGAATTTCCCGAAACTGGAACCGTTGGATTCGTTTTGAAAAGACCTTTCTAATGATGTAAATTTTGTGAAGATCCAACGGTTAGATTTTCAGATATGTGTAAATCAAATCTGAAGAAAAACAGCGCCACGGCCGCCTTATGGCCCGAAGCGTCGTTTTGAATAAATTAGCTATTTTAAAATAAATAAAAATAGCGATAAATAGTTATAAAATATCATAAGCGATATGGAATGGAAATAAACTGAATTTGCTCGATTTAGGTTGTATTTGATGGTTGAATGTGTTTGGTGTGAAAATTACATTAAAGAACAATATTGGTGTTGTCGAATAATTTAACCATTGAAATGAATCGATTTGAAATTCTAAATATACGTGAATTATTTGAAAAGGCCGAGTTAATTCTCATTTCGAATAATTGACCGACGATTGAAAGTCGAAGATGAAGACGACGGTCGAAGACCGGAGATCTTCACCTCGTTTGGATGGTAACCGAGGTCCTGATTGGGAGGCATCCCGAAATATGGATAATGAGTGGTGATCGTTCAGACGTACGTGGGGATCGAAGGGTTTGCGAGGTATTTAGTGCCTCCGGTTTCGTTCAGACCCAGAACGGACTTGTAAATGGACTGTGTGTCTGACATTGGAGTTTATTCTGTGTTGATTGATTTCTGTTAAATATACATCTGTTTGGCGGCGGAGAATTTATTCTTTTGCTTAACGCCCTTCTCTGAGACGCACGAGCTCAGAGGTTGTATATCGACGGACATCAGTCGCATGGCATGAATTGCCTGTGTGGCATGCTAAGATGCAGTGATCAGGGCTTCTGTTGAAAAGCAAAGTCTTGTGGTGATGATCAAAGCACCGCCTGTGTGGCGTAGCTTTGTGTATAACGTGAATTCGCGAGCCTCACACCCCGGTAGGAACCTAAAACGGGAGGAAGGACCTCAGGGAGGACATGCGTTTCTTTCTAGCTAGGGTGGTGTCAGTGACCTACCAGCCCTGACATTTATATACTTTTCACCTATGTGGTTGTTGCTGTTGCGAGGCGCCTCGGTTTGATCGGACGATCCGGGTCCGATGGAGTCATTCGTTGGCTCGTTTACGCCCCAAAGGGCGGGGAAACGTATTGTTCAGGCATTTTAATCCACATCGGTGGACCGGCCCTGTCGCTCCAAGGGCCCACCTGAGTCTGGGTCCTGTGGCTCGGGCTAGAGAGTCACGAATTCGGTAAGGACTATCTTTTGCCTTGGTTCATGACTGAAATCCAATTTCCAAATACGTGACGATGCGATTTTGATTGTATACCTATATACGGCGACATAGTGGTATGGGGCATTAATGCCGTCTATGATTGATAGTTATGATTTGAAATTGCTTTCAAAACATATAAACACTAGCAATAATATCAAATGCCTTTGTTTTATTCGTATCAAGCATCTCTTGGCCGTTATAAGGTAAAAACTCTATCCTCCGGTTTGCGTTGCATTGTGTGATGGGAACTGAGTCTTATAACGGCTTCATTTTTATAAAAAGCATAGCGATGTTTAAAAGAAAGATTTGTTTTAAAGCACTGGCAATCCAATGGAGAAAACCCGTTCCACGAAAGTGGCGTGGTCCTGTGATTAGCCAATTATATATGTGTTGAGTGGATTTCTCATACCAGTCCCATGACTGACTCGTAGTTTGTTTCACTTTCAAACTCGGGTGCCCCTTTTTTTACACGGGCAGCCTTGTATTCAGGTTTAGCTGGTTCTTTCTGGATAGCTGGAGCTGAAGATGGATTCTATCATTTATTTCTTTTTATGCTGTTCAGCTCCTATTGTACATATTTTGTTTATTTCCGCTGTAGACATTTATGTATAGCTGAACTGTATTTGTACTAAGTAAGATCCTGTATACTGTGTAACTCTGATGATTACTTTTATCCAGTATATTTTGTTGTTCATTATCTGGTGTATTTATTTAATTCTGTTCTGCTATTATATGTTTCTGTGTTATATTCCAAAGATAACCTTGTTTCCGTGTGAACGGGAAATCGGGTCGTCTCATTATATTTTTCCTAAACTTTACCAAACCAAACATGCTTTGTTCAAATTATCCTACAAAGTGACAATTATTGCTAACAGGTTAGTATTTCTTGACTACACAGGATTGACGAATCTTTTGCCTTTCATAAAATATATTTCTTGTAGGTGATTTATTTTTAAATAACAGAGCGTACTTAATTATAACAAAAGAAAAAATACATAGATTTTGAGTTGGCCACAAATATAAACTTTCGACCTACACAAATACTATACAGAAAAACAGCAGACCAACTACAAAATAAACGATACATTAGAGAAATGGCTACATCAACATACATTCATACATTACATCCGGCTCAACACTAGACATAAAGCAAAAAGCATATCAGAAAGCAAACAAAAGCAGGCCCACATCACCCAGAAAGACCAGAAAATAAAACACAGACTTCAGCAGCTAATCCAGCAGAAAAACGTGAATATTTGTTGAAAATAAAATGCAGACTTCAGCAGCTAATCCAGCAGAAAAGCGTGAATATTTGTTGACTACACAAGATTAGTGAATGTATTTGCATTTTACAAAATATGCTGGGCTTCGTCTAAACCATGCCACTTTCAAAATGACGATCATGTACACATGATGACTTGGAAAACAGGGTTGATTTTCCGGACATTAAAGATGTTGCCACCTAAACTTCATACATAGAAAGCAGCTTTATCCAAAAGCTCCAAGTCAGAAGACTATGCCACTGGTGTCAATCCAACAGCAGCACATGCCAACCGACCTCCACCATTACCAGTTCTGAGGCTGATTTCATGTCCTCCTTTTCCAGGATCACCTGCTAGCCCTATGAGCTACAAATGGTCTACCAATCACTGCATTGGCTTCAGTAAGTGAAATCAGATTATCGATGAAACTCACCTCTTTCACTCCATTGGCATTTGCAATAATGTTTCCCAGTTCCCCCGCATGGCAGATTTCATCTTCAAGAGCACCATGTTTCAACCCATTTGAATTGAGTTGTGGTGTTGTTGCTATGCAGACATTGGTAGTGTCACAAATTCATGAAGATGGAATCCATTAAGTCCAGGAGTGAGTGCAGTAACTCATACAATTACTTTTGTGGGACCATGCTTATTACTTTATATATTACTGAAGTAAAAACTTACGTTGATACTATATCAATTACTGATGGCTATGTCAATATATGTAATACAGCTGCTCAGTCTCAACCTCGATGGAATTGAATGATCCTCATAAGGGGTGAATCTACATTGGAGATACAGGGACCAGCTGACCTTCCTCAGACTCCTCTCAACCCCAAATGGCATTGATGCATTATAAGTAATTCACTCAGTTTTGCCTACATTATACATACCTTTTGCACCCTCTCAAACCTTGATCGTCATAAACGGATGGCTAGATTCGCCCCTTTTCCTCATTCATTGCTTACAATGTAACGCTTGCATGGATTACTTTTAGCAAGCTAAATTAGTATCATAATCAAATCAGGGTTCATAGCAAAAAGTTTGGAACAAATTTTTGTCCTTTTGCATTAAATACTGTCTAATGTATTGCACCTTATACACATATGTATGCGCCATGGTCCAGCTGCATTAATCATTATAGTCAGTTTCGCTCTAAAAACAAACTATATATATATAAAGAGAGAGAGACGTAAGTTTTATTTTTTTCAGCTCTGTATGGTATGTAGAATATACTATGCTGCCTACTGACAGATTCTGATAACACGGAGGGTCTTCATTTTATAAATTCATTTCACCATGTATAGTACACCTGAATAAATAAATAAATATGTAATTAAGTGTAATCAATATTTCTGCATGCATTCAAACCAACATATGTACAACTATTCCCTCCGTCATTTCATAGCAACTGAAAATAAATCAACCTTAAACCGCTTTATCCTATTAACTACCCTGCCATATGACACACAGTAAGTTGATATAAAGATAAAAAACTATTGCCTCCATTTTCTCAGTCAAACAAGTTATAATTTCAAATTAACAGTTATTTTCCTTCATTTGGAGGCAATAGTTATGAGGGAAGTTACAACATCATCCACTCCTATAAATACAATACAATATTTGGTGCCTTGCTCCATTGTTTCACGTCAAAACTACATCTATTTTGGACATTCCTATTTTCCATTCCAAGTTATAATCCATGGGTGAAATTTATCAACCATTGTCAGCATTAATACATGGCACAAATTGGGTGATCATCAAAGTTCGAGTTAGTCGCCTCTGGTATACATTCAAGTAGGAAAGCAAAGAAGCATAGTGTCTCAACTTACAGATTTTGGATGCAGAGATTTTACTTTCCTTCCCCCATATGTCAGCATTTCTTTTATTTGTAGACCTAACGCATGCTGTGTTTGCATTGTATAGGGAAACCAGAAGCTAGCTTTGGTTCCAAAATCACTGATGCAAAAATTTGAGCATATCTTCGCTGAACACCATTTGTATGAAATGGAAACATTCAACGTCATCAACTCGGATATCAAATACCGTGCAGTGGATGAAGAGTAAACTGTGTTCATCCGCTCTAATAAAATTGTTAGAAAAATAGAACAACAAGATGCTTCAATTCCACGGTACAAATTTTCTATTGCCGATGAGGATATACTGACAACTAGAGTTGGTAAAACAGGTCCTCTTACCGGTACGCAATGAAAAAATTCAATATTATGTGCATACATAAATTATTATATCCTCTTCGTAATTACTTCTTCTTTCTCTAATCCTAGATATATCGGGTATTCTTCGAGGTATCTATGGCATAACTCATTTGACAACCAATAAGGGTTTTCCTTCTATCAAAAGAGATTTACAGATACTTAGTGGGAGGTAACTTCACTTTATTGTGCACTACGCTACTCTACCACATCTCTAATCGAAACTTGTGCAGCTTTGCTGGGCAAGGGAAGTTGATTGTTGCAATTTTATGGTCGGATAAAGCTAAATTAATTGATGAATTTGTAACCGACATAAAGGACCAACCAGTTACCGTCGTGGTTACATCAACTATCATTAAATTATATCGAGATATCACCTTCACCTTACAATTACTAATTAGGTCCTTAAGTTTAACTATGATGATTTTTCCTGCAGGTGAGTTGTCATTCAACTCGATTAATGCTACAAAGATTTACATAAACATTGATGAGCCAAAGCAAGGAGCTAATCACATGGTAGTCATTTTCTTTATTATATCCTTACCATTGCAACTCTGAGACATAAATTATCGTAAATACAAAAATGCAGGAAACTCACCTCTGGACTGGAAGACAATAATGTCCAATGCATTTCTTCTACTTCATCTATTGCTCCAGCCAGCCAAACCATATCAGAAGTTCTACATGCCATAAGAAACTCAACTTCATCCATATATTACTTATTATATTCACATACTATTTTATTATTTATTTTCCTTCTCCTAACATATTATTTAATTACTAGGGTGCAAGATATTCATTCGCAGCAACAATAATGAATGTGTAACGAACCGCAAATTCGTACTATCTGAGTTGACTACATACATCGCACGTCCAACCCAAATATCACTGAAATACGAATCATTTTTTTTAAAAGAAAAAGGTAGAAGAAGAATAGAAATAACAACATAGATTCTCACATCGCAGCGGAACAAAATATAATATGTCACAACTTTTTGAAATACAAAATTTTAAGTGTATAACATACAATTATCAGAGTACAACACTCACAACACAGCGGAAATAAAACACTATATATCTACCATTGAAGCCTCCTGCTCTAAGCTCCTTTAGATAGATCTGTAAAATCCTGAACTACTTGACTACCTCTACAAAATTGGGCACCCAAGAGTTTAGGTAAAACAAAACAAAATAAACTCCGGGTCAGTCATAGGACTGGTATGAGTAAACAATTTAAAACAGTTTGAGAAAATAACTGATATCTCATAAGACCACGCCGTATAACACGGAATAGGTTTTTCCCTTATGGGAATCCAAAACACTTGATTCAACTTTCAAATCCTTTTGTAAGAAAACGATAATCTTTATATCAAAATTCTTTGATATTATAATAGTGTCTAAATCGAATAAATAGAAATTTAGTGGAGTGCTTTCATCTCACGCTCCACATAATAATATACAATCAAAACCACGAGCATTTATTGGGTAATGAATTTCCAACTATGACAAGGTATGGAACCACCTTTCGATAGTGTATCTCTAGAGAGGAATACACTGGGTTGAACAAGAACATCTTGTAACCCGGCCATACATGACCGACCGCTCATTTCGCTTGAGTGTATCGAATGTATATCACCAACGGTTGGGATCAGCAACCATTTCCTGAATGGGACAACATTGAATATAATATAGAATGAAATGAATTTCTCTAGATAGGTGATAATACACCCTAATTGTGAGCTACCCACTTAGCCATGTTGCCTACCCGATTTTTGTCGTTTCCCGGTTGTTGAGGCTTGAGGCTACGATTACTTATCATTCGTTGATAGCACAATCACTTTGAATGCCACATGGTTAGATCCGTTAATCACTAATTGATTTGCATAAATATAATCTAGATATTATGCTAAGATAATAAATCCTTCGCCACCATATATATTTATACAGACCAACGTATGCAATCATTGGAAATACTCTGTCGGACATTCGTCCATATACATTCGTTCTGGGATTGAACGAAACCGAAGGCACAATTTCCATAAATGGAAAAATCCCTTGCACTTTACTCTGTCTTCGATTATTTTCATATAATCTGATTTGCAATGCTACTGCCAATACGGAGTGGTTCTCAGATAATAATCCAACCGGTCTCTCCATATTGACAACGATATTGGCAAACACTTTGATTGTCAGTTATTTAACTATCGAAGAAAAACAAACATCCATTCAAAACATCAAACAATCACTGGGCCCCTTAATTAATATTTCATTAATTAAATCACTTCTTCATTTCTTTACCAATATTTGTTAACCAAATATTTTCAATAATCAACTTGGCCTCTTACGCTACTTGGAAAACATTTCCATATCTTGCCTTCTTTTATTTTCTATACATAGAAAATATCTTCTATTTATAATTGGAAAATATTCCAGTTACTTATCTCTTTCCTGAACTCAGTTATTTTTATACTCAGGAAACATTTATTTATCATATCTCCAAAATTCCACTTACTTGGGTTAAACGAATGTTGTATAAAACATCGTTACAACAACCCAAAATATTGTATTTAGTTAAACTCTTTAAACATCTATCTTCGAGACTGAATCTTGTTATTTATCAGTTAATTATGAAATCAATCAAGTTGGGGTATAACTACCTCTCTGACCTTGACTGAATAACATGTTTAACTTCAAAACAGACAAGACCACTTATCTCAAATCATCAACACCATAAAAACCAATTATTCATTTTTAAAACATATATACATTTCTCTTTCTATTTTTACTAGATTTAATTATAGATTTTCTTTTTGTTTATAACCTTCTATTTTAATTTCGTTTCATTATCGAATTATATATATACATATATATCGATATATCGATTCCTAATTAACAAATCTTTTTAAAATATTCTAACTCCTTAAATTTTCGGAAAATTTCGCCATAACCTCCTTTGTACGGGTCATTCGGTACAACTACAAAACGCCTCTCTAGGCCCTTTCCATTCAAAAAGAAAATCAAAAAGCCAAGCGGCTTGCCGATTCAGCGCATAAAATCTCATATGGAATTTAAACGTGTACCGTGTTGTCGGGCACACAAATTATAATCTTCATACACCTCATTCCATACATGTCTAACCCATATATGTCTATTCCCAATTTATTCCAACTCAATCCGGTCATTTCAATTCAATTCGCTAATTTATTCTTCAATTAGCTCTTTTGCCTATTTCGCTTTTTATTTGAACATATCACGTCCAAATATATATTAATTTGTTTATAATACAATCGAATGTCATTTCTAGTTCAAGTTTCATATTCGATTTCGAATATGAATTTACAAACCCCTTTTCTGATCCAAAGTCCAATTTCGATTTAAATTTTCATTAACTAGTTATTCTTCAGATTAGTTTGCTTTATTCAATAATTAAAAAATATGACTTTTTGTACCAAAAATCATTTCATTTACACTGCTTGAATTCGTATTTATTTTACAACTCAAATCTGGATTTTTCTAATGGACTTTCGGATTTTGTTTACTTAAAATCCTTTTTATTTATTTAAATAATCCGTTATGGTATTATAATGGTTATGGCGCTGCTTTTTAAAAAATTTGATTTTTGACATAACACAAAATCTATAAGACGAAATTCAGATTTTTCTTTTCCATTAGAAAACTATTATCAAATCTGTCCTGGCGATTCTTTTTTCAAAGAATTCCGACTTAAATTGAGTTCTGTATACTTAATTGAAGATCGAAACGCCAAATTACGAACTACCACGCTGAGTCAAGTTCGTTTTAATTACATTTATATATATGAACGTTTAAACTCCGTTCGTAATAAATTTCAACTCCATTCTAATACATTTTAATATATATTAAACCAATTTTCCAAATTCAACTTAATATTCCGATTATTTATAATTGTCGTTTTTTCAGTACTCAGTTATCAATTAAATTACAACTCCATTTCTGTTATTGTTTTCTAATTCCATTAGAAATAAATTAGTTTATAAAATTCGATGAAATTGAATTCTAATTATAATCCGTTGGATTGTTCTCAATTCAGTTTTATTCTGAATTCCTGAATAAAATATATCGTTCCCTTTTCGAAACGTTTTCCAACCCCTTTTTTAAATTCATACTTAAATTTAAAATGCCAAATATATCTAATGATAATTATCTCACCTTATTTATAAACATCATTTATAAATTTCCCTTCCTTGTTTTGTATATAATAGAACAAGTTCTCATTTCAAAACCTATTTGTAATTCTATTCCTATTGGAATATTTTATTTATTATAATTTATACATATAACTAATTTACATATTTTATTTTAGTTTCTATCAAATAAAATTCCAATCTCCTTTCTGGATATAATTTATTTTATAACTTCGCCATAATCTGATTTAGTTATCCAATTTAAATTTACATTCCGATTATCGGAATAGATTTCATCGTTTTCTATTTAAAACGATTTCCAATTCTTATTTAATTCACATTTAAATATTCAAATTATCAAATTGATATAAAAAAATTCACTTCATTTATAAACACCGTTTATAAATTCATTTCAATTCCCCACATTATTTAATTTATAAACATCGTTTATAAATTCACTGCAATTCTCTACATTAATTAATTTATAAACACCGTTTATAAATTCAGTACTTGTTTTTATTATTCAAAACAAGTTAACATTTCTTGTCCATTCGAAATTCAAATTCTATTTTGGAAAAATAGAATTTTCCATTTGAATCACAAAATTCCTTTTCGTGACATTTTTATAAATTAACATCTAGGCCCAGTGATATTTAAACAATCAACAAACAACCAATTATCAATCACGGGTTTTATAACACATCATATACGATAATATATATGAAAACAAACAAATAATATTTTTGAGGAATCCAGTTGGATCCCTCCAACCTGTTTTCCTACATCCACAAACACCGCGGGCATCTGCTAATGGTACTGCGGGAACTATCTAATCACCAATATATATATATATAACTGCCACAAACACCAATCCTATATAACTAATAAATATATAGAATAGCCACAAAAATATTTAACGCATCCAAACCATCAACAAATAGCATATAAATTATTTTAAATAAAAATCAAGAGAGTGAGTTTACTCACCGTGATTTTTATTCGATCCATTCTGATTCAAATTTTAATTCCTGATTATGAAATCCTCAGCTAAGAATTGCTTTACTGAATTTGTTCGATAAAATCTCGTATACGCCTGGTATGATATTTCTTAGTCAATATGACATTATATAAAAAAAAATGAAATTTAGATATAAGTTAAACTAATTTAATTTAGTAAAACAAACATTAACTAAACTAATTAAATTTACCTATATGTTTTAAATCCTTCCTGCTAAACTCGTTTCCTCCTTCTGAAAATATGGCCAAAAATCCATTAAAACATCACCATTTAAATCATGATGTCCCTCTCTTTACTGCCAACATCCGGTAGGTACAATCACCATTTTCTTTCTAATCCATTTCTTCTTTACTGAATTTGAAAAACAGGGCTTCAAGGGCCAAACCCAAAATACTTTCATTGATGAACCCCCTTTCATCTCAGTTCAACCTCCAGTAAATCAAACATACCAAGTCGCTGACCTCCACTATACCTCAACATAATCCATCGCGACATCAACTAGGCTCAGATTCCCACAACAAATCCCATTTGTCAAACGTCGCACCCTTCCAGTCTACCCATTTTATCACCGATGCCCTGCTACCCACCCAAGCACCCACGTCAACTTCGCATCTGATATCGCATCCTACAGAAACCCCAAACTCAATCAATCCATACTCTATCCTAATCGTGATGTCCAGACCTAGAAACAATGAACTTGACATCCCAGCATCGCGCTGTTCGAAACTGAGATCCATAAGCCCCTCTGAGTTCGATCGCTCGCCTCATATTGTTATCAAAAATCGATATGCTCAACCCTTCAATCGTTCTTGAGAAATTTGCCTCAACCCGATACCATATTGAACCATAATTCTGCCGCGAACTGGAATGCCACAGATTTAAGTCATGAACTGGGTTTTCCATTTAATTTTGGATCGAGCAGAGAACCAATGCAAATTGATTTTGATTTTATAAAAAGGAAGTGGAAAATTTCCTCATTCGATTTTGATTTGGAGTAATTGATTTTGAGAGGAAGGCTTCGACCGTTTTTCATTTAGCCAGAAGAGAACTTATTTAAAAGAAAGAAATCAAAGGAATTAACAGGAGGACATCGTGTTTTATAGACGAAGAATGCTTAGTCCTTTAGGAATTTGGTATGCGCTGGTACACTATGGGTTATAGCTTTGTAGTGATGTAGATGGTTACAGTGTACTCTCCATTAGCTTAAGGAGGAAGTAATTTTATTTTATTTTATTTTGTTTAAAATGATACGATTTAATTTTGTTTAAAATACCCCGTGGTTCTGACTCCTTTCTGAACCTAACAACCGACATTTTTAAGGTTATACTACTATTCTGGACACACTGGGACAAGTTTCCAAGCCTCAGTTGATCATCTGGAGAAGATATTAATTTAGATTGATATAAATTAAATTCAAAACAATTAACTCTTCAATAATAAACTAATATTATTATTGTAATTCAAACAGAAGTCTATATTGATTATCTGAACTGTTTTCAATTCAGTTTTAAATCTTGAATTCAAATAAATTATTTTTTGTATTACAATGATTATAGATATTCGAAATAAATCGTATTACGATTATTAAAACGATAACTCAACAAAAATCGATTTATATTATCAACTCAATATTTAAATCCATATTAAATATTTAAAATTAACCAACCAAAAATCCAGGTTGTTACAGAATGTAAACGTCACAGCGGGATGGTTCTATCTTTCATGTCCAAACTGCAAGAAGACGCTGAAGGATGTAGATAACCACTTTTTCTGCCCAAAATGTTGCAAAACAATAAATTCTCCTACTAATTGTTTTCGATTGGCAATGGACATTTTCAACAACACTGCTTCAACAACCGTCGTTGCTTTGACAACGGGGCTGAAGGGTTTGTTACTCACTCTGTTGACTACATGATGAGACTGTTGAATCAATCTGATGGTGATAGACAGATTGACAAAATCTTTGATTCACTATGCGGTGCACAAACTGTGATAGAAATAAGGACAACCAATTATGACATTTCCAACAAAAAAGGAAACCTAACAGCTGCAAAGATTATAATGCTGAAACAGGAAAATCCACAAGTGACTGCTCAAATAGAACAGGAAGACATCATCAATGACACTTCGTCTACTACTGCCGAGAAAGAGCAAACAAATTGTTACCTATGAAGACATTGACAAAGAAGCGAAACTGGTAAAGAAAAACAAGTGGGGAAGAAGGAATAAAAAACTAATGGCATTCTAATCAAGGAACCAAATGACTCTGACAACAATATTTCAAAAGCCACTGAACTCAAAATTGGTCGCAAAAGGAGAACGAACCCATGAATTTCGCCTCAATATCTGCTCAAAGTTGCCTTCTTTTACCATGTTTTCCCATCTGTATTGCATCTTTTCATTTTCTCGGCTTTATGCTTTGACTCTGTTTTCTTCTTACGTTATGCATATGTATTGTTTTATTAATTTGTAATCATTGTCTTTCCACTATTCATATGTACTTTTTTCTTAATTTGTAATCAATGTATGGTTTATATTATATGAATCTTCTCTTTTATCTTTTTACACACTTTCCGAATGTATGTTACATATTCTGGCATCTTCTGCATTTGATGAGTTGATGACTAAGTTATTCATATCTTATTTTACATTTGCTATTATGCAAACATAAAAATCAGGTTGTCTTGATTTTTCAAATCGCTTCAAATAGTTTACATAAAGATGAACATTACAAATTACACTTTTAACAAAACCAGTTGAGTGCTGCTTAACCAAACCAGTTGTGTGTGTTTGTATTCGCATGTGTAAAGTGATACCTTATTTTTCATATATATATATATATATATATATATATATATATATATATATATATATATATATGAATACACCTTCCACGGGTAGTATATCACTTGGATTTGGGAGTGCAATATAACTTGCTACTGCAATTATTTAAGGAATTATACCAACGAGGCTTCAACGAGTGATTTTAATTAGTATTTCAAATTACACCTTGCAATAGATAATCCAATATTTTAGACATTAGTATTTTTCCTATCAATATATTCGGATAATATTTGTGAAATGGCCTAAGCCCAGTTTACCAAAACCAGTCTTTATTTTATAATTGGTAGAGTTTGTTGCGTTATACTCATTTAACTTGCTAATATATACGTAACGTTATTCTTTGTTATTCACTCACCGATAGTTATATTCGGTTCACATGGACACCAAAACATGAGTTACAAGCGACATTTGCCTGCACTAATAAGGTACACATGGGCTTTTCTGATCGGTGAAGCACTGACGCTGATGTACATGTTCCAATACACCAAAACGTTCAAGAAGGATCATTGGAAAATGAAGGGTTGATGTTGGACGCAATCGCACACGCGCCCTCCTGCCCCAAGCACCAATTTATGACACTTAATATATACGTATGAGTATCGAGCCTTTATGTTTATTCAGCCTCATTTGGTTTTACTTCAATTTATACTATAGTTTGCATACTTATATATAATCCAAGAAATTTATGATATTTTGACAATATGAGAATAATATTGCAATCTATCCAAAATGTTGTCATTTACATAATTGATACTATAGTTTGCATATTCATATATAATCCAAGAAATTTATGATATTTTGATAATATGACACTAATATTACAATCTATCCAAAATGTTGTCATTCACATAATTGATACTATAGTTTGCATACTCATATATAATCCAAGATATTTATTATGTTTTGACAATATAAGACTAATATTATAATCTTTTCAAAATGTTGTCAATCACATAAGAAACATGTATTAAAATTAAATACGTAAATTAATTCAAAACAAATAAATAACCCTTTCAAATACAACGCTCAAATACTCCGTTCATTGCAAAAAACACATTCATCATTTACAACTGTGTCACACTCAAATACAGCGGTTACCATTCGTTAAAAACGCACCCTAAGATCAATATCTATTTGATCTGCTAAACATATTAACTGAACTTTTTTTTTCACAATCATAAATTTACATTAAATCAATCCGACAACATAAAAAGCTTTGCAGCATTTACATCACTAATTTTCATATCACAACTTTATTTACTTTCTCCTTACTCCTTAACAAACTCAAATTATCCATTACATCCACATTCCTATCTACCATTTTGTCCATATTTCCAGCAATTACCAATTTGATAACCAATATATAATACTTTTTAACTTTTGTTGCAATAAACTAATTTTGTCATAATCATATACCGTTTCCTTACACACACCACCTGCTGTAATCTATGCTTAGACAACTAATTCAGTTGCCGCCTCTTTTCATGTCAACCCAAACAAAAAAAACACACCAAACTCCAACTCCACTTTGCTGCTCCTTTACACCCACTATTCCTTACCTGCCCGTGTGAGAAGCACGGGTTCACAACTAGTATATGTATATGGCAGGATTGATAAATGACACTAATTGTAATTAATTGAAATGAATGGAATTGAATGAAAGACAATTACAACAATAAAGGAAATAGAATGAGCGAGGAATGATAATAACCTATTATAAATAAATTACATTAATGAGAATGTTATAAAATAGGTAGACTTGTCTTAGGGACAAGTGAAGATTATAACTTAGGTTATAATAAACTAGTAAGGAAATGAGATAAGTGGTGAAATGAGATAAGTGGTAATTAATTGTAAATTAAGTAATCAGTAAACCGGGAAGCCTAAAACTAGTTGTTTGTAATAAGTAGAGAAAAGGGGGGAATTTTATGAAATATAAGAAGTTGTACTTAATTATAAATTAAATAATCTGTAAACTTGGATGTCTGAAATATGCTGAAAAGAATAATGTGTTAAGACTTGTCCTAGGGACAAGAGGAAATTATATCATAGGTTATAATAAATGGAAAGGAGACTTATTAGTGAACCTTAGTTAAAAGAACTAAATTAATAAGTAAACAACGATAAGTTATAGTGACTGTAAGATGGAATTATGATTAAATAGGAAAGAGTGAGACAAACTTATAAAATGAAATAAGTTATATTTAATCATAAATGATAAGTGACATGTTAGACAGAAAACATGTAAATTGAGATATACTTAATTACGTATTAATTAGAACATGTTATTGTAACCATGAAATCAAACAAGAATATAAAGGGACTGTGTATTACAGACCTTGGATTACAATCTAGTGAATAACATGTTGTGGGCTTACTGATAAACATAAATGGTTTAAGTTATATGACTGAAATTAATAAGCAAGAGGAACTTGGTAACTTGAATAAGAAGTCAATGTGAATGGGAATAACCAAGTTAAATGGAAACCCGATGAGGTAAAGAAAGCGCATAAAAGAATGTTTAGACATAGGGTCTAATAACATATTAAAGTAAGGCGCTTGGACCAGTCCACATGTTTGAGGATGAACAACCCAATGGGGTAGATCATCATGGTGTCATAAGACACGAGGGGAGCGCACGTTCATCTGATTATTCTGTTGGTTCCAAAGGACAGGAAGGGGAAGAACGCGGCTTCCTAAGGTACGTAAGGTGCTCCTGTTAGTCCTCTGTGTGATGGCATATGTTTAGGTTGTGCGCGCATAACTACCAGGTAGGTAGGCCTTGACTACAAAAGTAGCTTTGCAGTCGGAATGCTATAACGAGGTGATACTAGGGTGATTCGGCGTTCGCCTCAATGGGGAGGCAGAGGGTCACGACAAATAAGGATAGTAGATCATCGGATACCCGTCATCGACAGCCTGGGGGGTGCGAAAAGACTAGAGCTAAACCCAATAAACCATTCAGCTTTCACTATCGAGGTACGATGGTTGACGGGAGACGCCAACTGGATGTTTAGATTGTTTGTTAGGGGCATGTTGCTTTGCTCGTATAGTCTTTACTAGTTGAGGGAGGCGCCGAGTTGGGGCCATAGCCACCATGAAAAACTGACCCGAGGGATATCTATATTTTGAGGCTCTTAAAAGCGGGCCTGTACAGATATGGAAAAGCTCCCGACCGAGTTCCGTGTTTCTTGTATTGCCTTGGCACGGAACTCGGTGCACATTAGAGGACGTGTGGTTAAGGCCTCGAGCTACAATTGATGATACGTACGTGAGTAAGTCTAGATACATGCGTGTCTACTCTAGGAGGTGTATCGTAAACTTAAGGGCATTACTCTGGTATGGAATCTGATTTGATCAAAGGTGGCAGTCCGTACGCTTACGTAGCATAGAATTGACAGATATATGTGGAACGTAACATTGTTATATAGAGACCTGTACGTCACTCCGGCGTAGGATGAGAGACTGCATATATTTCGGTGGTATTACGGTGGAGGCCGTGCAAGTTGGGTACCATGGGGTGTACCTTAATATTGGGGTAGCTACATATATATTGTATTAGGTTAATCCACTGGGAAGTAAATGGGTATGACGTGTGTGTAAGCCTTGAGTGCTGTTAACCCAAGTAAACTAATAAATAAGAAAATGTGATTGAATGGTGTATGTAGGATTATCCAAAGTGCATAGTTTAAATCCAGTCACTAGAACTTGTGTTCTGACCCCCTCCTCATCACATACTCGCAGGTTAGGTTTGTGGTAGAGACATGATAGCTTTGGGTACTAGTTAGGCAGTATTATTAATATGGTAAGGTTATATTTTGATTAGATTACATTTTATCCATTCCGCTATAAGATATTTTCTAAGCTCTGGCATATTTTGTGTCACTGTCTTTTCTTCAGGATACCAGAGCAAACCAACATGAGTTTCACTAGATTAAAATTTTCGGGAAAAAAACCGATTTGTCAAAATTTGGGTTGTTACATTAAAGACAGTAAAAGTACATAAGAGAAGGAAAAGTACTTTCTCTATAGCTCAAGAGGGCTATTTATAGGAGATGTCCAGTTTGGTTTGGTAGGGACATGTGAAAGTCAATTCGAAGTTGGTAGAGAATGTAGGCTTGGTCACGATGCCAAAGAGCAAATCAAAAGCTATTATAATCTGGCTCGGCTTATGGCTGGATAGTCGAGCCGAATGTGTGTCGATCTAGATTTTCCACCAATATCTTCATCGAGCCTGATGTAGACCGATCTGGATTTTGCGCTCTACCCACCTTAGTCGAGCCGGACTTGGCCAAGCCAGATTTGGGACCTAACTGTGGACACTTTATTTGATTCCTTAATGCATGAATGTGTATAGATCAAGTCATGAGTACTCTAATTATGAATCTCTATGAACGTGACGACCTTTTCAAAAGACTTGTAGTTTTCCACCCAAAGTATGCCGTGTCGCAAACATGATATGCTTTGAATTGGCTAAGATGCATCTCCATGTCTTTAAGAAATTATGATGAATGTACATGTCATTTCGAGTAGTCATGACTCTCAAACTTTCGCTTTCTACATAAATAGCTAGTAATGCTTCATACTACGTCCGACGGTACCTACCAAGAAAAAGTTGTTGACTGAAGTCATCGAGAGTCGCAGGTAATTATGCAAACCCGTCGAGCCAAGTAGTTGAATATATTTACCATGTAGTCAAGTCGTGTCGAGTCATTGGCTCCTTCATGTATTTGCACACACGTAGGTCGTTACCAAACGACCTCATTACACAAGTTGAGCACGTTGACAAGTCAAATCAATCATTGCATTTGAGTTAGCATGTAGAATCATCGACTAAGTGAATGAAATTGTCAGAGGTTTTTTTTTTTTTTAGGTCTGGCTCGATGATCGTACCAGATTCCGGGTCGACATTGTCGATCCGGACTGGGTCAACAGTTACATCACTGAGAAAGAGAAAAGCCTCTATTTGACCTATAAATATCGGGCCCATGCAATCATCTCACTTCTTTACTTCTCACTTTTTCTACGCCAAACTAAAATTCTTGATCTTTTAAAACCTTATTTTGGTTCAATCCCGATTCCAATCAGCTGCGAGATCCATAGTAATATAAATTACTTTGGTGGGTCTTGATTCCCCTTTTTCATGCTTTGTTTGAATTAACTTCGAGTTTATCATTTTGCATTGATTTAATTCTTTATTCCGAGTGTTGTGGTTATGTCCATGATTATCTACGTTAGAGACGATGGTAGTGGTGCAGTGGCGACTTGGCAGCGTCGCAAGAAGGAGTGATGTCAAGCCTGGATCGGCTTATTAGAGAGGTAGAGCTCTTTTGATTTGATTTGCGTTGTTTAGGGAGAAAAAGGAAGGCTCCAGATGTTTCTTACACAGGGCCCACGATGGCAGAGATGAGAAGAGACACATTGGAGCAGTGTTGGAGAAAGAACCACATATGTTCAGCTTGACATCCCTTAGTCGACTTAGAGACAGGCCGAACCGGGAAGGTCGAGCCAACTTTGTCGATCCGGAATCATCAACCTAGAGATGATCGACTTAGAATCATCAACCTAGAGAAGTCGATCTGGACTTGACCGAACTAGCTAAAACATTCAACTTCGATGCTTCAATAGGAATTGACGACTACTGCGATCTTACATGAAACAATAATGATGAATCAATTTCGAACTCGAATCCCTATATACAAGCATCTGGACCGTCAGGAGAGAGCATATAAGAGCTTTAAGACATAAAACTCTAAACTATCCAAATAATATAACACTTTGTCTTGTGAGAATATGACGTAAAATTATTCTCCACTATGATTCGATAGGATGGTCAGGAATGATAGTCTATTCAGGAGACATATGTCGCATATTTCCAATATTTTATATCTTGTTATATTTGCAGTGGTAGTTTCCACTGCATGTGCTGCATTAGTTCACATACAGGAGGTCTGGTTAATCTTTCTAACTAATAGTATTTCTTGGGTAGCACAGCTGTAATATCTGGAGGATATCCCACATGAGCTTTTGAAGTTGGAAAGGGAAAGACCATCTTGAGATATCCTAACAAGTCTAACTCTCGGACCAAATCAGATGAGCTTTTTCGGTTCGTAGTCCAACCGCATGATGAGGATCCAACCACCGCATCATTTGAGGAAGAATCGTTGCCAAGGGAAGAAGAAGCCGAGAGAAAAGGAGCTCCCGATAATTTTCCTGGGGTCATCTTTTTGGAACAGCCTGCTGATACTCGGCCCACCTAGATGGATGAACTTAAGTTAAAGAGATTATTTGCGAAGCATAGGATCTCTTTCAACCAAATCTGGGTGCCAGTTAAGGGCGACACTGGCCATAACACTTAATAAGGATATACGACTGTCAGCCGATAGATATGCATGGTGGAATGCTTCCTCCATTCATTCCATTCATCATCGACTTACTTCATCGCATGAAGTTGGCTCCCGTACCACTACACCCCCACAGCATACACCTGCCTCTTCACTCTGTGGTGTATGGGGAGCACCTACATTAAGAGCTACCTTCAATGACATCACCTTCTCCTACAACTTCAAATACTGAAAAGATAATCCTTCTTATTTTTACTTTGAGTCCACCTCGGGTAACCAAGTGATAATGGACAGAATCAGCAAGCTAGGGAAAATAAGAACCGACTGTTTTTATGTTCTACAACAAAAAGGATGTGCAAGGAGATTGGTCAAATTCCATAAGTGTCAAGTCTTGACTCGCTTACTTGAATTTCACTTGAAAGTTTCTAACACTCATACTTTTTTGTAGGTGATAGCCCGACCAAGCCCACTAGCAATGTGTATCGCACTTGTCTGGTCACTTTAAGGAGCATTCTAGAGAATGCTCAGAGTAACAAATGATGAATTACCGATGAGTTCCTACATCAGTTCTATTTGCTCGATCAAAATCATACTTTAGGAGTGGGTGGTTCTGGAGCTCCAACGGTTGTGCCACCAGTTAGGGAGCTAGCAGCCGTTCCCCTAGTTAGGGACCAACAGTCGTTAAAGCTCGAACCCAAGTCAGGATCAAACGTGCAACCAAGGGAAAAGCTTCCCCCAAGTCCAATTGGGATCTAGAGGAAAAAGAGAGAAATCTCCTAAAAAAAATAGTCGAGGAAGGATCCAGGAGATCCCCTCCAAAAGATCCAGGTGTTGAGAAATCTTTTGTCAGGACTCTATCTCTGGCAAAGTATCCAGCTCACGATGCCCAGTTAAGGGGCATCGTGTCATCGTTCAGTGGCTTAAGTGATTTGGCTGCTGGATGTCATATATTTGGCTTAAAACTGTACCCCCACCACACTCTTCCTAGGATCCTAAGAAGAAATACCTACTGCTAAGCTGGGAAAACAATTTCGACAAGCCTAACTTTAGGCTCTAGTCCATTGGGGGATCACTAGGACATACATGACACAAGTATTGCACGTCACAACATTCTTCGATCATATGTCTACTGGGTTCTAACTTAAATATTTTTGAATTATAGACTCCATGACTAAAGCGGAAAAGTATTACAAGCATTTCAGCTACAGTTTTTCTAGGTGCGGTCCCTCTACAAAATCTTTTTAGATAGCAAATACAAGGAGAGGCATGACCGGGAGGGCAGGAAGCATGATGGGGAAAGGGAGAATGAGAGAGAAAAAAAGTGATCGAGAGAGGAAGCGTTAAAGGGAAAGACATCACCATGAATCCGCTCCTCGTTCTCGTGACAAAATATCACGGTCTCACGATAAGACGCCCACTGAGCATTCTCAAATCAAGGGCTTATCACAACCCAAGCCTCCCATTGAACCAACCCAGCAGTCCAGGTTTGCGCCTTACAAGGGTTAGGGGTCCATCGTTCCCAATGGGAAAAAACAAAAAGAACTCCAAGTTGCACTACCTCAAGAGCAGGAGATGACCAAAGAGCAAAGAAAGAACGAATAGGATAAGTCCTTTCCCAATCGCTACTTCTCTCGAATACAGATCTTGCCCACTAAACATCCAGTTCTAATGTCTTTTGATGACAAGTTGAGAGCAGATGTTAATGACATGCTTACTCGGTACTGTGAGATTGTAAGTGCTCGAGGAGGCTTTCCGAAGTCGTTAGAGGTCCGGAGATGGATATAGATAACATGAAATAGATTTGAGATTGCAACAAGTGAAAAGAGTCAGTGTAAGCAAGATACTTATATGATGTAGCGGAAATGATAAATTAGCTAATAGTTATGCAGGTAAACAGCTATGCTATTGTAATATGTCAAAAATAAATGCAATAAGAAACGACACCATGAATTTTATACTGGTTCGGACTTCCCGCTCGATGTCCTGTCCCGAAGCTCCTCTTCGGAGTTCACTATCACGTCCTCTCTTAACCCGGAGGAATAGGTCAGTACACCCGAGCCCCAACAAGGATGCCTCTCGCCTGAGCAACTACACAGACTTCAACAATTACAAGTGTTTTAACTTCTGCTTTGTGTTCTTTAATCAACACGGATAGTCAACGGTTTAAGTGCACCCTTCCTATAATCTTATCCTCAAGTATATTATTTGAATGTGAAGATTGAAGAAAGTAAAATGCTTGTTGAATCAAGTGATATTAAATCAATTCAAGGATTCAACAAGTGTTTGAATTTATGAAAGCTTTTGCATTGCAAGACTATGGAAAATGCAATTCAGAAATTAAATAAGAATCGGAGAGAATTAGTTATTTGGAAATCATGATTTACGTGTTTATATAATGGTAGAAAGGTAGAAATTATTCATGAAGAGTTATGATCAATAGGAACAACCATTTCCTTTCAGAAATGAAGAGGAATCTCTTCATGGATCAAAGCAACCTTTCAGAAAAATAAGTACTGTTGTAGATCAGTTGACTAGTATGTAATTCATCAGCCAACCGATCAAAATATTGTAAAATCGTATGTTTAAAAAATATTCAGAAACTAGCCGTAACTGTCATAAATTTGTCTGACCAGTCGACTGACCCCTGTTCCACCAGTCGATTGGTTCAGACAATTACTGAACAGTCGACCTATTTTATATATCATATATATATATAATCGTTTTATGCACCCGTGTTATACTTTGAGGTAGATTTTAACATAAATTCTAACATGACTCAATATATATATATATATATACAACCTTATTTCTTCAGTGCGATCTTCATTGATTTCCATTTCTTCGATGTACATGAATTTAGTTTGTCAATGATCTCCATTTCTTTGTTGTCATTAATCGAAATCTCATGTATCAACATTCTCCCCCTTTTTGATTGATGACAACACCTTCCTATATGTTTAAGATACTGAGTAGCTCCCCCTGAAGGTATGCATTAATATATTTTTATCTCCCCCTGTTTAAAAGCTTTCTGCAACATTTTGTTAGTTCATAAGATATACTGACCGTTTTCCGATAACAAAATGTTAGTACATATGAAATATACAATGACACATTTCTCCCCCTTTGTCATCGATTAAAAAGAATAAATACTTTGATAAACAATAGTAATCGATTTTATAAATAATTAAAGCACCTTTAGGAGACATTGAATCATGTGCTTTTTCGATAAGATGAGTTTTCACAGATATTTCGAGATATCGAATATCCTTCTCCTTCTTGTGGTGTACTAGCAAAAAAATATGATGTATATACTTTGGTACCCACTTGTTTCGTCTGGGTCCAAGGGTTAGATGAAAGGTAACCATACCCAAGAGGGTTTAATGGAACCTTTAATGATAAAATTTTCATTATTAAATACTAGATCAAAATAATCATCGATATATTTTTCTCTGTTTTTCCAATTGACAGGAACCCAAATACTTAAATAATTTCTATTGATATTTCTTTTCATACTTCTAGATTTATTATGAAGATTTCTAGTCATTGAAGTATTCGAATTTCTAGAATAATTGCATCTTGGATGTGCATTAGTACTAGCAGTGTTTTTATTGCACATTAAAACATATCTAGTACTATTTCTATGATTATATCCTAAACCACTTTTGTCATGTAAAGGTCGAGATTTAGATAAAATCATATTTAAATCATTTTGACCTTTATTAAATTTCGCGAACTTACTTGTACATTTATCAAATTTGATCCCAAAGTCGCGATTGACATTTTCGAAGGAAACTTTGTTATCAACATCCTTATTTAATTTAGAATTCTTCCTTTTTAAAGTACTAGTCTCATTTTCGAGACAACTAATTTGAGATTCCGAATTATCTAAAGATGATTGTAGTTTTTCAACATTTTCTTTTGATTCAGAAATTGCTTTTTGCAAAATATTATTATTAACTATTAAAATCTCACATTCTTTAGATAATTCTAAATTCTTTTCTGCTCCACCCTCTTTTTTTAAGAGACGAAATTAAAGAACTAGAATTATTTAAAGAATCTTCGAATGATTTATTTCTATTTTGCTAAAGATCGATTTCCTTTAAAAGAACATTGTTTTTATCTTCTATTCGCTCAATTTCTTTTTGAAGTAAATCTTTTTGAGAAACAAGCCCTTCTAAGGTATTTTCAAAACATTTGGCTTGTTTTACTAAAAAATTGTTTTCTTCTTTTAATTTGGAATTTTCTTGCTCACAATTTTTGAACTTAGCTAAAATGACTTTATTGAGTTTACCCAAAATTTTAAAATCTTTTAATAATTTTTCATGGTCTAACAAAAGATCTTTATATAATGAATCTACACATACCGATTATTATCTGACTTTAGCCGTGAGATATTTGCTTCCTTGGTCTTTTGATCCTGCTTTGTTGCTCTTCCACTTTCTAATTCCTTGACTAGATTTTTTATTGCCATTTGTTCTAGGATGTTGTTACGATCTCTAGTACACCAGGCTCTGATACCAAATGAAAAGAGTCGGTGTACAGGACTTAACCAGGATTCTTATATGGATGTAGCGGAAATGATAAACTAGCTAATAGTTACGCAGGTAAAAAGCTAAGCTATAGTAATATATCAAAAATAAATGCAATAAGAAATGACACCAGGAATTTTATACTGGTTCGGAATTCCCGCCCTACGTCCAGTCCTGAAGCTCCTCTTCGGAATTCACTATCACACCTTCTCTTAACTCGGAGAAATAGGTCTGTGCACCCAAGCCTCAACAAAGATGCCTCTCGCCTGAGCAACTACACAAGACTTTAACAATTACAAGTGTTTTGACTTCTGCATTGTGTTCTTTGATCAACATGGATAGTCAACGGTTTAAGTACACCCTTCCTATAACCTTATTCTCGAGTATATGATTTGAATGCGAAGATCGAAGGAAGTAAATTGCTTGTCGAATCAAGTGATATTAAATCAATTCAAGGATTCAACAAGTGTTTGAATCTATGAAAGCTTTTGTATTGCAAGAGTATAGAATGCACAATTCAGAAATTAGATAAGAATCGGAGTGAACTGGTTATTTGGAAATCACAACTGACATGTTTATATAATGGTAGAAAGGTAACAATTCTTCATGAAGAGTTATGATCAATTGAAACGTCCATTTCCTTTCAGAAATGAAGAAGAATCTCTTCATGAATCAAAGCAACCTTTCAGAAAAAATAAGTACTGTTTCAGATCAGTCGACTGGTCTGCAATTCATCAGTCAACTAGTCAAAATATTGTAAAATCGTATATTTAAAAAATATTCAGAAACTAGCCGTAATTGTCAAAATTTGTTTGACTAGTCAACTGGTCCCTGTTCCACCAGTCGATTGGTTCAGACAATTGTTGAACAGTAGGCCTGTTTTATATATCATATATATATATATATATATATATATATATAATCGTCTTATGTACTCATGTTATACTTTGAGGATAGATTTTAACATAAATTCTGACACAACTCAATATATATATAAACCTTTATTTCTTCAATACGATCTTCATTGATTTCCATTTCTTCGATGTATATGAATTTAGTTCGTCAATGATCTCCATTTATTTGTTGTCATTAATCAAAATCTCGTGTATCAACAACAAGAACGCCCTCGAGAATACCAAGAAAGATCTAACCAATTGCGAGGCTCATCTTACAGCTACGAAAAACTTGCAGGGGAAATCCAAGGTTGAGCTCGACGGAGTTTCAGCGAGATTTAATATTGAGCTCAATCTGTGGTCGCTCAAATCCAAGGCTGATGATGAAGAGATAAAGCTGGTAGAGGCGAGAAACCTTTCTATCACAGCTGAGAATATGAAACTGAAGAAGAAGCAACAATTAGCCTGGAAAAATGCATAGTTTAAGGACTAATTAGCCACCTTTGAAAAATCCAGGAAGAAAGCTAAAGAGAACGCTTAGGATGCTCTTGAGTATGACATTAACTTCCAGGCCCAATATGATAAAGAAACTCAGAAGCTCAAGGCTAAAGTGGCTGAGGTGGAGAAGATGGAGGATGTGTTCGGTTCCTAAATGTTAACTTTCTACACGCTTGTCATCAAATACTAAGATCTGTCATGGGTCAAACATTACCCGTGAACCCTAGCTGATACTTTGGCTTGATTCCTAGACAAGGAGACATAGGCTTTTTATGATGGTGCTACGAATGAAGATGAGTCAAGGACCATATTTTTGAAAGGCGATGAGCTAGAGGTTATCGTCGAAGGTCGACGACAGCTTAAGGAGGAGGAGGATGTTGTGCAGCTCCGACTCAAAGGAAATTCTATAGTTAAAGGGGGACCCAACACAACTAAGAATAATGCACATTCTACTCAATTGACTAGCCAGCCTATCCATGCCATGGATCCACTCACATCACGAGTAGTCGTTCTGTCTTCTTTAGCTCAGGGAACCAAAAGAATAGAGGAATATGACCCTGCTGAACCAGGCCTCGGCCTGCGTAAGCCTTTGACTCTTATTCCTGAAATCAATACTCCCGTAACTCCCAGGGATTGTTTTGCTAAGGGTATTTCTCTACTTTCTCCTCAATTTCAGAAAAATATTATGGCACATTGCCTAGCCATGAGGTTTCCAATCGGGAGACCCGTTATCCCGCAAGAACTGACACTTGTTGCTATTCCTGCTTTAGGTACATTGTTGACCAAGACTTCTCTCAAAGCAAAGGAAAAAGTGGAAGAGGTGTCAAAATTTCCCCCTGGCGACAATGAAATCGAAGAGGAAGTGATGACAGATGACCATAAGAACTTGGATTGAAAAGAGGCTCCCACCGAAGGTGACGACGATGTAATCCATATCGGTGAGTCCGGGAAAACCAGAGCCTTGTGCATGGTGGAGATAAAGGTTGGCATTGCAGGGAGGAAAACTTATTGATCTTAAATCTAATCAGTGTCAGGGCCTGTCTAATTCGATCCCTTGCAAGTCATCTCTCCTTCTGATACCATCGTGTCATCTAAGAAAGCCAAGTCTTCCCACTAGGGAAAGTGCTCAAAGAAGAAACAAGAGCAGCCCACGTTGGGGGCTAAGGAGTCTTCTAATGAGAAATCCCGGAAGCGCTTGCTAAGGGAGTTAGAGCTTGAGAAGAAGAAGAAAAAGAAGCCAAAGACTTGATGTCTATTTGTCGCGAGCCTTTTATTGCAGGCCTACATGTTTGTGCGAGTGCGACCCTCACGTTTTTGACTTGTAGAAACATGTATTAAAAGTAGTTCTTTCGTTTGCAAGTTTAAGTCGTTTCCCATTCAACTTACTTGCGATTTAATTTTCACTTATTCTCGTTTAACTCATAAGTTGTCTCGCTTTAAACGAGTAAGTGTCTTGGTCCATAGGTATAATGTTTATGCCTACAGTTAACTTTGAATCACACACCATGTTAGGGGAGTGTTCGAAGCTAATTTGTAATTCTGCGCTCATTCCCTCAGTATTAGTGGTTGCCAAGCTAATTATATTAGACGTTCGGTTCTTAAGTCTTTATACTCTCCCATCATCAATTTAGGTTAGCGTTGTGGGTTAATAGGTCTTAAGTCATGACACATCGTTCATGCTAACCCAATTAATTTATACTCTCTCTCAGGCCATGAGAGTTATAATTTGGTGTGCGAATAGTCGTTTCACATTCATTTAGGAGTCGTTCCTATACTTTATTCTTTAAAGTGAGGATCACCTCATTTACCATTGCAGTTAAGCTCGAATTATGTTAACTCTTATCCTACTAGCTGCGAATTTGAGTAAGCTCGTCTAAACATGAGCGAATGAATGTCGTTGGGGAATAAGTCATTCCCTTCGTTTGATTTTTGGCACAGGCCGGTCAAATCAAAGCATTTAGCCAAGTAATTATTATACATCGTCGTAGAGCATGGAAGGAGCCTTTATTTATAAACAATAGCAGTCGGAGAGTCATACCATATTACACAGTTTGGAAAAGAAATAATATTTTCAGAAATAAAATCTCAACTAAAGTAGTGCATCAGATCCTCGGCATTCCATGCCCTCTGGAGTTGGTCGCCATCAACGTTCGTCAAACTGAAAGCTTCGTTATCAAGTTTCTATTGGATGAAGTAAGGTCTTTACCACTTTAGGCCCATATGAACAGGGCCAGGAAAGACACGCTTTAGAACGAGTTTTCCAGGTTGAAAGGTTCAATGCCGAACCTCCTTGTTGAAGTATCAGGCGACTCGATGTCTATGCACTAAAGCATGCAAGCCAAACTCATCTCTCTTCTCGTCCATCATGTCAACCGATTCATGAAGAAAATCCTAATTAGACAAAGGGTCACAATACATAGTTCTATGATAGAAGACTTCAAGCTCCACTGGTATATCTGCTTCGGAGCTATAAGATAATAAGAACAAAGTCTAGCCAGTCGCTGACTTATGGATTGCCCGATATGCCCAAAGGGAGAAGGTGATTCATCAAACCACTTGCCTCTGGCCTACGCCGGTCGCTTTCTTATAATGCACTTTATAATCTTGTTAACAACTATGACCTGTCCATTTGATTTCGGGTGTGCAACTGCAGTATATCTTTTCTCGATGCAATGACATCAACAAAAATCTTTAAACTCTATACTATTGAATTGGGTCCCGTTATCAGTTACAATAATCCTGGGAAGTCCAAATCGACATACAATACTTCTGACGATGAAGTTGATCGCCGACTTTGTTAAAATATTGGTCAGTGATTCAGCTTCGGCCCACTTCACGAAATAATCGACTCCCACGATGTCATACTTCGCTTCACATTTAGAAATCAAAAGGCTACCAATAATGTCCACTTCCCATGTTGCAACAGCCAAGGACTAACCACTAGGGTAATTTGTGTCAGTAGAGCTCTCGAAATTATAGAAATATCTAGCATATGTCGTAATGTCGTGAATAGTCAGCCGTATCTCAGTTAACGGTAGGCCAGAAGTAGTCATACTGAAGTATCATCTTTTCCAAAGTTTACCCCTCAGTATGATCGGCACACTCGCCTTCATGCACTTCCTGAAATACTCGCTTAACATTGTCGTGAGGTACACACCGGAGAAGAGGGATTGAGAAACACTCTGGATAAAATGTGCATTCCTAAATGATGAATCTTGAAGCTTTACGTAGGATACCACACTTCTCATTTTTTTGCTCAGGAAGGGTTAAGTTTAGGAGAAAATTCTTGATAGGAGTTATCCACATTTCTCTTTCAGGCTCGACATCCAGCACCACATCAACTTTTATATGGTCAAAGCTGGGGGTTGTTAATGTATTGATTAGGATCGACTCTGTTTGCACTAGTTCTCTGAGCTAGTCAGATTTTCCAAAGAGTCGCCTTTTCATTCTTCCCTCATGGGATGTAAGAAATGCTATCGTAGTCAAACCGAATTAATAGCTCTTCGACCTGATCAAGATAGGCGGCAAGTCAGGCCCACTTTGTTTGGAATTTCCTCCTAACCTGAAATACAACAACCTGTGAGTCATAGAAAAGGTCAATAGCTTTTACTTCTAGTTCTTTAGCAAGTTTCAACCCAATAATCAGGGCTTCATACTTGACTTTGTTGAGGGTTGCTAGAAACCTGTAACAACCTAAAATTTTAAGTAAATTTTATTTAATGATTTGATTTTAATTTTGATTTTATTTTATTTATTTAAAACTCAAATTTTTTTGGATTTCATGAAATAATGACTTTGATTATTGATGTAAGACTTAATATATTTTGGATTTTGTTAATTTGATATAAATATGAAGTTGGATAACATAAATCAATATTTGCAATTTCAAATCTTAATTATTGAATAAATTAAATCAATGTTATTATTTGAATTCATTCTTTAAAAAATTATTTAATTTTTATTATTATATTTTCTTTCCAAAAATTATAGATTTAATTTCAAAATATTTCCCTTGCATTAGCAAGATCCGTCATTTGAATTGACTGTCGTTCTTGAAAACATCGTTCAATATTTATATCGGATTCATTTTCTTTTGGCATTTCAAAACCCAATCCTTTTCGTTGTCGTTCTTTTGTTTTCCTTAACACCGTTCGTTCATTATTCATTTCCAAAACATATGTTCTAATTTTATTTTATTATCACTTTATTCACTTTTTCAAAAAACGTCCATTCCCTTTTCAATTCCAATTCATTCCAAAATAAATAATGATGCCTTTTGTCTCTTTTTTCTTACGTTTCCAAATTTGAAAACCGTTCGTTCATACACGTTATTTACACTCCCAAAGCAATTCGTCCATCTTATAATTCCCAAGTCTGCCTTTTATTTAGCTTCCTTCCCAATGTTTTATGATAGAAAATGTCAGAGCAGCTCCTTCGTGAAGAAAGATACATAGGCAATAGTTCATTGCAAAGTCATCCATCATCCCTAGACCTGCTACCGCGCCTTCACCAGCCCAAGCCACCAGCACGGATCTCTTACCCTACCACCATGCCTTGTACGCGTAGGCCCCACCATGGATTTAAATGATACATACCCGTACGGACATTAGACTACATATAATCGTTATTGGTTGAAATGATAGACCCGAGCGATTTTTATTTGGGATTACGGGTTGAAATGATATATATCTATAAAATTTTAGATTGTGGATTAAAATGATAGATATCCATATCATTTGACCATAGGACAGAAAATTAAATACGGACACCGTTGGTCATATTTTAGAAGTAAAGTGATTTGGAAATTTGATAAACAATAACTTAAGATTTTATATTTATATATACTTTTAAATTTCAAGATTTTAAAATCTAATTTTTGTAAAATTAAATTATATGTTCTTAAAAGTGATTTTATGAGTAAATATGGATTTAAAAATATATTTATATATTTGAGATTTTATTTATAATTTTATTTAATATAAAACCATATAATTTAATAATGATAGTAATTTAAGTATTTTGAACCTTAATTTAATATATTATAATAAACAATTTTAAAAATTAATTTATAAATTATTATAAAATTATATATGCATATAAATTTATTTTCAAATTAAATTTAATATTTTATAAAACTTAATAGTAAGCTTATAGATAAAGTACGGTTTTGCGATTTAAATCTAAAATTCAAGAATTAATTTTAAATAATGGTATTTGATTTTATATGAACTCATATAAGATATGAACTCGAATTGCTTTAAATATGAACGTTTATAAGAGATGAACTTGAATTGAGTAAATTGAGTTTTATGAATTTGAATTATTGCTTTGGAGAAAATGAATTTGAATATATAATTGATATAAAAATGAATTCAATTATATAGTGACTGAATGTGAACTCCGAATATATAAATTGTTTATGTATGGACTTGATTATATAAATCGATTTGATGAATTAAAAAAATTTATAAACTGAATTTATATGAATGATTTTGAATTATACGATTTGAATTTATATGAAATGATTTTGAACTATACAATTTGAAATTTATAAGACATGATATGAATTGAAATTTATAAGATATGATTTGAAGGGTGGAAATTGAATTTAAAATGGGATACGAAATTTTATTAATCGACTTAAAATGAATTCTTAGAATGGTGAAATTGGATTAAATGAATTGTTTTGATATCAATTTAGAGGAAATATTCCAAACTAAAATAAAATCGAAGTTACATATTTTAGTATTGATTTAAACAGTATTTGAGACCTTTAAGGTATAATTATATAAGTTGATTTTGGAATGAAAGTCGTTAAGTGCTTTTGAAAATTAAATATAATTGAAGTGGATATTTAATTATGATTCAAACATGGATTTGTGATTTCATATAAATGATTTTAAAGTGATTGTATAATGATCATGGTGTGAGAAATGTAAACATTTGGTTGTTAAAGAGACAGGGATCGAGTATTGTCATACTCTCTGCCAATATCGAATACTACTTTAACAACTGTGTATGCGGTATAGAATCTAAAGCGAAGTAGGTTGGTTTGGCGAACGATCTGATACTTGGTATATCCGTGACCCTGACCCCCGAGTGTCTGCTTGATGTGACTAAAACAGGAGTTACGCAGAGACAAAGTGAGGTCATTCCTCCTATCGATCGCACTTCTTTGTTACCATCCTATTACTTTTATGATGTGTTTGGTGGAAACCCTCTGATTTGTTTATGGGAGTGTGTCTCGAGGTGGGCGGTAGTAGCTACTATGCGATACCACTAATCTAGCTCTTCAAATGGTGTATCCACCCTGGCATTCCTTATGTGCCACGTCACATGCCTTATGCGAACCCACTATGATTTTGGTTTGTATTGTATTATATGGTGTGCCTGCCACAATAAAAACACTTTTCGCAACAGGCAATATCTGTTGCAGTAGACCAATTGCAACAGGCCCGCGCCTGTTGGTATAGCCGAAGTTGCAAAAAGTCTGCAACATTTTCTTCCTGTTGCAATAAAACATTGCGGTATACTTTTTTGCAACTGGCCTTTGTTGTTGCAACAGACCATTTTGCAACGGTATATGCCCATTGGAATAGATTCATAAATCTATAAAAAAAATATAGCTAATAGATATTACATATTAAATGTATTTGTTTTAGTAATAGTGTATATCACAGAATGAAACAAACAAATAAAAAATTTATTTTAACAAAGTTTTAATAGTACAGACAATTACAATAAAAGTTTCTACAATTTTCATACACCATTCATGTGTAACAATTTCTTCTCTCACACAACACAATTTTTTTCGAACTATTCATATTTCTACCCTGTCATACATATACTATAACAAGAGAATAAACTTGGGCCATTGAGGGTCTACTTTGAGCTGCTGCTTATGCGAAAAAGAGTGCAACTTTTGCGTATTTTAATACATCTTCTTCGGGATATCCTTCTAGACTTGAATCCACTATCTCTTTCAATCTCCCTTCTTTGCGTAGTTGCCATGCCTATGGAAATTGTAAATACATAAATACTCAGAGGCAAACGAATGAAACCATAAAAACAAAGGTTCAGTTAGAACAAGAATGAGTTTACAAAGGCTTTATATCATTGGTCCATATGTATAGATTTGGCATCAAGTAACCAATGTTGAAAAAAAGAAGGGAAAATGAATGAGTGTACTTAAATCATCGACACTGACAAATCTAATATCATGTTGTCATTAATAAGGGTAGTAAAATGATTGATACTACATTGCTTCACTTTTAGAATTTGACTGAAACAAAATGATATAGCAAACAAGGAGAACAACAGTTTTAAATTTTGCCTGAATACAACCTTTGTATTGAAGCCTAAATGAAGTTGGGTACTGATTTAGATCTTTTGATAATATACACTTTGGATTCAATCTGAAGTAGTCAAGGAAATGTTCTGTGGAAAAAGCATTAGAAACTAAACCATCACGTAAATACTTGTAGCACATCAACTGATGCCTAGCAAATTAGGATCGAAGCACAAAGATGTTAATATATTCCTCTTGGATAGTTTCCAAAAAATGATACTTAAAAGCTACAACTGATATAACAACAAATGTGGATTATGTACTCACCAATATTATTAGGATCAGTGTCAGGAAATATGGTTAAGGTGCACAAATATGTATGACTTAATTGACATGTAGAAGAATCACAAAATAGAGATAAATTATTTTTTGCTAATTACAAAGAATTTTGTTTGATTACAACTTTAATAACTACATAAATGTGGCCTCTAAGCAATTACTTTCCATGATTTAGCACAATATGGATGATTTATCATTGGTTCTTAATTACTAAGACTTAATTTTTTAAACCAAGATTCGATTTTCTGATAGATATAATTAGGAATTCTACTCATTCCATGTGGTCAAAACAGGAATGGAATCAGTTAAAATTGTAATTAAGTGAAAGAATACACAAACAAACCCAAAAAGCGAAAAATCCAAAAAGGTAAACAAATAAATTGAAAAAATGTATACAAACTATTTTAATATTAGTAAGATTAAGTTAAAGTGAAATATAATTTGGAATAGAAAAGAATAACTGACACTTGTCACTTTAACCTTCACGAGAAAAGTAATATAATTTTACCCAAATACACTGGCTGATACAATACTACAGCACGGGTCTGTTGAATGTTGTCTACCTACAAGCCAAAGGTGGAGCCAGGAAAGACATACCTGCTACAAATAATTAATGAGGCTCTTAACGACGAGCTAAAGGTTGAGCTAGGAAAGACATACTTGATTTGAGGAGGCAGGGCGGCGAATAGAGGAGCCAGAGACGACGACACGACGTAGGTAGGTTCTTAGTAGAGGAGCATCCATTTTTATTTTCAATCGGCCATAGAATGAATCGATCGACGAATTCAAAGCATTAGCAAGGACGAATCGATCGATGAATTCAAAGAAACCATTTTTATTTTCAATCGATATACCAGAGGAGCGGCGGGGTCTTCATTGAAACGCTAATTTCATTTTCGTAGAAAGGAAAGATATTGGGCATTTAAACTAAAAGTGAACATGTCGAATAATACAAGGGAAGAAATAGTAAATGGGTCGGCTTGCTTGCAAATATATATAAATAAACTGTTTTTAGTAAAGCATCTAGATTATAGGGTTTCAGACGTAAAAGCGAGAAACGAAATTATTGAGGTAAAGACAATGGGAATATATAGTTACGAACAAATTAAAAATAAATTATTGTAAACTTATATGGAATTAAAGCATTTAGATATGGAGCCAAAAAAGCATGCTGAATCAAAAAACTTGTAGTGTCTTCTATAATCCAAAGTTGTTCGGCTCCCATACATGTTGGAACAAATTTTGTTTTAAAATGTAACTTCTTATAGAAAATTTAAAATTTTACTTTAAAATTTTATGAATATTTCAAAATTGATGCTCTCCCTTAATGTTTTGTATTATATTTTAATAATTTTTAGTGTAATGAAAATTTTAAAGAAAAAATTTAAAATTTTGTGAATATTTTGTAGTTTTGTTTTAGTTATAAGTTTATATTATTTAAATTACTGAATATTTATTATAATTATCAATCATAATTATTAAATACTAAGTAATAATTATATTTATTATTTTTTAGCTATTAATTAATATTATTTGTTAATTATTAATTATTATTTTTAATTATCAATTATAAATATTAATTTATGATAATTAACTTTTATTATTAATAATTAATCTTTTACAGTAATTACTGATCGTTAATTATTTAATAATAACTATTTAAATTAATTATTAAAAGTTAATAGTATGTTTATCGCAACTGGCTTTACCAGTTGTAAAAAATACAGTTATTGCAAGTGGTGAAAACAATTGCTAAAGATAACTATTCGTAGCTGGCTTGGAAGTGCAGTTGTAAATAATATGTTTGTTGCAATTGTTATGAAAGCACAGTTGCAAAAAGTATGTTTTTGCAACAGGAAGGGAAGTGCGGTTGCTAATTTTTTTTTTTTGCAACAGAAATAAAAGGCCTGTTGCTAAATCTAATCTATTGCAACTGCTATAATAGGTCTGTTGCTAAATATCTTTTACTGCAACTGTCATTTGTCGCTTGTTGCAAATAGATAGTTGCAATAGGGTATTTTTCTTATAGTGGCCCTCTGATAGCCCTCCAGTTTATGGAGGAATTACAGTACCATATATACCACATGAATATCTAAACTGTGTAAGGGTTATAGTGGTAATCCCTATTATGCTATTTTGATAATTTACTTTACTAATAGACAATATTGTATATAGCGTATATTACTATATAGTTAACGGATCCTTAAAGGATGGTGATCCCAAACATCCTTTAAGTTATTGATGCATTTCATTGAACATTTCATTTGAGTTGATTTACTTTCATGAGAATGTTAGTCCTGATCCGATTGTTTTGGTTTGCATTATTTCTCGGGTCAAATCGAGTATTACAGCTTTCGAGATTCACTCTTGGAGCTTGGAGATTATTGGGTTTTGCTTACATTTTATCTTCCTATTCGGTTGTTGCAGTCATTCAGTATTCTTGTCATTCCATTTCAGATATTTATCATTTGTTTATGTACTACTGACTGTTATATTAGACTTCTTATGTATTGTTTATGTAAACTCTGTTGTAAAATTTTATTAGTAGCTTCATAAACTACAATTGTATTATTTATTTTCTTTTGGCAGATATTATTTTGTATTGTGTCAGTCTCTGAGATCTTTGATTCTGTGGTTTATTCTATTTACCCGAGAAGCTAATAATAATCTATCATTTTCAATGGTCCGAGTTAGACATATTTTTCAATTCAACACATTCAAAAGGTGGGTTGTTACATTTGATATCATAGATTTGGTTTATCGAAGATTTAGCCTGTGGTGTAAAAGCCCATTATAGATAGGGTAGTAATACCCTAGAATGAGTGGGATCTGTCGCATAATCCTTCTTGAGAGAAAATATATATTTGAAATTATAAATAGTTTTTAAAATGGTTTCAAACAAGTATTTACGGATATAAAACTGTTTATTATTTAAGTCTTTTTGTGAAATTTCCTTTCCATTTGAATCCATCCTTCTTTATAGACTCTCTTTCATTAGGTTCTTTCGTTCATTCAACTTTTAACTCGAGTTCTATATCTTATCCTTGCCATTACATGGCAAGAGGTAGATAAAGAGTATAAGTCTTCTAGCAAGTCATTTTTACTAAATATTGATTTGAAAAAAAAGTATTCTGAAAGGTATTATAATATAGAACTTCCTTAGTCCAGTATCGAAACTTGGATATATATATATATAAGATTTTATATTCGTAAATATAACATTATTTTTCCATTATATCAATATTTTGAAACGATTTGATGTTTATACTTTAGGGTATTATAATGTACGAACTATACATTTTAAATAATATATAAAGATGATAATTTAGAAAAATAATAATTTTATCTAGGTTGAATAATATTTTGGATAAGTTTTTTGGCAAAGCAAGCCTGCTTTATAGTGGGTCGTGCCATTGTTTATCAGAAAATGGAAAAGAGGAAAAGTTGTTCTGCACAGGCACAAAAACAACAAACCTGGATCGAAGTGCTTGAACATTGAGAAATACAAAACAGGAGTAAAGACAGTGTGTCTAAACTACAAATGTCTAAAAAAAATCTAGCCCCCCTCAGAAGTGGAGGATGGGCCAACTACACGAGAGAAACTAAAAAAGGCTAGAGCAAGCTCAGACACATAACATGGAATAAGATGTTAGAAAATGAAGCTTCTATCCTAAGTGGTTTCATAGAATTCTGACTTGTTGATTTCTTTGATTTCACTGTCTTGAATGAGTTCAATATTATTCCTCACAATCTGATACAACAAGTTTCTCTTATCATCAACATCATCACTAATATACTTATAAAAGGTTTCACCGAGTGGATCATATCTCATTCCTGACGAACTGTGAAACCAAACTTGTTCCTCTGCACGCCAAAAGATATCCAGAGGATCCGATAGCATAGGAGGGGGTGCAATTGTTATATCAGTCTTAGGTGGGATAGAGGGCTTAACAGAGGAGGAAGGAATTGGCTTACGGATCCATATTCTCAAAGGAGGTCGAGGGAGATGGACTTTATTTGGAATTGGAGAATCGATAGGAAGTTTACATACGGTGGAGGTATGAACAAATGAGTGACGGCTTACACATATGTTGGGCTTCCAACTATAATTGACATTAACAAAACACTCATGTCCATCAAGAATAACATTGATCTGAGAAGGAAGAGGCTTATTAGGAGTGATTTCTACCAAAGCTCTTGCGTAAACATAACATTCTTTTGCCATTGTGTTCGCATCAAAACACCTGAGCTTACCAATACGACTAGCTAACAAATTAAGCCCAACTAATTTCTGAAGAACGGTAGGAATATTTGTAAAATTAGCCCAAACAGGAATAGACAGAATCTTCTCTCGTGCTTGGCCTACACAAGAAGACCAAAAGGTTACAATGAATGGTTTACCCTCAATAATCGAAGGGTCAAGCATAAGTACACATTTTCTATCTTCTGCTAAGGAGAACATAAAATAGAAATCCACAAAATACACTCTCAAACCACCCTTGAGCTTCCATCTACTATAGTGCTCTGGAACTTGAAGATACGGGATAGATGCATCAAGGAAAAAGCCAACTAGGAAGTCCTTCCAACGTGTGACACCTTCTTGCACAACTTCCACGGGAGGAGTATCGCTGTCCGTGACAGGAAAATCACAAGGAATGTAATCCCCGGTAGATCTTGGGAGGGAATAAAACAAAGAAGTCCAGGATTTAGCTATAGGATTCTTTATGGCATTAGCACAAACACATTTTGTGCATGATCTGGAATCTAAGGGGAAACGTACAGCAGATGGGTTGTAAGGCACAACAACATCCCCCTCACGTGAGTTAACCTATCACAATACAAATCGGGAACTTCCTCATTCCTATCGCGGTTAACTAAAATATAATTCCCCACAACCACATTTGACTGGGAATTTCTCAAGGCAACATCAATGAGAAGGAAAACACAGACTTACCCACAAGAGAAATACCAGAGAGCGCAATCGCCCCAGACTCCGAAGAGCGAACTAGGCTCAAGAAATTTAGACCAGCTCTGGTTGTGGAAGCACAGAGCGCAGCAAATCCTGAATAGGTCGAGATACCCTTTTTGCTTTTTTCCATCAGCAGGACGAAACAACGAGTATGGAGAAAAGGAGAGGTGCAAGACATGCACGAGACGGAAATGCGAAAATATTTAGGTAGAAATGGTTGAAATCTGTAACGGCATTGTTTGTAAATATATGTGTATATATGAACTTATAAAGTTAAATAGGTTTATAAAGGTATTATTTTGTGATATTAATATACATGTTACATTTATGAAATTAAACAAGTTTTATAAGTATAAATGTAGAAAACATGGTTTTGATAATATTTAGGTATAACATAGGACAGTATTGATTTGAATTTCGTAAACCAAATATTCTTAAACGAGCGCGTGGTAACGACACGCTTTTCGCGCGTGATTGTTGAATGCGCTCCACTCGTGGATTGTTATTGACTTGTTATTCAAGGGTCGACGCATAAAAAAAATAAAGTTTTAAAAAGACAAAAAACTCTAAGATCAATGCAAGTTCAATCTATGCTCAGAGTTTTGAGTAATATTAACTTTCATCATCATGAAACTTCAAGAACAACAGATAATTATAGTGTCAAATGTTCACAATCTCAATTACTTCTCTTGGACAAATGTGGCTTTTAATCCTCACTGACAACCAATCTAGAGGAGTATTTCTTAATCCACAAAGATATAAATATATTGGAACCAATTCAAATTAAAGGAAAAAGATAGGAAGAAATCTTATATTTCTATGAGCCAGTAGAAGAATTTACTACAGCTCCAGCCATCCTTTTCGACTCCTTGAATGAGTAGATGAAAGTATTTGCTGCTTTCGGCCTAGTCCATCAATGATTTTGAACTCTGGAAAATTAAATGTCCGATGCAGAAGGAAAGAAAAGCCCAACAATTTATGCCGAAAAAACAAAGAGAACAGAAGGAATAAAAATCCAAACAACAAAGAAGCTCCAACATCAAAAAACATGGCATAAGGCAAACATCTTGACGGTATAAAGTATATCATCAAGGTATGAAGTAGTAAGTACCTATGTTATGGTGGTAGGCGTAGCAGTACTAATTTGAATAAGAAAAATATCTATAAATAAGATAGTACATATGTTTATATATAATAACATACCAAAAAGAAAGTTTTTATGACCTACACAATCTAACTTGAAACTTGAAATCATAGCAGCCGTAGCCAAGAAAAGTGAACAATAAAGATTAGCGAAAATCAAGAGAGAAGTGAGGATTACAATTGGTATTTAAAGGGTGATAAGATACTCTATTATGCTATTTTTGTGAAGGTTCGAGTATCCAAGAAAAAGTAAAAAAATAAATACCTCCTTTTTGGTGGGGATTCAGCCAACTTTCCTTTATTAGCATGTTTAGAAGACTTTGTTTAATTTGGCTGAATTTCCTTTATTTTTGTAGAGAACATGGAAATGGACGTTGAAGGAAATTAAATGCTAATACGTCAAATTCTAAATACAATTTAATAATTGTCCATATACGTTTTATAAGGTATTAAATCTGATTTGATTAATAAAAAAAGATGTACAACAAAACCTAGCATGTATTTCAAATCTTTAATTCAAGTAAACTAAACAAGTGGAAATTTTTCTTAATTTATTGTGAGAAAAAATAGGAAATAGATTGAGATATAAAGGGCATATTTGAAAATGCTTATTTAAAATCAACATATATGTCAAATCCTAAATACAAATAACTCGTCTTATACAATTTTATAATTATCCATATACATTTTATAAGGTATTAAATCTGATTTGATTAATAAAAAATGCACTACAAAACCTTGCATGTATTTCAAATCTTTAATTCAGGTAAACTGAATAAATGGAAAATTTTCTTAATTTATTGTGAGAACAATTAGGAAATAGATCGAGATAAAGGGCATATTTGAAAATTCTTAATTTGAATCAGCATATACGTCAAATCCTAAATACAAATAACTCGGCGATACAATTTATTAATTATCCATATACATTTTATAAGGTATTAAATCTGGTTTGATTAATAAAAAAATGCACTATAAAACACAGCATGTATTTCAAATCTTTAATTCAGGTAAACTGAATAAATGGAAAATTTTCTTAATTTATTATGAGAACAACTAGGAAATAGATCGAGATAAAGGGCATATTTGAAAAATGCTTATTTAAAACCAGCATATACGTCAAATCTGAATACAAATAACTCGGCATATACAATTTAATAATTGTCCATATATTTTTTTATAAGGTATTAAATCTGATTTGATTAATAAAAAATGCACTACAAAAAACACAGCATATATTTCAAATCTTTAATTCAAGTGAACTAAATAAATGCAAAATTTTCTTAATTTATTGTGAGAAAAAAATAGGAAATAGATAGAGATAAAGGGCATTTTTGGCACTTTACGTTTACACCAAAAAAGTGTGACATCGAACCTATTCCATCTATTATTAAAGATAATATGCTTTGAATAGAAAAGAAGTTAGCATGCTTAGTAAGATAGGATCACAGTCTTACTAAAATGAAATTTAAAAGTGTCACTGTAATATTGATTTAACATAGGGTTATTTAGACACCTTTAGTATTATCATTTAGGATGTTAAATTTCGATGATTTAATAATAACTATGATTCTTATTAGAAATAATATTAGTCTATATATTAGCTTCGTCTACCATAATTGGAGTTGATTTAAAAATAAGTTGATGAATGTTTCAAAATTTAAATTTATGGTATGTAAGTATTATTTTGAAATATATTTGATAAAATAAAGGACTTAAACAAATTGATATTTTATTGTTTATATGAAATTGTCATGCTCTCCCCATACTTAAGCAATTGTTTTGGATTTATAAATATTTAGAATAATATTTTATATGACGATATGTTAGCTATATTTGAAAAAAAAAACCTATGAATCATTATATAGTTAAATAGATTGATAATTTTGCAGTCTAAAAATTTGAAACTAAATAAATGATTTGAAATAAGTAATATATTCTATTTTAGGTAAATAGAGGAATTGAAATATAATTATATTGGAAAATTTTATACACGGTCTATTTTAGTGAAAAGTTTTCGAGTATTTACTTAACGTTAGAACTGGTCTATCGAGTAATTAGTGATTTTAGTATACGTTTGATCAACCTGTATACTAAATCCTACATGTACTAGATAGACATAAAGTCACACTATAGTCGCTTGGAAATAATTATAATGATAACTGCAACATCACCAGTGTTTGTTTTCGAGTTTCGAAAGTGAGATATTTATATTATGCCAGTCAAGATGTCGAATGAATACTTGAAACTATTATGAAATGTTTGAAAATGTCTTAACTTTTGATTTAAATATATATTTCAATATATATATATATATATTCATTTATGTATGTAAGTAAGTAATATGATAGATGTGAACCATTTGGTTTAAATATATTAAATTATTTAATTTCTATTTTTTTGTCTTGTTCCTTTTCGGGGATGAAAAGGTCTGAGTAAGGGAGATTGTAACAACCTAAAATTTTAAGTGAATTTTATGTAATGATTTAATTCAAAATTTTGATTTTATTTTATTTTATTTAAAACTCAATTTTTTTTGGATTTCATGAGTTAATGATTTTGTTTGATTTAAAACTCAATTTATTTTGGATTTTATAAACAAATGAATTTTATTTGATATAAATGTAAAGTTGGATAACATAAATCAATGTTTGAAGTTTAAAATCTTAATTATTAAATAAATTAAATCAATGTTATTATTTGAATTCATTCTTAAAATTTTTAATTTAAATACTTAATTTGTATTATTATATAATATATTTTCCAAAAATTATTGAATTAATTTCAAAACTATTTCCTTTGCATTAGTTGTACTGCCTGTCATTCTAGTAAACATTGTTCAATTTTTATTTGTTGGATTCGTTTTCTTTTGGCATTTCAAACCCCGTTCCTTTTTGTTGTTGTTCTTTTGTTTTCCCTAACACTATTTGTTGCTTTTTCATTTCCAAAACATCTGTTCTAATTTTATTTTATTTTCTCTTTGTTTCTTTTACCAAAAATGTCCGTTCCCTTTTCAATCTCCATTCATCCCTGTTTATTCCAAAAAAATATTGATGCCTTCGTTTCCTTTTTCTTACGTTTCCAAAGTTTGAAAACTGTTTTGTTCGCATTATTTACATTCCCAAAGCCATTCGTCCAACTTATAACTCCCATGCCTGCCTTTCATCTAGTTTCCTTCCCAATGTCTTCGTGAAGGAAATATCAGAGAAGCTCCTTGGTGAATAAAGATACATAGTCCAAAGTTCATCGCAAAACCATCTACCGTCCTCGGACTTGCTACTGCGCCTTCACCAGCCCAAGCCACCAGCGCCGATCTCCTACCCCACCACCATGCCTTGCGCGCGCTGCCCCTGCCATCATTTCCACCTTCCCGACCTCCGACTCTGAACCCAGCCTTACCGCGACTCCCCTCTCTGCCCTTCCCCGTCCTAGAAGCCGTCGCACTATATTTCTCACTAAAACTGGCGCCTCAACATAGCCCCTACCCTGCTTTCCGAGATTCGACACCACCCAACCTATGTCGTGCTGGGCCCTGCACCAGCCGATGCCGCAACCACCTGCTGCCCGAAACCCGATATCCACTTGCAGCCCTCCGTGCTATGCTGACCCGAACCCGTCACCAACCCCATAAACTGTGACCCAGCTTCACCAAAACTCTAGTCGTCCGCCTGCGCTGCGCTGCCCTAAACCAACACCAACCTCTACCACCATTATATATGTTTGTGTGTGTTTGAGTACATGTTTGTTTGGGTTGAGTTGCATGCGTTCTTAAGAGTGAGTTTTGTTGTGGGTATGTGTATTTTGTTTGGGTGCGTGAGATTGTATTTGTGATGGGTGGAGTTGTTTGGTTGTGTGCGTGAGTTTGTTGTGTGAGTGAGTGGTGTATTGGGTTTTAGTGTATTTGTTTGTGTTGTGTTTAATTAGTTTTGTGTTGAGTGTAGATTATATGCTCTTTGAATATATATAAAAGGCTTGTGCGTATTTGCGTGAGTAATGTGTGTGATCTGTTTGCAGCTTGTGTTAATTTGTTTGTGAGTTGCTTGTTGTGTTGGTGTGGGTATGTTGATTTTAAAAATATATAACTTTTGTAAAGATTTGTTGTGTTTTATTTTTGCTGAGTTGGGGCTAGTGTTGTGTTTCGAAAACTGTCCCAAAAAACCAATAACCACGTTGATCCATTGAGAAGTTTCCCCATCCTCTTATAAAAATAAAATATTGAGTGGTTATCGATTTTGAATCCATTCTGAGTTGTGCTTGGATGTCATCGTTTCATTCTATGTCCTTTCAATTGTCAACTTCATTTAATGCCACGAAAGGTGAGTTTATCTCACACTTAACTTACATTCTTCATGGATGTTAAATTTAGCAAAAATGAATTAAGGTGAAGTGGGTAGGACTGCTAGTAGAAATCATTTTGTTTGATGTACATACTTTTCATATATGACATGACCTATATATGACACATAGGTGGACGAATTACATATGATTGTGATGTAATGATATTGATGCTATGTGATGATTTATTTACTTTGCTAATTTCCTTTGTTTACGGAAAAATCACTATAGGTTGAAATGATACATACCCGAACGGACATTAGATTAGGGAAAAATCATTATGGGTTGAAATGAGAAGTCCTAAGCGATTATTATTTGGGATTGCGGGTTGAAACAATATAAACTCGTAAAATTTTAAAGTGCAGATTGAAATGATAAATATCCATATCACTTGACAATAGGGTAGAATATTGTATACGGACACCGTTGGTCAAATTTTCGAAGTAAAGTGGTTTGGAAATTTTGTTTTTTAAACAATAACTTAAGATTATATGTATGTGTATATATATTAAAATTCAAAGATTTTAAAATCTAAATTTTGTAAATTTAAATTATATGTTTTTAAAAGTGATTTTATGAATAAATACGGATTTAAATATTTATTTAAGATTTTACTTATAATTTTACTTATTTTAAAACCATATAATAAAATAAAGATAAGAATATAAGTATTTTAAACCTTAATTTAATAAATTATAATAGACAATTTTAAAAACCTATTTGTAAATTATTATAAAATTATATATGTATATAAATCTAGTTTCAAATTAAATTTAATATTTTATAAAACTTTAATAATAAGCATATAAATAAGGTAAGGTTTCCCGATTTAAATCTAATATTCAAGAATTAATTTTAAATGATGATATTTGATTTTATATGAACTCATATAAGATATGAATTCGAATTGGTTTTAATATGAACCTTTACAAGAGATAAACATGAATTGTGTAGATTGATTTTTATGAATTTGAATTTTTACTTTGGAGAAAATGAATTCGAATGTATGATTAATATAAATATGAATTCGCTCATAAAGTGATTGGATGTGAATTTTGAATATATAAATTGTTAAATTATGAGCTTGATTATATAAATCGATTTGGTATGAATTAAGAAATTTTATAAACTGAATTTTTACGAATGATTTTAATTTATATGATTTGAATTTATGAGTAATGATTTTAAACTGTACAACTTGAAATTTATAAGACATGATATGAATTGTTTGAATTGAAATTTATAAGATATGATTTGATGGGTGGAAGTTGAATTTCCAATGGAATATGATATTTTATGAATCGACTCAAAATGAATTCTTAGAATGGTGAAATTGGATTAAATGAATTGTTTTGATATCAATTTTGAGGAAATATTCCAAACTAAAATAAAATCAAAGTTAGATATTTTATTATGGATTAAAACAGTATTTGAGACCTTTAAGGTGTGACTATATAAGTTGATTTTGAATTTTGGATTGAAAGTCGTTAATTGGATACTTTCGAAAATTAAATATATTTGAAGTTGGATATTTAATTATGATTCCAAATATGAATTTGTGATTTCGTATAAATGATTTTAAAATGATCATAAAATGACCATGGTGTGAAATATGTAAACGTTTGGTTGTTAAAGAGACCGGGATCGGCTATTGTCAACTCTCTGCCAATACCGAAAACCACTTTAACAACTGTGTACATGGTGGACAATCCAGAACGAAGTAGGTTGGTTGGCTAACGATTCTAATGCATGGTATTTACGTGACCTTGACTTCCGTGAGTCAGCTTGATGTGACTAAAACAGAAGCTACATCGAGACCAAGTTAGGTCGTTCCTCCTAAGAGCGCACTTCTTCGACACCATTCTATTACTTTTGTGATGTGTTTGGTGGTCAACCTCTGATTTGATTATGGGAGTGTGTCTCCAGGTGGGCGATAGTAGCTGTTATGCATTGAGACCGATCCGGTTTTGCAAACGGTGTATCCGCCCTAGCATTCCTCGTATGCCTTGTCACATGCCTTATGCGAACTCACTACAATTTTGATTTGTACTGTATTATATGGAATGCCTTCTGATAGCCCTCCAGTTTAAGGAGGAATTACGATACCGTATATAATATGGAAATATATAAACGATATAAGGGTAATAATGGTAATCTTTCTTACGCTATTTTGATGCTTTACATTACTGATAGACACTAGTATATAGCGTATATTACTATATAGTATATAGCTTAACGGGTCCTTAGAGGATGGTGATCCCAATCATCTTTAAGTTACTAATGGATTTCATTGAACATTTCATTTGAGTTGATTTACTTCCATGAGAATGTTAGTCCTTATCCGAGAGTTTTGTTTTTCATTATTGCTTGGGTCGGGTCGAGTATTACAGCTTTCGAGATTCACACTTGGAGCTTGGAGATTATTGGGGTTTTTCTCATCTTTTATCAACCTATTCGGTTGTTCTAGTCACTGAGTTATTCTTGTCATTCTATTTCAGACAGTTATCATTTGTTTATGTACTAGTGATTATTGTATTAGACTTTCGCTATATTTTTTATGTAAACTCTGTTGTAAAAATTTATTGGTAGCTTCGTGAACTACTATATTTTCTGCTGTGAGATGTTATTTTGCACTATGTTTGTGTCTAAGATCTGTGATTTATTCTATTTACCCTATAAGCTAATGACAATATGTAATTTTGAATGGTCTGATTTAGACATGTTTGTCGATTCGACACGGTCAAAAGGCGGATTGTTACGGAAGTCCAGCCTTAATGTATGATAGACCGATTGTTCCTCAGTGGTGGATAAAACAACTCTAGCACTAGAAGGTTGTTCGTTTTGGGCATAATCTATGTACAACTTCCATATGATGGTTGACGGATCAACCTCTACATCATCATCTTCTGGAGCTGCGAATTCCGCGATAAAGTCCGCCAGTGCCTGTCCCTGAATTGCTTGTCGAGTAATGGACGTAATAACAAAATGACTTAGTTTAATATTCCATTTGAGTAACCTTCCAGACTCCTCAGGTCGCTGAAGGACCGGTCGTAGTGGTTGGTCAATACTATGCAGTTAAAGCCCTGCTAAAGCCCCACAATATCCCCGCTATATCCTATAGCACTCTTCCACCACTACGCTATTTCAATTTATCCTCGATGAACAGTAGATCTGATATAAGCCGCGCTATTTTCTGCTGCATCCGCTAAATCAATGATTTTTATCACCCGCTTTTGCAATATTAATATACAGAGGTTGATTTAACCAGTTCTCTTTTAAAACAAATAAGAAAAGTTGTTATAAAGAGCTAATTTTTAAGGCTTAAGTGCCCAATATAAAGTAAAAATCGATTATAGACATCAAATCTGGTGAGTATAACCACGTTATTCTTGGGTTTTGTAATATAAGGTTGAATAATATTAGATTATTCTATAAAGATCATGTGAGAATGATAGCAAACTAATTTTAAATATTAATTTTTACATTTAATGAGCCCTTTTGCATATTCTCTTTATCCTCGCTATTTCACTGCTTTATCCCTGCTACAACTTTTTACACCTCCACAGCCATAGAGCCGCTAAGTGCTTTAACTGCATAGGGTCAGTATATACTTTAATGGGGTGAGTTTGCGGATTAAGGATCTTAAGGCAAACAAAACACTAGAGGGAGGTGAATATTGTTTTATGGATATTAAATTTCTTGAAATCTTTTAAATTTATCAAAATGTTATGTAAATCACAAATACCAACAATCACAGAATCAATCACATATGCAAAAAATAAAAATAAAAAGTAGTAAAAGGAAAGTACATGCCGGAATTTTATACTGATTCGGATTTGCCCTATATCTAGTCCCATACAACGCCGGGTTGATGTGGATTTCTATTCAACTAATACCCAATGTTATACTCTTTGATTTCTAGGCTACAAGGGAACATTCCAACTAATTCCAGAATACAGTGAGTAGGGCTGCACACAACCCATATCCAATCCGACCCAACCCACCAACCCATATAAACCCAACCCAACCCATCCTAGTTCAGCTCGGATATGTGTTACAATTTGTAACCCATACTATATACGGGTCAGATTTGACATTTTATTCAACCTAACCTAACCCTATATTGAAAAACTAATTTAATATCAACCAACTTAAAATTAGAATAGTTTAATCCTAAAATAATGTTCATGCATTATATAGTAAATATACAAAAAGCATATTTTATGTCAATCCAAGCTAGATAGAATTTGGAAAATATATTTTAAAGAGCATTTTAATGTATTTTAAAATGAAATACTTGTTCTTTTGTATAGTAAATTAATTTCATATGATGTGTTTTAAAATGAAATTTTAATAAAATATATCTTATAATGAACTAGTTATTTTAAGTGCATTATGCTAGCTAAAATGTGGTATATTATGCTAATTTAATATTATGTTTTGAAAAAATTCTCTCATATTCTCAGTTTTTATTATATTCAAACAACCCAACCCCATTAAACCCAACCCAACCCATACTTTAACCCAACCCATATCCAATCTCATATAGGGTCGGACGCGAGTTGAAAACCTTAAACCCATACTTATGCGGGTTGGATAAAGTATTTGGTGTAACCCAACCTAATCTATACTTTATGCAGCCCTAATAGTGAGACTTGGGTTGATTTTTAGGCCACAACCAAGGCCAAATTGATTTGCGGGCTACAATCACGTCCAATTGATTTTAGAGCTACGGTCACACCTTTTCTCAGTATTAGCTTAAAGTATTAACTCGATAGAACTTGTTCTCATGATCTTTGATTACAACAGCCCATAACTCTTGAGTATCACTTGTATTTCAAAGAGAGTTTGATGGAGAATTGAAACATAAAGAGAATGATATAATTCTCTTTGAAAATTGGCAGAGTATAAGTATATATTTTAAGAATTTAAGAAGAGTAATGGAGAGAAAAGAAACAAACAAGAAGATGATGATTAGTTATTAAAAACATAAAATTTGAAGCCTACTTGTAGTTTTCCAACTGCCACAACCATTCAGAAAAGATTTGAATTCAAAAGACACAACTTTTCAAAATTTAAAATAAAAGTCAACAGTATATATATCGATGTATAACTTTATGAATGTTGACATACTATAGTAAATTTTCGAAAAATAAATTTTAAATCAAATCAAATAATGATTAGATAAATTATGATGATTTCCGAGTTAAAACAAACTATATTCCTTTATATTAATATAGAGTATTTCAAGTAATAATATATGTTAAAAACATATATTAAGATGATTTAAAAATGATTAAAAACTAAATATAAAATGATACAAAAATATATATTTAAGACTAGAAATATTTTAGAACTTAATAAATATAACTAAGGAAATAGAAAACATAAGTTACTATGGAATTAGTATTAAATCTATAAGTAATAAATATTTGAATTAGGATTTAAAATTATTTTAAGAAATAAAGTATAATTTTAAAATAGGAGTTGTAATAAATTCAGGAGTTAAAATAGATTTAAGATTAAAGAGATATAGATATAAAATAAGGAAGTAATTTTGAATTCATTTTGAAAATAGATTTAAAAACAGGGAAGTAATTTTGAAATCATTTAAAAATTGTGAGAAATTTTTTGAAATAGAAATGTCGCACTAACCAAAGTTTTAAAAAAAAAACCTACACAATTATTTTATATTTCTTGAACTCTTGAATTCTTGATACTTATGGGTCTTGTATCTTGAACTCTTCTACTTTTAAATGTTGATCCTTTTAACTGCATAGTCTTCAATAATCAACACCCGCATAGATTTCCTATATATATATATTCTAGATAATATTGTTAGTATATATTTTATAATAACAATAATAATTGAAAAAAGATTGTTGTCATCAAAACCATCATCATTAACATCTCAATCCCTAATAATCTCCCTCCTTTTAATGATGACAACCTTGGTTTACATGATGTCTTGATTTTCCAGTTACTACCCTTAATCCATTAACTCCTTCCAAAACAACTAATCCCCCTTAATCTAAGCCCTATTTTTTAATTCTCCACCTTTGTCATCAACAAAAACCTATATTTCTATGTTTTACCTTTAATATTCCCCCTTAAACTATATAAGACTTAACTTAGACTAACAGTGATTCTAATGCTCCCCCTTAACTTATGGCTAATTTATCCAAAACTAAATAGCACCCTTGATTATAGCACCATATAGTATTTAAATGAAATACATGCATAAAGTATAGTAAAATTAATCAATCAGACCACAACGTTGTTAATTATGTTACTTATTATGTTTAGATTATTCAAATCAAACAACAACTTAAACCAAATCAAACAATATTTGTCAATTCAAACATTTCTTAGAGCTTCAACCAATTCTAAAATTATAAAGCTCCCTCTTAATCTAATACTAGATGAACCATATAAAAGTAAAAGAATGAAATGTGGAAAAAATACGAGTATGGTTATATTATTCAATACCTACATATGTATAAAATATTTCAAACAAACCTTTATAAGATATTTCAAACAAACCTATCAACACACACATTAAATCCAAGCATGTCAAATAAGTCAATCAAGTACAACAGATAAGTCAAATAAACAAATCAAACAAGTCAATCAAGTCTAAAAAATAAAACAAGGTAATCAAGTCAAACAAACAAATGAAGTAAGTCAATCAACCTCTATTTTTAAGACAATAATAAAAAACTTCTCATAAAATATACTTGTTATGTATGGAGTTAATGTTAATATGTAATGCATGTGCAGTATATTATTTATAATGTAGTATGAAATGTATGTCATATATAAATCAATATGAGATGATATATAAAATGAAGTGCAACTTGTAATGTAAATGATTTTAATATGACGTGCATTATAATTTATGATAATGAAGTCTGATATGAAATAAGATGTATAATGATAATAGTATGTAGGATGTTTCGATGATGTGTATTACACTAAGAGATATTCAAGGTATAATCATTAGTAATAAGTAATGTCTAATAATCATGAATATGTGTGTGTGTGTGTGTATATATATGTATGTATGTATCAATTTATCAAATGTAATATACATTAATTTCTAGACTTTGGTTAATGATACTAATGAATGAGATTGAAAAGATAGTAAATATAAGAGTTTAAAGATAATTAAAAAATATATTTATGGTAGGCAAAAAAGAAATATTCAAAATAATTTGCTAACAAGTATAGATATAAACTGTAACTTTGAATTATAAATGATTTTAGTAGGATGTCTACTTAAAAAATAATATATTAAATATTGAAAGATCTTTGTAAAGAAAATATAAAAATTTATCATATAAAGTAGATCATTATGATATAAACATATATTCATATAAAAAACATAAGATATGCATTATATAAATTTTAATTTATTGTGGGATATACATCAATCATTGAATACAAATCAACTTTTATATTTAAACTTTAAAACCACAATATACTAAGTGTCAAAACTTAAAATTAGTAAAAATGATAATATAAAATCTATAATTATAACAATATTATTTTTGATGAAATCTGGCAATATAAAGTAAACTATAAAATTATAACTTCATATATTTTAAATTATATACTTAAGACGTAAAAATCATTCTTCGTACCAAAATATTAAGTTCTATAAATCTAATAAAATAATAAATCAAATTAGTATTATGTTACAAATAGTATTTTTGATAATGTTACCCAAATTTTTATGAAATTATATGTGAAAAATATATAAGTTAAACTATGTATGTTTAAACTACATGCAAAAAAAATTATATTTTATAACAATATCAAATGTTTGATATTTTTTAAATTATTTCTATATACCATATTAACGTATCCATAAATTATATAATTATATCGATTATATACTTTTAATATATATTTTTTGAAACAAAATATAAGAAAATAAGTAGATAACAAAGTCAATAACTAGAGTTTAAACTGACGTTTTCATATTTAAAAGATGTCCTTTCAATTTTTGAAATCAAAGCAAAGAATATTGAAATTTGAATCTAAACTAAGAAAACCTTTCTTTTAAAAAATTAGATTGGTATATTGATAAGTATACTATGATGTATCGACTTATGAACCAAAATATCTAAAATTATAAAAAGATAAATTTCTATACCTAACTATGTGCATAGATGTATATTTCTAAGTGTAACTTTTTTGCAATCCTCCATTTTGTTGTTCTTTCATTGTCATGAACCACATATTCACATCTTTCAGAATTTGATGAGAAGATATGCTCTAATGCGATGGGCTCGTTTTTCTGATCAGCATATTATATTTATTTGATGAATTTGAAGATTGTATGTTAATGATAACGGCGAGCTGATCAATTTTGGGAAACAGAAAGCTATCTTTGGGGCATGCCTAGTTCAAGTTAGAGACATCGACGCACGTCCTCCACTTCCCATTGGATTTCTTTACAAGAACTAGATTTGATATCCATTTGGATTACAATGGTTCTCAGATGAACTCGTTACTCTTTAATCTTTCAACTTCTTCCTTTAAATCTGCCGACCTCTTAGCACCAAGCATACATATCTTATGCTTCACTAGGACGTAATTCAGGTAGATGTTGAACGAATGGCTCGTAATGGTTGTTGATATTCCACATATGTCAGCAAGGGTCCAAACAAATACATTAAGGTTTGCACGGAGGAAGTTAGTTGGTTCCCTTGCTCAGAGGGGTCCAAGGTGAGATCTGATCTTTAAGACCTTAGAAGGGTTGTTGTTATTAATCGACATTGCCACCTAGTCTCATTAAGAGTCGCCCTTTGGTATTCTGGCTCCTCTTCTTTTCTCGGATCGATATCTTTGAATTGATGACTATATTGTCCGGACCAAGATTTTTACTCCACTTACTATTCGGATGAATCTCAAATACGAAGGGAATTGTCGATAGCTTTTCCCTTTTCTTTGCTATAGGCGTATTTCCATTTAGCCAAGTAGCAAGCTCGTTTTTCTACCTCGCCTCCTCATACAACCCCGACCCTATTCTCAATCATGAACTTCAAGAGAAAACACCAAGGAGCTATGCATGCTAAGAATTCGGCAATGGCCGGTCAGCCACAAAAGGCGTTGTATCGAGAGTTAATGTCCAATACAAGAAATAGGAAGATATACCCTCTCCTGCAGCCTCCCTTACCCAATTCCGTTGGTAATTCAACCATTCCTACTGGTTTGCTAGCTGTACCATTAAAGCCGTAAATCCTGCCTTTACAATCCTTTTCCTTCAACATCATTTGGTCGTACGCTCTTTTAAATAAAATATTGATGGAACTCCCACAATAAATAAGGACTTTCCATACTAATGCTGGGCTAATCATGGCCAAAATTACAAGTGGGTCAATACTTTGGCCTCCACCTCGTCGGCTCCAGGATTATGGAAGACAAAATCGTCCATCATTGTCCTTCTCTCTTCACAGGAGTAGCCTCATATGCAGTGTTGCATACTCTTTAGTCTCAACATGTTTCACCGCACTTGTGTACTATTCCATGGTCCGAAGACTAAAATCCGTCGAATGTGGTTCTTCGACGATTGTAACAACCCGGAATTTCTGAACCAATTTAAAATTTTTATTTTAGACATTTTACTGGATTTTTAATATTTAAAATGATTTATTTTAAATAATAACGATTTAAGATTTATTTAAATTGAAGTTAGAAAGTATAAATTTATTTTAATTATAAAACGAACCAGAAATAGCGTGGTAGTTTGAAAATTCGATTTTAAATTTCAATTGAATGTGTAGGATTCAAAATAAATCGGATTTTAGTAAAACTAGAAACATTTGAATCTATTTAATGATATCTTTCTAATGAATGTGAAAAATCCAGATTTCATAATATAAATCAAAAGTTATGTCCAGTTGAAAATTTAAAATAGTCGCTTGGAATTTATATATATTTAAATATAATATATAGCCTTTAAAAATAGCCATTTTGCAAACGACCTCTGTTTTCAATGAAACTACTTTTGTTGGATCCGGAATGTCAAATTATAGTCGGGGCTCAAATATCATAATTTTTGGAACTAATATGTGAGGGCGGTAAATTTAAATGTGTTTTGACAGTTTCAATTTGAATAGAACGACCAGAAATTGGCCATTTTTCAAACGGTCTCCAAATTCAACAAAATTAAGTTTTTTAGGACCGTATCGTCAGAACATAGTTAGATTTATTTTTATGTGATTTTTGGAGTCAGTATGTGGCCCCGGTAAATTAAAGTGTACGTTTAAATTCAATATATATTGATTTATATTTAATTTTAATGAAAACTAATCAAAACAGTATAATTGGCTTACGAAACATATCCCATTGTGTTTGGAATGGGGGTAATTAGCTAGGAACGACAATCATTGGGTTTGATTTGGAGTTCGTATCAAAAACATGTACTATTAGAATTAATTAATATATATATATATATATATATATATATAAAAGGAAACCCTAGCCTCATATCGTTTTCCAACACTGCCTAAACAAACCACTGGGCGATTTCATTTGGATTTCGATCCACAATTTCATCTTGATCACTAAACAGTTCCGAACGATTCCAACTGCAAAATTAAAGAGCTCTTGGAGCTATATGGAATCAACAGTGGTGACAGGGTTTAGTGGCCAGAATTTCTCGGATTTCATGCTAGAAGGCACGTCGTTCGTGCACGATTTTAGAGGAGCTGGGGCCAGCGAGTTCATAATTGCGGCCAGCGTGGGGAAGCTCGGGCTAAGGCCAACCTCGTGGTGGGCGACGATCCTGTGCAGGCGCAACGAATTAGGAGCGACGACGGTCAGAAACTTTGGAGCACGAGTTCGATGTCAGGGGTATTAACGAAAAGGGTAAAATGTGGAAAGAAATTAATTGATATAATTATATGTTTATATATCTTAAGTATGCTATGAATGTTTAAAATACAATAACTTGTTCATACCATATCAGAATTCAGCAAAACCGGATTCGTTGGAACTGTAAAATCGAGCACTGAAACATGGAGCAAATCAGAACTGAAACAAAGGCCATTTGGTTTTTTGATAAAATTAAACATCTATTTAATTTTATTAGAAAAACTATCATTATTAAAATGATTTCGAACCAATCAATGTGATAACTCCTTCTCACTAAATAATATTTTATCATGTTATTGTATTCATGTATAAAAATATATAGAATTGCCAGTGTAGATTTTTATCATTTTAATCATTATAAATTGTATATGGTGCCTGATAGCTCACCTCCCTTGTCCACAGACCATGGACAAATTAATTGACTGTATTGTGTTTTGTTTGTGATGTTGGAATGTTTAACATATTAAAAACAATGTTATTATTATTGTGGAAATTGAAATTAAAATTATAAATATCCATTTATAATTTAAAATAGTAAAATTGGAATAAATATTCATGTATAAGTCGGACGGCTTGTTTATGTACACTTATTTATCTAATATTGATTGGAATGATAAATTTCACACATCGTCCAACTGCATAAATAATAAATAGTATTTGTTGTTTGAAAATCCCACACGGGTATTGGGATGATATTTGACATACTCTAATCCCAATATTTAGTTGTATGTCAATGGATGAGTTGACAGGCTGTGATGAGCGTTATTTATTTATTATAATGCTTACACAGTTGTAATGCACTCTAGATGATGTTTGAATGTGTAATGATTATTTATCATTATTGTTGAATACATGCGATGCATGAAATCCATATAACTGAAATTATATGGTATTGATAGAGTCGCATTCCGATTCAGGAATAAAGAATATTTTAAAATAATAAATATTTTAAAATAATGAATATTTTAATATAGTGAACATTTTAAAATAACGAATATTTTAAAATAATATTCAATGAAGAATTAAATGTGATTTTGAAGTCTGATTTTGGATAGATACGAAAATATTGAAATGTGAAGCCGAGTTAAGTAGTAAACGCTATTTTCACCCAAACGGGTTTATCGATTGATTTTATTCATTTTATTATGAATATCGAAAAGAATTGATTTCAAAATCTGATATTTTGAAGATATTATCATTTTAATATTATAATGATATGGAATATTCAATTTTGATTTAAAATTGAAAATGAAGTAAAAATCGTTTTACGACGAATTTGTAAATGTTTTATAAAATACGTTTTAATTGTAAATGGACGATATATATATATATTATATATGTGGTTTGAATAGAACGCGCTGCGCAGTGACCATTCGTGAATTTCGACCATTGACTTCAAGTTGACATAATGGGAGATCCGACCGTCGGATTCTCCGAAAACTGGAATCGTTGGGTTCGTATCAAAAAGAGCTTTCAATGAATATAAGAGATTTGAAATATAATGGTTCTATTTAAAAATATGTCCAAATCAGTTTTAGAAAAGGTCGCTACAGATGCAGTTCGGTGGCCGATATTGGAAACCGATTGTAAGGGCCTTAATAAAAATATTAAAAATATGGAAAAATTATGTAAAATCATAATAAATGATTTGGAAAGATTTTCAATGAAAAATTCCATATTTGGAAAGATAAAAGATATTTTTATCAAAAAGAACCAGTTAATAACTAGAATAATAATTCAATGTCTTAAAATAAATAAATTGGATTGAGAAATGGGTACTAAAATAACCAGAATTTTCCAACGTACGAATCGGAATGGATTTGAATAGAAATAATCTTCGGAATATTTCGATATTGGATTCCGTGATTATACAGATATTATTGAGGAATTTGGAAGATACAAATAACATTATTCCTAATACTATATCCGTTAGTTTCTGAATTCGATATTGAATATAAGCCGATATAATTTCTATTTAGTGCCTTGTACTTAATATCAAATTGGATTTCGGGTTTGTCGTGAATGGTGTCTTTAATAACAGTATTCTTAAACCCCGGTGAGAAAAGAATAAATCTTTTAATTAAGATTTAGAGAAATTTACCAATTAATTAATATTTAATTGGAATTGAATTGAAATGGGATTTGGGGTTTATTGTGAATGGTGTTTTAAATAACATTTGTTCTTTAACCCAATTAACAGTAAAGATATGATTTGGAATTTATAAATCTTTTATTAAGATTTAATGGAAATTTTCCAAAGTAAAGTTTTCCAATTTAATATAATAAATTGGAATTGGATGGAATTCGATTCGGTAAGAATCGAGATGAGCTTCTATGAAGGAAGGCCGTTACTATATATGGAATTTAAAAGGCTTTGCAGTTATTCCATTTATAGTATTGATTGGATAAGGAAATTTATATTGATTATGTATTGATCTGTCTTCCGTGAAGATTCCCTAGTTGATGGAAGCTGATTTGGGTTTATTGTGAATTGTGTTTTAAATGACATTAGTTCATTAACCTAGTTAAAGATAAGATTAATTTCTTAAATTTGAATAATCATTAAGTAATGATTTTTGAGATTAAAACTGAACTAGAGTTTTAATGAATCTTTGATTAGATTGGAATGAGAATAAGGTAGTTAAATTTATCAAATTCATGAAATGATCGAGAATGGAGTACCACCAGTTTTACTCCAAGCGATATTTAAATCTTTAATTAGATTTGAACGTGAAATCGTAATTAAATTTACCAATAACACCGTGGGTGTTAGATAAGGACACTACTAGTTTTGCTCCATGGGATGAATATATTGGGATTGGGATTAATAAATAAATGATTATTTCGGTATGGCTCGATAATCCCGACTAGTTTTATAAACCTTAAATTGGTTTAGAGTTGTTAAAAGATAAAATAAAATATTTTGAAAATGATATCAAAAGGAAGATCGACCGAATATGCGAGGGCCTCTCTCCTGTATTGGACATATGGGACGAGGAATAAGGTGCCTCTGGTTTCGTTTAGACCCAGAACGGACTTGTACATGGATAGTGTGTCTGACGTTGTATTCCTTTATACTGTATTCGTTGATCTCTGCTAAATATATATCTGTTTGGTGGCGGAGTATTTATTATCTTGCTTAACACCCTTCTCTGAGACGTACGAGCTTAGAGGTTATATATTGGTGGAAATCAGTGGTATTGTATGGATTGACAGTTTGGCATGCTGAGTTGCATGGATCAAAGTTTTTTTTGAAAATCAAGGCTTTGTGGTTGATGATCAAAGCCCGGCTTTAATTAGCATAGCTTTATGTAGCGTTAATTCGCGAGCTTCACACCCCAGGTATGAACCAAAAACAGGATAGTGACTGCATGGAAATGGACATGTGTTAGTTCTAGCTATGAGTAACGTCATGGTATGGAGCCCAGACTGTTTACTTATGTGGATGCTGCATATTATTTGATGGAAAGCGAGGTACCTCGGAATTTGGCCGATTGAAAGGCTCGTATATGATTTGAGTCCCTAGTGGCTCTAGAATGGTCAAAATTACTGACCCATTTTGGAGGTTCGATAGAACCGGCTAACATATAGTTTATGGTATAACTAATCATCGACAGATGACCGACCATGAAGATCCAAGGGCTCGCCAACGTCCGAGTCCTAAGGCACTTGCTAGTGTGTCTCAAAATCAGTGAGGATGATCCCTTGCCTCGGTTCATAGATGGAAACCCAATTTCCAATACGTGATTTTACGGTTTTAGTTGTAAACCTATATGCCGACGTAATATAATGGCACCTACGCCGCCTATGATTGATATATTTATATTACAAGTTGATTTCTTCACTTGTAGTAATAATAAAAGATGAAATTTCGCATATGAAGCATATTTGGCTATTATAAGGGAAAACTCTATCCTCGACTACGTTCATTGTGTGATGGGACCTGAGTCTTATAATAACTTCATTTTTCTCTTTAGCATTGCGCAGTTATTTTTATGCACTGGTATTCATGGGGGATAAACCCGTTCCGTGTTATACAACATGGTCCCATGATTTACCTAACTTTAGAATCAAGATAATAACTGTTTTAGTTCTCACACCAGTCCCATGACTGACTCGGAGTTTATTATTTCTACCTAAACTCTAGGTGCCCATATTTCCACACGGGTAGCTAGTAGTTTTGGTTTTCATATATACTTCTTTTCACAGGATCCTTGACTACAGCTGGAGCGATATTCGGAAAACTTTGTATCCGTATATCTCATTTTGTTGTGATTGTAGAAGATTTCCGTTGTACATTATTCTTATGTATTATATTTTCCACTGCTTTGAAATTTGTAAACCTTTGATATTTATTTTCTGCTGTATATTATTTATTCTCTGATATTCTTGTAATATGATGTAAATTGTTGTAATAGCAATGAAATGTTCTATTGTTTGTGTTCTGATGCGTCGTGTTCTCAAAGCAATCCAGGCTTTCCCAATAGGGGAAGTTTGGGTCGTTTCAGTTTGGTATCAGAGCTTTGGTTTGCAAAGCACGAGAACAAGATACATTAGAACCAAATGAAAGAATTCATCAGAGGTAGGATTAATAACATCCTATAAGAATAACTCGTTAGAGATAGGGTTAGTAATACCCTAGAATGAGTTCGAAGAGTGCTATTTCTAAAAATGAGTTTTGTTTTGAAATATTATATCTTATTATACGTATTTGAGTATATTATTTTATTTTATTTTGGACAATCGAGTATATGAAGATTTTGAATGTATGCGTAATTAATGTGTGTTCGAAGTCTCAAATATACTGGATAGATATAGAATCACACTCTAGTCGTCCGAGCATAATTCTTGTGATGTCGCGACATCATTAGTGTTTATTTTCGAGTTTCAAAAGTGGATATCTATATATTTCCAACTTACTGGTGTGAGAACCAAAACTTAGTTAGGGACTATTGTTTGCAAATTGGTCTTGAAATTGTATTTTTGAGGATATATAAAGTTACATGTTTGAAAAAAATTAACCAACTAATTGATTGCTGGTTGTGTTGTGTGATTATTAATTTAACTAATGAAAATATTGGAACGGTAATTAATTTAACCAATATGAAAATGAATAAAGCCAAATCGAATCAAAATTTTGGACTGAATTGAAAATTGTTTTGAATTGCATACATGTACATATATATGTGTGAACAGGTCATAGCAAGGAAGCTAAGAAGAGGAATAAAACTGTATGCCCGACAAATAGGTACATATTTATTGTATTTCTTAGGTTTTGATGATTTTATGAGCCGATTGACTATCCGCTTGGCTTTTCCTTTTTCTTTTGGTTGATGAGGGCCCTGTGAGGCTAGTTGCGGTTTTACTGATCAGCCCGTGCAAAGGAGGTTATGGCGATTTTTTTTGAAAATTTAGGGTGTTAGCCAAATTTTTGAGAAATTAGAAAATTCTTAAAAACTGAAAAGTTGAAGAATGAAAACCAGAATGAATGTTGAGTTGGTTAGTTAAACAACTTTCAGCTCCGTTCCTTTTCAAGGACGAAAAGATTTTAAGTGGGGGAGATTGTAACAACCCAGAATTTCTAAACCAATATAAAAAATTTATTTTAGCTATTTTAATGGATTTTGAATATTTAAAATGATTTATTTTAAATAATAACGATTTAAAATTTATTTAAATCGAAGTTAGAACATATAGATTTATTTTAATTATAAAACAAACTAGAAATAGCACGGTAGTTTGAAAATTCGATTTTAAATTTCAATTGAATGTATAGGATTCAAAATAAATCGGATTTCAGTAAAACCATAAACATTTGAATCTATTTAATGATACCTTTCTAATGAATGTGAAAAATCCAGATTTCATAATATAAATAGAAAGTTATGTCCAATTGAAAATTTAAAATAGTCGCTATGGAATTTATGTATATTTTAATATAATATATAGCCCTTAAAAACAACCATTTTGTAAACGACCTCCGTTTTCGACGAAACTACTTTTGTTGGATCCGGAATGTCAAACTATAGTCAGATTTCAAATTTCACAAGTTTTGGAATTAATATGTAAGCGTGGTAAATTTAAATATGTTTTGACAGTTTCAATTTAAATTGAATCGACCAGAAATTGGCCATTTTTCAAACTGTATCCAAATTCGACGAAATAAATTTTGTTAGGACCGTATCGTCAAAACATAGTTAGATTTATTTTTCTGTGATTTTTGGAGTCAGTATGTGGCCCCGGTAAATTAAAATGTACGTTTAAGTTCAATATATATTGATTTATATTTAATTTTGACAAAAACTAACTGAAACAGTCAAATTGGCTAACGAAACATATCACATTGTGTTCGGAATGGGGTTAATTAGCTGGGAACGACAATCATTGGGTTTGATTTGGAGTTCGTATAAAAAACATGTACTATTGGAATTAATTAATTAATATATATATATATATATATAAGGAAACCCTAGCCTCATATCGTTTTCCACCGCCGCCTAAACAAACCGATGGGTTATTTCATTCAGATTTCGATCACCGATTTCATCTTGATCACTAAACAATTTCGAATGATTCCAATTGCAAAATTAAAGAGCTCTTCGAGCTCTATGGAATCAACGGTGGTGAAAGGGTTTGGTGGCTAGAATTTCTCGGATTTCGTGCTAGAAGGCACGTCGTTCGTGCACGATTTCAGAGGAGATGGGGCCCACGTGTTCATCGTCGCGACTAGCGTGGGGAAGCTCCGGCCATGGCCGACCTCGTGGTGGGCGATGATCCTATGCAGGCACAACGAATTGGGAGCGGCGACAGTCAGAAACTTTGGAGCACATGTTCGATGTCGGGGGTATTAACGAAGAGGGTAAACGATGGAAAGAAATTAATTAATTTAATTATATGTTTAATTATCTTAAATATGTCATCAATGTTTAAAATACAATAACTTCTTCATACCATATCAGAATTCAACAAAACTGGATTCGTTGGAACCGCAAAATCGAGCACTACAACATGGAGCAAACCAGAACTGAAACAAAGGCCATTTTGATTTTTGATAAAATTAAACATTAGTTTTATTTTATTAAAAAAACAATCATTATTAAAACGATTTTGAACCAATAAATGTGAGAACTCCTTCTCACAAAATTATATTTTATCATGTTATTGTATTCATGTATAAAAATATATAGAATTGCCAGTGTAGATTTTTATCAGTTTAACATTATAAATTATACACGGTGCCTGTTAGCTCACCTCCCTCGTCCACAGACCATGGACAAATTAATTGACTGTATTGTGTTTTGTTTGTGATGTTGGAATGTTTAACATATTAAAAACAATGTTATTATTATTGTGGAAATTAAAATTAAAATTATAAATATCCATTTATAATTTAAAACAGTAAAATTGGAATAAATATTCATTTATAAGTCGGACGGCTTGTTTATATGCACTTATTTATGTAATATTGATTGGACGATAAATTTCACACATCGCCCTACTGCACAAATAATAAATAGTATTTGTTGTTTGAAAACCCCACACGGGTATTGGGATGATATTTGACATACAATAATCCCAATATTTAGTTGTATGTCAATCGATGGGTTAATAGGCTGTGATGAGCATTATTTATTTTAATGATTATACAGTTGTAGAATGCACTCTGGATGATGTTTGAATGTGTAATGATTATTTTATCATTATTGTTGAATACATGCGATGTATGAAATCCATATAACTGAAATTATATGGTAATTGATTGAGTCGCATTCCGATTCAGGAATAAAGAATATTTTAAAATAATGAATATTTTTGTATAGGGAACATTTTAAAATAACGAATATTTTAAAATAATATTCAGTAAAGAATTAAATGTGATTTTGAAGTCCGATTTTGGATGGACACGAAAATATTGAAATGTGAAGCCGAGTTAAATAGTAAACGCTATTTTTACCCGAATGGGTTTATCGATCGATATTATTCATTTTATAATGAATATCGAATAGAATTGATTTCAAAATATGATATTTTGAAAATATCATCATTTTAATATTATAATGATATGGAATATTCAATTTTGATTTAAAATTGAAAATGAAGTAAAAATCGTTTTAAGACGAATTTGTAAACGTTTTATAAAATACGTTTTAATTGGAAATGGACGAAATATATATTATATACATGGTTTGAATAGGACGCGCCGCGCAGTGACCATTTACGAATTTCGACCATTGACTTCAAATTGACATAACGGGAGATCCGGCCGTCGGATTCTCCTAAAACCGGAACCGTTGGGTTCGTATCGAAAAGAGCTTTCCAATGATTATAAGAGATTTGAAATATAATGGTTGGATTTTAAAATATGTCCAAATCAGTTTTAGAAAAGGTCATTATGGATGCAGTTCAGTGGCCGATATTGGAAACCGATTGTAAGGGCCTTAATAAAATTATTTAAAATATGGAAAAATTATGTAAAATCATAATAAATGATTTTGAAAGATTTTAGATGAAAAATTCCCATATTTAGAAAGATAAAAGATATTTTTATCGAAAAGAACTAGTTAATTACTAGAATAATAATCCAATGTTTTAAAATTAAATAAGTTGGATTGAGAAATGGGTTTTAAAATAACCAGAATTTTTCAATGTATGAATTGGAATGGATTTTAGTAGAAATAATCTTCGAAATATTTTGATATTGGATTCCTTTATTATACGGATATTATTGAGGAATTTGGAAGATATAGATATCGTTATTCCCAAAACGATATCCGTTAGTTTCAGAATTCGATATTGATTATAAGTCGATATAATTTCTATTTAGAGCCTTGTATTTAGTATCAAATTGGATTTTGGATTTGTCGTGAATGGTGTCTTTAATAACACAATTCTTTAACCCCAATGAGAAAAGAATAAATCTTTTAATTAAGACGTAGTGAAATCTACCAATTAATTAATATTTAATTGGAATTGAATTGAAATGGGATTTTTGGTTTATCATGAACGGTGTTTTAAATAACATTTGTTCTTTAACCCAACAGTGAAGATATGATTTGGAATTTATAAATCTTTTATCAAGATTTAGTGGAAATTTTCCAAAGTAAAGTTTTCCAGTTTAATATATTAAATTGGAATTGGATGGAATTCGATTCGGTAATAATCGAGATGAGCTTCTGTGAAGGAAGACTGTTACAATATATGGAATTTAAAAGGCTTTGCAGTTATTCCATTTATAGTATTTATTAGGATACAGAAATATATATCGAATATATATTGATCTATTTTCCATGAAGATTTCATGTTTGATGGAAGCTGATTTGGGTTTATTGTGAACTGTGTTTTAAATGACATTAGTTCTTTAACGCAGTTAAAGATAAGATTAATTTCTTAAATTTGAATAATCATTAAGTAATGATTTTTGAGATAGAATTGAATTAGAGTTTTAGTGAATCTTTAATTAGATTGGAATCAGAATAAGGTAATTAAATATATCGAATTCACGAAATGATCGAGAATGGAGTACCACCAGTTTTACTCCAGGCGATAGTTAAATCTTTAATTAGTTTTGAACGTGAAATGGTAATTAAATTTACCAATAACACCATGGGTGTTAGATATGGGGTACCACCAGTTTTGCTCCATGGGATGAATAAGTTGGGATTGGGATTAATAAATAAACGATTACTTCGGTATGGCTCGATAATCTCGACTAGTTTTATAAACCTTAATTTGGTTTGGAATTGTTAAAAGATAAAATAAAATCTTTTGAAAATGATATCAAAAGGAAGATTAAAGAGAAAATTTAAAAGAATTTATCTTTGATAAAATTAATGGGAACCTTTCCCTAAAGATATGAATATTTGAATAAAATAATATTCTAAAGTGGAGTGAGGCGTATGATGTGTTTTTATAGCATTTGATTATAAAATACGTGAGTTATTCGGAAAGACCGGGTTTAACCCATTCTGAATAACTGATATGGTGACCAAATGTCGATGATAGAAAACCAGAGATCTTCACATAGGTAATAAGCGGTGATCGTCCAGCGTACTTGGAGATCGACCGGGTACACGAGGGCCTCTCTCCTGTATTGGACATATGGGACGAGGAATAAGGTGCCTCCGGTTTTGTTCAGATCCAGAACGGACTTGTAAATGGATAGTGTGTCTGACATTGTATTCCTTTATACTGTATTCATTGATCTCTGCTAAATATACATCTGTTTGGTGGTGGAGAATTTATTCTCTTGCTTAACACCCTTCTCTGAGACGTACGAGCTTAGAGGTTACATATTGGTGGAAATCAGTGTTACTATATGGATTGACAGTGTGGCATGTTGAGTTGCATGGATCAAAGCTTTTGTTGAAAAGCAAGGCTTTTTGGTTGATGATCAAAGCATGACTTTAATTAGCATAACTTTATGTAGCGTTAATTCATGAGCTTCACACCCCAGGTATGAACCAAAAATGGGATAGTGACTGCATAAAAATGGACATATGTTAGTTATAGCTACGAGTAACGTCATGGTATGGAGCCCGAACTGTTTACTTATGTAGATGTTGCGTACTATTTAATGGAAAGCGAGGTACCTTTGAATTTGGGCCGATTAAAACGCTCGGATATGATTTGAGTCCCTAGTGGCTCTAGAGTGATCAACATTACTGACCCATTTTGGAGGTTCGATAGAACTGGCTAACATATTGTTTATGGTATAACTAATCATCGAAGGATGACCAGCCATGAAGATCCAAGGGCTCGCCAGCGTCCGAGTCCCGAGGCACTTGCTAATGTGTCTCAAAATCGGCGAGGATGATCCCTTGCCTCGGTTCATAGATGATAACTCAATTTCCAATACGTGATTTTACGGTTTTAGTTGTAAACCTATATAGCGACGTAATATAATGGTACCTACGCCGCCTATACTTGATACATTTATATTACAAGTTGATTTCTTTGGTTATAGTAATAATAAAAGATGAAATTTCGCGTATCAACCGTATTTGGCTATTATAAGGGAAAACTCTATCCTCGACTGCGTTCATTGTGTGATGGGACCTGAGTCTTATAATAGCTTCATTTTTCTCTTTAGAGTTGCGCTGTTATTTTTATGCACTGGTATTCATGGGGGATAAACCCGTTCCGTGTTATACGGTGTGGTTCCGTGATTTACCTAACTTTAAAACCAAGCTAATAACTGTTTTAGTTCTCACACCGGTCCCATGATTGACTCGGAGTTTATTGTTTCTACCTAAACTCTGGGTACCCATATTTCCACACGGGCAGCTAGTAGTTTTGGTTTTCGTAGATACTTCTTTCGCAAGATCCTAGATTATAGCTGGAGCTATATTCAGAAAGCTTTGTATCTGTATATCTCATATAATTGTGGTTGTAGATGATTTCCATTTTACACTATTCTTATGTATTATATTTTCCGCTGCTTCGAAATTTATAAACCTCTGATATTTATTTTTTGTTGTATATTATTTATTCTCTGATATTCTTGTACTCTGATGTAAATTGTTGTACTAGCAATGAAATGTTCTGTTGTTTGTGTTCTGATGCGTCGTGTTCTCAAAGCAATCCTAGCTTTCCCGATATGGGAAGTTTAGGTTGTTTCAATAGTATTAATGACAATTCCTTTGTTCCTAGGTTTCGATGTGGCTCTAAGAGCTGCCTGACCTTCATATTTGTGATCGAAGTCCCCTAACCCCTGTCTCGAAGGGCGGCGTTATACTCAACTTTCATTCATGTATATCTTATGGATTGAATAAAACTTTTTAGTTTGCACTTCTTTCTCCGTATACTCTCACAGATGGGGATTTTTTTATTGCATTGTATTGCAAGTGTCTAGATACACATTCTTTAAAGTTTCATTCAAAGATGTATAATTATCGGAAGTCTGCAATTGGATTGGTTCTTAGCGTCCCCTTTTTTATTACGGCCTCCTCTATTCTCGTTCTTGCATTGATTATCGTTCCATTTATTTTGATTTTGGTCATTGACATCAACTTTTCTGGAGTTTTCTCCAGGTTGTTTCGCCATCATATTACTTTGAACACCTTCATTCACTATGTAACTAGCACTCCTCTTCCAGCTTATGTCGGCCTATTTAATCCTCAAATGCACATTGGCCTTCTCATAAGATTGGTCTGGGGTTGAAGGGGGCTTCCCAGTCAAGTATTTTCCAAATTAGGTTTCTGGATCAACGACATCGACCAACGCCATCAGTATCGTTTTCAGATTAGCATTGCTGAATTTGGAAAAAATCGTATTGAAGCGATCGAGGCAGTCTGTGAAACCCCACATCCCTTAATGTCACCCATTTGAGGATGCATTAAGTTCTGTGAAGCACAATAGGTATAAAGTAATAATACAAAGGCTAAAATTCACAAGAAATAATTTAAAATGCAACAGAAAACTTTAAAACTTTTATTATAATTAAAACAACATCACAACATTACAGATTCAAAAACCATAGAGCCATAAAACATTTGTCTCGTGGAAAATAAGACATTAGAGTACAAGTACAAAACCATAAAAAATCATATCCCTCATGAGTCATAACAATAGTCATAGAACAGAAATCGAAACAATACATGGAATAAGAAATAGTCCAAGTTTAATCAAAGAGTCGCGGTCACTGCTATAATTCACCTCCCTGAGAATGTGGGGGGAAATGAAGAGAGAGAAGGAAAAACAAAATAGGTCAGACATAATGTTTGGGGAGTTCCAGTGATTTTTAGCATAGGCATATGATAAAGAAGTACCAGACAAATTAATAGTATTGGATATGAAAATACAGTTAAGTATAACAGTGCGGAATAAACGAGGTAAGGTAAGATCAAACAAGCTTCTCATTCATATCCCAAAACAGAATTTCCGCACCAACTATCAGAATATCATGATTATGTTTTACCTAATTACTACCCAGTGATCGACTCACTAAACAGACACAACTAACCTGTGCCATCTATGGTATTCGGGGACATCAATCCCGAGCCCATCAACTAAAAAGACACAGCCCTACCTGTCGGTTTTACAACGTCTTATCTTCCCCAATCGGATCCATGCACACTCATGACTCCACTCCAAAGCGCCCGTACCTACCTCTAAAATTTGAACCTCTTACAATCATCTGTAACGACCCAACTTCCGAACACATCGGAAGTCGTGCCATTAATAAGAATAAGAATAGATAGAAGATAAAATCACAGAAACATCAGAATCTCACAGCGGAATTTTCACAAAAGATAATACTTTATAATATTACACAGCGGAATATATTACATCAGAACATACTGAACTAGTGATACAAGCCATTCCATAGTACATCATTAATTATACATATCACTGACGACTACTTGCAGACTTAATTATACAGTAGACAAGATAGGTAGATCGGCATACAGGATATCTCCATCCAGCTTCACAAGTTTCATCAAATCCTGGTTCACTTGTCTATTCATAACAAGTGTTATGAATACCCAAGAGTCTAAGGGAAAACATAGAAAATAAACTCCAGGTTAGTCAGGGGACTGGTATGAGTAAACAGTTTAAAACAGATAAAAATATCTCATAAGACCATGCCATAAGTACGGAACGGGTTTTTACCTTATGAGAATAAAACACTTTGTATACTTTAAATCAGATATTATCATAGTGTCTAGGTTTTTCACAAATAATTTAGAATCTAGAAGAATGCTTGCATCTCACATTCTCCTACATAGTATACAAACAAAAATCGCTTGGCGCTTAGGGAAATTGGATTTCTAACTATGACAAGGTATGGGACCACCTTCCGATGATGTATCTCTAGAGGCAAATACACCTGGGTTCAACAAGAACGTCTTGCAACCCGGCCCTCACATGACCGACCACTCATTTCTCTTGAGTGTATCGAGTGTATATCACCAATGGTTGCGTACGGCAACCATTCCCGAATGGGCAGAATCGATAGATTAAGAAACAAAAGAAAATTTTCTATATTGGTGATGCTACACCCTAATGGGAGCGACCCACATAGCCATGCTGCCTGCCCGATTTTTGTCATTTCCCTGGGTGTGAGGCTTGAGGCTAGACTTACATTTCCATCATCACTGTTTATTTTCTTTGAATGCCACATCGTCAAATCCATCGGGGATCACTAATTGCTTTTCACAAAAATACTCTGGTTGTCAGGCTAATGAAATTTCCCTTCTGTGCCGGCAACTGGTACGTTTGAAGAAAACAACGTACGTGATTCTTTTGGAAATACTTTGTCAGACATTCGTCCTTACATGTTGTCCTGGGTCTGGACAAACCGAAGGCACTATTCAAAAATAGCCCTTGTATATCACCGTTTTTAATTTGAAAATCTTTGATGCGCGGCGTATAATCAAATCAAAGTAAAATATTTATTTCGGTCTCTTTGAAATGATTAACGAACATTTTTCTTTTTAAATTATTGATCTATCATGGTTACAATCTGTAACACCCCATGAATTCTATAACATTAAGCTTCACGAATTAAAGTATAATTAATTATAAATGATGAAATCAAGGGAAATGGGTTACGCCATTGCGTTCGTCTCGGAAAAATACGCGAAATAGAGTCCGAGTTTTCGAAAATCGGATACCGTATGAAGAAGATATGGACGAACGAAGTTAGGAAGAAAAACCGAAAACAGTCCAGAATACACTGGCGCACTTGTGAAGTGCGCCAGTACAAAAATACACTGGCGCACCTGCCAAGTGCGCCCGTACAAATCCAGCACCGAATTCTGGAGTGTTCTGAGGTGACGTGTCTTCTTTTGAGTGGCTAGATGATGTGTATTCGAGCTGTGCGATTCTGATGACTTCTGGACTGATCTGAAGGCTCTAAATCACCCTATTCACCTATAAAATAACACCTAGACCTAGCCTAAATCATACTATTTCATTTTAGCCTCAGGCCGCCGCCATTAAACCTAGAGCTCTGAATTAAAAATACAAAGAATAAAATTATAGAAGATGGAGGACGATTCTTGAAGGCTACAACTAGAAGCTACAACAACTACGACGCTTTAGACAACGAATTTGGGACTAATTGATTTGGGATTTTTATTTGGATTATTTGCTTCATATTAAGTTCTATGTTACTTTTTAGGCAAAAACGCTAAAACAATATGGATATGCCATGAATTGAAACCGGATTTAGGAACTATTGTTAATCCATTGTTTATCTTTGAATTATAATTTGGGGATATTGCTATGACAACGTTGCAAGTTAAACTTGTCATGATTTTGATGTTGTTATGAATCACTTGGGCTTAATTGTTTGGCAAGTTGGACTAATACATGTCCATGGAATCACTATGTTTATTGAAATCTTTATATTGATTAAACCATGCCTATGATGCTAATTAAACCATGGCTATGACTATTGATGGAATTTGTAACACCCCGAATTTCGGTTAATGCTAAAATTCACTAATTACAGAATAAATAATCTCAGATGTGAGAATTGGGGGAAACGGGCTGCGTCATTGCGTTCGTCTCGGAAAAATACGCGAAATAGAGTCCGAGTTTTCGAGAATCGGAGTCCGTATGGCCCGGTTATGGCCCAATGAAGTTTACAGAAAATTTAAAGATGAAAACAGATTTAAAAATTAAAAATCAGATTTCGAAATTGGAGCCAGCAGGGGGCCAGGCGGGAAACTTCCCGCCCTACCCATGTCGACAGGGCTGTCGACAGGCCTGTCGACTGGGGAGTCGACTGCCCTGTCGACTTGCCTGTCGACACAGGGTGTCGAGCCAGTTGGCTTGGGTGCACCAGATCTGGTTTTCTGGCTAGGGCTGGGCTGTGTTCTAGAGACTTCCTAAATCTGACGGACCTAATCTAACCTAGGGTTAATCCTATGGTCTAAAACACACCCTAATCCTATAAATACACCCTAATGCAAGCCTAATCCCTACTAAAAATAGAAATGATGCCATCATGCCGCCAAAATCAAACTTGAGAGGAGCCTCCACTAGTTTATGAAGAAAGTTGCAAGCTAATCAACCTCTAATCATCATCTCCTTCTTAAATAGCAACTAGTTCTACTTCATAAGTTTGCTAATCTTGGTTTTGGTGAGTTTCTATCACTCTAATGATCAATTGCTAAACTAAGTAGATGAGATATGATGAGATCATATGGTTTTGTTGTGGATTAATGGGTTTTAAGTCATATGACATGATGTTAGTTTGCTAATGTATGTGGGTTATGCAAGTTTTGTGCTTTGTGATCATATGTTAATATGCAAGTTACATGTATGTTAATATGCAAGTTACATGTATGACAATTATGCAAGTTGTATGTTTCTTCATATGCAAGTTTATGAGTTCATATGCAAGTATGTAACATGTTATGCAAGTTCATATGCAAGATTATGAGTTCATATGCAAGTTTATGAGTTCATATGCAAGTTATGTGACATATTATGCAAGTTCATATGCAAGTTATGTGACATATTATGCAAGTTCATATGCAAGTCATGTATTTGTTAATATGTAAGTTTATGTAACATGTTATGCAAGTTAATATGCAAGTTATGTGACATGTTATACAAGTTAATATGCAAGTTATGTGACATGTTATACAAGATTATATGCAAGTTATGTGACATGTTATACAAGTTAATATGCAAGTTATGTGACATGTTATACAAGATTATATGCAAGTTATGTGACATGTTATGCAAGTTCATATGCAAGATATGTGTTTGTTAATATGCAAGATGGCACCCTTGAAACATGTTCATACATATGCAAGTTGACACCTTTTATATGTGTTATGTCATGAGAACGAAATTACGTGGGAACGATGGGGTTAATTAAATGCATATGTTAATAAGATTGTGTGAAATTAATATAATTATGCATAACATAAAATAAATGAACATAGTATGGGAATTTGCCTATTAAGTTAGGTGTACCCATACTATGTGTTGGGAATTTGCCTATTAAGTTAGGTCTACCCATACTATGGAATTGGGAATTTACCTATTTAGTTAGGTCTACCCATATTCTTAAAAATGTGTAATTAATTAGGGATAATTAATATAAATTATGAGGGTGATTAATTAGGTGTAATTAATTGACTAAGACACGAGGTTGGACTCAGTTGTAGCGTAAAACTGCCCGGACCCAACCGGCTTAACCAGTTGCTACAAGTGTTAGCCCAATGTGAGAGGTCTTAGGCACAAATTAAATACGTGATTAATGTAAAGACACGAGGTTAGACTCGGTTATGACATAAGGCTGCCCGGACCCAACCGGCTTAACCAGCGGTCATAAAAGACAGTCTAATGTGAGAGGTCTTTACAAAGGTTTCGATCTTAATTAATTAATTAAGAAACACTTAACCACATTAGCATGCAGAGGGACATGAGGGGTTAAGTGGGTGCCTTGGGTGGCATGTGGAAATCTAGTGGTTGCCTTGGGTGGCAATAGAAAATACGATTAGAATGCTTAACCAAAGTGGAACATGTAATTAAAACATGATTAAAGGGTTAAGTGGGAAAACACTAGTGTGTGGGCCAAGCTTAGGGGGATGGCTTGTGCTGGGGGCCCATTTCAACCAGTAACCCATACGTATCTTAGTGGGCTCGACCAATGTCGAGGACGGGACACGCATACTGGGCTTGACTATAAGAGGCAAAAATGGGTTAGCGGTGGCAACGCATGACCAACGGGTTTCATATGCGTGTGTGGACCCGGGCTGGTAAATAAGACGTTGTTGCATCGTGTAGATATAAGCCGTGCACCGTTAGTTTTATCAGGTTGCCACGTTGGGGAATGGTACACCCCACGGTGGGGCCAGCACGGGTATCTACGTTAGGGAGCCGATCGAATGGGGAGTAGTGTGTACACCTAGTGGATTGTAGGGCCCCGTGGCGTCTACTTAATCACCTAGGGGTACGCGAGAACTATTAAGTTAATTTTATAAGTCCATGGGTGGGATCAACCTTTAAGTTAGGAATGACTGGTGTGGTGCAGTTTAGTAATTTACCTTTGGAAGGGTAGATGCGTCTTTATCTTTTATCTTAGTTTAGTTGACTGCTTAGTGTAGCCATTCACCCCCATTAGTTACCGTATATCAGTTTATGTCTTCTCTGGTTACTTTAACGATTGTATTGTTAAAGTTATAGGACTCGCTCAGACTTATGTCTGACCCCGTTGTTTTTATCTTTTTCCCAACCCTCAGGTCCTACGGTGGATCCTAGCAGTAGTGGAGCTTGATCGGATTGCTGTTCCAGTCTTTAGGAGCTTGGATAGATGTAAAGCTCCAGTTACCCAGTTATCTTTTCTTTCATCATGGCTATTGTATGAGAGTGGGATTATGTACTTCTTTATTTTGATGGATATTGTACTTGACTTTTATTGTGGTTTTATGATGTAACCAGACATGTTTTACTTCCGCTGTTATGAGATGATGTTTTAAATTTCAAGTACTATTTATATCTGTCTTGTTGTAATTTTTCTGTTCTATATTCACTAAAATACTCCACCGATGCTATGGCATTCCCTTAGTGAGTGACCATAGCGGGAGTGGGGTGTTACACGTGGTATCAGAGCTGAAGGTTACCGGAACAGATAAATTTTTGAGAAAAATATTTTTTTTTAAAAAATAGTAAAGGTATTATTTTTGGAAAAAGTATTTTCAAAAAACATGTCTTTTAAGAGAAAAGTTTTTGAAAAAGAAAAGCATAATCCCCAATAGCCATATCTTTATCTTTCGGAATCTCCTTTTTGAATCTTTCCTCTTTCGTTTCAGCATGGCTGAAGATCTTAACATCCCGGAGGGCTTAGTTATACCACTATGGTATAGGAGGTTACAAGAGGCTAGGGCCGCGGCTGCGGGTCCAGCCAATGCTACTACACCAGAGGCAACCGCTCCTCCTCCTCAGCCTAGAGTGGATAATTTTGCTAAGATTTGCAAGGAGTTCAAGGCTATAGGAGGAAAACCTTTTCTAGGTTCAGAGACTTTCGTAGAGGCTAGAGATTGGCTTAAGGAAGTGGAAGAGTTGCTAGATATCTTTGAAGTGGAAGAGGGAATGAAAGTCAAGTTGGCGGCTTGGTTAATGAAGGGAGAGGCCTCATTCTGGTGGGAGGTCACTAATGGAGAACGCCCTGTTGACTCTTGGGCAGATTTCAAGCAAAGGTTTGGGGCTAAGTTTCTCTCAAGGGCGGAAGAGAATCTGTTTATGGAGAAGTTCTTGAATTTGAAGCAAGGGAATCTCACGGTGAAAGAATATGTCAACAAATTCAATCAATTAGCAAGGTTTGGCATAGAGTTGGTGAATACACCGGAGAAGAAGGCTTTGAGGTTCGTTAGAGGCTTGAACGAACCATTGCAAGGAATAGCTATGACTCACATTCCTATGGGGGCCACCTTTGAGAAGCTTGTCTACATGGCACTTATGCATGAGGATGATAAGAGTTCTAAGGCACCAGAGAAGAAGGGGGATCAGAAAAAAAAACCGCAACAACAACAACAAGGCAAGGGTGGAAAAGGCAATGGTGACAAGGGGAAGAAGAAGAAGAAGAAGTGCTTCAATTGTGGGACCCCAGGCCACCTCAGCAAGGATTGTCGCAAAAAGAAGAAGACCGGTTGCTTTCATTGTGGTGAAGCAGGACATCTTGTGAAGGACTGCCCAAAGAAGGGGCAGAAGATGGGGTCTACCTCAGGAGGTCAGGTGCAAGCTCTTATGGCACCAGCTCGGGCAGGGGGGCAAGTTCAGGCTCTCTCAGTTCCACCGATTCAGCAGAGAGGTAGAACTATTTCCGTTGAAAGTCTGGTTTTTCTGTTTGATCATCCAATTCGTACTTTGTTTGACTCTGGCGCATCGCATTCTTTTATCTCATCATCGTTAGTTGAGTCACTGCACTTAGACACCAGTCTAGTTGATGATCCCTTGGTTGTTTCAAACCCAATTGGGGGCTCCATATATCTGTCTATTATATGTTTGGGTTTGAAGATTTCTATACTTAGCGTTGAGTTTGGATGTGATGCTTTTGTATTGGGCTTCACGGGCTATGGGTTGATTTTGGGCATGGACTGGTTATCCAGTAATGGTGCCGTTCTTGATTGTGAAAGGAGAGTTGTCAGGCTTATGACCCGCTTGGGTAATACTCTCGAGATCTCTTGTAATCCCATGGAATCTGTTTTGCTAAGTTATCTTGAATCGCTCGATGCTTCGGTCGAGAGTTTGCGTTCTGTCAGAGTGGTCCGGGAATATCCGGATGTGTTTGAAGAGGTGAAGGGTTTGCCTCCGAAGCGGGAAATAGATTTCCGAATTTATTTGGCAGATAATGCCAAACCAGTGTCTTTGCCAGTGCGCCACATGGCTCCTCGTGATAGAAGAGAGCTTCATAAGCAAGTAGGGGAGTTGCTTGAGAAGGGGTTCATAAGGCGAAGTATATCGGAGTGGGGAGCTCCAGTAGTGTTTGCCACGAAGGCGGATGGGTCCCTCAGACTTTGTGTGGATTATAGAGAACTTAATAAGCTCACGAAGAAGAATAGACACCCATTACCGAGGATAGATGTAACAACCCGTATTTTCAATAACCTGTAATAACATAAATCGAGGCAGAATTTAATTCTAAAATCTGAATCAAGGGAAACGGGCTATGCCATTGCGTTCGTCTCGGAAAAATACGCGAAATAGAGTCCGAGTTTTCGAAAATCGGAGTCTGTATGACCCAATTAAGGCCCAACGAAGTTTTCAGAAAATTCCTAAGTAAAAACAGATTTCAAATTCAAATCTGAAATTGGGAATTGGGCCAGTTTGGGCCAGGCGGGAGAATTCCCGCCACAGTACCCAAGTCGACAGCCCTGTCGACTTGGGAGTCGACTGGGTCTGACCAGGTCGACAGCCCTGTCGACTTGGCTGTCGACTTGGCTCAGACGCCCAGTTCTGCCTGGTGCACCACTTTGGGTTTGTGTTGAGCTTGGGGGCCAGATTCGATTTGGAGGGTTGAGATGAGAACTAGGGTTTAATCCTATGGTCTAAATCACTAGCCTAATCTATAAATAAGACCCTAACCTACCCTAAATCATCATTAATCTATCCTACAACTAAACTATGGCAAAATCAAACCTCTCATGGCCTCCACTCTCTTCATACAATTCCTAAACAAATTTCTAAGAGATTTCCATGCATACAAGTGTATTTAGGCTTGTATGATCCTCTTTAGCTTGCATTAAAGTCTTGTTTCTCTATTGGCATCATAAAGGAGGAGTCTTGATCAAGTTTGCTTGCATTTTTGGGGTTTTAATTAGTTGCATAAGGGGTTTCTTACATTTGCTATACTCATTTGAGTCCGCATAAGCATTGTAAGCCCTATTCCTCTCATACTTGAACTTTGAAGTTAAATACATGATATGCAAGTTGTCATACGTTATGCAAGTTTATTTATGCAAGTATGATATGCAAGTTGTCATAAGTTATGCAAGTTTATTTATGCAAGTATGATATGCAAGTTGTCATAAGTTATGCAAGTTTATTTATGCAAGTATGATATGCAAGTTGTCATATGTTATGCAAGTTAGTTTATGCAAGTATGATATGCAAGTCGTCATATGTTATGCAAGTTAGTTTATGCAAGTATGATATGCAAGTTGTCATATGTTATGCAAGTTTGTTTATGCAAGTTTGATATGCAAGTTGTCATATGATATGCAAGTATGTTATGCAAGTTTGCGATGGTCATATGGTTCATGCTATCATGTTATGCATGCTTTTTGGGCCAAAAAATGTAATATGCAAGTGTGTGAACACATGAACATTTCATATGCCACCATGTTGAACTTGTGGCTTTAACACTTTTATGTCATGATTATGCCAAGTTCCCTCCTTCTATCCTTTATGCGCTATTGCGATATGTAAGCGATGGGATTGCGTTTGGGGTTTGGGTAAACTTAAAAGACATAAAAACATGAGCTTGGGAATTTACCTATTAAGTCAGGTCTACCCATTGGGAATTTACCTATTAAGTTAGGTCTACCCAATTGCTTGAAAATTTGTAACATGTTTTGGAAACATGATGGACATGACACTTAGAAAAGATAAGTGTGGCCAACTCGAGGTTGGGTTGAGTTTGTAGCGTAAACCTACCCGGAACCGACCGGCTTAACTAGTTGCTACAAACAATAGGACCCAATGTGAGAAGTTGGTCATGTTGTACCTTGGACCCGAGGTTAGACCAAGTTGTGGTGTAAAGCTAACCGGACCCGCCCGGCTTAACTAGTAACCACAACAAAGTCTAATGTGAGAGGTTAAGGCGCATTAATTAATTAATGCCTCATGATTAGGGTTAAGTCATGGACCATTTAATACTTAACCAATTTGGGCTCGGTAGATTAATCGGGGTTAAGACATGAACTCATCGTTACACTTAACCAAGTTAATCCATGATTAGTGAAGGGGTTAAACCGTACTTAACCCACTAGAAAAATCCTAGCAATGGGGTCCCACTCCTTCAGTAATCCCTAGTTTGTATCATCATGGCCCTAGGGACTAGGCTAGGGTGGGGGCACGATTACTGAACTGGAGATAAGGGGCCAAAAAGCGACGGTCGTGGTACACCGGTGTAGTTCTGGGCGGACTCTGGTCGTGCACATAGTCCGTAGCCGGAGAAAACAAGCACGGGTACCGGTAGACCGAGACTGTGCACTCATGTTTATGGTGTCCAGGGGTTGACACCCTAGGGCTTGATACACCCGACGGGTGGACCCGGCACAGTTCGACTACATTCATGTTTGGGTCGTATTGACACCAACACGTGACGAGTTAGGCTTAGGGAGCCGATCGACTAGACCGTTGGGTTGGACCTCGTGGTAGGGTCACTTCATGGACCTCGTAGGAGGGTCACTTCATGTTATTGGGCCAAAGCTTGGGCCGTGGGATCAATACTTGCGTATCCAAGTCATGTTAGTTTGCTAGTACACCGGTGCTGCAAAACCTTAATCCTGATTATGCGATGTCACCTTTATCTACCTTGATAGTTAATCATCATGATGTTATCCTTATGTTCATACCTGCTGCTCATGTCAGTTAACTTTATCAGTTTACATTGATTGTAGTAGGGCTTACTCAGTCTTTTTGACTGACCTGTTTTCTTTCGCCTCTTTTCTTCCGTTTTCCCCCCCAGGTTCTCAGGGAGGGAATACAGGAGCTTAGCTTGGATCCTACCTGCTTTCTTGGATAGCTCATGTATGCTTTGGACTTGAGCTCGCTATGGTTTTTTCGCTTTGGGGATAGCTACTTATGTTTTTCTATTCAGTTTCAGATGATGTTGTTTTATGTACTAGACTTATTTATTTGGAAAATTGACATTATGATGTACTAGACTTGATTTGAAATGGTTTGAAAATCTTCCGCTGTTTTATCTATGTTATTTACTCTGATTTCATACATATGTTCTTGTTCTGCCTTGATATATCATTATGCATGTTTACCTGATTCAAACGCCCCTCCAAAGTCAGAGTGCTTGCAAGAGTCACCCTGGCGGAGGTGGGGTGTTACATTTGGTATCAGAGCATATGGTTTACGAGAAGGAACAAAAAGATTTTTAGAAAACTTTTGGAAAACTATTTTCAAAACCAAGTATAAAGTATTTTCCAAAGAAAAGTCTAGTTTATTTTAAAAGGCTATTCCCCAAAAAGCCATTAGCAAAATCCTTTCGTTTTTCTCCATACTGAATCTGTCTTTTTCTTTTTCAGTATGGCCGATAACTTTGCCATTCCGGAGGGAGTACATGTACCTGTTTGGTATAGGAGACTTTTGGAGGCTAGGGCAACCGAAGCCGGCCCCGCAGATGTCCCTTCTACTCCTCCAGTAGTTAATATTCCTCCTCCTCCCGTTGCTAATGTTCCTCCTCCACCTGTTGCTGAGGTTCCTCTTCCTCCTCCTCAGCACCCTCAGGTTGACTTTGCCAAGATTTGCAAGGATTTCAAAGCAATGGGTGGCAAGAACTTTCAAGGCACAAAGACTTTTGTAGAGGCCAGAAATTGGTTGAAAGAGACCGAGGATTTGTTTGCCATCTTTGGGATAGATGATCAGAGGAAGATCTTGTTGGCGGTTTGGCTTATGAAGGATGAAGCCGCTTATTGGTGGGAGGTCACCAGTGGTACTAGGCCTGTTGAGACTTGGGCCGATCTCAGGGCAAGATTCATACTTAAGTTTTTATCTTCTGCTGAGGAGAATCTGCAGATGGAGAGATTCATAACTTTGAAGCAAGGAGATATGTCTGTCAAAGAATATGTGAACAAGTTTAATCAGTTAGCTCGTTTTGGCTTGGATATGGTGAATACTCCTCAGAAGAAGGCTCTTCGTTTTGCTAGAGGGTTGAATGAGCCGTTGCAGGGATTAGCTATGTCACATATTCCTCATGGGGCCACGTTTGAGAGCTTGGTTGATATGGCGTTACTTCAGGGAGATGTCAAGAAAAATGATGCTGAAGTCAAGAAGACCGATTCCCAGGGAAAGGGAAATCAGGGCAATACTGGTGGTCAAAGCAGTCAAGGCAATCAGAACAAGAACAAGGGTTAAGGCAACAAGGGGAACAACAACAAGGGCAAGAACAAGGGGAAGTGCCATTATTGCGGTTCAGTTGGGCATCTTGTCAAGGATTGTAAGAAGAGAAAAAGGAGTAATGGTGAATGCTTTTTATGTGGTAAGACTGGACATTTCAGCAAGGATTGCCCGAAGAAACAGGGGCAAGGTCAGGGTCAGACTCAGCGTGCTGGACCTTCAGGAGGGCAAGTTCATGCTCTCACCACCGCTCCAGTTCCCGATCGAGGTAGTATTTCTGTTGAAAGCCTTGTATATATTTCTGATTTTCCAGTTCGTACCTTGTTTGATTCTGGTGCATCGCATAGTTTTATCTCATATGATCTTGTTGATAGTTTGCACCTTAGTACTAGCTTGGTAGAGGATCCCGTCTGTGTCTCAAATCCTATTGGGGGTTCCGCCCATTTGTCTATGATATGTGGGGATTTGAGGATCTCTATACTGAGTGTAGAGTTCTTGTGCAGTGCTTATGTTCTTGGTTTCAGGGGATACGGATTGATATTGGGCATGGATTGGCTGTCCAGATATGGAGCCATCCTTGATTGTGAGCATAGGGTTGTGAGGCTCGTGACTCGCCTCGGGAACACCCTAGAGATTTCTTGTGATCCGAGAGGTCCCGTCATGTTGTGCTATCTTGAATCTCTCGACTCGTCAGTGGAGACTCTTCAATCTGTAAGAGTGGTCCGAGAGTATCCGGATGTTTTCGATGAAGTTAGGGGGTTGCCCCCTAAGCGAGAGATTGATTTCCGCATTTATCTGGTGGATAATGCAAAGCCGGTTTCTTTGCCCGTTCGGCACATGGCTCCGCGTGAAAGGCGGGAGCTGAGCAAGCAAGTGAAAGAGTTGCTTGAGAATAACTTCATTAGACGAAGTATATCTGAGTGGGGAGCGCCTGTGGTGTTTGCTACCAAGGCGGATGGTTCTCTCCGACTTTGTGTTGATTATCGAGAGTTGAATAAGCTAACTAAGAAGAACAGACACCCGTTACCGAGGATCGATGATCTCTTTGACCAGCTTGTCGGTGCTTCTGTTTTCTCTCAGCTTGATCTTGCTACTGGATTCCATCAGCTCAGGGTAGCTAAGGATAGTATAGACAAGACTGCGTTCAGAACTCCAGACGGATTCTTTGAATGGCTTGTCATGCCGTTCGGCTTGACGAATGCACCCGCATATTTCGTGGACTTGATGAGTAGGGTGTTCAGGGAGTTCTTGAACAAGTTTGTCGTGGTCTTCGTAGATGATATTTTGATCTTCTCTAAGGATGAGGAAGAGCACGCAAGGCATCTCGTGGAGGTGATGGATACGCTTAGGGCGCATCAGTTGAAGGCCAAGTTCTCCAAGTGTCACTTTTGGAGAAGGGAAGTTAGATTTCTTGGGCATATAGTGTCTAAGCAAGGCTTAGCGGTGGATCCCGCTAAGGTGGTTGCAGTTCAGGATTGGAAGACTCCAAGGAATGCAACCGAAGTAAGAAGTTTTCTTGGTCTTGCAGGATTTTATCGGAAGTTCATCAAGGACTTCGCGAAGATTTCTGCTCCTCTCACTAAATTGACGAAGAAGAATTTAGTTTTTGCTTGGAGCATAGAGTGCGAGCTTGCTTTTCAGAAGCTCAAGAGAGCTCTCACATCAGCACCCGTTCTAGCTTTGCCCGATGGAGGGAAGTTATTTACGGTATATACCGATGCGTGTGGCACGGGGTTGGGAGCTGTTCTGATGCAAGAAGGAAAGGTGGTATGCTTTGGCGGTAGACAACTCAAAGTGCATGAGAAGAATTATCCCACTCATGACTTAGAGTTGGCAGCAATAGTATATGCACTCAAGGCTTGGCGCCATTATCTTCTGGGAGAAAGATTTGAGCTTTATACCGATCATAAGTCATTGAAGTATCTCTTTTCTCAGAAGGATCTGAATCTGAGGCAGCAAAGATGGATGGAATTCTTGGCGTCCTATGATTTTGAGATAGCTTATACCCCTGGCAAGAGGAATGTGGTAGCTGATGCATTGAGTAGGAGAAGGTTGACCCTAAGTCCTCTATTCGTTGAGATGAAGAATTTAGAGTATGTGGCAACCTTTGATTTCTCTTTGGCGATTGAGTCGATGACCGGTTCTTTAGCATCTCTGGAACTCAGGCCTACCCTTTTTGATCAAGTTGGGGCTTCGCAGAGAGAAGACCCTCAGATAGTTGAGATTATGGATAAGCTGATTCGAGGAGAGACGTCCAGTCATCTCGCTCGATATTCTATTGATGACAAGGGTTGGCTGAGGAGAGATGGAAGGATATGTGTTCCCATGGTAGAAGATTTAGTAAGAAGAGTTCTTGAGGAAGCGCATCGCTCTAAGTTGACTATACATCCAGGCGGGGATAAGATGTATAAAGATATGAAGCGTATTTTCTTTTGGCCCGGGATGAAGAGGGATGTGGCAGAGTTTGTCTCTAGATGTATTATTTGCCAGCAAGTTAAGACCGAGTCAAAGAAGCCCGGTGGGCTATTGCATCCTCTAGACGTTCCACTTTGGAAGTGGGAGAGTATCTCCATGGACTTTATTGATGGGCTACCAAGGTCAAGGAAAGGGAACACGAGCATTTGGGTTATTGTAGATAGACTTACGAAGAGTGCTCATTTCATTCCGGTGAAGAGCAAGAGGACCGCATCTTGGCTAGCGTCCGTATATCTTCGTGAGATTGTGAGACTTCATGGAGTCCCTTCTAGTATTGTCAGTGACCGTGACCCAATCTTTACAAGTCAGTTCTGGAATAGCTTGCAAGAGGCTATGGGCACGAGGTTGAATCTGAGTACTGCTTATCACCCACAGACGGACGGCCAAACCGAAAGGGTGAATAGGGTACTCGAGGATCTATTGAGGCTGTGTATTCTGGACTTTGGTGGTACTTGGGAAGACCATCTTCCTCTTGTTGAGTTTGCATATAATAACAGTTATCAGGCAAGCACAGGGATGACACCATTTGAAGCTTTATATGGGAGGCCGTGCAAGTCGCCTACATGTTGGTGGGAGACTACAGATAAGCTCATACTTGGGCCTGATATGATCAGAGATACATCCGAAAAGATCGAGTTGATTCGGAGACGGATGAAAGCGGCCCAAGACCGACAGAAATCCTATGCTGATAAGCGAAGATCTGATTTGGAGTTTGATGTTGGGGATATGGTTTTCGTGAAGGTTTCTCCTTTGCGGAATGTGGTCCGATTTGGAGCCGTTGGGAAGTTAGCACCGAGATTTGTTGGACCCTTCCCTATTACAGAGAGGATCGGGCAGATGGCTTACAGAGTGAAGTTGCCCGAGAAGCTTGCCGGAGTCCACGATGTTTTTCATGTTTCGCATCTCCGGAAGTGTTTACATGAATCAGCAGAGGTTGTGGAGCCAAGTGTTTTGGAAGATGTGGAAGTGGAGAAAGAGGCCACCTTGAGGAGAGCTCCGATTCGTATCTTGGGGACGGAGACCAAGAAGCTAAGGAATCGAGAGGTCAAGTTGGTGAAGGTTCAATGGGGTGAAGCCGAAGAAGACGCAACTTGGGAAACCGAGGAGAAGATGCGTGGGCTTTATCCATTCCTTTTTGAGGGTACACTCTCAATCTCTTTTCTTTGTTAGCATATCTTTCTCTTTGCTATCCAGATTTATCTAGTTTATCGTGTTAATCTTGTCATGAGAACCTTAGGTAGAAACCCTTTGGATGAAACATGTGTTTGAAACATGTTATGCTTGATGGTTGCAAGTGGTTGCAAGTGTTTGCAAGTGGTTGCTCGTGGATGCATTATACACGATTAGGCACTAGATCGGCTCGCACACTCCTCATATTGCATATGCATGAGTGTTTATGCTTATTCATGGATGAAAATTGTGTGTTATCACATGGATGCTGCATATGGGTGTATGTTATGTGCACACATATAGATGATATACATTATGTTAGAAATTGCATACATATGGATTCATTTCACTAACATAATTTGCATTGATGATATTTGCATTAGATAAGTACATATACACACACCTTTGCATATGTTCATACAGCATTTAGAATCTTGTAAGGACAATGATTGCTCGTGGATGATGTTTTGAGTAGATGGATGATTGGATGGTAGGATACGTTCTTCCTAACTTGAAGATTTCGGGGACGAAATCTTTTAAGGAGGGGAGAATGTAACAACCCGTATTTTCAATAACCTGTAATAACATAAATCGAGGCAGAATTTAATTCTAAAATCTGAATCAAGGGAAACGGGCTATGCCATTGCGTTCGTCTCGGAAAAATACGCGAAATAGAGTCCGAGTTTTCGAAAATCGGAGTCCGTATGACCCGATTAAGGCCCAACGAAGTTTTCAGAAAATTCCTAAGTAAAAACAGATTTCAAATTCAAATCTGAAATTGGGAATTGGGCCAGTTTGGGCCAGGCGGGAGAATTCCCGCCACAGTACCCAAGTCGACAGCCCTGTCGACTTGGGAGTCGACTGGGTCTGACCAGGTCGACAGCCCTGTCGACTTGGCTGTCGACTTGGCTCAGACGCCCAGTTCTTCCTGGTGCACCACTTTGGGTTTGTGTTGAGCTTGGGGGCCAGATTCGATTTGGAGGGTTGAGATGAGAACTAGGGTTTAATCCTATGGTCTAAATCACTAGCCTAATCTATAAATAAGACCCTAACCTACCCTAAATCATCATTAATCTATCCTACAACTAAACTATGGCAAAATCAAACCTCTCATGGCCTCCACTCTCTTCATACAATTCCTAAACAAATTTCTAAGAGATTTCCATGCATACAAGTGTATTTAGGCTTGTATGATCCTCTTTAGCTTGCATTAAAGTCTTGTTTCTCTATTGGCATCATAAAGGAGGAGTCTTGATCAAGTTTGCTTGCATTTTTGGGGTTTTAATTAGTTGCATAAGGGGTTTCTTACATTTGCTATACTCATTTGAGTCCGCATAAGCATTGTAAGCCCTATTCCTCTCATACTTGAACTTTGAAGTTAAATACATGATATGCAAGTTGTCATAAGTTATGCAAGTTTATTTATGCAAGTATGATATGCAAGTTGTCATAAGTTATGCAAGTTTATTTATGCAAGTATGATATGCAAGTTGTCATATGTTATGCAAGTTAGTTTATGCAAGTATGATATGCAAGTCGTCATATGTTATGCAAGTTAGTTTATGCAAGTATGATATGCAAGTTGTCATATGTTATGCAAGTTTGTTTATGCAAGTTTGATATGCAAGTTGTCATATGATATGCAAGTATGTTATGCAAGTATGTTATGCAAGTTTGCGATGGTCATATGGTTCATGCTATCATGTTATGCATGCTTTTTGGGCCTAAAAATGTAATATGCAAGTGTGTGAACACATGAACATTTCATATGCCACCATGTTGAACTTGTGGCTTTAACACTTTTATGTCATGATTATGCCAAGTTCCCTCTTTCTATCCTTTATGCGTTATTGCGATATGTAAGCGATGGGATTGCGTTTGGGGTTTGGGTAAACTTAAAAGACATAAAAACATGAGCTTGGGAATTTACCTATTAAGTTAGGTCTACCCATTGGGAATTTACCTATTAAGTTAGGTCTACCCAATTGCTTGAAAATTTGTAACATGTTTTGGAAACATGATGGACATGACACTTAGAAAAGATAAGTGTGGCCAACTCGAGGTTGGGTTGAGTTTGTAGCGTAAACCTACCCGGAACCGACCGGCTTAACTAGTTGCTACAAACAATAGGACCCAATGTGAGAAGTTGGTCATGTTGTACCTTGGACCCGAGGTTAGACCAAGTTGTGGTGTAAAGCTAACCGGACCCGCCCGGCTTAACTAGTAACCACAACAAAGTCTAATGTGAGAGGTTAAGGCGCATTAATTAATTAATGCCTCATGATTAGGGTTAAGTCATGGACCATTTAATACTTAACCAATTTGGGCTCGATAGATTAATCGGGGTTAAGACATGAACTCATCGTTACACTTAACCAAGTTAATCCATGATTAGTGAAGGGGTTAAACCGTACTTAACCCACTAGAAAAATCCTAGCAATGGGGGTCCACTCCTTCAGTAATCCCTAGTTTGTATCATCATGGCCCTAGGGACTAGGCTAGGGTGGGGGCACGATTACTGAACTGGAGATAAGGGGCCAAAAAGCGACGGCCGTGGTACGCCGGTGTAGTTCTGGGCGGACTCTGGTCGTGCACATAGTCCGTAGCCGGAGAAAACAAGCACGGGTACCGGTAGACCGAGACTGTGCACTCATGTTTATGGTGTCCAGGGGTTGACACCCTAGGGCTTGATACACCCGACGGGTGGACCCGGCACAGTTCGACTACATTCATGTTTGGGTCGTATTGACACCAACACGTGACGAGTTAGGCTTAGGGAGCCGATCGACTAGACCGTTGGGTTGGACCTCGTGGTAGGGTCACTTCATGGACCTCGTAGGAGGGTCACTTCATGTTATTGGGCCAAAGCTTGGGCCGTGGGATCAATACTTGCGTATCCAAGTCATGTTAGTTTGCTAGTACACCGGTGGTGCAAAACCTTAATCCTGATTATGCGATGTCACCTTTATCTACCTTGATAGTTAATCATCATGATGTTATCCTTATGTTCATACCTGCTGCTCATGTCAGTTAACTTTATCAGTTTACATTGATTGTAGTAGGGGTTACTCAGTCTTTTTGACTGACCTGTTTTCTTTCGCCTCTTTTCTTCCGTCCCCCCCCCCCCAGGTTCTCAGGGAGGGAATACAGGAGCTTAGCTTGGATCCTACCTGCTTTCTTGGATAGCTCATGTATGCTTTGGACTTGAGCTCGCTATGGTTTTTTTGCTTTGGGGATAGCTACTTATGTTTTTCTGTTCAGTTTCAGATGATGTTGTTTTATGTACTAGACTTATTTATTTGGAAAATTGACATTATGATGTACTAGACTTGATTTGAAATGGTTTGAAAATCTTCCGCTGTTTTATCTATGTTATTTACTCTGATTTCATACATATGTTCTTGTTCTGCCTTGATATATCATTATGCATGTTTACCTGATTCAAACGCCCCTCCAAAGTCAGAGTGCTTGCAAGAGTCACCCTGGCGGAGGTGGGGTGTTACAATAGATGATCTCTTTGATCAGTTGGTTGGCGCCTCAGTGTTTTCGCAGATGGACTTAGCTACAGGGTTTCATCAGTTGAGAGTGGTGGAGGACAGTATAGAGAAGACTGCTTTCCGGACTCCGGATGATTTTTATGAGTGGCTTGTGATGCCATTTGGGTTGACAAACGCCCCTGCATACTTTGTTGATCTAATGAGTAGAGTGTTCAGAGAGTATCTGAATAAGTTTGTAGTGGTCTTTGTGGATGACATCTTGGTCTTTTCCAAGAGTGAAGAAGAGCATGCCTTACATCTCAGAGAAGTGTTGGAGACTCTTCGAGCACATATTCTTAAAGCTAAATTCTCTAAATGTCATTTTTGGAGAAGAGAAGTGCGATTCTTAGGGCATGTGGTCTCTAAGGAAGGGATAGCCGTGGATCCCGCAAAGATAGTATCTATTCAGGATTGGAAAGTTCCTATAAATGCTACCGAAGTAAGAAGTTTCTTGGGGTTGGCAGGATATTATAGGAAGTTCATCAAAGACTTCGCGAAGATATCAGCCCCATTAACCCGCTTGACGAAGAAGAATCTGGTTTTCTCATGGGACGTAGATTGTGATGATGCTTTCCGACGGTTAAAGAGAGCTTTGACCACCGCTCCAGTTTTAGTGCTTCCAGATGGGAGTAAGCCGTTTGTTGTTTATACCGATGCTTGTGGGACAGGATTAGGCGCAGTCTTGATGCAGGAGGGAAGGGTAATAGCCTATGGGGGGAGGCAAGTGAGAGTGCATGAGAAGAATTACCCTACCCATGATCTAGAGTTGGCCGCGATTGTTTTCGCACTTAAGTCTTGGCGCCATTATCTTCTTGGTGAGAGATTCGAGTTGTTCACTGACCATAAATCATTGAAGTACTTATTCTCTCAGAAGGATTTAAACTTAAGACAGCAAAGGTGGATGGAGTTCTTAGCATCCTATGATTTCGAGATAGCGTATACCCCTGGCAAGGGTAACGTGGTGGCGGACGCCTTGAGTAGAAAAAGGCTATCTTTGAGTCCATTGTTCGTAGAACGGCGAAGCTTGGAGTTTCTTTCTTTGTTCGACTTCAGACCTTCTATTGACTTTGTACCTGGTTTGTTAGCATCCTTGGAGGTTAGACCTACTCTTTTGGGACGGATTGGCGAGGCTCAGCGAGACGACCCACAGTTGGTTGAGTTGGTAGAGAAGCTTATAAGGGGGGAGTCGTCCAGCCATTTGGGTAGATATACCATAGATGATAGGGGATGGTTGCATAGAGACGGTAGACTTTGTGTACCGCAAGATGAGGGTTTGAAGAAGGCTATTTTGGATGATGCACATCGTTCAAGGATGACTATTCATCCCGGTGGAGACAAAATGTACCAAGACATGAAGAGAGTTTTCTTCTGGGCCGGTATGAAGAAAGATGTGGCCGAGTATGTGGCTAGATGCTTAGTGTGCCAACAAGTTAAAGCGGAGCAAAGGAAACCCGGTGGGTTGCTACACCCATTGGAAGTTCCGCAATGGAAGTGGGATAGTGTCTCGATGGATTTCATCGATGGGTTACCGAGATCGAGGAAGGGCAATACGGGAATTTGGGTTGTGGTAGACAGACTTACCAAGAGTGCCCATTTTATACCCGTGAAGAGTAAGAGGACCGCTCCATGGCTTGCTTCAGTCTATGTTAGAGAAATTGTTAGATTGCATGGTGTACCATCCAGCATTGTGAGTGATCGAGATCCTATCTTCACTAGTGAGTTTTGGAGAAGTTTGCAAGAGGCGGTAGGGACTCAGTTGTGTTTGAGCACCGCATATCATCCTCAAACGGACGGTCAGACCGAGAGGGTGAACCGTATCTTAGAAGATCTCTTGAGGCTTTGTATCTTAGATTTTGGAGGTACATGAGAAGAACATCTTCCTTTGGTGGAGTTCGCATACAATAACAGCTTTCAGTCTAGTATTGGCATGGCACCTTTCGAAGCTCTTTATGGAAGGCCTTGTCGATCTCCTACATGTTGGTGGGAATCTACGGATAAGATCTTGCTTGGGCCAGATATGGTTAGAGAGACTTCAGAGAAGATTGATTTAATTCGAAGAAGGATGAAGGCAGCACAAGATAGACAGAAATCTTATGCGGATCGGAGAAGGACGGATCTTGAGTTTGAGGTTGGAGACATGGTTTTTGTCAAAGTATCTCCGTTGAGAAATGTTGTTCGCTTTGGGTCCGTTGGGAAGTTAGCACCGAGGTTTGTTGGGCCGTTTCCTATTAAGGAAAGGAATGGACGGATGGCATATAGGGTGGAGTTGCCCGACAGACTTAGTGGTGTTCATGATGTATTCCATGTATCACATTTGAGGAAGTGCTTACATGAAACCGCAGAGGTGGTAGAGCCGAGCTTGCTTAGAGATGTAGAGGTAGAGCGTGATGCGACGATTCGACGAGCTCCTACTCGCATCCTTGGGTCAGAAACTAGGAAGTTGAGGAACAGAGAAGTTCAGCTAGTTAAAGTGCAATGAGGAGATGACGAAAGCAATGCTACTTGGGAGACGGAAGCGAAGATGCGTTCTTTGTACCCATTTCTTTTTGAGAGTATGTCTTTTAACTTCTCCTTTATCGCTTGTCTAGTACTTATCTTATCTTTAGTATATCCTCTCGCTAGTACCTATGACCTTTAGATAGGGTAAAACCTATGGTTGAAACATGTGTTTGAAACATGTTATGGTTGATGGATGCATGTGGATGCAAGTGGTTGCTAGTGGTTGCTCGTGGATGCATATATACACACTCTAGGCACTAGATCGGCTCAGTCACTTCATATTGCATATTGCATATATTTGTGTGTAGGTAGCTATATTTATGGATGTATAATGGTTGTGTTATCATATGGATGATGCATTTTGGTGAATGATTGTGCACTCATGTAGATATTGTATGTGTCAATAGGGTTCTTCCGCATACATATTGGATGCATGGCACTATCATGGTTTGCATATGTTCATACATTAGATAGGGAACATATACACAAACTTTTTGCATATGCTCATACATCATTAGAAATTGTTTTAAGGACAATGGATGCTCGTGTTTGATGAATTGAGTAGATGGTTGTTTGGATGGTAGGATATGCATTCTCCTTAGCTTAGAGATTTTGGGGACGAAATCCTTTAAGGAGGGGAGAATGTAACACCCCGAATTTCGGTTAATGCTAAAATTCACTAATTACAGAATAAATAATCTCAGATGTGAGAATTGGGGAAAACGGGCTGCGTCATTGCGTTCGTCTCGGAAAAATACGCGAAATAGAGTCCGAGTTTTCGAGAATCGGAGTCCGTATGGCCCGGTTATGGCCCAATGAAGTTTACAGAAAATTTAAAGATGAAAACAGATTTAAAAATTAAAAATCAGATTTCGAAATTGGAGCCAGCAGGGGGCCAGGCGGGAAACTTCCCGCCCTACCCATGTCGACAGGGCTGTCGACAGGCCTGTCGACTGGGGAGTCGACTGCCCTGTCGACTTGCCTGTCGACACAGGGTGTCGAGCCAGTTGGCTTGGGTGCACCAGATCTGGTTTTCTGGCTAGGGCTGGGCTGTGTTCTAGAGACTTCCTAAATCTGACGGACCTAATCTAACCTAGGGTTAATCCTATGGTCTAAAACACACCCTAATCCTATAAATACACCCTAATGCAAGCCTAATCCCTACTAAAATTAGAAATGATGCCATCATGCCGCCAAAATCAAACTTGAGAGGAGCCTCCACTAGTTTATGAAGAAAGTTGCAAGCTAATCAACCTCTAATCATCATCTCCTTCTTAAATAGCAACTAGTTCTACTTCATAAGTTTGCTAATCTTGGTTTTGGTGAGTTTCTATCACTCTAATGATCAATTGCTAAACTAAGTAGATGAGATATGATGAGATCATATGGTTTTGTTGTGGATTAATGGGTTTTAAGTCATATGACATGATGTTAGTTTGCTAATGTATGTGGGTTATGCAAGTTTTGTGCTTTGTGATCATATGTTAATATGCAAGTTACATGTATGTTAATATGCAAGTTACATGTATGACAATTATGCAAGTTGTATGTTTCTTCATATGCAAGTTTATGAGTTCATATGCAAGTATGTAACATGTTATGCAAGTTCATATGCAAGATTATGAGTTCATATGCAAGTTTATGAGTTCATATGCAAGTTATGTGACATATTATGCAAGTTCATATGCAAGTTATGTGACATATTATGCAAGTTCATATGCAAGTCATGTATTTGTTAATATGTAAGTTTATGTAACATGTTATGCAAGTTAATATGCAAGTTATGTGACATTTTATACAAGTTAATATGCAAGTTATGTGACATGTTATACAAGATTATATGCAAGTTATGTGACATGTTATACAAGTTAATATGCAAGTTATGTGACATGTTATACAAGGTTATATGCAAGTTATGTGACATGTTATGCAAGTTCATATGCAAGATATGTGTTTGTTAATATGCAAGATGGCACCCTTGAAACATGTTCATACATATGCAAGTTGACACCTTTTATATGTGTTATGTCATGAGAACGAAATTACGTGGGAACGATGGGGTTAATTAAATGCATATGTTAATAAGATTGTGTGAAATTAATATAATTATGCATAACATAAAATAAATGAACATAGTATGGGAATTTGCCTATTAAGTTAGGTGTACCCATACTATGTGTTGGGAATTTGCCTATTAAGTTAGGTCTACCCATACTATGGAATTGGGAATTTACCTATTTAGTTAGGTCTACCCATATTCTTAAAAATGTGTAATTAATTAGGGATAATTAATATAAATTATGAGGGTGATTAATTAGGTGTAATTAATTGACTAAGACACGAGGTTGGACTCAGTTGTAGCGTAAAACTGCCCGGACCCAACCGGCTTAACCAGTTGCTACAAGTGTTAGCCCAATGTGAGAGGTCTTAGGCACAAATTAAATACGTGATTAATGTAAAGACACGAGGTTAGACTCGGTTATGACATAAGGCTGCCCGGACCCAACCGGCTTAACCAGCGGTCATAAAAGACAGTCTAATGTGAGAGGTCTTTACAAAGGTTACGATCTTAATTAATTAATTAAGAAACACTTAACCACATTAGCATGCAGAGGGACATGAGGGGTTAAGTGGGTGCCTTGGGTGGCATGTGGAAATCTAGTGGTTGCCTTGGGTGGCAATAGAAAATACGATTAGAATGCTTAACCAAAGTGGAACATGTAATTAAAACATGATTAAAGGGTTAAGTGGGAAAACACTAGTGTGTGGGCCAAGCTTAGGGGGATGGCTTGTGCTGGGGGCCCATTTCAACCAGTAACCCATACGTATCTTAGTGGGCTCGACCAATGTCGAGGACGGGACACGCATACTGGGCTTGACTATAAGAGGCAAAAATGGGTTAGCGGTGGCAACGCATGACCAACGGGTTTCATATGCGTGTGTGGACCCGGGCTGGTAAATAAGACGTTGTTGCATCGTGTAGATATAAGCCGTGCACCGTTAGTTTTATCAGGTTGCCACGTTGGGGAATGGTACACCCCACGGTGGGGCCAGCACGGGTATCTACGTTAGGGAGCCGATCGAATGGGGAGTAGTGTGTACACCTAGTGGATTGTAGGGCCCCGTGGCGTCTACTTAATCACCTAGGGGTACGCGAGAACTATTAAGTTAATTTTATAAGTCCATGGGTGGGATCAACCTTTAAGTTAGGAATGACTGGTGTGGTGCAGTTTAGTAATTTACCTTTGGAAGGGTAGATGCGTCTTTATCTTTTATCTTAGTTTAGTTGACTGCTTAGTGTAGCCATTCATCCCCATTAGTTACCGTATATCAGTTTATGTCTTCTCTGGTTACTTTAACGATTGTATTGTTAAAGTTATAGGACTCGCTCAGACTTATGTCTGACCCCGTTGTTTTTATCTTTTTCCCAACCCTCAGGTCCTACGGTGGATCCTAGCAGTAGTGGAGCTTGATCGGATTGCTGTTCCAGTCTTTAGGAGCTTGGATAGATGTAAAGCTCCAGTTACCCAGTTATCTTTTCTTTCATCATGGCTATTGTATGAGAGTGGGATTATGTACTTCTTTATTTTGATGGATATTGTACTTGACTTTTATTGTGGTTTTATGATGTAACCAGACATGTTTTACTTCCGCTGTTATGAGATGATGTTCTAAATTTCAAGTACTATTTATATCTGTCTTGTTGTAATTTTTCTGTTCTATATTCACTAAAATACTCCACCGATGCTATGGCATTCCCTTAGTGAGTGACCATAGCGGGAGTGGGGTGTTACAGAATTATGCCTGTGATGTTAATATACCCATCATGATTAATGAAAAATTGGGTATTGCTAGGTTATGATGAAAAGTTGGAATTATTATGTTTATAATGTTAGATATGTTAAAAATGCTAAATTTGGAATCATTATGTCTATAATGTTAATTGAGAATCATTATGTTAAAAACACTAAATTGGAATCATTATGTCTATAATGTTAGTTGAGAATCATTATGTTAAAAACGCTAAATTGGAATCATTATGTCTATAATGTTAGTTGAGAATCATTATGTTAAAAATGCTAAATTGGAACCATTATGTTTATAATGTTAGTTGAGAATCATTATGTTAAAAACGCTAAATTGGAATCATTATGTCTATAATGTTAGTTGAGGATCATTATGTTAAAAATGCTAAGTTGGAACCATTATGTTTATAATGTTAGATGAGAATCATTATGATAAATTGGAATCATTATGTCTATGAGAATTATTATGTTAAAAATGCTAAATTGGAATCCACTATGCCTATTAGGATTACTATGCCTTTAATGTTTCATGTTTATAATAAAATTATTATTATGCCCGCAATGATTATTATGCCTATGATGTAAAGTTGAAATCATCATGTTAAATTAAGTTGGAATCATTACTATGCCAAGTTATCATCATACTAGTATTGAAACCATGTGATATGTTATAGCCTGTTTATTATGCAAGTGATGTTGGAATTGTCACATATGCCTATCACATGTTTGGTGTTATTCCCCTTTATCTCTTGAATTGTTTATGCTTGTGAACGAAGTACGTTTATATACGTTGGGGATACGATTGGGTAGAATAGGCAAAACTTGAATTAATTATAAGCATAAACAGTGAAATTTGGCATAAGTAGAACATGAAATATGGCACGAAAACTTGACTTGAACATGCCATAACTTGACTTTAAACATGCCTTAGTTGGGCACGAAGTTGATATATGAACATGATGTGGAAATAGCAAAATCTGATAAGAACATGGGCATGACTTTAGAAAACAAGAAAGTGGCCAACTCGAGGTTGGGTTGAGTTTGTAGTGTAAATCTGCCCGGAACCGCCCGGCAAATCCAGTTGCTACAAACAATAGGATCCAACGTGGGTAGTTGGTCACATCGCGCTTGAAACCCGAGGTTGGGTTGAGTTCGTAATGTAAACCTGCCCGGAACCGCCCGACAAATCCAGTGGCTACGAACAATAGGATCCAATGTGAGTGGTTCGGTGCATTAACGAATCAATTAATGCCAATTAGGGTTAAGTCATGAACATGAAAAGACAACTTAACCAACTTGAACACGATTTGTAGGGCTAAGTCATGAACTTGAAAACGACAACACTTAGCCAACTTGATATGACACGTAGGAGGGTTAAGTCTTGAACTGAAATGACATACTTAACCATCTTGACATGACTAGACTGGAAAAGGATTAAGTCACGAATTACGACTTAATCTGTTAGGCGGGTTAGGTCACGAATTACATGACCTAATCTATTAGGCGAAACCCTAGACACGACCCCTTTCAGCAGTAACCCTCTAGATGTATCAAGGTACCCTGGGGCTAGGCCGGGTAGGGCACGATTACTGGGCTGATTGTAAGAGGTGAACGACGGCAGTGGGGTACGCCAGTGTAGGTTCGGTGGACTACGATCGTGCACGTATCCGGGGCAGACACTGGGTATCCGTAGATTTATCTGTGCATCTTGAATCGTGTCAGGGGTTGACACCTTAGGGCTGATACACCCGAAGGTGGACCCAGCACAGGTGACTCCATTCGTGATTAGCCGTATGACACGGACACTTGACGAGCTAGAACTTGTAGGGAGCCGATCGACTAGATAATCGCTCTGTAGGACCCCGTACTTGGGTCAGACCCCGTTTCAGGGTCACTTCATGACATTGGGCCGTGGGATTTATTTCGTGATTAACTTGTGATATGGGCTTAGTATACTAGTACAGTCGATGCAACGAATCTCGAACATGTGATGCTTTACTTGACTTGTCTTGACTTATCCTGATCACCTTAGTCTATCTTGTTCACCTTGACACCATTCTTAAGTTTAGTTCCAGTTCATACATGACAGGTTGTTTTAACCGTTTCTACACTGAAAGTCACTAGAACTTACTCAGTCTTTATGACTGACCCTTTTTCCTTTCACCTCTTTTTCTTCCGTTCCCCCCCCCCCAGGTTCTCAGGGAGGGAATACCGCAGCTTGACCAGCTTTCACATCCAGCTTGAAGAGAAAGAATGTATTGCTTGGATCTTTTCCGTTTTGGACTATGGCTTTGGACAACAATTAGCGGACTTTTGCAGTTTATTTATGTTTTCTTTATGCTTCTTTAAATAATGTAATCAAGACAGTTATGATTTTGGAAGTATTATAAGGCAGATTATGGCATGGTTTGTGTAACACGTATTTTGATGAAATAAAAGTTGTTATTTTCCGCTGTTCAAAAATATGTGTTATTATATCTGTCTTGTATATCTGTGACTTATACTTATAAACCTCCACCAAAATTAGGGCATTCCCTTTGAGAGTGACCCTAACGGAGGTGGGGTGTTTCACTTGGTATCAGAGCATAGGTTTACCAGATAAGATAAAAGTTTCGAAAATTTATTTTCAAAGGAAAATTTAAAGAAGCATTTTTAAAAGATAAAATATTTTTTTATTTTAAAAAAGGCAAAGTCCCCCAAAGCCATAGGTGTTATCTCTTATCCTTCGTTTTGAATCTATCCTTCTTGTTTCAGCATGTCCGAAGAACTTAACTTGCCAGAGGGTGTACCAATACCTGGTTGGTTTAGACGATTCTTAGAAGCAAGGGCCACCCAGCCAGGTCCTACCGTTCCTCCTCCCCCAGCTGCAGGAAATCATCCAGCTGCAGCAGCACCTCTTCCTCCACCTCCTCCGCGGGGAAACACTTTTGCTAAGATATGTAAAGATTTTAAGGCTATGGGAGGAAAGGACTTTCATGGAACTGAGTCCTTCGTGGCAGCTAGAAATTGGTTGAAAGAAACCGAGGACTTATTCGTCATCTTTGAGGTAGAAGATAGGCAGAAAGTACAACTGGCAGTGTGGCTACTAAAGGGCGAGGCTTCCTACTGGTGGGAAGTCACTAATGCAGAAAGACCAGTGGAAACATGGGAGGACTTTAGGGCAAGGTTTGAGGCTAAATTTCTCTCAGAAGCTGAAAGGAGTCTTCAGTTGGAAAAATTCTTATTTCTTAAGCAAGGGAATATGACAGTTAAAGAGTATGTTAATCAGTTCGATGAGCTGGCTAGGTTCGGACAGGACCTAGTCAACACCCCGCACAAGAAGGCTCTCCGCTTTGTCAAAGGGTTGAATGAGCCATTACACAGTTTAGCCATGACCCATATACCCATGGGAGCTACGTACGAAAGGTTGGTGCAGATGGCATTGCTGAACGAGGAAGATAAGGGCAAGAAGGAGACAGAGGCAGAAAACTCTCAAGGGAAGAAAGAGGTCAAGCCCAACGATTCTAAGAATAAGAAGGTAGACTCCGAGAAAGGAAGCAAGAACAACAACTCACGTGATAAAAGGAAATGCAATTACTGTGGTACGGAAGGGCACATAGCCAAGGATTGTAGAAAGAGGAAGAGAAAGCAAGGTGAATGTTTTCATTGTGGGAAGACTGGACACATCAGCAAAGACTGCCCTGAGAAGCAGACCGGACCTTCTGGCGGTACATCGTTAACCTATTCTAGATGCTTTGTTTTATCTTATTTCTCTCCTCGATCCTATCTTGAGAACCATAGTTAGAATCTTTTTGGATGTAAACATGTAATTGAAACATGTTATGATTGCGAAATGGTTGCAAGTGGTCGCAAGTGGTTTCTCGTGGATGCATGAATACACTTTAGGCACTAGATCGGCTCAGACACATTTTCATGTTGCATATGCATGAGTGTTTATTTTGGAAACTTGGTTGTGCTATCATTTGGTTGTTGCATATGATTGAATGTTCGAGCACTCATGTAGAAATTATGAATTATAATAGGAAAAATTTGCATACATATTGGATTCATTTCACTAAACATATTTTGCATTTAGAAGATCAATCAGGCCTGATCATTAGCATTAGCTAAGGAACATATACACACACTTCGCATATGATCATAAAGCATTAGAAGTTTTTTTAGGACAATGGATGCTCGTGTTTGATGGATGAGTAGATGGATGTTTGGATGTTAGGATGTACATTCTTCCTGAACTTGAAGATTTCGGGGACGAAATCCTTTAAGTGGGGGAGAATGTAACACCCCGTGAATTCTATAACATTAAGCTTCACGAATTAAAGTATAATTAATTATAAATGATGAAATCAAGGGAAATGGGTTATGCCATTGCGTTCGTCTCGGAAAAATACGCGAAATAGAGTCCGAGTTTTCGAAAATCGGATACCGTATGAAGAAGATATGGACGAACGAAGTTAGGAAGAAAAAACGAAAACAGTCCAGAATACACTGGCGCACTTGTGAAGTGCGCCAGTACAAAAATACACTGGCGCACCTGCCAAGTGCGCCCGTACGAATCCAGCACCGAATTCTGGAGTGTTCTGCGGTGACGTGTCTTCTTTTGAGTGGCTAGATGATGTGTATTCGAGCTGTGCGATTCTGATGACTTCTGGACTGATCTGAAGGCTCTAAATCACCCTATTCACCTATAAAATAACACCTAGACCTAGCCTAAATCATACTATTTCATTTTAGCCTCAGGCCGCTGCCATTAAACCTAGAGCTCTGAATTAAAAATACAAAGAATAAAATTATAGAAGATGGAGGACGATTCTTGAAGGCTACAACTAGAAGCTACAACAACTACGACGCTTTAGACAACGAATTTGGGACTAATTGATTTGGGATTTTTATTTGGATTATTTGCTTCATATTGTAAGTTCTATGTTACTTTTTAGGCAAAAACGCTAAAACAATATGGACATGCCATGAATTGAAACCGGATTTAGGAACTATTGTTAATCCATTGTTTATATTGTTTATCTTTGAATTATAATTTGGGGATATTGCTATGGCAACGTTGCAAGTTAAACTTGTCATGATTTTGATGTTGTTATGAATCACTTGGGCTTAATTGTTTGGCAAGTTGGACTAATACATGTCCATGGAATCACTATGTTTATTGAAATCTTTATATTGATTAAACCATGCCTATGATGCTAATTAAACCATGGCTATGACTATTGATGGAATTATGCCTGTGATGTTAATATACCCATCATGATTAATGAAAAATTGGGTATTGCTAGGTTATGATGAAAAGTTGGAATTATTATGTTTATAATGTTAGATATGTTAAAAATGCTAAATTTGGAATCATTATGTCTGTAATGTTAATTGAGAATCATTATGTTAAAAACACTAAATTGGAATCATTATGTCTATAATGTTAGTTGAGAATCATTATGTTAAAAACGCTAAATTGGAATCATTATGTCTATAATGTTAGTTGAGAATCATTATGTTAAAAATGCTAAATTGGAACCATTATGTTTATAATGTTAGTTGAGAATCATTATGTTAAAAACGCTAAATTGGAATCATTATGTCTATAATGTTAGTTGAGGATCATTATGTTAAAAATGCTAAGTTGGAACCATTATGTTTATAATGTTAGATGAGAATCATTATGATAAATTGGAATCATTATGTCTATGAGAATTATTATGTTAAAAATGCTAAATTGGAATCCACTATGCCTATTAGGATTACTATGCCTTTAATGTTTCATGTTTATAATAAAATTATTATTATGCCCGCAATGATTATTATGCCTATGATGTAAAGTTGAAATCATCATGTTAAATTAAGTTGGAATCATTACTTTGCCAAGTTATCATCATACTAGTATTGAAACCATGTGATATGTTATAGCCTGTTTATTATGCAAGTGATGTTGGAATTGTCACATATGCCTATCACATGTTTGGTGTTATTCCCCTTTATCTCTTGAATTGTTTATGCTTGTGAACGAAGTACGTTTATATACGTTGGGGATACGATTGGGTAGAATAGGCAAAACTTGAATTAATTATAAGCATAAACAGTGAAATTTGGCATAAGTATAACATGAAATATGGCACGAAAACTTGACTTAAACATGCCATAACTTGACTTTAAACATGCCTTAGTTGGGCATGAAGTTGATATATGAACATGATGTGGAAATAGCAAAATCTGATAAGAACATGGGCATGACTTTAGAAAACAAGAAAGTGGCCAACTCGAGGTTGGGTTGAGTTTGTAGTGTAAATCTGCCCGGAACCACCCGGCAAATACAGTTGCTACAAACAATAGGATCCAATGTGGGTAGTTGGTCACATCGCGCTTGAAACCCGAGGTTGGGTTGAGTTCGTAGCGTAAACCTGCCCGGAACCGCCCGGCAAATCCAGTGGCTACGAACAATAGGATCCAATGTGAGTGGTTCGGTGCATTAACGAATCAATTAATGCCAATTAGGGTTAAGTCATGAACATGAAAAGACAACTTAACCAACTTGAACACGATTTGTAGGGCTAAGTCATGAACTTGAAAACGACAACACTTAGCCAACTTGACATGACACGTAGGCGGGTTAAGTCGTGAACTGAAATGACATACTTAACCATCTTGACATGACTAGACTGGAAAAGGATTAAGTCATGAATTACATGACTTAATCTGTTAGGCGGGTTAGGTCACGAATTACATGACCTAATCTATTAGGCGAAACCCTAGACACGACCCCTTTCAGCAGTAACCCTCTAGATGTATCAAGGTACCCTGGGGCTAGGCCGGGTGGGGCACGATTACTGGGCTGATTGTAAGAGGTGAACGACGGCAGTGGGGTACGCCAGTGTAGGTTCGGTGGACTACGATCGTGCACGTATCCGGGGCAGACACTGGGTATCCGTAGATTTATCTGTGCATCTTGAATCGTGTCTGGGGTTGACACCCTAGGGCTGATACACCCGAAGGTGGACCCAGCACAGGTGACTACATTCGTGATTAGCCGTATGACACGGACACTTGACGAGCTATAACTTGTAGGGAGCCGATCGACTAGATAATCGCTCTGTAGGACCCCGTACTTGGGTCAGACCCCGTTTCAGGGTCACTTCATGACATTGGGCCGTGGGATTTATTTCGTGATTAACTTGTGATATGGGCTTAGTATACTAGTACATTCGATGCAACGAATCTCGAACATGTGATGCTTTACTTGACTTGTCTTGACTTATCCTGATCACCTTAGTCTATCTTGTTCACCTTGACACCATTCTTAAGTTTAGTTCCAGTTCATACATGACAGGTTGTTTTAACCGTTTCTACACTGAAAGTCACTAGAACTTACTCAGTCTTTATGACTGACCCTTTTTCCTTTCACCTCTTTTTCTTCCGTTCGCCCCTCCAGGTTCTCACGGAGGGAATACCGCAGCTTGACCAGCTTTCACATCCAGCTTGAAGAGAAAGAATGTATTGCTTGGATCTTTTCCGTTTTGGACTATGGCTTTGGACAACAATTAGCGGACTTTTGCAGTTTATTTATGTTTTCTTTATGCTTCTTTAAATAATGTAATCAAGACAGTTATGATTTTGGAAGTATTATAAGGCAGATTATGGCATGGTTTGTGTAACACGTATTTTGATGAAATAAAAGTTGTTATTTTCCGCTGTTCAAAAATATGTGTTATTATATCTGTCTTGTATATCTGTGACTTATACTTATAAACCTCCACCAAAATTAGGGCATTCCCTTTGAGAGTGACCCTAACGGAGTTGGGGTGTTTCACTTGGTATCAGAGCATAGGTTTACCAGATAAGATAAAAGTTTCGAAAATTTATTTTCAAAGGAAAATTTAAAGAAGCATTTTTAAAAGATAAAATATTTTTTTATTTTAAAAAAGGCAAAGTCCCCCAAAGCCATAGGTGTTATCTCTTATCCTTCGTTTTGAATCTATCCTTCTTGTTTCAGCATGTCCGAAGAACTTAACTTGCCAGAGGGTGTACCAATACCTAGTTGGTTTAGACGATTCTTAGAAGCAAGGGCCACCCAGCCAGGTCCTACCGTTCCTCCTCCCCCAGCTGCAGGAAATCATCCAGCTGCAGCAGCACCTCTTCCTCCACCTCCTCCGCGGGGAAACACTTTTGCTAAGATATGTAAAGATTTTAAGGCTATGGGAGGAAAGGACTTTCATGGAACTGAGTCCTTCGTGGCAGCTAGAAATTGGCTGAAAGAAACCGAGGACTTATTCGTCATCTTTGAGGTAGAAGATAGGCAGAAAGTACAACTGGCAGTGTGGCTACTAAAGGGCGAGGCTTCCTACTGGTGGGAAGTCACTAATGCAGAAAGACCAGTGGAAACATGGGAGGACTTTAGGGAAAGGGTTGAGGCTAAATTTCTCTCAGAAGCTGAAAGGAGTCTTCAGTTGGAAAAATTCTTATTTCTTAAGCAAGGGAATATGACAGTCAAAGAGTATGTTAATCAGTTCGATGAGCTGGCTAGGTTCGGACTGGACCTAGTCAACACCCCGCACAAGAAGGCTCTCCGTTTTGTCAAAGGGTTGAATGAGCCATTACACGGTTTGGCCATGACCCATATACCCATGGGAGCAACGTACGAAAGGTTGGTGCAGATGGCATTGCTGAACGAGGAAGATAATGGCAAGAAGGAGACAGAGGCAGAAAACTCTCAAGGGAAGAAATAGGTCAAGCCCAACGATTCTAAGAATAAGAAGGTAGACTCCGAGAAAGGAAGCAAGAACAACAACTCACGTGATAAAAGGAAATGCAATTACTGTGGTACGGAAGGGCACATAGCCAAGGATTGTAGAAAGAGGAAGAGAAAGCAAGGTGAATGTTTTCATTGTGGGAAGACTGGACACATCAGCAAAGACTGCCCTGAGAAGCAGACCGGACCTTCTGGCGGTACATCGTTAACCTATTCTAGATGCTTTGTTTTATCTTATTTCTCTCCTCGATCCTATCTTGAGAACCATAGTTAGAATCTTTTTGGATGTAAACATGTAATTGAAACATGTTATGATTGCGAAATGGTTGCAAGTGGTCGCAAGTGGTTTCTCTTGGATGCGTGAATACACTTTAGGCACTAGATCGGCTCAGACACATTTTCATGTTGCATATGCATGAGTGTTTATTTTGGAAACTTGGTTGTGCTATCATTTGGTTGTTGCATATGATTGAATGTTCGAGCACTCATGTAGAAATTATGAATTATAATAGGAAAAATTTGCATACATATTGGATTCATTTCACTAAACATATTTTGCATTTAGAAGATCAATCAGGCCTGATCATTAGCATTAGCTAAGGAACATATACACACACTTCGCATATGATCATAAAGCATTAGAAGTTTTTTTTAGGACAATGGATGCTCGTATTTGATGGATGAGTAGATGGATGTTTGGATGTTAGGATGTACATTCTTCCTGAACTTGAAGATTTCGGGGACGAAATCCTTTAAGTGGGGGAGAATGTAACACCCCGTGAATTCTATAACATTAAGCTTCACGAATTAAAGTATAATTAATTATAAATGATGAAATCAAGGGAAATGGGTTATGCCATTGCGTTCGTCTCGGAAAAATATGCGAAATAGAGTCCGAGTTTTCGAAAATCGGATACCGTATGAAGAAGATATGGACGAACGAAGTTAGGAAGAAAAACCGAAAACAGTCCAGAATACACTGGCGCACTTGTGAAGTGCGCCAGTACAAAAATACACTGGCGCACCTGCCAAGTGCGCCCGTACAAATCCAGCACCGAATTCTGGAGTGTTCTGAGGTGACGTGTCTTCTTTTGAGTGGCTAGATGATGTGTATTCGAGCTGTGCGATTCTGATGACTTCTGGACTGATCTGAAGGCTCTAAATCACCCTATTCACCTATAAAATAACACCTAGACCTAGCCTAAATCATACTATTTCATTTTAGCCTCAGGCCGCTGCCATTAAACCTAGAGCTCTGAATTAAAAATACAAAGAATAAAATTATAGAAGATGGAGGACGATTCTTGAAGGCTACAACTAGAAGCTACAACAACTACGACGCTTTAGACAACGAATTTGGGACTAATTGATTTGGGATTTTTATTTGGATTATTTGCTTCATATTGTAAGTTCTATGTTACTTTTTAGGCATAAACGCTAAAACAATATGGACATGCCATGAATTGAAACCGGATTTAGGAACTATTGTTAATCCATTGTTTATATTGTTTATCTTTGAATTATAATTTGGGGATATTGCTATGGCAACGTTGCAAGTTAAACTTGTCATGATTTTGATGTTGTTATGAATCACTTGGGCTTAATTGTTTGGCAAGTTGGACTAATACATGTCCATGGAATCACTATGTTTATTGAAATCTTTATATTGATTAAACCATGCCTATGATGCTAATTAAACCATGGCTGACTATTGATGGAATTATGCCTGTGATGTTAATATACCCATCATGATTAATGAAAAATTGGGTATTGCTAGGTTATGATGAAAAGTTGGAATTATTATGTTTATAATGTTAGATATGTTAAAAATGCTAAATTTGGAATCATTATGTCTATAATGTTAATTGAGAATTATTATGTTAAAAACACTAAATTGGAATCATTATGTCTATAATGTTAGTTGAGAATCATTATGTTAAAAACGCTAAATTGGAATCATTATGTCTATAATGTTAGTTGAGAATCATTATGTTAAAAATGCTAAATTGGAACCATTATGTTTATAATGTTAGTTGAGAATCATTATGTTAAAAACGCTAAATTGGAATCATTATGTCTATAATGTTAGTTGAGGATCATTATGTTAAAAATGCTAAGTTGGAACCATTATGTTTATAATGTTAGATGAGAATCATTATGATAAATTGGAATCATTATGTCTATGAGAATTATTATGTTAAAAATGCTAAATTGGAATCCACTATGCCTATTAGGATTATTATGCCTTTAATGTTTCATGTTTATAATAAATTTATTATTATGCCCGCAATGATTATTATGCCTATGATGTAAAGTTGAAATCATCATGTTAAATTAAGTTGGAATCATTACTATGCCAAGTTATCATCATACTAGTATTGAAACCATGTGATATGTTATAGCCTGTTTATTATGCAAGTGATGTTGGAATTGTCACATATGCCTATCACATGTTTGGTGTTATTCCCCTTTATCTCTTGAATTGTTTATGCTTGTGAATGAAGTACGTTTATATACGTTGGGGATACGATTGGGTAGAATAGGAAAAACTTGAATTAATTATAAGCATAAACAGTGAAATTTGGCATAAGTAGAACATGAAATATGGCACGAAAACTTGACTTGAACATGCCATAACTTGACTTTAAACATGCCTTAGTTGGGCACGAAGTTGATATATGAACATGATGTGGAAATAGCAAAATCTGATAAGAACATGGGCATGACTTTAGAAAACAAGAAAGTGGCCAACTCGAGGTTGGGTTGAGTTTGTAGTGTAAATCAGCCCGGAACCACCCGGCAAATCCAGTTGCTACAAACAATAAGATCCAATGTGGGTAGTTGGTCACATCGCGCTTGAAACCCGAGGTTGGGTTGAGTTCGTAGCGTAAACCTGCCCGGAACCGCCCGGCAAATCCAGTGGCTACGAACAATAGGATCCAATGTGAGTGGTTCGGTGCATTAACGAATCAATTAATGCCAATTAGGGTTAAGTCATGAACATGAAAAGACAACTTAACCAACTTGAACACGATTTGTAGGGCTAAGTCATGAACTTGAAAACGACAACACTTAGCCAACTTGACATGACACGTAGGCGGGTTAAGTCGTGAACTGAAATGACATACTTAACCATCTTGACATGACTAGACTGGAAAAGGATTAAGTCATGAATTACATGACTTAATCTGTTAGGCGGGTTAGGTCATGAATTACATGACCTAATCTATTAGGCGAAACCCTAGACACGACCCCTTTCAGCAGTAACCCTCTAGATGTATCAAGGTACCCTGGGGCTAGGCCGGGTGGGGCACGATTACTGGGCTGATTGTAAGAGGTGAACGACGGCAGTGGGGTACGCCAGTGTAGGTTCGGTGGACTACGATCATGCACGTATCCGGGGCAGACACTGGGTATCCGTAGATTTATCTGTGCATCTTGAATCGTGTCTGGGGTTGACACCCTAGGGCTGATACACTCGAAGGTGGACCCAGCACATGTGACTACATTCGTGATTAGCCGTATGACACGGACACTTGACGAGCTATAACTTGTAGGGAGCCGATCGACTAGATAATCGCTCTGTAGGACCCCGTACTTGGGTCAGACCCCATTTCAGGGTCACTTCATGACATTGGGCCGTGGGATTTATTTCGTGATTAACTTGTGATATGGGCTTAGTATACTAGTACAGTCGATGCAACGAATCTCAAACATGTGATGCTTTACTTGACTTGTCTTGACTTATCCTGATCACCTTAGTCTATCTTGTTCACCTTGACACCATTTTTAAGTTTAGTTCCAGTTCATACATGACAGGTTGTTTTAACCGTTTCTACACTGAAAGTCACTAGAACTTACTCAGTCTTTATGACTGACCCTTTTTCCTTTCACCTCTTTTTCTTCCGTTCGCCCCCCCAGGTTCTCAGGGAGGGAATACCGCAGCTTGACCAGCTTTCACATCTAGCTTGAAGAGAAAGAATGTATTGCTTGGATCTTTTCCGTTTTGGACTATGGATTTGGACAACAATTAGCGGACTTTTGCAGTTTATTTATGTTTTCTTTATGCTTCTTTAAATAATGTAATCAAGACAGTTATGATTTTGGAAGTATTATAAGGCAGATTATGGCATGGTTTGTGTAACACGTATTTTGATGAAATAAAAGTTGTTATTTTCCGCTGTTCAAAAATATGTGTTATTATATCTGTCTTGTATATCTGTGACTTATACTTATAAACCTCCACCAAAATTAGGGCATTCCCTTTGAGAGTGACCCTAACGGAGGTGGGGTGTTTCACTTGGTATCAGAGCATAGGTTTACCAGATAAGATAAAAGTTTCGAAAATTTATTTTCAAAGGAAAATTTAAAGAAGCATTTTTAAAAGATAAATTATTTTTTTATTTTAAAAAAGGCAAAGTCCCCCAAAGCCATAGGTGTTATCTCTTATCCTTCGTTTTGAATCTATCCTTCTTGTTTCAGCATGTCCGAAGAACTTAACTTGCCAGAGGGTGTACCAATACCTGGTTGGTTTAGACGATTCTTAGAAGCAAGGGCCACCCAGCCAGGTCCTACCGTTCCTCCTCCTCCAGCTGCAGGAAATCATCCAGCTGCAGCAGCACCTCTTCCTCCACCTCCTCCGCGGGGAAACACTTTTGCTAAGATATGTAAAGATTTTAAGGCTATGGGAGGAAAGGACTTTCATGGAACTGAGTCCTTCGTGGCAGCTAGAAATTGGCTGAAAGAAACCGAGGACTTATTCGTCATCTTTGAGGTAGAAGATAGGCAGAAAGTACAACTGGCAGTGTGGCTACTAAAGGGCGAGGCTTCCTACTGGTGGGAAGTCACTAATGCAGAAAGACCAGTGGAAACATGGGAGGACTTTAGGGCAAGGTTTGAGGCTAAATTTCTCTCAGAAGCTGAAAGGAGTCTTCAGTTGGAAAAATTCTTATTTCTTAAGCAAGGGAATATGACAGTCAAAGAGTATGTTAATCAGTTCGATGAGCTGGCTAGGTTCGGACTGGACCTAGTCAACACCCCGCACAAGAAGGCTCTCCGCTTTGTCAAAGGGTTGAATGAGCCATTACACAGTTTGGCCATGACCCATATACCCATGGGAGCTACGTACGAAAGGTTGGTGCAGATGGCATTGCTGAACGAGGAAGATAATGGCAAGAAGGAGACAGAGGCAGAAAACTCTCAAGGGAAGAAAGAGGTCAAGCCCAACGATTCTAAGAATAAGAAGGTAGACTCCGAGAAAGGAAGCAAGAACAACAACTCACGTGATAAAAGGAAATGCAATTACTGTGGTACGGAAGGGCACATAGCCAAGGATTGTAGAAAGAGGAAGAGAAAGCAAGGTGAATGTTTTCATTGTGGGAAGACTGGACACATCAGCAAAGACTGCCCTGAGAAGCAGACCGGACCTTCTGGCGGTACATCGTTAACCTATTCTAGATGCTTTGTTTTATCTTATTTCTCTCCTCGATCCTATCTTGAGAACCATAGTTAGAATCTTTTTGGATGTAAACATGTAATTGAAACATGTTATGATTGCGAAATGGTTGCAAGTGGTCGCAAGTGGTTTCTCGTGGATGCGTGAATACACTTTAGGCACTAGATCGGCTCAGACACATTTTCATGTTGCATATGCATGAGTGTTTATTTTGGAAACTTGGTTGTGCTATCATTTGGTTGTTGCATATGATTGAATGTTCGAGCACTCATGTAGAAATTATGAATTATAATAGGAAAAATTTGCATACATATTGGATTCATTTCACTAAACATGTTTTGCATTTAGAAGATCAATCAGGCCTGATCATTAGCATTAGCTAAGGAACATATACACACACTTCGCATATGATCATAAAGCATTAGAAGTTTTTTTTAGGACAATGGATGCTCGTATTTGATGGATGAGTAGATGGATGTTTGGATGTTAGGATGTACATTCTTCCTGAACTTGAAGATTTCGGGGACGAAATCCTTTAAGTGGGGGAGAATGTAACACCCCGTGAATTCTATAACATTAAACTTCACGAATTAAAGTATAATTAATTATAAATGATGAAATCAAGGGAAATGGGTTATGCCATTGCGTTCGTCTCGAAAAAATACGCGAAATAGAGTCCGAGTTTTCGAAAATCGGATACCGTATGAAGAAGATATGGACGAACGAAGTTAGGAAGAAAAACCGAAAACAGTCCAGAATACACTGGCGCACTTGTGAAGTGCGCCAGTACAAAAATACACTGGCGCACCTGCCAAGTGCGCCCGTACAAATCCAGCACCGAATTCTGGAGTGTTCTGAGGTGACGTGTCTTCTTTTGAGTGGCTAGATGATGTGTATTCGAGCTGTGCGATTCTGATGACTTCTGGACTGATCTGAAGGCTCTAAATCACCCTATTCACCTATAAAATAACACCTAAACCTAGCCTAAATCATACTATTTCATTTTAGCCTCAGGCCGCCGCCATTAAACCTAGATCTCTGAATTAAAAATACAAAGAATAAAATTATAGAAGATGGAGGACGATTCTTGAAGGCTACAACTAGAAGCTACAACAACTACGACGCTTTAGACAACGAATTTGGGACTAATTGATTTGGGATTTTTATTTGGATTATTTGCTTCATATTGTAAGTTCTATGTTACTTTTTAGGCAAAAACGCTAAAACAATATGGACATGCCATGAATTGAAACCGAATTTAGGAACTATTGTTAATCCATTGTTTATATTGTTTATCTTTGAATTATAATTTGGGGATATTGCTATGGCAACGTTGCAAGTTAAACTTGTCATGATTTTGATGTTGTTATGAATCACTTGGGCTTAATTGTTTGGCAAGTTGGACTAATACATGTCCATGGAATCACTATGTTTATTGAAATCTTTATATTGATTAAACCATGCCTATGATGCTAATTAAACCATGGCTATGACTATTGATGGAATTATGCCTGTGATGTTAATATACCCATCATGATTAATGAAAAATTGGGTATTGCTAGGTTATGATGAAAAGTTGGAATTATTATGTTTATAATGTTAGATATGTTAAAAATGCTAAATTTGGAATCATTATGTCTATAATGTTAATTGAGAATCATTATGTTAAAAACACTAAATTGGAATCATTATGTCTATAATGTTAGTTGAGAATCATTATGTTAAAAACGCTAAATTGGAATCATTATGTCTATAATGTTAGTTGAGAATCATTATGTTAAAAATGCTAAATTGGAACCATTATGTTTATAATGTTAGTTGAGAATCATTATGTTAAAAACGCTAAATTGGAATCATTATGTCTATAATGTTAGTTGAGGATCATTATGTTAAAAATGCTAAGTTGGAACCATTATGTTTATAATGTTAGATGAGAATCATTATGATAAATTGGAATCATTATGTCTATGAGAATTATTATGTTAAAAATGCTAAATTGGAATCCACTATGCCTATTAGGATTACTATGCCTTTAATGTTTCATGTTTATAATAAAATTATTATTATGCCCGCAATGATTATTATGCCTATGATGTAAAGTTGAAATCATCATGTTAAATTAAGTTGGAATCATTACTATGCCAAGTTATCATCATACTAGTATTGAAACCATGTGATATGTTATAGCCTGTTTATTATGCAAGTGATGTTGGAATTGTCACATATGCCTATCACATGTTTGGTGTTATTCCCCTTTATCTCTTGAATTGTTTATGCTTGTGAACGAAGTACGTTTATATACGTTGGGGATACGATTGGGTAGAATAGGCAAAACTTGAATTAATTATAAGCATAAACAGTGAAATTTGGCATAAGTAGAACATGAAATATGGCACGAAAACTTGACTTGAACATGCCATAACTTGACTTTAAACATGCCTTAGTTGGGCACGAAGTTGATATATGAACATGATGTGGAAATAGCAAAATCTGATAAGAACATGGGCATGACTTTAGAAAACAAGAAAGTGGCCAACTCGAGGTTGGGTTGAGTTTGTAGTGTAAATCTGCCCGGAACCGCCCGGCAAATCCAGTTGCTACAAACAATAGGATCCAATGTGGGTAGTTGGTCACATCGCGCTTGAATCTCGAGGTTGGGTTGAGTTCGTAGCGTAAACCTGCCCGGAACCGCCCGACAAATCCAGTGGCTACGAACAATAGGATCCAATGTGAGTGGTTCGGTGCATTAACGAATCAATTAATGCCAATTAGGGTTAAGTCATGAACATGAAAAGACAACTTAACCAACTTGAACACGATTTGTAGGGCTAAGTCATGAACTTGAAAACGACAACACTTAGCCAACTTGACATGACACGTAGGCGGGTTAAGTCGTGAACTGAAATGACATACTTAACCATCTTGACATGACTAGACTGGAAAAGGATTAAGTCACGAATTACATGACTTAATCTGTTAGGCGGGTTAGGTCACGAATTACATGACCTAATCTATTAGGCGAAACCCTAGACACGACCCCTTTCAGCAGTAACCCTCTAGATGTATCAAGGTACCCTGGGGCTAGGCCGGGTATGGCACGATTACTGGGCTGATTGTAAGAGGTGAACGACGGCAGTGGGGTACGCCAGTGTAGGTTCGGTGGACTACGATCGTGCACGTATCCGGGGCAGACACTGGGTATCCGTAGATTTATCTGTGCATCTTGAATCGTGTCAGGGGTTGACACCCTAGGGCTGATACACCCGAAGGTGGACCTAGCACAGGTGACTACATTCGTGATTAGTCGTATGACACGGACACTTGACGAGCTAGAACTTGTAGGGAGCCGATCGACTAGATAATCGCTCTGTAGGACCCCGTACTTGGGTCAGACCCCGTTTCAGGGTCACTTCATGACATTGGGCCGTGGGATTTATTTCGTGATTAACTTGTGATATGGGCTTAGTATAATAGTTCAGTCGATGCAACGAATCTCGAACATGTGATGCTTTACTTGACTTGTCTTGACTTATCCTGATCACCTTAGTCTATCTTGTTCACCTTGACACCATTCTTAAGTTTAGTTCCAGTTCATACATGACAGGTTGTTTTAACCGTTTCTACACTGAAAGTCACTAGAACTTACTCAGTCTTTATGACTGACCCTTTTTCCTTTCACCTCTTTTTCTTCCGTCCCCCCCCCCCCCAGGTTCTCAGGGAGGGAATACCGCAGCTTGACCAGCTTTCACATCCAGCTTGAAGAGAAAGAATGTATTGCTTGGATCTTTTCCGTTTTGGACTATGGCTTTGGACAACAATTAGCGGACTTTTGCAGTTTATTTATGTTTTCTTTATGCTTCTTTAAATAATGTAATCAAGACAGTTATGATTTTGGAAGTATTATAAGGCAGATTATGGCATGGTTTGTGTAACACATATTTTGATGAAATAAAAGTTGTTATTTTCCGCTGTTCAAAAATATGTGTTATTATATCTGTCTTGTATATCTGTGACTTATACTTATAAACCTCCACCAAAATTAGGGCATTCCCTTTGAGAGTGACCCTAACGGAGGTGGGGTGTTTCACAATCTAATCTGCATATATAATTCCAGTCAAACTAAACAGTATAAGATCGTCTGGTCTATATCTGGTTATTTTGATTATCTTTTCAAAACGACCAATTTTAGTGTGTGCGTCGCACACGGTTTTTCTTTCTGTTTTGCTCGTCACTTCTAAAAATAAATACTTACATTTATTTCCAGAAAATTTATTTCTCATGATTACTCTTTGATCTAATTATCCATAAATGAGTTAAATTTATGATCTATAATCTATTTGACAGATTTTACACTTTCCTCTTTTATATCTTATACTCGATTTACTCCTTTTTTTATATACTAATAAAGTTTCTCTTTTAATTTATTCATCTAAACATGATTAAAATATAATTTACAGTTCTTATTTTATAAATTTCAGAACTGTACATGATCAGTTACTGATACCAGTAAATTTAGATTATAGTTTAAAAACTGACAAACTCATCGTATGTGTTGCATACGATTTTTCTTTACCTTGTCTGTTATTTAAACATTTCAAATATTCCATTAGAAAATAAATCATAATTTAAGTTATAACAAAATTTATAATTTAATAAATTTACAATTTCTGTGCTGCTTCTCGACGTTTGTCAAAGCCATATCCGATCTGCTGTTCTTGAATGACTTCTTTATGAACTTTATAGTTTAAATAAATCATTCTACTTCTCATTTTAAATTAAATTTATAATTTAGATTTATACTTTAAAATTCTAGTTTCTGTATTACAGTCTCTGACAAAAACTGTATTTATTATCCTAATTCACTTTTTGTCCTTTTTCTTGCAAATTAAATAAAAATACCATTTTTATTTAAATATTTATTTATTTTTCCTTTTTATTTAAAACCATTATTTAATCTAAAACTAATTTATATAAAATATATATATGTATATATTCAAAATTCTTCTTCTTAAAACATAAGTGATGAAGTATCCCTTTTCCTGAACTACCACTTCAGAACTACATAGTTTCCTTCGTGATCAGCCTGGTTTTCATGTGTCAGCCCCAAGTACTAGATCAACACAAAATACCACCTCCAGATCCCAATGTTTTTGCTTGCTGATCAGCTGATCTTCCATGCGCCGGATCACTACCACTTGGTAGTACCACTCCAAACTACAAACCCTCCTGAAACATAGCCGATTACTTCAAAATTCCAGTGTCCACTCCTGATTCCACGGACACACATGTGCACGTGCACACACGCGCTAGCCACCGTCCAGTACTGCCGACCACCACCGCACGTCGCCCTTCTCTCTCTGATCATTTTTCCATAACCCGATCACCATCTGACCGACGCTACAGCATTTTCACTTTTCATTGCCATTAATGAAAACATGGGCCGTCCAAGAAAGTGACCACCACGTCGCACCTCAACCATATGCTACCGCCACCTCCTTGCCACGTCACCCTGACACTCCGACGCTTCTATCCCCCCCTGACCACACCTCCATATCCCCTCCGATGAAGAGCAGTTTCCATGAATGTCAACCGAACCCATAAACCATATTAAACCCTATTTTCTTCGATTTCACAAAATCTATTCATTTAAAAATTATATTAGTATTTTTCCTATCATCTACACCTCCTTCCACCCCTCCAGGCCAAGTGTCATCACCTCAAATCACGTGATGCGACGGAAATTCAACAAAGTCGAACTTTTGGCCACCTCCTTATTTCTCTTGATACACACACTTAAAAATCTTGATTTTTGTTTTAAAAATCATCATTTTGTTACCTCATTATGTTTATTCGTTCAAATCTGGTTTTTACTTAATTTGAAAATCCACTTTGAAAGTTTGAAACAGAGGGATTCCTGTTGTTGTGTTTTCAAGTGCCAGTAAAAGGTTTTGGCAAGAATATTTCATTGTGAACACTTGTATGCTTAAGTAAAAGGGTTTTAAAACTAGTATTGACCTTACACTCTACATTCCCTAACCTATGTTACTGAACTATCTAAGTCTATAGGGATTTAACCAAAGAAACAATGTCTGGTGACAGTAGCAGGTAATACAACCTTTACCATATAACACTTAAGGATTAAATTAACAAAAAATGATTACCATATCATACCAACCAAGCCAAACATACATGATAGGTTACTTAATCAAGGACACAAAAGAAATCTAAGTTTAAATCATGGTTCACACAGCAACTGCAGGAATTTTAAAAACAGAAAATAAACTGCAGGTTTACTCACTTGAGAAAACATGAAACCCCTAGACATTGCTCTTCTTTACTGATCAAGTTAGAAGGACTTGTGTTGTGTGTAAAATGTGTATGCTGGTGGTCCTTTTGTAGTGGTATACATGAATAAAATATGTTGCCAAAAAAATCAGTTTTAGATTTTGTTTTGACAAATGAAAGACAACACAAAAAGAAAGATTTTTTCCTCTTGTCAATTTAAAACAGCAACACCCCATTCACATCGCTTACCTCAGCCTAAACTCACCCCTTTAAAAAACCCTAGGCAACCACCACTCTTCTTCCTATTAGTTCTCATGAAACATCATCTTAAATGCAAGTGATCTCATCCATGTTCTTCACAATCTTCTTCTTGGATTTAACAAATTTAAAATATCATTCTTGTACCATTTAAAAATCAGTTTGCCTTGGGTTTTTAAAACCAAAATCTCTCATGATAAAGTTTATTTAACATAAATTATAAAATACATTACCTTGGCCTCCAAGGTATGTAAACTTCTGAAATTTCCTGCACCATTTTCACTCACGGCCATGTGGTTTTTGGCATGGAAAATCTTGAAAATCTATGTGCTTTAGTGTTTAACTAGCGTAGGTAAGGATCTATGGTATATACACAAGATTTGGCAATCTTTTAGCACATGTTTTGTGACAAAATGAATATGTTTTGGGGAAAATAAAAGAGAGGAAAAATTCAGAAAATATATAAACAAGAATGATTTGCCATGTGCAAGTGCATATGCTTTCGAATTCCTATTCTAGTGTTTTCTAGTGTAGGTGAGATCAGTGTGATAAATGCAAGATTTTAGCAAGATTTTTAGCACATGTTTTTGACAAAACTAACAAGTTTTTTTTTTTTTTTTTGAAAATACAAAAGAAATGACAATTTTCAGAAAATCAAATGAAAGGAAATGAAAAACTGAAAATGCTCCTATTTAAATTGATCTGTCATGTGCCTAAAAATCCTAATTGCTAGCATGATTCATAGTGTATGTGATCCATGAATGAGATCATGAAGTGAAGGGATTTTGACAATACATGTTCTAGATTTTAATGTATATAAAAGTGCAAATATTTTCTTGACTTTTTTTTGAGAACAAAGAGATGTTTAAACATGTTTTTGGCAAAAGTGTTTTAAGGTTTTAAAATAAGGAGTTTGTCAAAACAAGGTTTTAAACCCTTTTGAAAAAATGAACAAGTGTTTTGCAAAGGAATGGCATTTTAAAAATTAGCTATGCATAAGTGTTATTCTTACATACATGTTAAAATATGAATTTTAAACAAGTGACATCACATATACATAAAAGTTAAAGAAAAAGCAAATTCAAACCTTTTACATGTTTAAAAAAATTTGAAGTCTTGTATTTGTAAACTTAAACCTTCTTTGACAACCAAATGGTCTTTGGCAAGTTTTAATTCAAATTTAGACAAGTTTTCCAATTCAAGAATTTGCAAAAACCAAACTCTAGAATACTTTGAAAAATGAAGAACAAAATATAAAATAAAATGGCATTAAAAACTTGCTATATAAAAGTGTTATCTTCACACATGTGTAAAATAAAATTAAACAGACGCTATTGAATTCATGCTATCATACATGAATATGAAAAAAAATGGATTTTTTTAAGTGTTGTGCTACATGCTTATGCAAATGCTATCATACATGTATTAACATGTTTTAGAATTTTTAAAGTATGAATTTTAACGTACTTACGATAATTCTATTTATCTGTGTCAGTTATGAGTGAAAACCCGGGACATTACATCATCCATCAGTAAAGTGTGCCCTATTGTCTACCTAGTGCGAGACTCATTTGATAAAGAAGGGTACTGATTTAGGGATGGCAAAAAAATCCGTACCCGCGGTTATCTGCGGGTAAAATCCGTCATGGATATGAAACGGATAGTTAAATGGGTATCCATGGGTAAAATAAACGGATATTTTTAATATCCGTTAATTAATGGGGCGGGTACGGATAGTAAGATATCCATGCCCGCGGGTACCCGTGCCCGTATTGAATGTGATTTATTATCAATAGTCAATACAAAAAATATTGTTGTTGGCTGTTCGGTATTTGTGTGCATGCTTTTACTCAACAATTTATAACTGGCTGTCGATATTTTGGTGGATACTTCTGTTGTTGTCTCTTCTTTTTTGGATGTTGGTTTAAATATGTATTGGTATTTTGAGGTTAGCATTTAAGAATTGGTCTAATTTGTTTTTTTAACCAAATGTACTTTTGAATAATTCCAATAAATGGCTAAAAAATAATTTGAATAAATATAATGGATACCCACAAATACCCGCCATTACCCGCAATCTGTTTAAAACCCGTTTAATGGATACCCGTGTGGGTATGGGGCGGGCACGGGGCAAAAAATCTCCCAACGGGGCGGGTGATGGGGTGGTACTACCCGCGCCCGCCCCGCCCCATTGCCATCCCTATACTGATTGTTACGGGTTCCAGACAGAAAAACAAACAGTAGATTGACACAAGTCACCCCTAGGCTTGGCCTCCAAACTAGGATTTAAGAGTCCCCCAAAATGTTTTAATAGCAGAATGGACATCTTAGCTTATTAATCAAATAGGTTTAACTTAGCATGTTTAAGTTCATTAATAGGTTTAGGTTCATTAATAAGCTTAATATAACCCTATGTTATATTCCAACGTTGTAAATGACATTTCTTTTTTTTTGAACAACAAATAAAATTTTATTTCCATAAAGAATGTTTACAATGATGTACAAGATAAACAAAAATGAATCAATATCTATACAACATATCCTATCAAACCAAAAAACAGTATTGAGAAAAAAAATAAACAAAAGAGAAATATAGAAAAAAAACTCAATACTACTGCAAATCACATTAGAGAAACTAGTGTGATGCATCACCATATCAACCTTCCTTTGCATATGTCCAAATGCCAGATCAAAGATAACACTATGGAACCAAATCTATACTCTTCAAGATCCGCTTGTGAATTACATTAAAAATATCACTTGCATTAAGAACTCCATGTCCAAATGCTCTCATTCCTCTCTGCCCACACTTCATATATGAATTTCGTCAATATTTGTGAATGACATTTCTTATTAAATGTAATTCTTTACACAACCTATAACACCCTACGTCCATTAATGTCACTCACAAGGGAATGCATTAACTTCCATGGAGCGTATTTAGTGTATAGAACAGAATATAACAAGATAGATATAAATAATGGTACTTGAAATTTTTAAAATAATTTTTATTGCAGCGGAGAAATAGGTTGATTACAACAACTTCATAAACCAAGTACACTTAATATCCATCTTGATAAATTGTTTTAGAGTACATAAAATAAAAAGCATAAACCCCAACACAAGTAGCCATAAAAGAGATGAGCTGAACTTTACTTTCAGCAATCCAAGCACTTCCAAAAGAGAGAGAGAAAGAGATCCGAGATCAAGCTCCACTAGTACTAGTCCCACCTTGAGAACCGGGGGGGGAAGGAAGAAAAGAGGCGAAAACAAGGGGGTCAGACATAAAGTCTGGCGAGTATAATAACTTTAACAATATAATTATTAAAGTAACTAGCATAAGGCACAAACTGGTAAGATAAGATATGACCATGAAACAAGTGGGCATGACAAAGCAAATAAGAGGAATATTCTGGCGTTAATCTCGTTCCTAATCACTATAGGATAATTACTATACTGCACCACCACTAGTCACCCTAAAAGTTGATCCCGTCTACAAAACTCAATAATGATAATGGTAGTTTCGTGTACCCCTAGCTGCCTTCATAGGTGTTGTCTGCCCCTATCTCCACTAGTTGTACCCACTACCCCCATTCGATCGGCTCCCTAACTCGTAGATACCTGTGCTGGTCCCACAGTGGGGTGTATCACTCCCCAAAGTGGCAACCCGATACCACCAAAGATGCACAGCTTATATCTACACGATGCAACAACGTCTTACCTACCAGCCCGGGCCCACGCACGCACATGACCCCGTTGGACTTGCGTTGCCACCGCTAACCCGTTTTGACCTCTTACAATCAAATCCAGTAAGCGTGTCCCGTCCTCGACTTGGGTCGTGATCAAAAAGATACTTAATGGGTTACTGGTTCGAAAAGGGCCCCCATGCTTGACACAAGCCTTCCACCTATGCTTGGTCCCCACTAAGGTTTCCCCATTTAACCCCATTCTTATTCATGTCTTCTTACATGTTTCAATCATGGTTAAGTACATCTAATCGTATTTCACATGCCACCTAAGGCACCCACTTAATTTCACATGCCACCCAAGGCACCCACTTAACCCCCCATGTCCCACCACATTTTTATCTGTTTAGGTGTTACTTAATTCATTAGAACCGTAACCTTGTAAAGACCTCCCACATTAGGCTGACATTTGCGGTGGCTGAATTTGCCGGGCGGGTCCGGGCAGTCTTATACCGCAAACGAGCCTAACCTCGTGTCTTTACAATTATTACGCATTTAATTCGAGCCTTTGACCTCTCACATTAGACTGGCATTTGTGGCTGCTGGATTTGCCAGGCGGGTCCGGGTAGTCTTACACCACAAAAGAGTCTAACCTCGTGTCTTAGGCGGTTAATTATTACACATCTTTATTTAACCCCAAATTGGATTAATATCCCTATTCAAATTTGTCAATAAATTCCAAATTTATTTATGTCCATAATTGTCTCTTAAACTTATGTCCATAAATACCAAGTATGCCAATTAATGTCTCGAATTAATTATATGCCTTTTAAGGCCATTTTATGCCAATCCACGATTTATGTATATTCAATATTATCCCATCATCCCTACGCTATTCGTACGTTTTCATATGACATATGTTAGACTCGCAAATAGTCTAACTTATAAAAAGAAAAACAACATCACATAACACATAAAATAGATCTAAAGATCATGACATAAGATTACATAGCCAATAACTTGCATATGAATTTCATTCAAACTAGCATATGATACAAAACTAGCATAGGTAATGGGCAAAAACTTGCATAACTTATGTACTGCTATAGATCCAAACATAAAGGTGTGAACTTGCATATGGATCTAAACATAAAAATGTAAACTTGAATATAGATCTAAACACAAAGATGTAAACTTGCATATAGATCTAAACATAAAGATGTAAACTTGCATATGGGTCTAAACATAAAGATGTAAACTTGCATATGGATCTAGACATAAAGGTTAATGTCACATAAACTAGCATATGCATATACATGTCTCACGACCCAAACTTGCATAAGATTTATACATGAATATATGATCCAATCATCACAAGCTTGCATAAGATATATGATTCAACTTGCATAAGATTCACATAAGAACTAACATATGATCCAACTTGCATAAGACTAACATATGATTCAACACCACAAACATACATATAATTCACGTCACATGATTCAAAATCATATTCTAATAATCACAATTATATCTTATCATAATTAAATTAATTAATTAATTTGTGAAAGCTATCATACTCACAATTAAAAAGAATAGTCTTGTCTTTCTGGGATCTGTATTCTGAAACTGAATTGCTTGCCTTTGATGTAGACTAATCGTTATTTAAATTTGATTTGATTTTAATTCATCCTTCTATCTTGCTTTAGGGTTGAAAGTGTATGGTGGCTACTCTAGGTTCTCCATTGACGGCATGGCGGCTCTTATTATGAATTAATGTGATTAGGGTTAGGGGTTTGGGAGTGTTTTAATAGAAGTTTAATTTAATAAGAGCCGTCCGATTAACCTAGGGATAACCAGAACCATCAGGACCACTCAGATGCCACATCAGCTCTTAGGGCGAATCGGGCCACAGGTTAACAACCGAACACGCTGGATCGACCCTAGTCGACCCAGCGAGGCTCGGGTCGACTCCAAAAATGGTGCGGTTCGGCTACTCCCCCTCCCGATTTGCTGTTTTGAACTTTTTTTGATTTATATATATATATATATATTTCTCTCATTTGCATACAAACTTCGAGGGTTAATAACTTCTTCATAAGTTATCCGTTTTATGCAAACCAAATGTCTATCTTGACCCAAAATTTTGAGACGAACGTAATAGCGTAACCTCTTTCACTTAATTCTTCTTCTAAAAAATAAGTATACTTTAATTTGTGAATTCAAATGTTATAAAATTACGGGGTGTTACATTCTCCCCTCCTTAAAGGATTTCGTCCCCGAAATCTCTTAGTTAAGAAGAATGTATCCTACCAACCAATCATCCATCTACTCAACCATCATCCACAAGCGTCCATTGTCCTTAAAGAAATTTCTAATGCTATATGAATTTATGCAAAAATGTGTGTATATGTTCCTTATCTAATGCAAAGATCAGGTGGTCCACTGATTCAGTTGACCTCCTTAATGCAAATCATGTAGTGCCATGCGTCCACTATGTATGCAAAGAATCCTATCGATACATATTATTTTTACATGTGTGCACAACCATTCATCAAAATGCAGCATCCATATGATAACACAACCATTATACATCCATTAATTTAGATATGAACACGCATTTATATGCAACATGAAGGTGATTGAGCCAATCTAGTGCCTAATGTGTGTGTACATGCATCAACGAGCCACCACTAGCAACCACTTGCATCCATTTGCATCCACCAAACATAACATGTCTCAAACACATGTTTGCAACCATAGGGTTCTTCCTAACTAAAGATCGAAGATGTCATCGCAAAGATAATACTAAAAGATAGGACAAGTGTCAACAAAGCGGTAGAAAAAGGATAAATTAAAACATACCCTCAAAAAGGAAAGGGTACAGCGTATGCATTTTGTCTTCCGTCTCCCAAGTCGCGTCTCTTTGATCATCTCCCCATTGCACTTTGACCAACTTGACCTCTTTGTTGCGAAGCTTTTTAACCTCCGATCCGAGAATGCGTGTAGGAGCTCGTCTGATCGTGGCATTGCGCTCTACTTCCACTTCTTCGAGCATGCTCGGCTCTACCACTTCCGCCGTATCGTGTAAACATTTACGCAAATGCGAAACATGAAACACGTCATGAACTCCGCTGAGCTTCTCTGGTAACTTTACTCTATACGCCATCTGTCCAATCCTCTCCGTAATTGGAAAGGGTCCTACGAACCTCGGTGCCAACTTCCCTACTGATCCAAAACGGACTACGTTTCTTAACGGTGACACCTGAACAAAAATCATGTCCCCAATATTGAATTCAAGATCGGTTCGTCTCCTATCATCATATGACTTCTGTCGGTCCTGCACCGTCTTCATTCGCCGTCGAATCAGGTCTATCATCTCCAAAGTCTCCCTAATCATGTTGGGTCCAACAAAAACCTTATCAGTGGATTCCCACCAACATGTAGGTGATCGGCACGGTCGTCCATAAAGAGCCTCAAAAGGTGCCATGCCAATGCTAGCCTGAAAACTATTATTATAGGCGAACTCCACTAGTGGAAGGTGTTCTTCCCATGTTCCTCCAAAGTCTAGGATGCATAGTCTCAGAAGGTCTTCTAGAACCCGATTTACTCTCTCGGTCTGGCCGTCCGTCTGAGGGTGATAAGCGGTACTTAAGCATAATTCCGTTCCAACCGCCTCTTGTAAGCTTACCAAAATTCGCTTGTGAAAATGGGATCTCTATCGCTCATAATGCTAGAGGGTATACCATGCAGACGAACTATCTCTCGAAGGTAAACAGATGCTAACCACGCGGCGGTCCTTCTACTTTTAACGGGAATAAAATGGGCACTTTTGGTAAGTCTATCTACAATTATCCAAATCCCCGTATTACCCTTCCTTGATCTTGGTATCCCATCTACAAAATCCATGGAAATGCTTTCCCATTTCCAAAGCGGAATCTTTAAGGGATGGAGCAAACCTCCAGGCTTCTTTTGCTCCGCCCTGACTTGTTGCCACATTAAGCATCTAGCAACGAACTCGTCCACGTCTTTCTTCATTCCGGCCCAAAAGAAAACTCACTTCATATCCTTATACATCTTATCACCACCGGGATGTATGGTCATCTTAGAGCGATGTGAGTCTTGAAGAATTGCCTTCTTCAAACTCTCGTCTTGTGGTATGCAAAGTCTTCCATCTCCACGTAGCTAACCTCTATTATCTATAGCATATCTATCAAGATGACTCGAGGACTCCCCTCCTATAAGCTTGCCTACTATCTCAACCAACTGTGGGTCATTTCGTTGTGCCTCTCCAACTCGACCCAAAAGTATAGGTTGCACCTCTAATGATGCCAATAATCCAGGTACATAATTGACAGAGGGTCTGAAGTCAAAGGAAGATATATACTCCAAACTCTGCCGCTCTACGAACAAAGGACTTAAAGTTAACTTCTTTCTACTTAAGGCGTCTGCTACAATGTTACCCTTTCCAGGGGTATATGCGATCTCAAAATCGTTGGATGCCAAAAACTCCATCCATCTCTGTTGCCTCAAGTTTAGGTCCTTCTGAGAGAATAAGTACTTTAGCGACTTATGGTCTGTATACAACTCAAACCTCTCGCCAAGCAAATAACGACGCCATGAATTAAGCGCAAAAACTATGGCCGCCAACTCTAAGTCATGGGTAGGGTAATTTTTCTTGTGGGCTTTCAATTGTCTTCCACCATAGCATATCACCCTTCCCTCTTGCATTAAAACTGCGCCAAGCCCTGTCCCGCAAGCATCGGTATATATAGTGAATGTCTTACTTCCATCTGGCAAAACTAAAACTGGAGCTGTCGTCAAAGCCCTCTTCAGACATTGGAAAGCATTGTCACAGTCAACGTCCTAAGTAAAAGTCAAATTCTTCTTCGTTAATCGAGTGAGAGGGGTTGATATCTTCGCGAAGTCCTTAATGAACTTCCTATAATAGCCAGCCAACCCTAAAAAGCTTCTTACTTCTGTTGTGTTCTTAGGAGTTTTCCAATCCTAGATTGCCACCACCTTAGTGATATCCACGGCTATCCCTTCCTTAGAGACCATGTGTCCTAAGAACCTCACTTCTTTTCTCCAAAAATGGCACTTGGAGAACTTAGCTTTTAGCTGATGTGCTCGTAGGGTCTCTAAGACTTCCCTAAGATGTAGGGCATGCTCTTCCTCATTTTTAGAGAAAACCAGAATATCGTCTACAAAGACTACCACAAACTTGTTTAGAAACTCCCTAAACACCCTACTCATTTAGTCAACAAAGTATGCGGGTGCATTCGTCAAACCAAAAGGCATGACGAGCCACTCAAAGAAACCGTCAGGAGTTCTAAAGGCAGTCTTATCGATGCAATCTTCAGCCACCCTTAGCTGATGAAACCCTATAGCTAAATCCAGTTGCGAGAAAACTGAAGCACCCACCAACTGATCGAATAAATCGTCTATCCTCGATAATGGGTGCATGTTCTTCTTTGTTATCTTATTCAGCTCTCTATAGTCCACGCACAATCTAAGTGAACCATCAGCTTTTGTAGCAAAAACGACTGGAGCACCCCACTCCAAAATACTTCTTCTTATGAACCCCTTCTCAAGCAATTCTTTCACTTGCTTACTGAGTTATCTTCTCTCTCTGAGCCATGTGGTGCACTGGTAATGCAACTGGCTTTGCATTATCTACTAGATATATTCGAAAGTCTATCTCGTGCCTTGGGGGTAAACCTCGAACTTCATCGAAGATGTCACTATATTCACGGACCACACGAACAGATTTCAAATCATCATTGGATGCGTCTAGGGATTCTAGGTAGCTAAGCACTACCGGACCTCTAGGGTCACAAGAAATATCAAGGGCCTTTCCACAATGAGTCAACAATCTAACTACCCTTCTTTCACAATCTAGGATGGCACCGTATCTAGTTGGCCAATACATACCTAGAATCAAGCCGCAGCCCTTGAAGCCAAGAACAAAGGCGTTGCATTCAAACCCAACGCCCAAGATAGACACTCTCAAATCCCGACAAATCATAGAAAGATGAGCCGAACCACCATTAGGATTTGAGGCTACTATTGGACCTGTAACTAGACTAGTATTTAGGTGCAGTGTTTCAACTAACGAAGCCGATACAAATGAGTGTGAAGCGCCAAAGTCAAACAAAGTACGGACAGGAGGATCAAACAGAAAAACTAAACTTTCAACGGAAATGTTTCTACCTCTCTCCTATCCCGGTGCCATGAGAGCCTGAATCTACCCTCTTGCCTTCCCTGGTGCCATGAGAGCCTGAACCTGCCCTCCAGAAGTTCTTTGCCCTTACCCCTGTTTCCTTGGGCAGTCCTTAACTAGATGACCTGCCTCTCCACAGTGGAAACAGCTAGTCTTCTTCTTTTTCCTACAGTCTTTGCTCAGATGGCCTGGTGTCCCACAATTAAAGCACTTCTTCTTTCCTTTGCCATTACTGTTCTTCCCGCCTTTCTTGTTTTGCTGTTGTGGATTCTTCTGGTCTCCTTTCTTCTTCGGTGCCTTATTAGCATTCCACCTTTCTCTTCCTCATGCATAAGCACCATGTCAACCAGTTTCTCAAAGGTAGCCCCCATCGGAATGTAGGTCATCGCCAAGCCATGTAGCGACTCATTCAAACCGTTAACGAACCTCAGGGCCTTCTTCTCAGGCGTGTTTACCAATTCCAAGCCAAATCTCGCCAACTGATTGAACTTGTTGACGTAATCCTTTACTGATAAATCCCCTTGCTTCAATGCTAAGAATCTTTCCATATATAAATTCTCTTCTGCTCGTGAGAGAAACTTCATTTTGAACCTACGCTTGAAATCTATCCATGTTTCCACCGGACGCTCTCCGTTCGTGACCTCCCACTAAAATGAGGCTTCGTCTTTCATTAACCAAGCAGCCAATTGGACCTTCCTTCCATCTTCTACTTCGAAAATACCAAATAGATCTTCCACCTCCTTAAGCCAATTTAGAGCTTCAACAAACGTCTCTGATCCATGAAAAGGTTTCCCGCTTATTGCCCTAAAATATTTGCATATCTTTGCAAAAGTATCAACACAGGGAGGAGGGGGAGGAGGAGGAGGAGCATTTGCTGGGCCTGTGACATTGGCCCTAGCTTCCAGATACCTTCTAAACCATCCTGGTATCGGTATCCCCTCGGTTATCTCGGGAATTCCAGACATGCTGAAAAGAAAATGAAGAGATTCAAAACGGAGAATTCGAAAGAAAGATATATGGCTCTTGGGGGTTATGTTTTTAAAACAAACTTTTCTCTTTAAAATACTTTCCTTGAAACATACTTTTGAAAGTATTTCTTTATAAAATGCTTTTTGAAAAATAGTTTTTCAAAATTCATATCTGGTCTGGTAACCTTCAGCTCTGATACCACGTGTAACACCGCACGTCCATTAATGTCACTCACAAGGGAATGCATTAACTTCCATGGAGCGTATTTAGTGTATAGAACAGAATATAACAAGACAGATATAAATAATGGTACTTGAAAATTTTAAAACAATTTTTATTGCAACGGAGAAATAGTTTGATTACAATAACTTCATAAACCAAGTACACTTAATATCCATCTTGATAAATTGTTTCAGAATACATAAAATAAAAACATAAACCCCAACACAAGTAGCCATAAAAGAGATGAGCTGAACTTTACTTTCAGCCATCCAAGCACTTCCAAAAGAGAGAGAAAGAGATCCGAGATCAAGCTCCACTAGTACTAGTCCCACCCTGAGAACCTTGGGGGGGAGGGGGAAGGAAGAAAAGAGGCGAAAACAAGGGGGTCAGACATAAAGTCTGGCGAGCATAATAACTTTAACAATATAATTATTAAAGTAACTAGGATAAGGCATAAACTGGTAATATAAGATATCACCATGAAACAAGTGGGCATGACAAAGCAAATAAGAGGAATATTCTAGCGTTAATCTCGTTCCTAATCACAATAGGATAATTACTACACTGCACCACCACTAGTCACCCTAAAAATTGATCCCGCCTATAGAACTTAATAATGAAAATGGTTGTTTTGTGTACCCCTAGTTGCCTTCATAGGTGTCGCATGCCCATGTCTCTCCACTAGTTGTACCCACTAACCCCATCGGATCGGCTCCCTAACTCGTAGATACCCGTGCTAGTCCCATAGTGGGGTGTATCACTCCCCAAACTGGCAACCCGATACCACCAAAGATGCACGGCTTATATCTACACGATGCAACAATGTCTTACCTACCAGCCCGGGCCCACGCACACACATGACCCCGTTGGACTTGCGTTGTCACCGCTAACCCGTTTTGACCTCTTACAATCTAATCCAGTAAGCGTGTCCCGTCCTCGACTTGGGTCGAGCTCATAAAGATACTTAATGGGTTACTGGTTTGAAAAGGGCCCCCATGCTTGACACAAGCCTTCCACCTATGCTTGGTCCACACTAAGGTTTCCCCACTTAACCCCATTCTTATTCATGTCTTCTTACATGTTTCAATCTTGGTTAAGTGCATCTAATCGTATTTCACATGCCACCCAAGGCACCCACTTAACCCCCCATGTCCCATCACATGTTTATCTGGTTAAGTGTTACTTAATTCATTAGAACTATAACCTTGTAAAGACCTCCCACATTAGGCTGACATTTGCAGTTGTTGGATTTGCCGGGTGGGTCCGGGCCGTCTTATACCACAAACGAGCCTAACATCGTGTCTTTACAATTGTTACGCATTTAATTCGTGCCTTTGACCTCTCACATTAGACTGGCATTTGTGGCTGCTGGATTTGCCGGGCGGGTCCGAGCAGTCTTACACCATAAAAGAGTCTAACCTCGTGTCTTAGGCAGTTAATTATTAAACATCTTTATTTAACCCCAAATTGGATTAATATCCCTTTTCAAATTTGTAAATAAATTCCAAATTTATTTATGTCCATAATTGTCTCTTAAAATTATGTCCATAAATACCAATTATGCCAATTAATGTCTCAAATTAATTATATGCCTTTTAAGGCCATTTTATGCCAATTCACAATTTATGTATATTCAATATTATCCCATCATCCCCACGCTATTCGTACGTTTTCATATGACATATGTTAGAGTCGCAAATAGTCTAACTTATAAAAAGAAAAACAACATCACATAACACATAAAATAGATCTAAGGATCATGACATAAGATTACATAGCCAATAACTGACATATGAATTTCATTCAAACTCGCATATGATACAAAACTAGCATAGGTAACGGGCATAAACTTGCATAACTTATGTACTGCTATAGATCCAAACATAAAGGTGTGAAATTGGATATGGATCTAAACATAAAGATGTAAACTTGCATATAGATCTAAACATAAAGATGTAAACTTGCATATGGGTCTAAACATAAAGATGTAAACTTGCATATGGATCTAGACATAAAGGTTAATGTCACATAAACTAGCATATGCATATACATGTCTCACATATATTTTAATAACCCAAACTTGCATAAGATTCATAAATGAATATATGATCCAATCATCATAAACTTGCATAAGATATATGATTCAACTTGCATAAGATTCACATAAGAACTAATATATGATCTAACTTGCATAAGACTAACATATGATTCAACACCACAAACTTACATATAATTTACATCACATGATTCAAAATCATATTCTCATAATCCTAATTATATCTTATCATAATTAAATTAATTAATTATTTTGTGAAAGCTATCATACTCACAATTAAAAAAGAATAGTCTTGTCTTTCTGGGATCTGTATTCTGAAACTGAATTGCTCGCCTTTGATGTAGAATAATCGTTATTTAGATTTGATTTGATTTTGATTCAAGCTTCTATCTTGCTTTAGGGTTGAAAGTGTATGGCGGCTACTCTAGGTTCTCCATTGACGACATGGCGGCTCTTGTTATGAATCAATGTGATTAGGGTTAGGGGTTTAGGAGTGTTTTTATAGAAGTTTAATTTAATAATAGCCGTCGGATTAACCTAGGATAACCAGAACCATTAGGACCACTCAGATGCCACATCATCCCTTAGGGTGAATCGAGCCACTAGTTGACAGCCAAACACTCTAGATCGACCCCTAGTCGACCCAACGAGGCTCGGGTCGACCTCGAAAATGGTGCGGTTCGGCTATTCCCCCTCCCGATTCGCTATTTTGAACTTTTTTGAATATTATATATATATTTCTCTCATATGCTTACAAACTTCAAGGTTTAATAACTTCTTCATAAGTTATCCGTTTTATGCAAACCAAATGTCTATCTTGACCCAAAATTTTGAGACGAACATAATAGCGCAACCCATTTCACTTAATTCTTCTTCTAAAAATTAAGTATACTTTAATTTGTGAATTTTAATGTTATAAAATTACGGGGTGTTACACAACTGTTCCCGAAATCAGACAAGCACCTGCTCTGATGTTTACAGATTAGAGTAACATGTTTAACTTAACATACATCTAATTATCATATTTACACATGACATGTTTACTTAATATAAAATTAAGTCCAACCTATTCAAATTCGCATGTTCGCATATTCTTCCTTTATAATTATCCTAATAATACTGCTTAAATCTGCTTTTTGCTGTTATTACAAGTCATTCCAATTTATCCCGGTTTTATGCAATTCAAACGGAAAAGGCCTAGGCTCGGCTCAAAATTAAAGAAAAAGTAGAAATAGATCCAAACTCAAATATGAACAAACTAATAAAAATAGGCATAATAAGACTGTAATTAAAACAATGACAGAAAGGGGATAGGGAAGAAGAATGTACATATAACAAGTAATAACTGAAGAAGGAATAGGTGATAGACAGTAATTAAGAGAACAATAACATGTAAGAATAAACTTATAAACACTGATACTTTCAGATCTAATATATTTACTATCAAAATCCATTTTAAATTGCAAATCTAAAAATGACGTTGAACTCACAATGATGTGTAATAGATCTAGAAAAGGCCTTTAAAATTAAAGAAGAAGAATTATCCTTTCAATCTATATTTTGATAGCCCCCTAACCCTATTCCTAATTTTATTTCTAAACATAACTCAGTGAAGGAAGAAGATGAAGAAATGTTCGGTGTAGGAAAATAGTGAGGGCTGTTAGTCTATGTAGAGGTGTGCTAGGATAATTTGGACCATAGGATTTTATGGTTTCAATCCATACCATAGAAGACTCATCATGTTGAGTCAACAAAGGAACATTACACACAAAACCGACCAAGTGCAGGCATTCTGCCTGGCCTCGGGTGGTTCGACCCACCTCCTACGTGGGTTGACACTAGTGTTGACCCATGGGTCTTTTTTATAATGAACATTTTTTTTAAAATATTGAGTTAGAAATATAAATGAATTTTTATATGGAATTTGTCAATTTAATAATCGATATATGATTAATTTTTTAGTATATCAGATTATAGTATGAAATATAATTGAATTCGAAGCTGAGATTGAATCAAAATGATTCTATCGATCAATATAAATTTTATTTGAATTAGAATGATAATAATAATTTATTATCAATGAATTTGACTGGTTTGAATTTAGATTATATTTTTAATCAACTTTAATTGATTATGAAATAGTTAATTTTCAAACAATCTCAGAATTCAACAAAACCAGTTTTATTGGATCCGAAATAGCTTATTATTATCAGTTTTCAAATTTCATAGCATTTGTATTTGTCATATGATCGTACGATCTAAAAAACATCTAGAAACAATTAAATTGTATTCAATTTAATAACCTCAATTTAAATTGATGTCTTCTCCAAAGGACCAAATTAGACTTCGAAACATGTTCCATTGGGTTCGGAATAGTAGTTAAACTCTAGAGACACTGGTCGTTACGCTCAGATAGGAGTTCGGAACCTTAGGATATTTTCAAATAGAAAATATAAACAAAAAAAATCTAATCAAAATTATTAATCCTCTTATCAGCTGACCTACCCTGTTCAACTAGCACAATCTTATTTCATCTCGAGCCAACAAATTGTCTCTTATCTCCGATATCTAAGAAACAGTGATCTAATGGCATTAGTACGTTGGTTCCCTCGTCCGCTCTATAAATTGAGCTTGCCTTCGTTCATTTTCCATTTCTGATCACTCGAAGCCAAACTAAAACCATTTCCTCTTTGTTTGTTTCTACCCTATAAATCGAAACTCATTCCATTGTATGTATATATATAAAAAAGAAATCGAAACAAAAATCGAAATCACGATCAGAGATGCGAGGTTCCCTGTAGCTCCTCATTAGATTAAAGGCATTCACGAACTGGAAACCGCGATTCAATGACCACGAATTGCCTGAAGCTCGACGCGCTCGTGTGAAAGGAGGAGACAAGTGGAATTGTTGTGGGTTTGAGTTGAGTTCGCAAAAGGGGATTTTCACCTCGATGTGGTGGGCGATGGATGAGAGGGTGCTGAGTTGTAGGGGAGGCCAGAGCTGAGTTTCTATTGCATTTACTGATGGGGACTGAGGATCGACAGTGGGGTATTGTGGAGGTTTTGGTGTGCAGCAGTAAGGTGGTTGTGGAGTTCGATGTTCTGATGTGATTTGATGCAAGGGAAGCGTGTAGCTTGCGAAGGTGAAATATTTGGCAGTTGTTATAGGGTTTGTAAGTGGCTATAATGATGGAGAAACAGTTGGTAATGGACTGAGGGGCATATTCCAATGGTGTTGAGTTCGTTTCACAGGCAACAAGGAGGGCTGCAGGTGATTGTGTAAATTGTGCAAAGGAGGAAAGGGGACGTTGTAGCTTTGTAGATTAGTGAGGGGTACGCTTTGTTTATAATAGCTAAAAATATATAAAAGGAAAAAAAGTGAGGGGAAAAGGATGAATGCTGAAAACTGTTTGGGCTTGCATGACATGAGTTGGGGATTTCGCGAGCATTGTGTCATCCGGAACTAAAAATCATGTATGGCCTGATTGTTTTAGTTTAGGTAATGTGTTGTTTGACTATTTAATTTCTATTTTAAAACCGTTAATTTAAATTGAATAACTCTCTTTAGTGAGGTCAGATAGAGGTGAAACTTGTTGCGTTGCGCTTATAACAACGGATACTACATGATGAACAGAATTGGTTGAGATATGAGCTTGTGGAATTTACGATTAAAAGTAAACGCTTAATTAATTTTAATCGAAACGAATGCGTCAGAAGACAACTTGTAACAACCTGCATTTTACGTATCGAAAAATTGTAAAATATTTTTATTTTATTCCCTGAGGGTTGGATCATTTTCATATTTTAATATGTGACTTATGGGAATGTGAGACATGTCCGTATTTTTTACCAGTTTTGTTTGTGACCATTTTTCCCCTGTCAGTCTTGTATAGGGCATAACTTTTGACTCAGGTCGAAACAAGTGTTAAGACCTGTGTCATCAGAAAGGAATTGATGATTGCCTTTCTGTAGAGTGGTCACATTAAAGTTTTGGCTCAGCGAATTGGGAGGAATCGTTGTTTTAAGGTTTAACAGTTGGTTGTCCAGGTTTGGTAAGCCATAATGGGCTGATTTGAGGAAGCCCATTAGTGGGCTAATGGAAGGCTATTAATAGGGGGTAAGAGGCATGAGAAAGAGTTTACTTTCTCCATTCTCTCATTTGGAAGAGCCAAGGGGTCCTCCATTCCTCCACTGCCAAAACCTTCCAACCATTAAAGCTTGGGAATCGAAGTTCTACACCATTTGAGGCTAGATGTACACCGTTTCAAGAGGGAGTTCATCAAATCAAAGGATTTGAATCAAGTTCTTCGCTGTACGGAATTTAATTTCATCGTTTTTGCTTTGATTTGGAGAATTAGTGAGTATGCATCTCTCACATGGATTCAATCAAGTATATGAATGGTTGATCATGCTTTTCATCAAATTCAAGCATTTTATCATAGACCTACACCTTGGTAAGTCCATTTTCATACGAACCACTGCAGGATCTGATTTAGTAAGTTTAAACCAGTAATTTCTATGCTATTTCATATGTTTATACAAGTTAGATCTGCAAATTTAGATTATATGGTCATTTATCATGATTTCGGTGAAAATTGTATAATTTTAGTGATAATAGTCATATTCATATTGTTAATGATTTCATAACATGCTTATGGTTGTGTTGAATGAATTAGATGAGTATATTTCATCGATTGGTGAAGTTTTGGTCGACATTGGACTTACATTGTGGTTGTACATGCCACAGGTCGTGCGTGCGAGTGGGTGGTCGGACGTGCGAGTAGGGTGGTCGGACATGCGAGTGGGGTGGTCGATCGTGCAGTACAACGTGCAGTAAAGTGTAGTACTGGAGAGGGATCAGTCGCATTATGGTGGGTCGGTCACCCAAGCCAAAGTGGGTCGGTCAAGCGAGATAAAGTGGTCGGGTCGAGCAGAAGTTGGTCAAGGTAGAAGAGCGGTCGTGCCCAGATTGGGTCGGTCTATTGGTCTTGCCAAGATGGGGTCGTTTGGTCGGTCATACCGAGATGGGTCGGTCGTTCGAGCACACAATTGGGTCAAGTAAGGTTTTCAGGTCGAGCAGGGTTGGCTTGTGCATGTTGAGGTCGGTCGCACCATCGTGGGTCGGTCGTGCATCAGGACCAGGGTCGGTCGATTGTGCATAATAAGGGGTTGGCTGCATAGGGTAATTTCTGGAAGAAAAATTCGGGTACGACTCATATTTAAATAAAAGGCTTGAAAAAATATATTTTCCGGGGGCAAACCCCCGAACCCTAGCCGCAACGCAGTGACGTGATGTGGCTCAGTGATGTTGTGACTTCGAAGTAGGTTCACGTGGGAATATTCGAAGTGTGAAATGTGTCCTTTGATTGGTGTAGAGCAACGAATGAGGTGGCAACTCAAAAGTTGTGTGTTGGTGGATAAGGGTTGCTTGAGAATGTTGCTTGAGCTATGAAAAGTCGTCGGGTTAGATGACTAGAGATGTGAAGGCCGAGAGATTATCATTGTTGTAAGTCTAGCATGCTCGAAGTAGGGGTAAAATAGAGACATCTAAAAGACCGATTGTAGGTCGAGTACCCTGCGTATCATTGAAAGGCCTAGTTGTCAAGGTTAGACAAACATACGTCTTGTTGAAAGGCGTATGGAGTTTATGCTAGAACTGGGGTTACCATTGGCTCTTGACATATGGAAAGGTTGGCCATCATACGATTAACGATGGTTTCGAATCAGGATTGGCAGTGATAGCCAGAGTCTATCATGCATGCTGCACGTTCTGTTTGTACCATTTCACGTAAATTATTCAACGTCGAGTGAGATATTCCTTGGGTGCTTGTCTGATATTAGTTTAGGCCTCTAGGGATTGTGTTTGAGGAATGTTGAATTCGATTAGGATGGTTTATGTAACAACCCGCGTCCATTAGTGTCACTCAATAAGGGAATGCATTAACTTTCATAGAGTATTATAAGGGTATAGAAAAGAATACCATAAGACAGATATATAAAATGGTACTTAAGAAAATTCAAAATTTATTCATTGCAGCGGAAAAGCAAAACATGTTTGGTTACAACATCAAAACCACATACTAGAGTCAAGTACACAATTATCCATCTTGTACAAAATATTTATCAAAGTACATAAAAGTAAAACCATAATCCCGCTCCAAATAGCCATAATGAAAAAGAGATAAAGCTGAGCATTACTTTCAACACTTCCAAGCACTTCAAGAAGAAAGGAATCCAAGTCAAGCTTCACTATTCCCACCCTGAGGACCTGGGGAGAAAAGAAAGAAGAGAGGCGAAACAAAAAGGGGTCAGACATACGTCTGGCTAGTCCAGTGACTTTAATTTTATAATTAGCAAAGTAACAGGGTAAGGACATAAACTGGATATCAGAAATGACTGTAACATAAGTAAGTATGACAAGGTGAACAAGATGAACAAGGTATAACATCGATTGCGCTTCTAATCACTATAAGATATTTCCTACACCGCACCAATGCTAATTTCACTGCACCATTACTAGTCCCATACTGAAAGCTGATCCCTCTTACTAATTATAATAATAAAGGTAGTTTCATGTACTCCTAGCTGCTGTCATAGGTGCCGCCTGCTCCTATCTCCACTAGTTGTACCCACTACGCTCCCCATTCAATCGGCTCCCTAACTCGTAGATACCCATTCTGGTCCCACAGTAAGGTGTATCACTTCCCTAAAGTGGCAACCCGATATTACTAAAAAGGCACGGCTTATACCTACACGATGCAGCAACGTCTTACTGACCAGTCTGGACCCAGGCACGCACATGACTCTGTTGGACTTGCGTTGCCACTGATAACTCTTTTGACCTCTTCCAATCAAACCCAGTAAGCGTGTCCCTTCCTCGGCCTAGTTCGAGCTCACTAGATACAGAATGGGTCGCTAGTTGAAAAGGATCCACATACTTGACACAAGCTTCCCTCCTAAGCTTGGTCCCCACTACGAATTCCCACTTAACCCCTTCTTATTCCCATGTCTTCTTACATGTTCCATCATGGTTAAGTGCTTCAAATTATATTTCACATGTCACCCACTTAACCCCCATGTCTTTCTACATGTCTTATCTTGGTTAAGTGTTTATTAATTCATTATAACAGTAATCTTGCAAGACCTCCCACGTTAAATTGTCGTCTTGCCGTTGCTGGATATGCCGAGCGGTTTTGGGCTGTTTATACCGCAATCCGAATCTAACCTCGTGTCTTGTTTTATTACGTATCTAATTTTTGCCTTTGACCTCTCACATTAGATTACAAATTTGTGGTTGTTGGATGTGCCGGGCAGTCTTATATCACAGTTCGAATCTAACCTCGTTTCATAGGCGTTTATTATCACTTTCTCAATTCATGTCCCCAGTTTCAAATCTTGGATTACAATATATACCCATAATTTCCAATCTAAATTATGTTCATCATTTTAATCCAAATTTATGTCCACAATCTCATGTAAACAAATTGTACCAATTCATGCCCCAAATCAATTACATGATTTCAAGTCTTTTTATGCCCAACTGTATATTATTCAATAATTTCCCCAAACTTTTCCCACAACGTTCCCACGTCGTTCGTACTTATAATAATAATATGTTAGGCTTGCAGTTAACCTAATCTAATAAAAAGGAAAAGAAGAGAAGAGGGGAAGAGAACCATGACATTAAAGCTGGCATAAAAATAAGCATAAGAAGTATGAACTGGCATAGAACAACAAAATAGATCTAATTAGGCATATGAACTGGAATAGAGCAACAAAATAGACCTAATTATCATAAGGAACATAAACTGACATAGGACAATAAGATAGATCCAATTAATATTTGGAACATAAAATGGCATAGAACAATAAGATAGATCAAATAAGGCATATGGAACATGAACTTTAGATGTGAATCTAAAAGATAAGAATTCACCAAACATGATATGATTCATCTTACAAGCATGTTCATATAGTCCAATTCACAAACTTATCACAATCACTTTTAATTAATTATAAGTGAAAGAAACGTGGACTCACAGCGGTAGAAGAGAAAATAGATCTAAATTCTGTATTCTGAATTTGATTAGCTAAACCATTGTTATAGAATTTGATTCTTATCTTCTAATATGAATACTCTATTCTGATTTGCTTTAGTGTAGAAGAAAGACTATTTTAGGTTGTGGCAGCATGAAGGCATATGAATTAGTGTAATGAAATTAGGGTTAGGTCTAGGTGTGTTTATATAGGTATATTAGGTGAATTAGGGCCTTTATATTAGGTTAGGATCCATCTAAACCATCCAGACCAGAAAAAAACATCACCCAACCAATCAGAGAATGCCACATAAACCCTAATTCTCCAAAATTCGTCATTGGCCCGATGGGGTCAACCCCTACAGGGGAGGTCGACACCTATGTTGACACCCCTGTAGGGGGTCGACACCTATGTCGACTCCCCTAGGGGGCGTCGACACCCTAGAGCGGGATAATTTCCGCCCATCCCGCTTCTTGCTGATTTGAATTTCGAATTTGATTTTTATTAATATTTTAATTCTGGTTTAAGCTGAAATCTTCTAAGCTCCATAACTTCTTCATACTATATCTGTTTTACGCAAACTCGGACTCTATCTTAAGCAGAATTCCGAGATGAATGCAATGGCACAGCCCGCTTCCCTTAATTCTTCTTATAAAAATTAAGGATTCTTTAATTTTTCAATTTTAATATTATAAAATTACGAGGTGTTACATTCTCCCCACCTTAAAGGATTTCGTCCCCGAAATCTTCAAGTTAAGAAGAATGTATTCTACCATCCAAACATCCATCTACTCATCCATCATCCACAAGCATCCATTGTCCTTAAAAGATTTCTAGTGTTATATGAACATATGCAAAAGTGTGTGTATATATTCCTTATCTAATGCAAAGATCAGGCAGTCTACTGATTCAGTTGACCTCCTTAATGCAAAACATGATAGTGCCATGCATCCATTATGTATGAATAAGAATCCTAATGATACATATCATTTCTATATGAGTGCACAACCATTCATTGGAATGCAACATCCATATGATAACACATTAAATATACATCTATTAATTTTAAATATGCACACTCGTTCATATGCAATATGAAAGTGATTGAGCCGATCTAGTGCCTAATGTGTGTGTAAATGCATCCACGAGCAACCACTAGCAAACACTTACGTCCACTTGCATCTGCCAAACATAACATGTCTCAAACACATGTTTACGAGCATAGGATTTTCTACCTAAAGATCGAAGATATAATCGAGAGGACAAACTAAACGATAGAACAAGTATAAACAAAGCGGTAAAAAAAAAGAAGAAGTCAAGAAAATACCCTCAAAAAGGAAAGGGTACGACGCGCGTATCTTATCTTTTGTTTCCCAAGTCGCATCTCCTTGATCATCTCCCCATTGGACTTTAACTAACTTGACCTCTCGGTTGCGTAACTTCTTGACCTCCGATCCAAGTATGCATGTAGGAGCTCGTCTAATCGTGGCACTCGCTCTACTTCCACTTCTCTAAGCATGCTCGGCTCTGCTACTTCCGCAGTATCATGTAAACACTTCCTCAATTGTGACACATGAAACACGTCATGCACATCACTAAGCTTCTTAGGCAGCTTCAGTCTGTAGGCCATCTGTCCAATTCGCTCTGTAATGGGGAATGGCCCTATGAACCTTGGGGCCAATTTCCCTATAGCTCTAAAGCGAACTACATTCCTCAGCGGTGATACTTTAATAAAAACCATGTCTCCAACATCGAACTCAAGATCGGTCGTTCTCTTATCAGCATATGACTTTTGTCTGTCTTGTGCCGTCATCATGCATCTTCGAATCAAGTCTATCTTCTCTGAAGTTTCCCTAATAATCTCGGGCCCAAACAAAATCTTATCCGTAGATTCCCACCCACAAGTAGGTGGTCAGCAAGGTCGTCCATATAGAGCTTCAAAAGGTGCCATGCCAATACTAGTCTGATAGTTGTTGTTGTAGGCGAACTCTCCTAATGGAAGATGTTCCTCCCATGTTCCTCCAAAGTCCAAGATGCATAACCTTAAAAGATCTTCTAGAATCCGATTCACTCTTTCTGTTTGGTTGTCCGTCTGAGGGTGATAAGCGGTACTCAAACACAATTGCGTTCCTACCGCCTCTTGCAAGCTCTTCCAGAACTCACTAGTGAAAATGGGATCTCGATCGCTCATAATACTCGAAGGTATGTTATGTAGACGAACTATCTCTCAGAGATAAACAGATGCTAGCCATGACGCTGTTTTTTTACTCTTGATGGGAATGAAATGGGTGCTCTTGGTCAGTCTATCCACTACTACCTAAATCCCCGTATTACCCTTTCTCGATCTTGGCAACTCATCAACAAAATCTATGGAAACACTTTCCATTTCCACCGTGGAACCTCTAAAGGATGAAGCAAACCACCAGGCTTCCTTTTGTCAGCCTTGACTTGCTGGAACACTAAGCATCTAGAAACGAACTCAGCCACATCCTTCTTCATTCTGGCCCAAAAGAAAACTCGCTTCATGTCCCTATACATCTTGTCTCCATTGGGATGTATGGTCAGCTTAGAACTTTGTGCTTCTTAAAGGATTGTCTTTCTCAAATTCTCATCTCGAGATACGCAAAGTCTCCCATCCCTACACAACCAACCTTTCTCATCTATAGTATACCTACTAAGATGGCTTGAAGACTCCCCTCTTATGAGCTTGTCTACTATCTCCATCAACTGTGGGTCATCTCGTTGTGCCGCACCTATCTGTCCCAAAAGCGTAGGTCGCACCTCTAATGATGCCAACAAACCGGGTACATAATCAATAGAGGGTCTAAAGTCAAAGGTAGAGATATATTCTAAGCTCTGCCGCTCGACAAACAAAGGACTCAAAGTCAACTTCTATCTACTCAAGGCGTCCGCTACAACGTAACCCTTGCCAGGGACATATGCAATCTCAAAATCGTAGGATGCTAAGAACTTCATCCACCTCTATTGCCTTAAGTTTAGATCTTTTTGAGATAACAAGTATTTAAGCGACTTATGGTCTGTATACAACTCAAACCTCTCACCAAGCAAATAGTGATGCCAATACTTAAGCGCAAAAACAATGGCTGCTAACTACAAGTCGTGGGTAGGGTAATTCTTCTCATGGACCTTCAACTGTCTTCCACCATAGCATATCACCCTTCCCTCTTGCATCAAAACTGCGCCAAGCCCTGTCTCGCAAGCATCAGTATACACTGTGAACGGTTCACTCCCATCCGGCAAAACTAAAACTGAAGTTGTCCTCAATGCCCTCTTTAAACGTTGAAAAGCATCATCACAGTTAACATCCCAAGAAAAGGTCAAATTCTTTTTTGTCAACCGTGTAAGTGGGGTTGATAACTCAGCAAAGTCCTTGATGAACTTTCTGCAATTGCCCGCTAAACCAAGAAAACTTCTTACTTCTGTTGCATTCTTAGGAATCTTCCAATCCTGGATTGCCACTACCTTTGCAGGATCCACAGCTATCCCTTCCTTAGAGACCACGTGCCCTAAGAACCTCACTGTCTTCCTCCAAAAATGACATTTGGAGAACTTAGCTTTGAGTTGATGTTCTCGAAGGGTCTCCAATACTTCCCTAATATGTAGGGCATGCTCTTCCTCACTCTTAGGGAATATCAAAATATCATCCACAAAGACCACCATGAACTTGTTTAGAAACTCCCTAAACACCCTACTCATCAGGTCTACAAAATACGCGGGTGCATTTGTCAAACCAAAAGGCATGACTAGCCATTCAAAGAAACCGTCGGGAGTCCTAAAAGCAGTCTTATCTATACTATCCTCAGCTACCCTCAACTGATGAAATCCTATAGCTAAGTCCAACTACGAGAAAACCGAAGCACCAACCAACTGATCGAACAAATCATCTATCCTTGGCAATGGGTGCCTATTTTTCTTCGTGAGTTTATTTAGCTCCCTATAGTCCACACACAATCTAAGTGAACCATCAGCTTTCATAGCAAAAACAATGGGAGCACCCCACTCCAAGATACTTCTTCTTATGAACCCTTTCTCAAGAAACTCTTTCACTTGTTTACTAAGCTCCCTCCTTTCTCTTGGAGTCATGTGGCGCACAGGCAATGCAACTGGCTTTGCGTTGTCCACCAAGTATATACGGAAATCTATCTCGTATTTTGGAGGTAAGCCCCTAACCTCCTCAAAGACATCTGCATACTCACGGACTAGAACAGATTTCAAATCATCAATAGATGTGTCGAGAGATTCTAGGTAGCTAAGCATAACAGAACCCTTAGGGTCGCATGAGATATCGAGAGTATTACCCAAACTAGTCAACGGTCTAACTACCCTCTTTTCACAATCGAGAATGACACCATACCTGGTTAGCCAATCCATTCCTAGAATCAACCCATAACTCGTGAAGCCAAGCACATAAGCATTGCATTCGAACTCAACGCCATACACATATATTCTCAAATCCCGACATAACATAGAAAGATGAGTCGTACCCCCAATAGGACTTGAGACTACAACGGGATCCATAACTAGACTAATATTTAGGTGTAGTATTTCAACTAAAGAAGCAGATATAAACGAATGTGAAGAGCCAGAATCAAACAAATTTCGAACAGGATGATCAAAAAGGAAAATCAAACTTTCAACATAAATGTTTCTACCTCTCTCTTGTGGAGGTGCCATGAGAGCGTGAACCTGCCCTCCAGAAGTAGACCATGTCCTCTGTCCTTGCCCTTGTCCTTGTCTCCTTGAGTAGTCTTTAATTACATGTCCTGCCTTACCACACTGGAAGCAACCTGTCTTCTTCTTCTTCTTCTTCCTACAGTCCTTTCTTAAGTGGCCCGGTGTTCCACAATTAAAACACCTTTTCTTCCCTTTGCTATCCTTACCACCTTTCTGTTGTTGTTGTTGTTGTTGCGCATTCTTTGGATCTCCTTTCTTATCATGTGCCTTATCTACATTAGCACCTTTCTCCTCTTCATGCATCAACACCACGTCAACAAGTTTCTCGAATGTAGCCCCCATAGGGAGGTGGGACATAGCTAACTCGTGCAATGGTTCATTCAGACCCTTAGCAAATCTCAAGGCCTTCTTATGTGGTGTGTTAACTAATTCCATACCAAATCTTGCTAACTGGTTAAACTTGTTGACGTACTCCTTCGTAGACAAACTCCCTTGTTTCAAAGCCAAGAACCTCTCCATGTATAAACTCTCATCTGCTTGTGAAAGAAATTTCAGCTCGAACCTTCATCTAAAATGCACCCAAGTCTCCAATGGACGTCCTCCATTAGTTACTTCCCACCAAAAAGAAGCTTCGTCCTTCATCAACCAAGCAACTAGCTGAACCTTCCATCCATCGTCTATCTCGAAGATACCAAACAAGTCATCCACTTCTTTGATCCAATTTCTAGCCTCGACAAACGTATCAGTCCCATGAAACGGTTTTCCGCCCGTCGCACGGAAGTCTTTGCATATCTTCGAAAAATCATCTACACGAGGAGGGGGAGGAGGAGGAGGAGCATTTGTTGGGCCTGTGGCATTAGCCCTTGCCTCCAGATACCTTATGAACTAGCCTGGTATCTATACGCCCTCGGGTATTCCGGGTTCTCCAGACATACAGAAAGGAAAAAGTGAGAGATTCAAAACCGAGAATTGAAAGATGGATATATGGCTCGTGGGGATTATGTTTTCATTATAAACCTTACTCTTGAAAATACTCTCTATAAAACATGTTTTTGAAAATACTTCTTTCCAAAACAGCTTTTGAAAATGTATTTCCAAAATCTTTTATCTATTCTGGTAACCTTCAGCTCTGGTACCACGTGTAACACCCCACGTCCATTAATGTCACGCACTAAGGGAATTCTTTAACTTTCATGGAGTGTTATAAGGGTATAGAATAGAATACCACAAGAAAGATATATAAAATGGTACTAAAGAAAATTCAAAATTTATTCATTGAAGCCAAAAAGCAAAACATGTTTTGTTACAACATCAAAACCACATACTAGAATCAAGTACAAAAATATCCATCTTGTACAAAATTATTATCAGAGTACATAGAAGTAAAATCATAATCTCACTCCAAATAGCCATAATGAAAAAGAGATAAAGCTGAGCATTACTTTCAACACTTCCAAGCACTTCAAGAAGAAAGGAATCCAAGTCAAGCTTCCTTATTCCCACCCTGAAGACCTGGGGAGGAAAAAGAAAGAAGAGAGGCGAAACAAAAAGGGGTCATACATACGTCTGGCGAGTCTAGTGACTTTAACTTTATAATTAGTAAAGTAACAGGATAAGAATATAAACTGGATATCAGAAATGACTGTAACATAAGTAAGTATGACAAGATGAACAAGATGAACAAGGTATAACATCGATTGCGCTTCTAATCACTATAAGATATTTCCTACACCACACCAATGCTAATTTCACCGCACCATTACTAGTCCCATACTGAAAGTTGATCCCTCTTACTAATCATAATAATAATAATGGTAGTTTCGTGTACTCCTAGCTACTGTCATAGGTGCCGTCTGCTCCTATATCCACTAGTTGTACCCACTACCCTCCCCATTTGATCGGCTCCCTAACTCGTAGACACCTGTGTTGGTCCCACGGTAAGATGTATCACTTCCCTAAAGTGGCAACCAGATACTACTAAAAAGGAACGGCTTATACCTACACGATGCAACAACGTCTTACCTACCAGCCCGGACCCACGCACGCATATGAATCCGTTGGACTTGCGTTGCCACCGATAACTCTTTTGACCTCTTACAATCAAACCCAGTAAGCGTGTCCCGTCCTAGACCTAGTTCGAGCTCACATAGATACAGAATGGGTTACTGGTTGAAAAGGGTCCACACATTTGACACAAGCTTCCCACCTAAGCTTAGTCCCTACTAGGAATTCCTACTTAACCCCATCTTATTCCCATGTCTTCTTACATGTTCCACCATGGTTAAGTGCTTCAAATTATATTTCACATGTCACTCATGTCACCCACTTAAACCCCATGTCTTTCTACATGTCTTATCTTGGTTAAGTGTTTACTGATTCATTATAACCGTAATCTTGCAAGACCTCCCACATTAGATTGTCGTCTTACGGTTGCTGGATATGTCGGGCGGTTCCGGGCAGTCTTATACCACAATTTGAATCTAACCTCGTGTCTTGCATTATTACGTATCTAATTTCTGCCTTTGACCTCTCAAATTAGATTACAAAATAGTGGTTGTTGGATGAGCCGGGAGGTTCCGGACAGTCTTATACCGCAATTCGAATCTAACCTCGTGTCTTAGTCATTTATTATCACTTTCTCAATTCCTATCCCCAATTTCAAATCTTAGATTATAATATATACCCATAATTTCCAATCTAAATTATGTTCATCATTTTAATCCAAATTTATGTCCACAATCTCATGTAAACAAATTGTACCAATTCATGCCCGAAATCAATTACATGATTTCAAGTCTTTTTATGCCCAACTGTATATTATTCAATAATTTCCCCAAACTTTTCCCACAACGTTCCCACGTCGTTCGTACTTATAATAATAATATTTTCGTCTCACAGTTAGCCTAATCTCATAAAAAGGAAAGGAAGAGAAGAGGGGAAGAGAACCATGACATCAAAACTGGCATAAAAATAGGCATAAGAAGTATGAACTGGCATAGAACAACAAAATAGATCTAATTAGGCATATGAACTGGCATAGAGCAACAAAAATAGACCTAATTAGCATAAGGAAAATAACTAACATAGGACAATAAGATAGATCCAATCAACATTTGGAACATAAACTGGCATAGATCAGTAAGATAAATCAAATAAGGCATATGGAACATGAACTTTAGATGTGAATCTAAAAGATAAGAATTTACCAAACATGATATTATTCATCTGACATGCATGTTCATATAGTCCAATTCAAAAACTTATCACAATCACTTTTAATTAATTATAAGTGAAAGTAACGTGGACTCACAGCAGTAGAAGAGAAAATAGATCTGAATTCTGTATTTTGAATTTGATTAGCTAAACCTTTGTTGTAGAATTTGATTCTTATCTTCCAATATGAATACTCTATTCCGATTTGCTTTAGTGTAGAAGAAAGACTATTTTAGGTTGTGGCAGCATGGAGGCGTATGAATTAGTGTAATGAATAGGCCTAGGTGTGTTTATATAGGTGTATTAGGTGAATTAGGGCCTTTAGACTAGGTTAGGATCCATCTAAACCATCCATACCAGAAAAACACATCACCCAGCCTATCATAGAACGCCACATAAGCCCTAATTCTCCAAAATTCGTCACTGCCCCGATCTGGCCGATGGGGTCGACCCCTACAGGGGGGTCGACACCTATGTCGACACCCCTATAGGGGGTCGACACATATGTCGACTCCCCTGGGGGGGTCGACCCCCTAGAGCGGGATAATTCCCGCCCTTCCCGCTTCTTGCTAATTTGAATTTCGAATTTGATTTTACTTATTATTTTAATTCTGGTTTAAACTGAAATCTTCTAAGCTCCATAACTTCTTCATACTGTATCCGTTTTACGCAAACTCGGACTCTATATCAAGAAGAATTCTAAGACGAACGCAATGGCACAACCCGTTTCCCTTAATTCTTCTTATAAAAATTAATTATTCTTTAATTTGTCAATTTTAATATTATAAAATTATGGGATGTTACAGTTTATGTGGGTATATAATCTGGATGCTATGAATGCTATTGTTAATTGCCTTTGATTGCCATGAATGAATGGTTACTCTGGTTTCGATCATTGAATGGTTGTAATGTTTAATGTAAAGTTTATCACTGTCCGATGTGGGGAAGATGAGAGTTGAGTTCTTCTGTGGTATTTTGGGTGGATTAGTAAGTTTATCTATCCATTCTCATATACTTTATTCTTGATGTTTGTTAGCTATTTTATTGCTCGCAAAGACTGTTGTCCGACTCAAGGTTTTATGTTTCCATCTTATTACCTTGGGCTGTTCATCTGGTTGTGGATGGGAAGACTAGGTAGCATGTGACAAGTTATTAGTGAGGACGATGCTGTTGCACAAAGGCGAGCAGGAGGCCGGCGTACTATCTTTACTACTATCTAGTATTTCTATTTCCGCTGTTTGAGTTGCTCTCTTAGTATTGTAGTGAGACTTCATGTACAAACTTTGATATTCCTATGATGTATGGATAACCTTTCAGGATGTTGTGAAAGTTTTCACAAGTTTGTTATATGATGCTCCACTATTTCTGCTTATTGTATATTTTCTATTATATTTTATCCTAGCGCTGGGAGTTTTACAATAGGTACTGTTTGTGTTTATCTGCTTTGATGATCGTCCAAAGCTGCCTAGCACGTCTTTCAGTGCATTATTCTTCTTGTTAAATGCAGGGGCTGTGGGCGACCATCACATTTGGTATCAGAGCTCTAGTTAACGATTTTAGCCAAAGTTTGAAGACGTAATTACGTATAAGAGACGTATTTGTATATTTTAGTTGGATGTATACTATATAGTAGTATAGAGTATTGTAGCGTTTGTACTTCTTTAGCATCTTATCTTGAAAGTGGCTAGTCATTCTAATTTGTAGATTTAGAATGAGTCGACGTGCTTCAAGACATACTATTGGGGAAGGGGATGTGCCTGGATGGGGTGATGGCGGTATACCAGATTACCCAGCAATGTTTGAAGCCATGGTAGAAGCATTCATGCGAAGGGTACCCGCTCCACTGGCAGCCACAATAGATGTAGGTCCGAGTTCCTAAGGCTGTGGATTTTGTGAAGATGTGCAAATATTATACATTTGTATGAGGGAAACCATTCAAAGGAACTGAGCCAGCTAAAGAGATTCAGAGGTGGATGGATTCTAGTGTCCGTATTTTTGGAGACTTGGGGTTGGAGGATGCAAATAAGAGAAAGTTTGCGTCAAGGCAGTTGCAGGGCAGGGCCATGGAGTGGTGGAATTCGGTTATACTTGAAACTCCAGAAGAGGAGACTTCATGGGAGCAATTTCAGGCTAAGTCTGAAGCAAAGTTTATCACCACATCTTAGAAGTCTTCTCTATTCAAGAAGTTCGTAGAGCTGAAACAAAATGGTCATTCTGTGCTTGATTTTGTTTCTGATTTCTAGGCCTTGTCCAGATATACTCGTTCATATATTGATACACCTTATCAAAAGAACAAGAAGTTTGTTTTGGGTCTGGATACCTACATAGGAAGACCATCGGTGGAACATCTTGATGATTCATTTGAGAAGATTGTGGAAAAAGTTGTTCTCCATTAAATCTTGTTACCTAAGAAAGCAAATGTTGTTGTTACAACCAAGGAAGTTCAGAAACCACAGCAAGGTGGTAATAATAAGAAGAGGAAGCAGCAACAACAGAAAGGAAAGGATGGCCAGAAGAAGCCAAAGAGTGAGGTGGTTTTCTTTAACTACCAACAAAAGGGTCATTACTCGAATGAGTGCAAGAATCCCAAAGCTAAGAAGAAGTGCTTCAAGTGTGGAAATCCTGGACATGAAAAGAAGGACTGTCCAGAATCAGCTAAGGGCAAGAAGGTTGTGAAGGCATATGCTTTGGACGCCATGCCATCTTCTTCGAGAGCTCCTATTGTAGAGGAAAGGGAAAGGGTGTCGTCGTTCAAGGGACTCTTTTTGTTCGAGGTGTTTCAGTTCGAGTTTGTTTTGATACTAGAGCATCGCATTCGTTCATTTGTAATGAGCTAGTGTGCCGCTTAGGTTTGGAACCCGAGATTTGTGATAGACCATTGATCATGACTAATCCAGTTGGGGGTTCGTCCATTTTGTGCATGTTGTGTCATGGTCTAGTGCTGTTGAGTCATGGTTTCTCTTCTGTGTGTGATTGCTTTCTTCTTAACTGCGCTGGGTTTTGGACAATCTTGGGCATGGATTAGCTCAAGAGGTATGTGGCAAGGGTAAATCGCAAGAAGCTAGAGGTAAGGGTTGGGGATGTGGAAGGACGAAAGGTGCTGATTTGATGTAAGCCCGAAGATGGTGTCTTCGTAAGCTATCTATATTCGCTTGTGATTCCACAGGAAGACTTGTCATATGTGTTGATCGCTAATGAGTTTGAAGATGTCTTCGACGAGGTCAAAGGGTTGCCACCACATCGTGAGATCGAGTTTAGGGTCGATTTGGTTGAGTGTGCTAGACCAATCGTTTAACCTCTTAGGCAGACTAAACCTAAGGAACAACGAAAGTTGGAGGTGCAAGTTCGTGAACTTTTGGGAAAAGGATTCATTCATAGAAGCGTTTCCGAATGGGGTGCACCAGTAGTGTTTGCAAACAAGGCTGGCGGCTCATTGAGATTGTGTGTGGATTATCATGAGCTAAACAAGGTGACCAAGAAGAACAAGTATCCGTTGCCAAGGATCGATGACTTGTTCGATCAGCTTCACGAAGCCGAAGTGTTTTCTCGGATAGATTTGACAACGAGATTTCTCCAATTGAGGGTGGCTAAGGATAGTGTGCCAAAGACTGCTTTTAGGACATCATCCGGTTTCTTTGAATGGTTGGTGATGCCATTCAGGTTGAGTAACACGTCAGCGTACTTTGTGGATCTTATGAATAGATTTTTCAGAGATCAGTTGAACAAGTTCATGCTTGTGTTCGTGGACGATATTCTGGTTTACTCCCGGGATGAGGAAGAGCACAAGACGCACTTGAGAGTTGTTTTGGAAATCTTGCAAAAGCACCTGATGAGAGCTAAGTTTTCAAAGTGTCACTTATGGAAAAGATAAGTGAGGTTCTTAGGCCATATTGTTTTTGGAAATGGAAAGGTGGTTGATCCCGCTAAGGTGGCAGCAATCCAGTACTGGGATCGACCTAAGAATGAGATGGATGTTCGGAGTTTCCATGGGTTGGCTAGTTATTACCGATGGTTTATCAAGGATTTCTCCAAGATAGCTACACCGTTGACATGATTGATGAGGAAAAACCAAGTGCTCACATGGGATGCAAAGTGTAAGCAAGCATTTGGAGTCCTGAAGGAGTGATTGACGAGTGCTCCTATGTTGACGATTCCAAGTGGGAGTGAAGAGATGATTGTGTATACCAATGCACGTGGTACTGGACTTGGAGCAGTATTGATGCAGAAGGATAAGGTTGTGGCCTACACGAGTCAATAACTAAAGTCGCATGAGAGAAATTGCCCAACTCATGATTTGGAGTTGGCGGCGATTGTGTTTGCTCTGAAGATGTGGAGACATAACCTATTGGGAGTTCGATTCGAGTTGTTTACAGATCACAAGTCATTGAAGTATGTTTTCTACCAAAGGGAATTGAATCTTCAACAGCAGTGGTGGTTAGAGTTTCAGGCATCATATGATATCGGTATAGCTTATACTCCGGGCAAGGGCAATATAGTTGCAGATGCATTAAGTCGAAGACACACGAGTTTAGGAGCGATGTTTTCAAAGTGGAAAAGCCTCGAGTATTTGGCAAGGTTTGATTTCAGGCCAAGGTGCGAGTTGGAACCTGAAATGTTGGAAAGCTTATCAATAAGACCTACTCTTATCGAAAGGATTGGCGAGAGACAAAAGCGAGATGTGAAGCTTGTCGAGTTTATCCAAAAGCTGGAACCAGAGAATAAAGAGTTCGAAGTTGATCGACAGGGTTGGCTTCGAAAGCAAGGGTGATTAGTTGTTCCTGATATCGACAGACTGAGAGATGAGGTTCTAAGAGAATATCATCACTCGAAGTTGATGATTTATCCCGGTGGTAATAAGATGTATCAGGACATGAAGTGAATCTACTACTGGGAGGGGATGAAGCGAGATATTGGAAAGTTCATTTCAAAATGCATGAACTACCAGTTGGTGGAAGCTGATCAGAAGAAGCCGAGTGGTTTGCTTCAGCCATTGGAAGTTCCTACATGGAAATGGGAGAAGATATCGATGGATTTTATCGATGGACTACCTAGAATCAGGGCAGGAAATAAAGGGATTTGGGTCATCGTGGATCACTTCACCAAAAGTGCAAGGTTCATTCCTGTCAGATCGACTAGGACAACATCGAAATTGGCTGAACTTTATGTGAAATGGATAGTTTGATTCCATGGTATCCCAAAGAGTATAATGAGTGACCGAGATCCATTGTTTGCAAGTGGATTTTGGAAGAGTTTGCAAGAAGCTTTGGGAACCAAGTTATGTTTGAGAACGGCTTATCATCCCCAAACTAATGGTCAAACCGAGAGTGTTAACCGAGTTTTGGAAGATCTCCTAAGAGCTTGTGTGTTGGATTTTGGGGGATCGTGGGAAGACCACCAACATCTAGTCGAGTTTGCATATAATAATAGCTACCGGTTTAGCACTGGGATGGCACCATACGAGGTGTTTAATGGGAGGCCATGCAATTCTCCAGTACGTTGGTTAGAAACTGGAGACAAGTTGATACTTGGGCCAGAGATGATGAGAGAGACATCGGATTGTATCGAGATCGTTCGATAATGAATGAAGGCAGCCCAAGATCATCAGAAGAGTTATGCTGATAAGCGTCGAAAAGATTTGGAATTCGACATTGGCGATATGGTTTCGTGAAGATTTCACCGTTGAAGCAAGTGGTTCGATTTGGAAACAAAGGAAAGTTAGCTCCAAGATTCGTTGGGCCACTTCCAATAGTCGAGCGAATTGGAAAGCTCGCATATAGATTGGAGTTACCCAAGAAGATGTCGAGTGTGCATAATGTTTTCCATGTGTCGTTTCTACGGAAGTTCATGCATGATTCGATTGTTGTGGTATCTCCAAAGCAGTATGAAGACCTAGAAGAAGAGACCGTAGTTTCGAGACCTCGTAAGCCACTTCGTGTTGTGGGGAATGACACAAAACAGCTTAGCAGGAAAACAGTTAAGCTAATCAAGGTACAATGGAGTGAGGATGGCGACGATTGTACATGGGAGACGGAAGAGAGCATGAAGGCGACCTATCCAGAACTGTTCGTCGGTATGACCCATTAGTATCGTACCACCTTACATCATTGTAACTTACTCTATGGTCGTTTTAGAATTCCGCGTGCTAGGATAGAGCTATAAATGCATGGACTGATGGCTGCAAGTTTGGATGATAGAATTGGATGCACACGAGTGATAGGCATGCAGAATTGTTGTGGTTGCTCGTGTTTGTTGGAATTTCAGGAACGAAATTCTTAAGGGGGGAGAATGTAATGGCCCACATTTTACATATCGGAAGATCGTAAAATATTTTTATTTTATTCCCTGAGGGTTGAATCATTCTCATATTTTAATATGTGGCTTATGGGGATGTAAGATATGTCCATAATTTTTACCAATTTTGTTTATGACCATTTTTCCCCTATCATACTTGTACAAGGGATAACTTTTGACTCAGGTTGAACCAGGTGTTGAGACTCATGCCATTGGAAAGGAAATGATGATTGCCTTTCCGTAAAGTGGTCACATTAAAGTTTTGTCTCAGCAGTTTGGTAGGAATCACTGTTTCAAGGTTTAACAGTTGGTTGTCCAAGTCTGGTAAGCCATAATGGGATGATTTGAGGAGGCTCATTTGTCGGCTGACAGAAGGCTATAAATAGGGGGTAAGAGGCGTGGAAAAGAGTTTACTTTCTCTATTCTCTCATTTGGAAGAGCCATGGGGTCCTCCATTCCTCCATTGCCAACACCTTTCCACCATTAAAGCTTGGAGAATCAAAGATCTACACCATTTGAGGCTAGATCTACATCGTTTCAAGAGGGAGTTCATCGAATCGAAGGATTTGGATCAAGTTCTTCGCCGTCTGGAATCTAATTTCATCGTTTTTGCTTTGATTTGGAGAATTGGTGAGTATATGCATCTCTCACGTGGATTCAATCAAGTATATGAATGTTTGATCATGTTATTCATCAAATTCAAGCATTTTATCATAGACCTACACCTTGGTAAGTCCATTTTCATATGAACCACAATAGGATCTGATTTAGTAAGTTTAAACCGGTAATTTCTATGCTATTTCATATGTTTATACAAGTTAGATCCGCAAATTTAGATCATATGGTCATTTATCATGAATTTGGTGAAAATTGTATAATTTCAGTGATAATAGTCATATTAATGTTGTTAATGATTTCATAACATGCTTATGGTTTTATTGAATGAATTAGATGAGTATATTTTCTCGATTGGTTAAGTTTTGGTCGATATTGGACTTGAATTGGGGTTGTACATGCCACAATTCATGCGTGCGAATGGGTGGTCTAGCGTGCAGTACAGTGTAGTACAGGAGAGGGGTCAGTCGCACTATGGTAGGTCGGTCGCTCAAGCCAAAGTGGGCCGGTCGAGAGAGCTAAAGTGGTAGGGTCGAGCATAAGTTGGTCAAGGCAGATGTGCGGGCATGCCAAGGTTGGGTCGGTCGGTCTTGCCAAGATGGGATCGGTCGGTCGGTCATGCCGAGATGGGTCGGTCGGTCGAGCACACAATTAGGTCAAGCAAGGTTTTCAGGTCGAGCGAGGTCGGCTCGTGCATGTTGAGGTCGGTCGCACCATCGTGGGTCGGTCGTGCATCAGGACCAGGGTCGGTCGGTCGTCCATAACAGGGGGTTGGTTGCACATAGTCATTTCTAGAAAAATTATATTTTTGGGTACGACTCTGATTTAAATAAAAAGGATTGAAAAAAAATATGTTTTGGGGGAAAACCCCCGAACCTTAGCCACAGCGCAGTAACGTAATTTGGCCCAGTGATGTTGTGACTTCGAAGTAGGTTCAAGTAGGAATATTCGAAGTGTGGAATGTGTTCATTGATCGGTGTAGAACAATGAATGAGGTGGCAACGCAAAGGCCGTGAGTTAGTGGATAATGGTTGCTTGAGAAGGTTGCTTGAGCTATGAAAAGTCGTCGAGTTAGATGACTGAATTGTGAAGGCCGAGAGATAATCGTTATTGTAAGTTCTAGCAGGCTCGAAGCAGGGGTACAATAGAGACATCTAAAAGACTGGTTGTAGGTCGAGTACCCTAGGTATCGTTGAAAGGCCTAGGTGTCAAGGCTGCAAAAACATACGTATTGTTGAAAGGCGTATGGAGTTTATGCTAGAACTAGGGTTACCATTAGCTCTTGAAATATGGCAAGGTTGGCTGTCATATGATTAACGATGGTTTTGAAGCAGGATTAGCGGTGATAGCCAGGAGTATGTCATGCATGCTGGATGTTCTGTTTGTAACATTTCACGTAGATTATTCAACATTGAATGAGACATTCCTTGGGTGCTTGTCTGATATTGGTTTAGGCCTTTGGGGCTTGTGCTTAAGGAATGTTGAATTGGATTAGGATGGTTTATATAGGATATATAATCTGGATAATATGAGTGCTATTGTTAATTGCCTTTGATTGCCATGAATGAATGGTTACTCTATTTTCGATGATTAAATGGTTGTAATGTTTAATGTAAAGGCTATCACTGTCCAATAGGGGAAGATGGGAGTTGAGTTCTTCTCTGGTATTTTGGGTAGATTAGTATGTTTATCTATCCATTCTCATATACTTTATTGTTGATGTTTGATAGGTGTTTTATCGCTCACTAAGACTGTTGTCTGACTCAAGGTTTTATGTTTCCCTCTTATTACCTTGGGTTGTTCATCCGGTTGTGGATGGGCAGACTACGTAGCAGGTGACAGGTGATTAGTGAGGACGATGCTGTTGTGCGAGGGCGAGCAGGAGGCTAGCGTATTATCTTTACTACTATCTAGTATTTCTATTTCTGTTGTTTGAGTTGCTCTCTGGGTATTGTAGTGAGGCTTTATGTACAAACTTTGATATTCCTATGATCTATTGATAACCTTTTAGGATGTTGTGAAAGTTTTCACAAGTTTGTTATATGATGCTCCACTATTTCTACCTATTGTATATGTTCTATTACATTTTATCCTTGCACTGGTAGTTTTACGACAGGTACCATTTGTGTTTACCTACATTGATGATTGTCCGTAGCTTCCTGGCACGTCTTTCAGTGCATTATTCCTCTTGTTAAGTGCAGGGACTGTGGGCGGTCGTCACACAACTGCAATCCAAGGTGAGTAAATCTCACTCGGATTTTATATTAAAATTATTTTCATCGTAAAATAATTATTGGTTGCTTGATGCACGCATGAATTATTGTGGTTAAATTTATTAGTTATGTTTAGGCTTGGTAGTTGTGGCTATTATATATATATATATATATATATATATATATATATATATATATATATTGAATATTTCCCGCAGTACCATTAGCGGATGACACTATCGCCCCACGATATATTGAGTGGACGACCTTCTGTACCGCGATATCCTACCTTGAAGCAGGATTGGTATTATTATTGTTGACTGACATTTGTGGATGTAGGTAAATAGGCTGGAGGGATCCAACTGGATTCCTCAGATTTATTTATTTATTTTTGTTTACATATTTTATATATGTGTGATGTGTTGAATTGAATTGATTGTGTATTTGTATGTTTGAATATCGCTGGCCCTATAAAAAGGGGATTATTAGATTTAAAAAGGAAAATTTTAATTTTTGAAATAGAAATGGAATTTCAAATGGGTTAGGGAATATTAACTTGTTTTTAATAAAAACAAGTAGCTGAATTTATAAACGATGGTAATAAATGGAAAGAGAAATTTTCATTGGATAATTTAGAAATGAAAATTCAAGTGTGAACTTAAAAAGGATTTTTTTTTTCAAAATAGAAATTGGATTTCAAATGGAATTTGAAATAGGAACTTATTTAACTATATAAAACAGGAAGTTAATTTATAAACAATGTTTATAAATGTAATTAAGTAATTTTCATTGGATAAATTGGAAATAGATTTTTCCAAATATAAGAAATGGCATTTAAAAATTATATTTTTAATGAGATAGAAGAGGGGATTTTTATGATAAGTAATGTCAGTTTTGTATTACAAACTCTTATCCTTCTCAAGATAAGAACATTGTCAATCAAGGTCTGAGAGGTAATTAAAATACCCCCAACTTGAATGACTCCACTATTATCAAGGGATGATATTGATTTGTAACGGTAAAGGATGTTGAATTAATTGATTGTTCCCATAAAAATTCAATTATATCGAATTTTATAAATAATTTTTTTACTTAGGAAATTGGAATTTAATATTGAAATTTAGTTGTAAATATAAATTATGAATGATTTTTGAATTTAAATAAAATAATCGATGATTCTGAACAATTAGAGTTTTAAGTTAGATTTGGAAAACGGTTTAATTTATATTAATCTGTCGAAGAAGTAGAGATGAAATTTATTAATAACGAAGTTTAAACTTTGTATTTAATTTAATAAAAACAAACTCACCACAGGGAGGTAATTCGTAATTTGACGATTCGAACTTTGATTGAGTATATAGAACTCAATATAAATCGGAATTCAATTAAAAAAACAAGAAATGTTCGGTCCTATTAAATGTTAGTTTTCAAATGGAAGGGTAAAATCTGGAATTCGTCTAGAAGATTTTGAGTTATATCAAAATCAAATTTTAGAAAAGTCGCTGTAAAATCATTTATAAACTTTAACGGTTTATTAATTTAAATAAAAGGGTTTTGAGTGGATAAAAAACTGAATTTCCATTAGAAACATCTAGTTTTAAGTTATAAAATAAATATGAACTCAAGTGGAGTAAACGGATTGATTTTTGGAATAAAAATTAGATTTTTAGTTATCGAATGACCTTAACTAATTTCAAAGGAAATTAGTTAATAGAGTTTTTGGATCGAATTTAATTTTGTTTAAGTGAAACGAATTGGTTAACTGAAGTTGAGAATTTGAATATAAAGCTTGGATTTAAATTTGGAAGAGAAGAATGTGTTAAGTTTGATTTGTATATGTAAATATATTTGAACGGGATTAACCAAAGAAGCTAATTAGAAAATTAATTAGCGAATGGAAAGAAAAAAGGATTGGATTGGTTGAAACAAATTGGGAATAGGAGCATGTATGTTAAACGGGTATGGAATGAAGAAAATAAAGATTTATAGTTTGAGTTCCCAACAAAAAGGTACATGTTTAAGTTCCATATGAGATTTTATGAGCCTATTAGGCAAGCCGCTTGGCTTTTTGATTTTCTTTTCGAATGGAAAGGGCATAGAGAGGCGAGTTGGAGTTGTACCGATTAATCCACATAAAGGAGACCCTGGCGAAGTTTCCGAAAATTTAAGGAGTTAGTATATTTTTAAGAAATTTGGATAACTAGAAATCAATGTATATAAGATATTGAAAGCAATCTGGGAAATGATTTAATTAATGAAATATTAGAAAGGGCCAATGATTGTTGATGGATGTATATTTTCCATTGATAGTTAAATCACTGGCTATCAAATTTTTTTTACCATCGTTGTCAATACGAAGAGACTGGTTGGATTCATTATCCGGGAACCACCCTGTTTTGGCATAAGCGTTGTGAATCAAATCAAGTTGAAGACTTTTGAAGATGGAGTGAAGTACAAGGGATTTTTCTGTTAATCCTAGATAGAAATTGCCTAAGAAAGATAAATGGAAATTATGCCTTCGGTTTCATTTAGTGCCAAAACGAACATATATGGACGAATGTCTGA